>BJKM01000059.1:450000-1050000 GCA_015082035.1 Chaenogobius annularis
GCTTTTGAAGTATCCATGCATCCACATTCTTGGCATGTAGCCCCCTGACTAGGGCTACTGCAGTATTAGTATTCCAACAGAGCCTTGTCCTCGCATCTAGTCCATATATATATATATATATATATTAATATATATATACACACAACACACACACACACACAGTTACGAATATATATATATATATATCTATGTATGTATATTTATATATATTATTTATATGTATTATTTTCTATATATGTATACACACACACACACACACACATATGTGTGTGTATATATATTATATATATACATATATAATATTATATTAGTAACTGTAAACAAACAATACATTCCAAAAACAATGAAGAGATACAATAGAGCGTTTTCTTAAAAGGACTCGGGTTCTCAGAACTTGTGATGTCCTAAGGTCATGCCCCCCATGCCCTCAGGCCCTCAGGCCCCTCATGCCCTCATGCCCTCCATGCCCCCATGCCCTCAGGCCCTCAGGCCCTCATGCCCATCCATGCCCCCATGCCCTCAGGCCCCCATGCCCTCAGGCCCCCATGCCCTCATGTCCCCATGCCCCCCAGGCCCCTCAGGCCCCTCATGCACACATCTGTTGTGTGGTTAACACACATTCATCTTCTCAAAAGACACGTTATTGGAGTGTTAGTGTGACACCTACACGAGCACATGCACGAGCATTCACTTTATTTTATTTGTACAAGAAGATTAAAAAAACAATGAATGTTTTTCGTTTACGGTCTCACAAAATAAAACGTAACAAGAAGGACTTGTAAACAGTAATGTGTCATTTTCCATATATGACATGCCAAAGTAAAGGTTCTTTTAAACTACGTGAACTGATACCTGAAATCAGATCCACGTATTTGTGAAGATCATTTTCAAAATGAATACTTTCTATGAGCCTTCTGTGTCCTTGAGAGCACATTCCACAATGACCTCGCGTTCATGTTCTTACCACAGCGATACAACTCGAGTATGTAAAGAAACCAGGCCAAGAGTGCGGATACTCACAGTTAAACAAGCTCCTGGCAAAAGGGGAAAAAGAGAGAAATCCAAGGCACGTCTGGTCTTCATCATTATTTTACTGCAAAATAAAAATCTGCGTTTCAACTACAAGAATCCTCAACAGCCCTAAAGGTCGCAGGTCAAATGACCGGTCTAAAGCTGTGCGTTCTAAAATGTACTGACACACACAAGACACATCGAAAAACACAAGCTGCAGTTTGTAGATCAGGCTGAAAGGAAGGAGTTGTCAAGAGTATCCAGATATACTGATCGATGCAAGTATTGATCACTTTTTCTTTAATCAACATAAACAAAGTACTTTTATTTGCAGTTGTTGAAATAAGACCATTTTGTGTGTGGAGTTGAAGTCAGAATCGAGCCTAATCCTTGGTATTGAAATCAGGTTGGACATTTCGGTGACAGGACTAGAACACAGCGTCAGGAGTTTAATCACAAGTGTGCTTATGAAACGTGTATTCATCCGCCGCTGCTCTCATGAACCGCTGCAGGGTCGTGATTGGCGCCCGCTGCACCCTTCAGCACCCTTCAGCACCCTCAGCGCCTTCCCCCCACCCCTTTTTACAAATCACTTGAGATGAGCCCGTGCATCAGACGCAGACCACACCGCCCTGGCTCTGCGCCCCCTGCGTGGAAGCGGTGCACCTCCACTGTATGCATAACGAGGCTGACAGTGCCACCAGGCGGACGCGCGCGAAAACACCGCGATTCCGGTTCCTTCTCCTCTTTTTTTCTTCTTCTTCTTCTTCTTTTTGTTCCTCTCCCTCTCTCACAGACACTCCAAATCTGATTCCATTTCTTCACCAGACCTCACCACGCAGTCCCGCTCTCGCATTTCCGGACGCCGTCGCTCCACGCCAGGGGGGACGCGCGTGGGGACGCTCTGCCCCGTGCGTAAAAGCGCAAACTTGGGACAGCGCCGCGGACAAAAGTGCCGCGCGTCCGTGTTGTGACGAGACACATATGCGCGCGACTGAGTGACGGCTCCACGCGTGCATGCGGGTGTACGACATCGGCCCGAGTGCGATGATCATCTCCCTCCCTCCGTCCCCTCCCTCCCTCTCCCCAACAGCCCGTCTCTCCCCTCTCCACCGCCCCTCGCCGCGCGGATCGCCTCTGCTGCGCCTGACGACAGAAGCAGAAGCAGCCGCGCAGTGAACGGAGCCGCATCGAGGAGCCGCACGCTGCCTTCGCCTTCGGGAACGCGCGTGGGAGTCTACATACCTTTCTCTTTCTGGTCGCGTCCTACCTGCCTCCATTCGCATCCCTTGTGCGGTTTTTTTTTGGGCTTGTTTTTGTGTTTTTCTCTGGCGCGGAGTTCGCAGGACATCTTCAATCCCTCCGATCCCATCCGCATATGCTCGCCTAAGAAACTACTAAGTACCGGGGATTTTGTTTCGCCTCCTCCTCGATGGTCTCTTTCGGTCTCCTCTGCTGCTCTTTGGGTTCTGAGGGGCGTCTGTTCTTCGCGCGTTTGAAGAGAGGGGATTTGAGATCTCTATTGAAGTGTCTGTCGTCGGGCTTCTCCTGCTTCTCCTGCTTCTCCTGCTTTCTTCGCCTCTTTCTGCCTCCTTCTGCCTCTTCTGCCTCTTCTGCGCCTTGCTGGGAGTTGCCGTCGCGGAGACATGCGAAAGATGCTCGGCAGCAGTGAGGAGGGCTACAGCAGAGGTGAGTCTTGGGTGTCTGGGTCGGGCTCTGGACTTATTTTGAGGACAGGCTCGCGCTCCCGGCGAGGTGCGGTTGAGATTCTTGCGCGGGTGTTTTTGGGACGTCGCCGCGTCGATTGCGCGTAACCGCGCGACATCTTTGCATTGCGCATCTCGGCTCGCGCTGGAGCTCTCTTTACGCCAGCAGGATCTGAAAATCTTCATTCTTGTGGCTGGTTTTGCGGTGACGGGGGTTGTGAGGGGGGGGGGGACGCAAATTGTCTCTGCGTGTGCGTGTGTGCGTGTGTGTGGCAAGGCGAGGCGAGGCGCGTCCTCTGCAGGTAAAAAGAAGAGGGGAAAAAATGCAATCTCCAAATTAATTTCGGAGATTTGTTATCGTTTTACAGCCAATAATCGCCCTTTTTCAAGTCGTTTTGCCCGTCTGCGTGCGCGTGTGTGCGTGCGCGCGCGCGTGTGTGTGTTGCGTCTGGATGGACACGTGAGGGGTTGAAAAGCCATTAATCAAATGTAATTGTCCCGTGAATGTGCTGGAGATGGAGACGCGGAATGGGGACGGACGCGCGTGTTGTCTCAATCCAGCCCCCCTCTGCCCACTGCAGGCTTCTCTGCCGTGGCAACATTTCTCTTTTTTCCTCCTTTCTTTGGTGTGTGCAAAGCAGAGCCGTGATCCTCCCCATTTGCCATTTTATGCAACTGCAAAGATGGCTATCTGCTAAATGGGCAACACGGGCCCTTTCCCCACCGCTGCAACGTGCCAGAACTGCTGAGAAGATGCTCTCGGTGCACGCTCCTGTCTGACAATAAGTTTCTGTTGTGGCAAGGAAGGAAGCGCGGACCACTCGTAACGCACGTACAGTATCTGCTCCTCATGGCGAAGGGCCGGAGAAGCTGTCTGCTAAATGTGACAAACGGCCAGGTGTAAATCCATTTGACTGGAGAGGGATTAAAGCGGGATTAAAGCAGGGCTAGTGAACTAGATCTGAGGTGGACCAGGCCAAAGCCAAATCCAAAGACGCAGCACACGACTGAGAAGAAGAACCAACTGTGATTAAAATGATCGACACTGTCTGGAGGCTATAGGTTTTACAAATGATTAAGGCCGTTCTGAGACTGAACTGTGCCTCGAATCTAGACTACAAACCGAGATGGAGATGGACAGGGTTTCAGAGGTGCCCAGGTAGTCTTGAAACCCTCGCGTACCTTGGACCACTCCTGGACTAATGACGGAAACGTAAACCCGTCGGCACGAATAAACACAAGGCGAAAGACGAGACCGGGATCATGCTCGTGAATAAGATGTCCCAAAAACGATGAGCTATCAACGAGACCAAACCCAAAATGGGACTATGAAATATTCTACAATTGCTAAACCAGGTCTAGACTGAAGTAGAACTAAGAACAGAACAACGATGGCAAATGAGAAAGACGAGGGCAAAACAAGTTGGAACTAAATGCGAGTAGACTTTGTAGAAAGAGTCAAATGAGAGCTAAAACAACACAATACTAACAAACTATTGGACTCAATGGGAACTAAACCGGGACTAAAGATGTCTACAGCTCTAAACCATGACCAAATATTGGATTTACTCAGATACTAAAAGCACTAGATTCTCATTTCAACAATATAAAAATAAAACAAAAACAGAAAATAATGCCAAAAGTGGGCCTTGCCTGAATGGTTGAGTGGTCTTACTCTTAGGGTGTGTTCACATTTCCTGGTTTGGTCCTGGTTTTGGTCCTGGTTTTGGCCTGGTTTGGTCCTGTTCTAGTTCTTGTCCAGCCCTGATCTAGTTTTGGGTTTTGTCCTAGTTTGGTCCTGGTGTGGTCCTGGTTTGCTCATGGTTTGGTCCTGTTTTGGGCCTGGTTTGTTTCTATTCTGGTCCTGGTCTGGTCCTGGTTTGGGCCTGGTTTTGCCTTGGTTATTTCCTGGTTTGGTGCTAGTTTGGGCCTGGTTTAGTCCTGGTTTGGTCCTGGTTTGAGTCCTGCTATGGACATGATTTGGTCCTGTTTTGGTTCTTGTCCAGCCCTGATCTAGTTTTGGGTTTTGGTCCTGGATTGGCCCTAGTTTGGTCCTGGTCTTGGGCCTGGTATTCTCCTGGTTTGAGTTTTGGTTTTGGTTCTGGTTTGGGCCTGTTTTTTTCCTGGATTGGTCCTGGTGTGAGTCCTGATGTGGACATGATTTGATCCTGTTCTAGTTCTTGTCCAGCCCTCATCTAGTTTTGGGTTTAGTCCTGGTTTTTGGTCCTGGTTTGGTCCTGGTTTTGTCCTGGTTTGGTCCTGGTTTGAGTCCTGGTCTTGCCATGGTTTGAGTCCTGGTTTGGCCCTGGTTTTGTCCTGGTTTTGCTTGGTTTGGTCCTGGTTTGGCCCTGGTTTGAGTCCTGGTTTGCCTTGGTTTGGTCCTGGTTTGCTCTGGTTTTGGCCCTGGGTTTGTCCTGGTTTGGTCCTGGTTTGGCCCTGGTTTGGCCTGGTTTGGTCCTGGTTTGGTCCTGTTTGGTCCTGGTTGGCCCTGGTTTTGGCCCTGGTTGGTCCTGGTTGGTTGGTCTGGTTTTGCCCTGCTTTGGCCTGGTTTGGTCCTGGGTTGATCTGGTTTTCCCCTGCTTTGCCCTTGCTTTGGCCCTGGTTTGGCTCTGGTTTCTTTGCCCCTGCTGTTTGGCCTCCTTTGGCCCTTTTGGCCTGGTTTGTTTGCCCTGCTTGGTTCCTGGCTTTGGCCTGGTTTTTGCCCCTGTTTTCCCTGGTTTTGCCTGGTTTGTCCCTTTTTTGGCCTGTTTGGTCCTGGTGGTGCTGTGGTTTTGCCCTCTGCTTTGTGGTTGGCTCTGGTTTGGCTTGGTGGCGCCTGGTTTGCCCTGTTGGGCCCTGGTTTGGCTGGTTGGTCCTGGGTTTGGTCTGGTTTGGTCCTGGTCTGTCCTGGTTGGTCCTCATTGTATCATCGTAATCAAGTATTGAACCATTCCATTATATTGAGTTTAAAACATTCGCAACTCTATCTGTGTCCACAATTTCAGTCCATTTCAGTAGCAGCCCCCCCCCCCCACCGCCCCGATATCGTGAGCTCCTGTCTTTGCTGTGCCTGCGGATATTCATTAAGTGCTGGAGCTGTATTGGTTATAAATAGCCGGCGGGAGCGGGGCCGACGCGAGCTCCGGCAGCAGGAGGAGGAGGAGCAGGAGGAGGAGCAGGAGGAGCAGGAGGAGGAGCTGGAGGAGAACGTGGAGCAGGAGGAGAACGTGGAGCAGGGAAGAGCGGAGAGAGAACCCTATCTCGACAGGCCGTTCCCGAATGACAGATATTTCAGGGGGGAAGGGCGTGGCTCGGGGGAAGCGCGAGGTGACCGTTTTCAGATCCGAAACGGTGATTTGAAATTCCCCTTTATCTTCTAAATGCCTGGCAGGACGTGCTCCGGCTGCCGCGGGGGGGTTCGGCGCGGGCCAAAGAGGGCACAACGGCTTTTAAAAAACTGAAAGACTCCGGGCGCGGTAATGAATAGGTTTATAATGATCCCTTTTCAATAATTAAGAGCAGAATTTAACTTCAGCCAAGAAGATTTACAAAGTCTCTGCTGGAATTTATTGTACTAAATTGCTTTTGGAATTTGCAGTTAAAAAAAAGATGACTAGAGAATGTAAATGAGCTCGGGGGTCTTGGGAAATGACGTCGTGATTTACATATTTGTTCAAATGACTTTCACATGTTTAAAATAGTACATTTAAACCATCCAGATTTTGTACGTTTTTTAAACCTTTTTACCTGCCGAACCCAAAAAATTACAAATCGTGCTAATTTTAGAAGCAAAATGAAGTATTTTTTGTTCAATATTTAGGCCAAAAAATAGACTTAAATCTGTTTTTTGTCACATTTGACTTTATTTTGTCTTTCAGGAAGTTGAATTTGTGTAAATCTGGAAACACGTCAGACCAAGAGAATTAAATAAAATGAAAGATTTCACTATTGTTTGGTCAATCGTGAATAATCGTTAAAATCGTGATGTTTTTTCTCACAAAATACAAACATTTGATATCGTCCGTAATTGAGACTATTCGACTCTAAACAGCTTTAATAACAAAGACCGCAGTATTGTAGAAAGAAAACAATACTACGCTTTAGTCATAAGTATTGTCTTAATATAGAAGCCTTGAGTCACAGTATTTCAACCTTCATTTGATTTAAAACAAAAATTGAATAAAATTGCTGACTAATCGACTCCAAAAAGAATCGTTCGTGAGTAAAAAAACGTCACGATTTAACGACTTTTCACGATTATTGAGACCAAACAACGGGGAAATCTTTCTTTTTTTTTGTGATTACTCATGTGACTATTTTTAAAAGGTAGTGACTGAAATTGAAAGACAAAATAAAGTTAAATGTGACAAAACCGGCCACATATGAATAATTTTTTACATTTATGTCTAGTTTTTGGGCTGTATTTTGAACAAAAAATACGTAATTTTGCATTTAAAATTGTCACGATTATTAGTTTTTTGGTTATTACGATTATACTGAGACCTGAAGAATCACGATTATCGATTAAGCTGATAACTGGGACGATTCAAGGATTATTCGCCGTTATCGAGACTGTGACTAAACAACAGTGAAATCTTTCTCGCAGGTCTGACACAAACTATTCCTCAAGTTTGGGACCGTCTTTGCCAAAATGTCCCCCTCTGAAATACTAAATAAAGTGAAATGTGACAAAAACAGCCAGAAATAAAAACATTTACGTCTGTTTTTTGGGCAAATTGCTTCTAAAATGTTGGTTTTTTTGGGTTCTTACGATTGCGCAGAGACCTGAATGATCACGATTATCGATTAAGCAGCTGATCACCTGGAGCCCCCCCCACCCACACAGTCGCAGCCCTAGTACGTCCTCGCTCTAGCCGCCGCCGCCGCCGCTCTTACGCTGATTCCAGTCCTTTATTGATCATGCGTAACCCTACAGACTCCACTAAACACATGCAGCGCCACTGACCTTGACCATCTCCTCGTGTCAATGCGCTTCACCTCCTTGCAACCGTTCCTCCTCCTCCTCCTCTTCCTCTCCCCCCTCCCCCTCACTGCTTTTGACGTTTTCTATCGAATTACAACGCGGTGATCAATGTTTGCAATAAGCGCAGTCCTTACAGTGGGCAGTGAGCGGAGATGTTTTGCGCCGCGATCGGATGTCACGGGAAAATCGTGCTGTTCATAACGGCATTGGGTTCCCGTGCCGGCGTCGTTGCGTGTTCGTAATTGGATCGCGGCGGCAGCGGGAGGAGGGAGGAAGAGGAGGAGGAAGAGGAGGAGGAAGAAGGAGGAGGAAGAATGAGGAGGAAGAAGCGTGTGATTTGAGTATTTGGTGATGGAGATGTGTCACAAGCAGCGAGTGCGAGAGAGACGAAGGTGAGGTGAAAATGGCGTGTTTTAGAGTCTTAATGCTGGTCCTGGTTTAGACATGGCTTAGATCTGGTTTGGTCTTGGTTATTAAGTACTGGTCCTGGTTTAGACATGGTTTAGATCTGGTTTAGTCTTGGTTATTAAGTACTGGTCCTGGTTTAGACATGGTTTAGATCTGGTTTAGTCTTGGTTATTAAGTACTGGTCCTGGTTTAGATCTGGTTTAGATCTGGTTTAGATCTGGTTTAGATCTGGTTTAGATCTGGTTTAGTCTTGTTTATCAAGTATCTGGTTTAGACCTGGTTTAGATCTGGTTTAGATCTGGTTTAGTCTTGGTTATTAAGTACTGGTCCTGGTTTAGATCTGGTTTAGATCTGGTTTAGATCTGGTTTAGACCTGGTTTAGATCTGGTTTAGATCTGGTTTAGTCTTGGTTATTAAGTACTGGTCCTGGTTTAGATCTGGTTTAGATCTGGTTTAGATCTGGTTTAGATCTGGTTTAGTCTTGTTTATCAAGTATCTGGTTTAGACCTGGTTTAGATCTGGTTTAGTCTTGGTTAATAAGTACTGGTCCTGGTTTAGATCTGGTTTAGAGCTGGTTTAGTCTTGTTTATCAAGTATCTGGTTTAGACCTGGTTTAGACCTGGTTTAGATCTGGTTTAGATCTGGTTTCGTCTTGGTTATCAAGTACCTGGTTTAGATCTGGTTTAAATCTGGTCTAGTCTTGGTTCGGTGCTGGTTTTTCCTAACCTTTTACAAACTCTGGAGAATCCACCTTGTCGTGCACCCACTGCTACGATTGGACCCGGCCCCCCCCAGTGGGAAAGAGACCGGACCAATCACAGGGCAGCATGAAGCGCCCAAATGAACCAAAACAAACATGGCGTCGATGACAAACGTGCTCCAATCTATTGTAGCGGGAATACAGATCATTTGTCGTGCATTTGAAGGTGTCTTCTCTCATCTGGAGCTAACGAAAGCTTGATTCTGTTGCTCGTTTTGACCAATCGACGCTCTTCTTCTTCTTCTGTCAAACTGTTGTGGGCCGCCATGTTTGAGTTCGACTTCAGAACTGTTTGTTACCGTGTGCTCTTGCAATCCACACAAAACACTTGGTAACGTCTTCTGGCGAGGCTCTGGGGTTTCATGGTTGGCGATGTTTGGAGGTTAACGCCGGACCCCCATCGAAAATACATTAGTGCCAAACAAACACCTTGTGAGCCAGGTTGGTGTTCTTCTTGAGCCAGTCCGATTCATGTTGAGGAGCAATATCACGTTCTAGCATTGAAGTACACTTTAAAAATGGACTCAAGTACATTATTTGTGCCTGTTTTACTAATGAGTTCAGTTGTTTAATCCAGGTCGGCCTCGAAAAAGAGGTTTCGATCTCAGTGGGTTCTTGCCTGGTTAAATAAAAGGTTCATAATGAATAAATCCTGATTCAGACCATGTGTAGACCAGATGGTACGGTTCCCCCACACCACCAGGTCAGGGCTCAAACCAGGACAAGGTGGCCTCACAGCAAGGAGGTTCAGAGTCCGACTCCTGGTGCAGCTTTTTAGTCAGTTCTGTCCTTATTTTTTCTTCTCTTTTTAGGTCCATTTACTTCACAACTACTTGGTAATTAATTGTCTATTAAGAACTCTACTTTCCCGTCATTTTGTGATCTAAACTTTGATGGTTATGCACATCGGCGTCACCCGGGCCTGTGACACCTGAGAGGCGGCGGCGGCGATAAAGGCATATAAGATACTGACGGCGGCTAAAGCGCTAAACGAGCAGAGCGACCGCGGTTAACGGCGTTTCCGATGACGCCCCGCGCGCACGGCTCCCTTAGACGCTCATCAAGGGTGCGAAGCCGACACTGACAAGGTGTTTATTAGCTCCCGGTAGAGCGGCCCGCCACAGGAACGGGACGGAACGGGACGCCGCGGTGACACACGAGCGAGGGCAGATAACCAGCGAGCGGCCAATTACGTTGTTTCCAAAAGATAATACGTCAACGTTTGTCGTTTCAGGGATAAAAATGACAAAACCGGGATGGGAAACCTAGGAGACGTCACGAGCGATGTAAAAAATGTCAGTGCAATCAAACTTTATGGATGCTAAAACGTTTATGCGATATTTAAGATTTACTTTTTGGACTATAGATGAACTTTGCTTCTAAAATTCTCACGATTGTAATTGTTTAGTTGTCGAACGATCGTAAATATGGAATAACAGAATAATCTTGGCATTCCTAGTTCCAAATAGAGTTGTTACGGGCTCAATTTGGGTCCAAAAACGACCTCATTTAAAAGTGTTAGCCCCCATTTCAGGAGAGTAAAATAATGACTTGTTTGTTTTGGATCCGGGACTGTTTTTAATGCAACGTAAGCTTTGGGTTCAGTCATATCTGACGATATTACAATTATGTTGTTGGGTTGGACAATATTGACAAAAATTATATATTCATATCTTTATTTTATTTTATTTTAATTTCATTTTCAATTTATTTTTATTTTATTTAATCTTTTATTTTCATTTTAAAAAAATAAATCAGATGACTTTATTCAGACAATATTATGACAATCCATCAGAAATATTGCAACAAAAATTGTGTTCCCTTAACTGTAGTTACTGGTACCTAGATCAGTAACTACCCTCTACATTTGACCCATCATTCAAACAGGAGCATAGTGGGCGACCGCATTAGAACCCAGGGGCCCCGGTCCAGATCAGGAGCAGGTTTTACTCTCAGAAATAACTGTTGAAGTAGCCTTTTTTTTTGTTTGTGCATATTTTTGTGCAGACAGAGGGCCGGTATTCTTATGGTGGCTTCACACTTCAGATTGGGACAAAATACCAAACTAAACCTGGACTAGATCGATCAGGACTAAACGAGGACTAGAACAGTACCAAACCAAACCCAAATCAGGCCTAAAATGGGCTCAATTTCGTTTGAACGTCACCTTAACACGGTCCTCATTGGTCGGAGTGTAAACCTGAACACTTACTGTATCATATATATCAAAATGTTTGTGTGTATTAACCACATTATATAAGTGGGTTTTTAGTACAAATTGCACTTTCAAAGACAATCCATCGAGATCCTTTGTGTCCACCTGACTGCAGCCCTAGAGGGGGTGGGATATGGTTGAACGTTGACCCCTTGTATAGTATTTGCTTTATAGCTTTCCAGGCGCCGTTCCTTTGAGTGTGGACAGTCTCCCTTGTCTTGTTAAAGTGCCCCTAAAAATAACACCTGGCTCCATCTCCTCGTGCTCTGACACTCTGAAGAACGTCGGCCGGTGAAACGGTCTGACACACGCCGCGGCTTGCGTCGGCTGCGGCGTCTGCGCCACGGCCTGATCTACGGCTGCGCAGCAAAAGCGATGGAGATTAGATGTTTAGAAAAAAAAAAAGTAGGATTCTGTTTGAAGTGCACGTTGTCCCGAAGCTCTAACATTCGAGACGAGACTGAAATATGAACTGATAAACGAGTGAATCTCAGAATATGTTTGTAGTGCTCTAAACTACGAGAAGATATTAATATAAACAGGATATTTTGTTCTTTGAGGAGGACATCTATTATCGAAGTGATTGAAGCCTTGGCGATTTGATGATTGCAGCAGCTCAAATTACAGTTTTGATTTGATTGCAATATATAATGTGCAGCCCTGTCTTTTTAGTCTTTATGTGCACATTCATAATAATAATAATAATGAAAAAAATAATAAGAAGAAAATAATAATTATAATAAAAAATAATGATAATAATTAAAAATAATAATAATAATAATAATAATAATAATAATAATAATAATAATAATAATAATAGTTTAAAAAAATAATAATAATTAAAACAAAATGATGATGATGAGGATTAAGGATAGATAGAGAAAACACAGCATCCATAGATACAAAAAATAATAAAACAAAAATTAAAAAAAAAACATATAAAACTGCATTTTGTGGGGCTGAAAAAAATATTTAAAAAGTTAACTGTAGTTGTATGTTGATAATCACAATTATTATTTGGTCTATACAGACTCTAAAATCAATGAACAGATTATTTATAACATATACAGTGGCAATATTAAATAAAAAATAATGTCAACAACAACAACTTCAGATTTTCATCAATAATTCATAAATATTCTCCATCTAGAATCCTTCAGTCAACATACTTTGATCTTTATGTGGTTGATAATGCAGCTATAAAGTCTCAATGTACAATCAGTTGACAAGTTGAATACTAAACTAACCGTGAAGAAGCTCCAAAATGGTGTCCCGTGACCCCGGCTAAAACCACGGCTGCGTCACATTTTGGTCCTAATCCTGCAGGTTTAATTCCACATTTTAACTCTTTTTTGCCCATGTGCTAAAGCTGCCCTCCTCATTTCGCTGGTTGCTCTTTCATTTCTCAAATCAAACTGTCAAATTAATGGCGATGACCTTAATCCCAGTGTCCTCCTGCATTACCATAATTACACAATACACGAGCGAGGCAAGTTTGTGAGTGCAGAAAAGCAAAGGTGGGCGACATGTTGAAAAACAGATAATACTGCAACTGTTGTTATGGAGATAAGTAGAATAGTAATAATATAATATGTAATATAATATGTTTTTGCCATGTTTAACTTTATTTTGTTATTTGGATAGTTCAGTTTTTTACAGTCGGTCACAAACTTGAGCGGGAAATGAAAGATTCTGCTGTGTTTTAGTATAAATATAATCAATAAACGTGAATAATTGTTAAATCGTGCTGTTTTTTCTCACACAAAATAAGAAAAGAAAATTAACTACTATTCACGATGTCAAAATCTCACCTTGTCTCATTGATTTGGACCCAGTGTCTTGAGGGAAATTTGTCTAAGGTTCGGATTTGAATCAATAATACACTTTATTTGTCAATATCCAGAAGGCTTCAGTCTCTGTTTTTCAATGTATTTTATTTGGTTATAAGTGTGTTCAACAAATCACGATGTACAAAAGAAATAATGGCTTCAGTTGACTACAAAAATAATCAATATTTGCAGCTCTTTCATCCTTTCTGCCCGTATCGTCCGACCTCAAAGTAGTGACCTTTTGAACTCGACTTGTCACACGGCCGTTGCACGTGAGAGATCGCACACTCTCCGGATCGCACGTCTGAAGACAGTGAGGTGAAGATTTAGAGCAGGAGAAGCGGTTTGAAAGAGGAGTGAAGGAGGCCATTTTTGTTTGGGAAAGAAAACTCTCCTTTAGGTTGTCTGAGATGCAACCTCCCCTCAGTCTACAACAGCCTCGTAAAACCTCAACAGAAATCAAACCAGTCGAACGCGAGCGACTGTTTTAGAAACTCCCCTGGACAGATGAGGGATTACATTTACTTTTGTTTCATATATATATATATTTTTTCTTTTTTTTTTTTTTCCGTCAGATGCCCTTCCTGACACCTTCATTAAACTGGCTCGGGCGCTGTGGCTGAAATAGATACGACAGTGAATCATCAATTTAGTGTAATAATCAGTGTTGCGTGTCCAAGGAGATCAGAGTATTGAAAGATTAGGATGTTGTCATAGCAACTGGCCATATCAGAATTTTCAAAACGACGCCTGATTTATGATCCTGCCACCTTCAACAATAATCGACTTTTTTATTTCTATGACACAAAAACTGTATTCTATTTATTTTAAATTATTTTTTAACGTTCTATATCTCCGTCTCCGTCTCTCATAAAAACTAAACGTCTCTCGTAGCTGGATTTGTACAATCAGTTTAGAATTAGTTTGAAATGATAATACATTTGAATCGATCATATAATACTAAAAAAAAGAAGAAGAAAAAAGAAGAAAAAAATATTTAAAAAAAATAAAAATAGCACAATATCTGAATAGTCAAAAGTCATTAAAATGGCGTTCGTAACAGGTTATTGAAATGTAATTGTTTTGGTATCAGAACATGAACAATGTCTGATTTATGATACTGGCACCTTCAACAATAAACTGTATTTTATTAAATTTTTTACATTATATGCCGTCGTCGTCGTCGTGACCCAGCAGGCACAAAAACTAAACATTCTCATAGCTGTATTTGTACTAAGGATTTGTACAATCTTGATTTCTTTGGTTTTGAATTAATTTGAAATAATAATACATTTTAAATCGATCGTATAATACTAAAAAAAGAAGAAAAAAAAAGAGAAAAAAATAAATAAATGGCACACTTTCTTATTCCGTTGCCCGTACGACCCCGCGTTCTGTCCTAATTCCGCTCAGAAAGGCAAGAAGGCGACTACAGGACAATAACTACAGTGCAGAATATTTAAATTAGTGCTGGGTAAGTGAAATGTCATCGCACAACGGGCCCTCGTTACAGCCACGTCTAAATGCCACCCGTTTACGTTGGCCCGTAGCGTCGGACCACCTTTACTGCGTTTAGAATAGCAAACCAGCTTCTTATCTGCCTTTTTTAATAATGGGAAAAATTTCTTTGAGTGGCGAAAAAGAGAGCGACGGAGACGGAGGGAGAGAAGGAGGCGGGAAAATGGATGCGAAAGGCGAAGCTTTCTTCCAGTTTTGGTCAATTGGAGACAAACAACAACGAGGAAGAAAGACGTTCTGAGCTTTTTCCAACGCAAAGGGAAACAAAATGACCGTTAACTTCAACGCAGCGCGGTCAAAAGGGACATTTTACACTCACTATTCTCAACCACAAAAGCATTTATAAAGCTTAAAATTCAATATATTTTCCACAGTGGCGCTACAAATTAGCAAGTTTAAAGAATGGTTTTAGTTTAAGTTCTGCTCTGTAATAATTCATAATTCTGTCATTTTAACGCCGTTTCACTCAAATCACAAAAATCTGATATTATTTGTGCAAACATGTTCTGAAACGCATGGGACTCTTGACTGAGTTCAGCAGTGCATATTCCAGTCTGGATGTGACATTTTGTTTGATTTTTTTGAGTTATTATTTCGTACTCTTTAGTCACTGGTTAATGCCGTTTCCATTGCTCTGCTCGATGTGGTTCGCTTAAACTTTGTCTGTTTTTAAATGCGCTCCATCGACACATATTTTGTATTTATTTGAATGAACAGAATCCAGTATTTTACACATAAATTGCAATACATAATTTATCCAGCTCATTTTTTCAAAAGCTTTTATTGTTTCAACTGCAATTTGTACAGATGAAGACAGAAATAGTAGCTAACAGCGCGTATAAGACGGCAACACCAAATATTATCATGTGTAATGGATCATTTCATTTTAAATTAACAGTACACTCTTCCCCCTTTGCATCATTATTCTTTTGTTGAATCTATTGGCCTTTTAAAAAGAAGCAACCTGCAGGCAAAAGTGAAGTAGAACACGACGTGAATTCAATGGAGAAACCTCTGAATATCACAAAATATTAAGCATCAAGTTGTGTTTTTGGCAAACGGAAGCCCCTCAGAAACATGCGAGTGACACCAGAGCCTGGTTTAAAGACATTTACTGTTAAGTTTTATAATATCTGTTCATTTAATAGGAGATTATTATATTTTTATAGACACAGTTTTTAAAAAAGAAAATTAAAATCCATCTATCTACAACACATTACTTCACTCTTGTAATAGAAAAGAAAACTTAACAAACTTTTCAACCCTGGAAACTTAAAAATTGATGCTTCTTATTCGCCGCAAAGACTTAAAATCCTTGGCATTTGGATCTGATCTCAGCTAACGAGTGGAAATGTCCAGTCGTTCTTTCCCATTCTGTTGACATCTCACTTTAAAGGATCTGTAGCAGGCCAAGGCCTCTGGGCCGGGGGGGTGCACAACACGACACTGTAGCAACATTTGGGTCGTACAAAATATCCCCAACACTGTTTCAAGAAAGAGAGAGTTAATACAGTCAATGAACTACTGATGAAGTCGATGTTTGTGAGAAATAACACACCAAATGTTTTAACAACTTTGCAAAACTGTCCATCCAGGAAAAAACTGGGACTAGACCAGAACCTCCAGGTCTGAACCAGGACTAACCCTGAATCAAATCAGGTCTAAAGCAGAATTATTCAAGGACTAAACCAAGACCAAACCAGGTCTAAACTGGTGCTAACCCAGAATGAAACCAGTAAACAAGATATTCAATTTTTTTAGTATTGGGTTGTGGGCCGGATTAAATCGCTTGGAGGGCCTGATCTGGCCCCCGGGCCTTATGTTGACCAGACCTGATCTACAGGAATGGTGCGTGTTTGTCTTACATTTCACGCCGACAGAACACGCCCCGCTCGTTTGCACCGCCCGTCTTATTAGCACGACACGGCACTTCACCCGCATCATTAAAACTTGACTCTGAACGGTCGTATTCCATTCCGTTATTGTGTGGCGCGCGCGCTCTCCGTTTGTATTGGGCGCGCGGGCCCGCCCCAATCAGCGCCGCGCCTCGGTGTTGCCGGGCAGAACTGAACTTAAGACATCCATCTTTGGGATAATCATATGAACGGCACGTGCGTCGCTCGGCCCTGAGCTGCTACGGAGCTGCAAATGAGATGGAGCCGCGGAGACAGGCCGCGGGATGAAGAGGCAGATGTAACGGTTGCCCTGGGAGACGGGAGGCTTTCGGCGCAGGGAAATAAGACGGACTTTTAAGACTTTAGCCGGATAATGAGGCAAACGTAAGCACAGGTACAGTTTAGGGGCTGTTCGGAGTGTGGAGGAGGACTCCAGCGTGAATTAGGAGGAAATGTCTGAACGATTTGGTAAAATGTGTGTACAAAGGTGTGGGCTTGAACAGATATTACATAATGATTGATTGACAGTTACTTGTGCTTAGGGACGTCACGATAGCGACTAAACGACAGTGAAATCCTGAATTTTCTTTCATTCTCGTGATCTGACGTGCGACTGTTCCTCAAGTTTCTAAAAGACAAAATAGAGTTCAATTTGACAAAAAACCGCCTGATAAAAAAGTGTTTTACATTTAGCTATTTTTTGGACGATTGATTGAACTAAAAAAAAGACTTAATTTTGCTTCTAAAACTGTCACGATTATTCTTTTCTTTTTTGCTTGTTACGATTATATTGTGACCGAAATAATCCCGATTATTGATTAACCTGATAATCGTGACATCCGTACTTGGGCTTCATTCAGTACGAAATGAAGGGAAAAAGTTTATTTAATTGACACTAGACAATAGTCGATACTAAAACTATAGCTAAGTGTCGATATTGAAAGAAATCAGACAAAGTTGGACCTGTCCTCAATAGTTTAAGAAAAGTCTTAATCAATATCACAATTAATATAAACCCACAGGATAATATACATAAAATACTATTACTTTGTGTTGAAAATGTGTATTAAAATATCCTTAGTATGTCAGGGGCAAGACACAATATTAAAGTGCCCCCTACAGGTTGGATGACTCATTGAAATAAAATACAGTTGAGATAAATATATTTTGAAAATTATATAGCATTTATTACAGAATAGCAATTTTTTAGGTTATAATTGCACTTCCTGTTTGTAATTGATGACATCACACTATGAATTTACCAGCAAACACTGGGCCAAAACTACATTTTTATTTTTTATTTGACAAACATAATATATTAGAGCGACTTTATTTTTGTTGAACCCGCCTAAGCCCAAAGGCACTGGGATAGGCTCCAGTCACCCGCGACCCTTTATTTTTATTTGACAAAATATTAGAGCGACTTTATTTTTTGTTGAACCCCCGCCTAAAGGCCAAAGGCACTGGGATAGGCTCCAGTCACCCGCGACCCCTCAAGCGATAGAAATGAAGGAAAATATTTTATAGAATTAATGTTTAAAGGGTCAAAAAAGGGTGTTTCTTTTTGTATAAATTCTGCATAAACTTTGACTGGAATGAGTGTCTCTAGTGTGATGTCACTTCCTGTCATTTTCTACATATTTTTCCAAAGTTTTCTCCACAAATACCTGCTCGATCGGTGTGTGTAAACTATCATTTATATGTACGACAGGTATAAATACACCAAATAAAGCCAAAATTAGAACATCGTAAAAACCTGTCGTACGTCACTTTAACAACAACAACAACAACAACAACACTATTATCTTTCTCATCATTACAATTATTAACATTATTTGACTTTAAATTAGATTAACTTTGCATCACTTTTCTGCACTCTGACCTTTAACCAACATTTAATGATTATTTAGTTTTGTTTTTTGTTCCTGTGACCTGAATGCACATTACCTGCGCTCCGTTAAGCACTTAGAACTGTACTCCACAAACACGCTGTGACCTCCGACCTCCGCTCACTCAAACCAGATATACATATATGTTCCTTTTCTGAAAATCAATGCTGTGACCTTTTTGCCGCATTGTTACGATCGGCTCTATATTGCTATATTCGTCGAACCGTTTCTCCGTTCCCTGGACCTGCTGTTGCTCATTCATGTCCAGCAGAAGTCCCTCTCGCTCTCGCTCCCGTTTCCCGGGTCGATGGGCTGAAATCTGACCTCTTGTTTCCTCTCCGCTCTCAGCGCTCCCGCATCGACAGAATTCACCGGCCGCCGTTTCTCTTCTCTTTTCGTAAACCCTGTCAATCCCTTTTCTTTTTCTTTCTTTTTCATCTCACCGCGAGTAGCACGAGGTTTTTTCTTTTTTGTTTCAGAGAAAGTTAAGCAACGTGAGCTCAAAGGAGATATTGAAAGTGAGCTTCCAGGGGCCCGAGAGAGTGCGCTTTTAGGGGCCGCTTCAGACCTCAAAGCCTGTTGGGGGAACGGTGTCGGTGCGTGATAAGGACTGGTAATGGAGGAGCTAAAAGAGACTGCAATGTTGGAGTGGAGAGGACACTTTAAATCCAAATATCATAAAAGAGCCCAGTTCTGATGTTGTGTGAGTGCAGAGAAGCACCAGGAGCAAAAAATATAATTGAAATACCTTCTGCACGGCAGCGGTTGTGCACTCGAAACCTCTATTTGGATGAGGTAATCAGTCGAACAAGTCAAAGTTGGATGGATTTGGGTGGAGTTTCATGGAGAAATGGAGCTATAGCAAGGGGGTCCACACTTTTTTCATCGAAACTTCGAGGTTTTAAGGTTTTAAAACCAGTTGTAAAATCCGGTCTGTGTCTCTCCAGGATGTTACTTATTGAGGCTAAAATGGTTAAACTGTAGAAAGTACTTCTCTATCTTCACCTGGAGGACTGAGGGCCATAGTTTGGACACCTCTGAGCCGTAAAGTACCTGTAGATATTTGCAAACACAACGAAACAAAGAATAAGGGATAAAAACTCTCCTTATGATTGATTCGCGGTGTTCGTCGTACGTATACTTGACCGTTTAAAACCCTTTAACTGTTCGTTAAAGACAGAGAGCGTGCATGTGCCCCCGTACAACTCATCCGACACCATTCGCATCATTAAGAGTGAACAAGCCTGAGTGACACTTGCAGGATTTATGGACCGATATTAATCTACATGCTTTATTTAACTTGGATCTCACCTTGGGATGGGAAACTTTTTTTTAAGCGATTCATTAATAATCCCAAATCCATGGTGCATGAGTTAAATCTGTGTTTATATTTCTTTCATTGAGTTTTGTTTGTTTTTTCCCCCTTTGTATCTCAAACCAACAAGAGTTCAGTGCAAAGAAAAGAGGTTTAAAAGCTTTATCGTGACCTTAAAAGGACGAGCGGATCCTTTGACGCGGTTAAAAAAATAGTTTTAAGAGATCCATTTCATCGCTAACGTTTTTCCAACGGCAGAAACACAACCCGCTGCTCTAAATGCACTCGCGCGAAGGAGCCAATCGCGTCCCCTTCGCCCCGAACGAGCGCTCGGGCAGGCGCAGCGGGAGCCGAGAGCCGCCGTAGCACCCAAACAATGACGTCGACCCGAGGAGCGATTTCGACGGTCGTTAGAAAGGAAAGAGGCGGGTCCACGGAAACCTCTCATCATCCCTTATGGAGGTGCGGCGAGGGGCTGGAGAGGGCCTTGTCCGTGTAATCACTGCAAAACAGGCCCTGAATGGAGGCTTTGACAAGAGCAGATGCAACGTATTATCATTTCAACCCGTAACGCTAATCACCAGCCACGGCACGAGTCTCGAGTTTGAGCGCCGGGAAGTGACAATTGGACAATAGTAATTATGTTTTCGATGAGTTGGGAAGCTACAAGTGGGACAGAATACACCAGGAATAATTTGCATGTCTTTATTTTACCAGGCTCTAACAAATTCAGCGTACAGTATGTGCCCAAATGTAATTGAATGGGAAAAAGAGGTGCCAATAGGGCTGTGCAGCCAATGCAATTTGAAACAAAACTCGATATCCGAGTATTTAGAACTGCCAATGATGAGCTGGGGTCTTTTTGATTGAGATTGAGGTTCTAAAATTAATCATCAGTCTGTAAAAGATTTGGAACAGAATGCAGATTTCATTGGGTAGGATTGTGAGGTATGTCGTTATCGATAATCAAAAACGCAATTTGACCGGTCGCAATTAGCAAATCGCAATGACTAACATAATTTCCTTTTTTTTTTATGTGAAATTCTGTACTTTAGACCTCTACAAACACGTTCTGAAATCTGTGTGATTCTAGTTCTTCAATTCTTCAAATGTTTAAACTGTGACCTTTGAACACAAATTCTACCATCAAAATATAATTCGTTTTCCCCCGAAATCTAGAGTGTCCTACTTCAGAGAAATACTTTTGACTGTTTTTATTGAATATTTTAGGGTGTGTTTCTTGTTTCTTGGCCCTGTCTGAAGGCCTGGCTCCTTTCAGTTAACCGAATTGAGATTGGGATCAGGATTTAAGGCAGAAACGCGCTGGAGACGTTTCGATTTCTACCTTGGACAAATCTTCGCAAATCTGGGAAATTTGAAACGTAGTGTTTGTTGCGGTTCACAGAAAACAACCTTGTAAACAGGGCTGACGAAACAAGCGACAAAGAAGCTAACGCCGGACTCGCTTCCTTCTTCCTTCTTGTATGTCTTGTACACCCGTTTGTAATTAACTTTATCACTTGGACGTCCCGTTTTAGCATTTTCAAACCCCTTTAAGAAGAAAAAAAAAGCATCGAATCGAAAAATGTAACTTGTTAAACATGTAGAAAACTATATTAGCGACTTAGCTAAGCGCAAATGACGATTTCAATGACGATTTCAATGACGGGTCCAGGTCTGAATTCCTTATTTTGTGTGTGTGTGTGTGTGTGATGATCCAAATAAAATCCTGTTGGCGTTTAACAGATTTCCCATCGCATTTGGAGATATTTGGAGACCGCGACGCGTTCTATAACCAGACATCATTTGTATTTGAGTGCGCTATGAGACAACTTTCCACAACACCACTGAGAGAGATATTTGCTTGCCTTTTTATCGATAACCTTTGGTAAAAAAGTAATGAGAGCACTTTTTCCTCCTGAAGTCCTGAAGCTATCGTCAGAATCTGAGGAGAACAAAGCATTCGGCGTGAACTGTGTCGCCGGGGTTTTCAGGAAGGGAGAGAGAGAGCGTGACCGGGGAGAGAGAGAGAGAGAGAGAGAGAGAGAGAAGGGGCGAGCAGAGCGAGATTGATGAAACAGCCAGGCGGGCGGGCGATCAAAGGCGAGAAAATGAAATGGCATTTGACCCCGTTGGACGTCTAGAAGTGACGAGCTGCCACAGAAGTGCAAAGTAGTCCGAAACCTGTGGGATTTGGCCCGGGGCGGGGGGAGGGGAGGGGGGGGGACGGAGGGGAAGGGGCGGAGGGTCTCAACTGAACGGGACAATTTAACCCTTCCCAGTCCCGGTCATGGCTTATTTAGCAGGGCGCTTGGCGAAGACAGGCCAACGCTCAAGACTGGCGCGTCGTTATATGGAGAAATGGATGATATCTCGAACGGTGGTGTTTTTGGACGTGCGCAAAAGTGAAATCGTGTGTCATTAAAAGTGTTCAAATTGAGCGCAGCGTAGTTGTGTGGCCCATTCACATTTTTGGTGACGCTCGAACCTAGGGATGTCCCGATTATTGTGCGAATAAACGTCGCGATTCAACGATTGTTCGCGGTTATCAACTTCACGACCAAAACAACAATAAAATCCTACATTTTCGTTCCTTCTCGTTTTCTTAACTCGTCACCGCTCTCCAATATGTGACCTGCTTTATGAAATCAAACTTTCTGAATGATTCATTTGACATAAACGGCAAGATAAAAAACAGCACTTACTTTTTCGAGGAAAGTCTGAGCAGAAAAGGACTTGATTTTGCTTCTAAAATTGTCACATTTCTTTTAATTGAACTAAAGAAGAAACCAAATTTAGTCAAAATGTCTTTTCACTTTCTATACATTGAATTTAAAAAAAACAAACTACATATTTCTTGTAATTTATTGGTCTTCCCTAAATAATCACGATTATCGATGAACCTAATCGTCTTGACATCCCGACTTTTAACCTCAGATCCAGACATTTACAGAAACGTTCCTGATGCGTGTTAAAAGGTGTTCTGAATATTGTTATAATGGAGATATTGCTAAAACATATATAACATATCAGTTGTTCTCAAACTGGGGTCCACGTCCGTGCAGCGGTCCTTTCATTGTGTTTTAAGAGCCATTTAAAGCTAATACGGTACATTATGGTCCAAAATCTGCTGTTTAACTTGACTTTATCATTCTGAACGCTTGCGTTCATGAAGCTGCTCACGCACTAGCGGAATTTATTTATTTATTAACCTTTATTTAACCCATCGAGACTTCTTTTTAAAAGTTGAAACACATATGTTCCCAAAAAACAAACAAACACAATTCAAAGACATTAAAGAGAAAAAATAAATAAAAAATGTAAACGTTTCAAAGCACATGTTTTATAGGATTTTAAGACTTAATTATTTCATTTGTAGGATCCATTAGAAAGAAAATTAGGATTTCACTGTTTCTTGGCCATGATATCGATATTAGTGAATAATAATAATAATAATAATAATAATAATAATAATAATAATAATAATAATAATAATAATAATGTAATAATAGTAATAATAATAATTCAAAGATGGGTTACATCTACAGTCCTATGTTACTTAGGGCTGGTACCTTTATTTATTTTTATTTTGGTACCAATCCTTAACCAATACCTGGTTTACAGTACGTACTGAGAAGTATTTTTCTGGTATCTGTGCCTGTGAATCCTGATCTAGAACAACATATTCCATTGACTATTGCTTATTTGACATTAACATTAACATTTTTAGACTTGTATTGATCATTTGTGGCGACACGGCCTTGCAACTTTCCATAGAGCTCTTCCAGAACCCAGGCAGCGTCAGAACTCGTCGAGGAAAGTTTTATTTGTGTCTTTTGGTACCAATATTTTGTCAGTACGAGGAGTATGTTTTTGGTGTTGTGGTAAACCAGTAATCCAGGGAGAGCGATGACCATATTTGTTGCAATCAAGTCTTGATTTGCTTGGTTTTTTCCATAATTCCGGATCTGGTTTAGTCTAGCTGAGCCCTGAGTTAGCCCTAGCTCGTCCTGGTTCAGTTCTGTGGATCAGTTGAGTAGATTTTGTCGTTTTTTTGCGAAGTTATGGTTAATTTCTGCTTTGGCCCTTGTGTCGATTATTGTAAAGCTGTGCTATTTGAGAAAACCTAATAGAAAACGCGCCGGTAAAGACGCCTGCTTGACCTTAAAAAGAAGAAGACCGCTCCACCTTTCGCATTAAAACCCTTCCTTGAGCCGAACGCTGAATATGCAAATGTGCAGCATGAATAATTCAGCTCTTTTGCTTTGCTCCATGCGGCTGCCATGTTGGAAATAATGACTAAGGCTGTGGAGGAAAATATGCATTGTCTTCTGCGTTTATGTTGGCACACATAGATATCAAGCCTCATTAGTCCGAGCATTCTAACCGTCTCTTATGTGTTTTCGCTGTCTGAGAGAGCGGCGTATAGAGTCTGTAGATATAGCGTCTGTCGCTTAAGGAACGAGGCCTGTGTCGTTAACGTGTCGTCGCGGCGCGTTCAAAGCACCAATGATGTGCTGACAGATAAGTAGTCATTAATGCGTGTGTATATAATGAACTGTCAAAGAAAGTTGTGCGTGTGTCTAAGAATGTGGCCTACGGTTTCCAAAAGTTCATATCCATGTTTTTGATTTTTATTTTTTCCGGGTTTTTGTAGCATTAAACTGAACATTTGTCATTCTTCCACAGTCATGGCTTATAGAAAATTGACCTTTTTGAGCATTTAAAACTGTTTTAACGTTGTTTCATCATTATAAACAGACCTGGAGTTGTAATTTAGCTTCATTCATCAATACTGTTTACGAGGTCTTCTCCCTCTCGGCCTCAGAAAGCACCCCGTTTCAAATTCCCCAGATTTGTCACGTCAAGGGTTTGCCTATATAAAACCTTTGACATCTCTAAACAATAGCCAGACTCGTTCATTACAACCACATGCTTACATATCAGCGCGTTTTTTTTCTCCCCGTGCTAATGCCAACACCAATCCTGATCAGGGAACGCCCGAAAATCATGCATGGTTTTCAGTCTATATATTATTTTATAATGAAAACATCTGCAATTGAATGAATAAATGCAAGAAAGATACATTTGGAACATTCCCTGGCAAAGAGTTTGATTGTACACCTTTAAATACTCCTTTTTATTGTTTTAATTGACTTTTAAGTGTGTATTTTTGACCATAACATTTTCCATTCAGTGTATGCGACTTGAAATTGGCTTGAAATGTATCGTGGTTTATTATTTAGTGGTCATTATTCCCCCCAAAAACCGAACTAAATCCATCACAGCTTCTTTGGAAACCTCGACTCATACTTCTGAATGACACATTTCCCGGGTCAGCGCTACAATAAAACACAACAAATCAATGCCGGTGCCTGTAAAACTAGGCCAGGGTTTTGTCAAAGCGCAAAAAAAAAAAAAAAAAAAAAAGACATTTCAGTCCAGCTATTTTTCACCGCCGCTCGATACACGCCAGATCCAACATCACAAAGTTAACATGCATCACTTCAATAGACTTAATGGTTTATCCACCGGCGAAAACGGTTGCCCGCCCGTCAGCCCGCGCTCCACAAAGGCCGGCGTCTGCGCTGGGAGAAATTCATATTAATTAAAGCTGAGTGGCAGAACCTGATCAGTTGAGCCGGGCTTGCTTTGGTGGAAGATGTGCGCCGAGGCTCGTTAGGGACTTATACCGATAAAGATGGTTCAAAAACAAGTGTCTTTTCTTTTTTTTTTTTTTTACGCCTTTTTTAGAGAGAAATGTGGAAGGAAGAACTGCTGCACCTGTAAAATGTCCTTTTCCTGTTTGGTAAAAGAGGCAGGGAAAAAAAACAACTAATGTGCTTCCTAAACCTGGCGCATGGTTAATGTGTGCGCTGTCTCTGTCTTTTAAAATAAATTAATAAATAAAAAAAACTGCTCCAACCAACAACAACAAAAATATATATATACAGACTTAATTACCTCACTGCGTCAATTTCTGGTACATGCTTGTTATTGCTTTTGCCTGGAATGTTCCGCAGTATGGCGTTTAACCTATCCAACGTCCTCAGGGCAAGTTACAGGCCAGATCTATGGAGAGGCAACCCGCCTCACAGTAAAAAAAAAAAAAAAAAAAAATGTCTAGCCTTCAAGGTATTTTCTAGCATCATAACGATAACAAATAAACACAAATGGGTATGTTTAATATCATCTCCATGGCGACAAGCAGGTGGCGAACCATTAAAAAAGATATAGCATTCATAGTATTGTTATTGGCCTTTACTTTGGCATCTCATGTTTTAGAACTTAAAATAATGTAGGTATTGAAAAGTACACATGACTTTCCCTTTTGAGGATTTGGTGATAGTACTCCACCTTCTGGCAGCAGAGGTAATTTACCATAAGGGGGAAAAAACGAGCACGCAGTCACAAAGAACGTTATTTAAGGAAGAAATGCGCTCTGGATTTCTACCTTTGCCATCACAAATCTGGGAATTTTGAAACGTACTGTTTTTGTTTTTTTGCGGTTCAGAGAAAACGACCTTGTGAACAGGATCAACGGATACCGCGCGACACTGAAGCTAACGCCAGGCTCGCTAACTTTTCTCTCGCGCCCGACCGTCCTCCTTGTGCGTCGCCACACGTAATCCGTTTCTGACCCTTTTGTAAATATCTTCATCACTTCCCGTTTTAGCATTTCCAAACCCCCTTTTGCCCGCCGCCGCCGCCGCCGCCCACCTCCCCTCGCCTCGTCCCGCCGTTCGTCTGCGGCGTACAGCGTTGACTGGAGAATTGGCATGTCTTTGCGCAGCCATCTGCTCTCGCCACAGCGGGTCACCTTTCATTGATCTACCGCCGGAGCATGTGAAAATACCTAGATTGCCTTTCTAAAAGTGAGATCGGGTCCCCGCGGAACCCCCAGGATTAGCTTCGTCTGATTTCCCCCCAACCCCCCTCCCCCCCACCCTCCTCACTCTATCTTTATGACCTTTTATATACATTAGGGAGCTGGAGATACGGGTAAAAAGAGCGGGGAAGGACAGCTCAGACGAGTAATTTTGCCTTTAATTGCCCGGAGTCCCTCGAGTGCTGTTTGCTTAAGCACTTCAAAATACTGTTGTTGTTTTCTTCTTCATAATCTTTTATTGTTTGAAGGTCAGCGTTTTTCTCTCTAAGCTTCTTATTCGGGGAATTTGGAGCAGGTGGATTGCACTGTAGCGCCGGTGCAGATTGTACGCAGAAGTATGTGGGTTATTCTAAAGAGGGGGAAAGTT
The DNA here is from genome assembly GCA_015082035.1 of Chaenogobius annularis. Lineage (NCBI taxonomy): Eukaryota > Metazoa > Chordata > Actinopteri > Gobiiformes > Gobiidae > Chaenogobius > Chaenogobius annularis. The sequence continues at coordinate 476,766 of BJKM01000059.1, forward strand.
AAGTATCGATTGTTTTCCTTGTGTGAGTTGTCAGGGGTCTTTCCTTTGGGTTAGCAACAATAATACGTCTCCAGTTGTTTTATTTGTGCAGCTTTTTGTCGTCTGTTCTCATATTTTACTATTTAAATTCATTGTTTTGCGATGCACCAAATCCTATTGTGATTTTTGTTCACTGACAATGTCAATAAAAAAAAACTCTGAAATTGGAAATGTTTGAAGATAGTAAGACTCATGAACAGATGATCCTTTATTGTTGTGTTTAGTTCCTAATTTTAAGTTTAAGTTAATTGACTATTTGCTAAATACATTATACTTAGACAAACAAATACACATTTTACCTTTATATGTTTTCTTTATTTGTGGTCCAGTAGCTTAAAGTAAAAACATTTACCCTCAGATTTACAGTCCAGTCTTTTCAATTATTTATTTTGGTGTTAAATAAGAAAAGAAAAAAGGCCAAGCCATATTTGGGCATGCCGAAAATATTCACTTATTTTATTGAGTTTATCTTTTATTTAAAAAAAAAAAAATCGAATCAAAAAAATCTAAATCCAGACATCGATCAATATTATAACAGGTATCAATACTTGGAAAAAATCACATAAATTAAAAATTAAAAAATTAAGCTTTACTTTTTAAAAATAGTTTTAGGATGATCTTCTAATATCAGGAACTAGTGGCCATTATTTTGTGTTGACAAATAGTATTTTCTTGTTATTGAGGAGATGAACATGCACATTTTCCTTTACTCTTGAAATCGTGATCGTGATAACACTATTTTTGACCAGTCGCTGAGATCTCAAAGCCCTTCCCATCTGCGGGTCGTGTTCTTTACAGTGGCGTTTGTTGCCTCGGCGCTGGTTTCGTACCACATTCTCGGTGCGTATCAGCGCTGTCCTTTTATCTGGCTAATTACGCCTCCATCGCTGCAGCCCATCTCTCTAAGGGCCCGGATTAAGCTCTGCGATCTGTGCGCCGGGGTCGACCAGAAGACCTCTTCAACGGAGGAAATAATGGAGAAAAAAAGCTGAATACACTGCACATATATATATTACATTACAATGAAACGATTAATGTGAGAAACGCTATCGGAAAAACAATAATAGAGGCTGAATTTTGTTATTTTGTATCATTTAAGTAAAAAAATTTGTATGAGGCCAATTTAGAAAGGCTTGTTTATAAAAGATACCCAACGATGCGAGGGTATTTTGTCGTTTTAAATGCCTAAATAATGTCGAGCCTTCGGGATTTCCAAATTTAAATTGCAATTGGTGGTAAAGAGTGAAAATTAACACTGGAAAAAGACGACGCCGAACCGGAAGCAGTTTCCTGCGCACTCGTTATTTCTTTGGCACGAGTTTGTGATTGCTTGGGAAAGTTCCGTCTGACCCGCGGGGGAGAACGCTTGCCATGAATAATTACGTGCTTCTGTCTTCCGTACATATGCGACAAGTGGAGCTTTACAGTTGGAACATGAATTAAAATGGTGAGTCATACAGTCAACGGACACGGGACGTAGAAGGGGTTGAATAAGTAATGTGACTTTTTTTTTTACCCCCGTCAGACTCGTAAAAGTGCTATTTCTGGCCGTCGTTGTCTCTGCATAACGGGGGCTTACAATTAAAAACGCTGAGGTATATGTTTGAAAATTGCGTGCGGTACTTATATTTCCAGGGATGGGAAGATAACGTTTTATGAAAGGAAATTGCTAGGTTTGCCACGATAAAGTAATTACAACATTGCTTTAATCGTTAATTAAATGAGAAATGAAACAATATTGTGTGTATCTTTTCTTATTGCATTATTGGGGTCTTCTAAAGCCCAGTTTCCCAACACACAATAACAGTGAGGGACAGTCAAAACGCAGAAGACAAAAGTAATCTTGTACCTCTAAATTTGGCATTTTAAAATAGTAAATGATCATATATTCTTGTCCTTGGATAACTTGGTGGATTTGTAAAACTAAAATCGTTCCATTCTGCCGTACTAGTCGTCAGAACTAGTACTACACGAACACGATGACTACGTTTGCATGCAGACAATGTTCGTGTTGAGTACTCAATATTCCGGTCACTCTTGCGTACACGGTCACGGCAATCAATTCCGACCCAAACCGCGCCTCACGGACAACGCCACGCCGCACGTCCTGTACCCGAAGACGACGACAACGGCAGCATCGGCACAGCGGGAACAACACAACGTATGCCATGCTACCCGTGTTCCACCAGAACGCCACCGGGCACTTCGGAGGAAGGTGCGCAGTTTCCTCCTCGCCCCAAACGTGTGGCGCTGTGGAGCGTTTGGGCGTCGCCGTGTTTGCAAGTCCCGTGCGCAAGAGGCCGAGATTTGTTACGGATAGGACACACGAAAACACGTGTTAATGTTGCTTTCGATGGGGGTATCCCGATCGGCGAATACATGACCAGTTATTCGGGTTAGAAAAGGAGTAACGCAGGGGTCATAATCAGGTTTTTAAAAGGGTTATTGGTGTCTTTTATTGGTGTAACCGGGTTATTGCGCGTTATGAAAGGGTCTTTGCATGAAAACACCAAAGACTATACATAAAATCCTTGCTCAAATTACTTGCTTACTAAAACAGAAACAATTTACATTATTCTGACTCTGTTCGCGAGATGTATTGCCGAGCTTTCCAGTGGTTTCCCTTTAGCCATAACACGTTTAGGCTGAAAAACATAAGTCTGTCGGTTTTGAGTCATGGACCTCCACATAACCAGCTAATAGCGCAGATCACTCCCCTGGTCCCCGACGGTCGATGCCGCCGCCGTGGCAGTGCGCGTCGCGTGCGCTTTGATCGGCCGGAAAAAACGTTTGAATCGATGGCGCAGTCGGCCGGAGCCTCTGGTCAATTGTCTCCCAATCAGTTTGCACGCTTCACCAGACACCATTAGGTATGCATAGACGAGCAGGTGATAGGTTTCGGCGCGGCGTCTCAAGTCGCTGTCGCCGCTACGCTACGTGCCAGGAGGAGGGTACGCTACGGTGTCGGGTTCCTTCATAATACTGAGCGTGAACATGAAAATAAATGCAAAAGAACCAAGTTTTAAGGGTTGGGCACATGATCCTTACCAGTAGTGATGTTAAAAGTCTTTGAAAACATCATATTTATGCGTATTTGTTCGTCAAATAAGTCACACTGAGCTGTTATTGAACCATTTCTTATTTATTTGAACATTTAAAGTGCCCCCTACAGGTCAGACGACTCATTGAATTAAAATGCAGTAAAGATAAATATGTTTCATCTAATGTCACATTTATTTTGTTGAATTCATGTGTAAATTGTTTCTTTTGTCTAAATTCTGCATAAACTGACTGGAACGTGATGTCAATTCCTGTCATTTTCGACAGATTTTTCAATGTTTTTTTTTTTTCTTCAAGTTATCATTTATATACAGGTATAAATACGCCAAATAAAGTCAAAATTAGAAAATAGTAAAAACCTTACCATACACATACGTCACTTTAAACATGTTTTTGATAATATACAACCCTCAAAGCCACTATAAATAGAAAGTGAAGTACAGAACCGTGTCCCTCTGGTGTTTTGAAGCTAGATTCTCTTTAGTCGTGTGTCTAGACCGGTCCCAATCATCCTCCTCGTCTTCTTCAGCGTCACCGTTTCGCTTGGTTCTGTTGTAATGTGCAAACGATGATGCGATCTGTTTCATGTGTGATCCCAAAGACATGATCGTTTGTGCTCAGATGTTTGACACGACATCGCCTGAGACGCAGATATAACACATGATAAGACTCTTGGTAGAACCAGTCCGGCACCTTAAATGCCCCATTTAACGGTGTCGATGGCTAAAACTTCTTCCTCATAAAGCGTACTTGTCACATCTGTCGATAACAACTTTTGTGATGCTGTTACTCCTACATCACTCCTGTTTGCAAGACAACAATCTGAACTGTTGATTCCCCATTTATTCCCATTAATTCCCATATATTCCCATGAAAAAGTCAAACATTTGAGGTTTTTTTGTTATGTTTGTTACGTATACAGTACTACTTCAACCTCCACTTTGTAAAGTACTACTTACTCATTTAAGTACGAGTCGTGGTGCTTCATGAAATAAAACTAAAATTGAATTGTCAAACATTTTGTGGTCAGCTATTTTGGTGCAGTTTTGTCCGAGATATTGTCAGATTTAAGACCATTTTATTACATGGTCATTAGCATTTTGGCGCAGATTGCTAACAATAACGATCGACACAAAACAACATGGTCGAAAATGCCGTGGCGCCTTCAATTTCGATGGAATTTCAAGTCATTTGTTCGATTTTGATTAGTTGCACGGCCCTTGTTTGAGTTTTCCATTCGTTTTGCGGGTATATATAAAAAATAAAATCACTTCTCCCCTGGCTCAGAGCGCCGGCCTGCTCCTTGTGGTGTTTGCATAATGTTCTCCTGGTTCTTGACAAAGCACTTATGGAAACGCTGTTCGGGTCTGAGTCTATTGGAGGAGATAAATGCTTAATGGCAAAACAGAGCAGTGCCGCGCGCACAAAGATTTGCGGAGCGGGAAATGGAAGTGTGGATGTCAGAAAAATTACAGCTAACCCGGTCTTAAAGTTCTGTTCTCAGCATTCTGTAAGTTAGGAAAGAAAACGGGGACCTTTTGCCCCCCGCAAGTGATCAATATCTCAGTGATTTGGAGACAGTTTGCGCGTTGATGTGGAACTATACGACATCAGAGCTCTTCATTATTCTCTTCATTCGACAAAACTATTTCCAAAATCCAGGACCTTAAGAGATATTTGTTGAATACATTTAACAAACATGGGTTCCCAAAGTGCCGCAGAGTAGAAAGAAATCAGACTACTCTAATCAGATTTTGCTGTGTAAATTGTAATAATCTGAAAGAAATCTAATAACAGTGCCGTTTGTATTTTTGTGCATTTAACCACAGCCACTGAAGAACATACCCTGGACTTAATCTTACTAAAATGAACAGAGTTGAACCTCATTTCAAGGGTACAAATGTAGTTTTCTGAGGGTACTACAGTGTCAAGCATTTCCCCCCCTTAAGAGCTAAAAAAATGACTTTTGTTTGACAGTGTACAGATTTACTGCTCCCCGATACAAAAGAAAAACGCACGGACGTTTGTGTTGTTTCACCTCGCTGCTTATATTCTCCAGTCTAAACCCACACAAACTCGTGTCCTCCTTCCTCGGCGCAGTTCACCTTCACACGTAAAAAACCCACACGTTTGAAAGAACTATGCCGCTCTGAAAAATGGGGGAAATGACCGGCGCCCGGGGCTTCCAACTTGTTCACTTCCTTCTGTTTTCCTTTCTTCTTGTTTGATTCACGGGTAAAAGGTGCCGGAGCCGGTATGTAAAACGTCACGAGGGCTCTGTGTGTGTGTGTGTGTGTGTGTGTGAGGAGATGGCCTTGGGAGACGCAGAATGCCTATTGTTGTTGTGCTCTGTTGAACTGCCTCTGAATATGAATGAGAGTCACATTTTAGGACCGCATTATAACGGGGACTGTGCCCGCGGTTGTGAGACGTTAACAGTCTGTTACATATCAGCGGAGGGCGAGTGGAATGTATGGAAAAACGGTTTTTATTTTACTCACACCGTGGACCAGAATAGAAGGACCCATATTATGCTAAATGGACTTTTTGGAGCTTTTTAACCCTGTTCTAACTGATGTTCCTCATCAAAAACACAGCTGGAGCACGTTTAGCTTCATCCTTACTAGTTTGATGAATCCTGGTTAGAAAGTCCTCTCCCCTCCGAGCGTCAAAAACACTGAATCTCTTCGATAACTGACGTTTTCTCCATCTGAGAATCTTTTCTGCTGTTTTTTTAAGTCCATAAATCATCTCCAGACTCACTCATTTCTCCCGTCTTAATCATGATCAGTACAACTGCGTGCTGAGACCCGGAAGTGAGAGGCCGGCTTGAAATGCGTCGAGATCTTAAACTGTGCATAATTCCCTCTGCAGCCAGTAGATGGCTTCAGAACTCAGTTAGCCCTGTGGGGAACAGCAGAGATCCAAATGTAAACACAACTTCTTTTCTCAATTGAGTAATGTATTTTTTTTCCTCCAAACAGTGTCGTAAAGTCAGAACTTTGCGACTAAAATCAGACCACTACATGCTGTTTTTGCCTAATTTATCAAATAGGTTAATTGATAAAAGTGATTATTAGGTCAAAATAAAATCGTAAAAGCTCGAAAATAATAATCTTGTACATCTTTGAAGCTTTTTATTCAAACTATTGTAAAAAAAAAAAAAAAAAAAAGAATTAAAAAAAAGAACAAAAATGCATTTATCCATTTAAATGACTTTATATCTGGCTGACTAACTTTATTTTGCACAAACTTGAGGGATAGTAACATGTCGGACAGCGGGAATGAAAGAAAATGTAAAAACTGTCAGTAATCGCGTTACTCATTGTTAAATCGAGGTGTTTTGGGGGGGAAATGGGATTGGTTCTGCGGTCAAATGGTGTCGCAGGGACTGTAATTACCTTTGCAAACAACAAATGATCTTGTCTAGTGTAAACAAAAAAAAACTAATCGTTCAGCCCAACAGCAAACCATGACGCTGCATTTCAGTCAAGTTGTCTAAAGTTGTTTATTTACTGTTTCATTCGTCATTATTGCTCATCTTTTATTTTCTTTACATACCTTGTGAAAGAAACGGTCGAACGCGTGCTCTTCATTCCACTCGGCCGTGACCTTCCCTGCCCAGACGGCATTGTAAAAGAAACACTGCGTCAGAGTAATCCATTTTAAATAAACCAGTGCGGCTCGCTCCAGGCGCAGACACTGTATCCTCCGAGCTTTACTGTGGCGTTTTCCGTATTGGGGGTCGCCTTTCTGTCAGCTAATTACCGCTCATTTCCCGCTAATGTGTGGCTGCGGGAGACGGGAGGGACTGGATAGAGCAACGAGAACAATTACGGCGCGTACGGTCACAATTATAGAATTACAGCGCAATGTTTCGGTGTTCAAATCCGGACCCAAAACACGACGACTGGTTTGAGTGTCAAAGGACATCCCATAAATAAAATAAATAAAATAAATAAAATAAATAAAATAAATAAAATAAATAAAATAAATAAAATAAATAAAATAAATAAAATAAATAAAATAAATAAAATAAAATAAAAAAGATGCATTATTTCTATTGTTATTGACCTTTAAACATGCTCTTGAGTATTTTTAATGTGTAAATCAATGCAGTCAGGCCTTCCCTCATCACGATTGGTGTTACCATGTCAACTACTGGCCATAGATGGATTTGCCATTGGCGGGGGGGAATAAAGCTAGCTTGCCTCAACATGCTAACGTCAGCAAACAGTTGTAATGAATGCAATTTGCCGGCTTAAAGTGACGTATGACAGGTTTTTATGATTTTCTGTAAATATAAATTATAGTTTTACACCAATCGAGCGGGTATTTCTGGTGAAAAAGTTGAAAAATCTGTAGACAATAACAGGAAGTGACGTCACACTAGGGACGCTCATTACAGTCAAAGTTTATTCATAATTTACACTTTTTTGACCCTCTAAACAATAAATCAACATAACAAAGTCGCTCTCATATATTTTTATTTGTCAAATTGGAAAAAAAAGTGTTTTGGCCCAGTGGTTGCAAGCTAATTTCAAAGTGTGAGGTCATCAATTACAAACAGGAAGTACAATTATACACCTGGGCTATTTTCAATATATTTATCTTAACTCCATTTTAGTTCAATGAGTCATCCGGCCTGTAGGGGGCACTTTAAATGCGCTGAAAAAAAGTCTGAAAAACAGGACCTAACAAACCAGATTTCCTCCTATGACATCACAAATCGGAGAAATTGTGAATGAAGTTAAATACAAACTCCAGGTATGATTTTGGTGACGGATGAAGGTCATTTTGCAAATGTAAGCAAAGTTTAACGACTGGAAAATCATGTCTAAAGTTGCCTCTCTTGTTGGTGTTTCCGGTCTATTGTGGTCAATCGTCGCCCCAAAACAGGAACAAAAAAACCCATGTGTAGCGCTTGTTTTTCTGTTCGTTTTTTCTGTTTTTGCTGCTAAAATTTTTAAAGAAGTTCATTTTGTATCAGATAGAAAGTCACATCACTTTGTTGCGTACGAAGCTGCAATTTTGAACATGATTTTTATGCGTTTTACGCCAAACCTGCTCAAAACGACTGTCGAACCCGATCCATTCATCTTCAGGGGAAAACGCCCTCTTCCCCAGATCGCGTAATGAGACGAGCGCTTCCAAAAAAAACCCCCACTCATTAGTCCTCCCTCCGTTAAGTTTGCACGCTTTCCCACAACCTAACACTTGGCAGTTAACACATTTGGCCTCTCGGCACTCCTCCTGGTCTGTTTTGATCCGCGTTCGCGCTAAATTAAAGGTGACAGTAGTTTTAAGCCCGCGTTTAACAGCAGCACAAAGCAGAGGCGGGGCCCTAATTTTGGTTCACCGCATTAGCTTGTCGCGCTCATGAAAGGTTAATTTAGTTCACTGGGAATTCTCCGCGCGACGCATCCGAGACGCTATTTCCAGCTAATTGTAGTCATTTGATTTCGTGTGATCGTTTTTAATATTTTGACAGTCACAAGTGAACATTTTCTGGCGGGTAGTGCCGTCATGTTGACGCGAAGTCCAAGCAACAGAAAAAAAGGCCCTTCTGCAAAACTGTTCCGCAGCGCAGCTTTAACGCGTCGACAAACACGACTGAGAGAGCAACGTGTCGCGTCCGAGTCCGTCTAAAGGAAACGGCAAATCTAAACGTTACATTTATAGTACGTCATGTGAGCTGGCGATGAAAAAGGAAATGTAGACGAGCGCTGTCAAGTTACAAGTCAGATCTGTGGGGAGGAACGACAGCCTCCAACCAGGGCTTCATTAGTGAGAGGAAGCGCATTCCCTAAAACTGGACACATTTAACAGAACCTGGACTAAATGGGACTATTATTTTGAAACGTATGTGCCTTAACCTTTATTTTAATTATTATTATTATTTTTTTTTTAATGACCCAGTTTTATCTTGCCCCGCCCTTGTAAGTCTTTATTTGTTTTAATTATTATTTTTTTGCTTCTTTTTTTTTGGTCTTTTGTTTTATTTTTGTTTGTTTTTTATTTGTCTTTGCTTTCAGTAAAAAAAATAAAAATAAAATAATAATAATAATAATTAAAAAAGGAAACACTTTCCCTTATCTCTTGATTTTCTTAGCGCAAAGTGTCTGGAAACGATTGGAACGATTTAGCTGAATGTCCTCCCTGCTCTCGCTGTTCTGTCCTGTCCATTTTGTCCCCTGCCAACAAACAACTTGTCAAACCATTATTTCTATTGCACATTTCCCACTGAATAAATCTGACTGAAAGCTTCACGATCGAGACGATTCACATGGATAAAGTGTGTCTTTGCAGATAACCAGAAATGATCCATGGTCTTTTGACATTTTTGATTCTTTCGCATGTGTTTTTAGAGTCTTCTGTAGTCCAGGTAACGAGTTCATTGATCAAAAAAACCGACTTGTCTATTGATCGGTTGCCGAGCGTACTTCTTCCCACGAGCCTGAACTAAGCACTTTAACTCTTAGGATCCAGCGCGTTACTTGATTTTATTATTATTATTATTAATCGTCGTTATTAACTTGATCTTTGTAGCTCGTTTACGTTCACAGTGTCAAATTGTTCATGGTACTTTTAGTGTTTTGTAACGTATGTCCATTGGTTGGTTTTTTTATGTCTTGTTGCACAATTTGGGCTTTTTCACGATGCGTTTTTTTAACGGAAAATGCCAAATACACTAAACTAAACTGTTCGATTGTTTATGTCGTAAACCAGTTCTATAAGACATTAAAGGAAGGAATGAGTGCAAATTCCCGTCACACCACAGAACACGTTCAGCCGGCGCGGCCCGCGTACAGGCCGCGTGGCACCGCAAACCCGTTACCGCGAGTGCAAATGTGAAACGGAAACGGAACGTGCGGCTGTCGGGGGTTTGGAGACGAGCGCTCACGTGCCGGCCTCATCAAAGCTGCAGAAAAAACCTGTTTGTTTGTCTGCGAGGCGCCGACGGTGAGATCTGAAGGCGCCGGCGCTTTGGGGGCGAAGAATAATTAACCGGAACGAGCAGGTTAATGTCACGTTACTCAGACGTGTGCGAAGAAGTCGAGAGAGAAACGACTGATTCATTTGACTCATATTTGGGGTCTACAGTCGGTCTTAGATGGGTTTTTATTGTACTGTTTTATCTTTTACCTTTCAAACAGTGGGTCCGATTCAAACATTTTGAAGTCGGCTTGAGTTGAATAAGATTAAAATTGTAAAAATAAGCATTGTGTGAGCATAAATTCCTCCTGTCTGGTTTGAGTTTTGGTAAGAATGGATAGATCAAAAAAGAATAAATCTATAACTATTATTCAGACAATATTTGAATTATATTGAAAATAATAATTAAAATGTGCCTGTAAATGTCTTGATTGAGGTTCATGCATCGCACTAAATGTAATGTACAATAAAATCAACCGAAAAAGGGCAGAAATATCACTTTATATCCGTATTTCTGTCTCATTTTGGCGTCATTTTTAATATTTTTTTAAGACTCAATATTCTAATGCTCTAAGCAACAACCGCAATATGAATAAAAAAAATTTGAATACATCTCCCACCTCTAATTCCCAGTAGGATTATTTGGGTCATACATGAAATAATGATCATTTGCGACAATTATTTACGCACTTTGACGTGTTTATTAGCAATTAGTAATTAGCGATCCGTGATTTCAAATGTTGCAGATTTTTTCGCGTATTCGCAGCCGATTTTAATTAATTTCGGCTTTGTTTGTCTTGTTTGTTTGTTTGTTCTAGAAAACCGTTTCGAAAGCAATAACGGAAGTCTTAATTAAAATCCGATAAGAACTTCAAACAAAACCGGGGGCGTCGAGAAAGGGGAAATGATTCGCGAAGGAAAGGAACCGCTTTTCTGCCCGGTCACGTTCGGTCCGTTGTGATTGAAACGACCGAATAGCGCGACGCTGTCTAAAATATTGACGGATCGAGCCGCGACGCGAGAGCCGAAAACCAACCCGTCGTCGTGCCACCCAGAATGCACCTGGAGCTGTGCGTTTTTGCGTGAAGCGCGTGGGTGACGTGAGGGATCAACCACCAGCGGACTCGCGTCGCTTCCCCCTGACAGAGGAATACATAGAAGTGCGCGTGAACCAGCGGCACGTTCGAATGTCGTCGGAAATTCAGAGTTCGGAAAAGATTTGAAAATGAGCTACTTAAAAGAACTGGTCCGCTCAAATACTGCAACAAATATAAGACAGTACTTCAAACGAATGTCTGAAAAAATATTCTTTGTATATTAAACATTGACTGTGAATGTTTTACTTTGTATTTATTTAAAGTGGACATAAAAAGGCCACAGATCCAGACAAACAACACAAAACACTGAGCAACAATAAAACAACATATATTCAATCAAACAAAAGGGCATGCATTAAGAAACAATTTAAAATTACTATAGTATAAAATAAAAATAGGCATTACTATGTACACAAGTTTATGACATTCAGACTTAAATTTGGAAATGGACAAATTCACTAGACTTTGGACCTATATTTTGATTTAATTATGCCGTGATTATGTTTGTATTTAAGTTCAGTTGATGTCTTTTTTCTGATTGTTTTTTCTTCATTAAACTCTTCTGTATATTTTTATATAAAAAAAAAAAAAAGAAACAAAAAAATTAAAATATGAATTTAATTTTGTTTTAAGAAACGCCACAGATTTGACTTTAAAACTGGCTATGTTTTTTATTGCAAGTGACTAAATGTCATGTTTCCACCGATAAAGGTTGTAAAAGCAGCAATTTGCGACTAAATCAGACCGCTGTGTGCTGTCTGCATCTAATAATGTAGAAATTAAAGTATTTTATCTCTTGTATTGCATAAGTATGAGCCATAACCAGTGCTCTAATAAATATCTAAATATATATAATGCAAAATAACGCGCCAAAGGTTTTCCCAGAGCTCGGAACTGTAGATTTAAGCACTTCCTTCTTCAGCGGTTTTTGTCCCAAGCTGTAAATAAAACAAAATCTGATTGTAAAAGTATTTGTACTGTAGTGTTTCCGTGCTGCAGCTTCCCCTGTTCACACATCAGAGAGGAGAATATACAGCACGGACTCTTAACTTTAATATTTATCAACGCGAAAGTGCATTTGTGCAGCGGAGACGGAGGGAGACGACGTGAACGGCTATTTCCTTCAACCCCGGAGGCTGAATGAAAGGGAAAGAGAGAGAAAGGAGATGGAAACAGAGAGAAGGAGACAGTGAGAGAGACGGAGATAAAAAGGAAAGATGAGGAGAGAGAAGAACGCGAGATGGGGGGGGGGGATTCGCATGGGCTTCCGCAGTAACGCTTGTATCGCTCCAGACGAGAAAGGCGCGCTCTTTAATGCGGACCCACGAAGATAGCTCTTGATAGTCACTGTGTAAATACGGCACGTTTACAAACCCATTTGCAGGACCACCAGGTATTCGGGACGCGAGATGGGGTCGGCGAGAAGATGAGATTTTGACCTCATTTATTGCAAAATCGAATGGAAAATGCGCGATTCGATTCACAACGATTGGCCTCACGTTTTTTTGCATTGTTTTTTTTGTGTGTGTGTGTGTGTTTTCCCGTCGGAATTGCAGCTTCTCAAGAGGTGTAACTCGCCTTCGGAAAACAATTTCACCAGATCGGTCTGCGCTCCAGTGCACAATCCAACTGTGTGTGTGTGTGTGTGTGTGTGTGTGTCGGACGCACTTTGAGAGAGAGTGAGAGAGGGATTTGTTGGTGCGGGGACAATGTCAAGATTGTCACTGTTGATAATTGCTAGAATTCAGAATGACTTGAGTAGCAAACACAGTGGGTCGTTAGCCTCCGTCATGCCTTAAAACTCGATATATAACATTTTTTTCTAGGGTGAAAATGATTGGAAAATGAACTTCTGGAACAGCTGCTGGGCTTAGAATCAAGGCAGGACGGTTGAACTCGAACAAAAACGCGCGATCGTCCACTTTACCCATACTGTACCGGCTCTGAGTTAAGTATAGTAAGTTGCACCGCTTTGAACCCGGCGGTCTGGACACCTGCAGGGTTGCCCCCTTCAGCTGTGCGTCGAGCGTGTTACAAAGAAGCATCTGGCCCCTGCTGGAGAGGCCCTGCGCCTACAGCCCAGTTCAGAAGCACTCTTTCCGCGGGATTAGGCCTCGGCTGTCCATCTGTCGGGCGCCCGGCTTACGTTTAAAGCCCTGCCACTTGGCGGACCGCGCTCAGACCCGGGATCCCACCAGGCGGCTTAGCGCTCAATGACACACGGGGGTAACCTTTCTGCGGACGGTCAGCTTGGATACATTATAGGGGCCGTGAAAGTGATCTGAGGCAGGGGCGAGGGGGGTCAGACGCTACCGGGTTTAGGTGGATTTGAGCAACAAAAAAAAACAAAGAGGCTTTTGAGGGAATTGGAAGCAAAAGCAAAAGAGACAGGCCAATCAGATCTTTTATCACTGCGGATGAAGCGGCATCAGAGCTTCAGTCTAACTTTAGACAGAACTACAATATACATTCAGCAACTGGCGTTTTTGTTGGCGACGCCGACAAAGCGAGAATTACGTCATGTGGTGCTTTTTGACTGTTCTGGACTCAAACTTGAGCTTCATCCAGCTCTAATGTTGTAAAACTTTAAACATCGAATCGATTAATCAAAAGGAAAATCTCAGGGTTCAACCTAAAAATAGACACATAAAAAAAAAAAAAAATGGACAAAATGGGACAATTATTCTGAATTTATTAGGCTTTAATTCTTTTGTAAATGTACTTTTATTTTTTGCTGATGCCACTCCCTGATTTTGTACTTTTACTCCTTCACTTACCGCATGTTCTCCCTAGTCCAGCTCGTTCTTTGTGTTTTTTGTGTTTTTATTTTATTTTATGTTTCTGTTGTTGTTGTTGTTCTATGTTCTAATAGAAAATAAAATAGCCAAACAAAATCACTATGAATCGAGTAGCAACATCTCATTACACAGTATGTAGTTAATACATACTACCATTACTATATTTGCCAAAGTACTATTTCTGTTTCTTGTATTATTTTGTATTTTATTATTATTTTATCAATACAATTCAAATGTAATTTAATTATTTTTAAGTTGACATTATATATTTACTTAGATTTAATTATTTATTTGTTATGAATATCTAATACGTTTTTATGTTCCCCATTATTTATTCACATATTGCTTTCCCTGGAATGTTCCACAGTATGGCATTTCTTCAGTGTTTGCATTGCTCAGAAATATGTGGAAAAAACTATATATATTTCTATATATATATTTTTGGGCTTTTTAGTGAAACAAACACAATAACAATAAACAACATAAAAATACGCAAAAATAAAAAATAAAACATGCATTCTTATTACGATCAGAGAACCACCAGAAAAGTCACGCAGTGCGCCTTTAAAACATACTCGCGTTCGCGTTACAGCGCAAAGACGAATCGGTCTAACTCCTGCGTGTGCGTCCGTCGGCGTGCAGGTATTTGAGCGCGGCATCCATCACGGCGCTGGCGCTAATGTGCGCCGACGCTAATGTGCGCCGACAGGCAAACTCGGGCTCAACGTGATTGTCTCAACCGCGGACAAGTTTAATCACCGTTTTCACTGGAGATGGCCAAATAGTGACTGACATCCTTCTTCACGACCCATGTCCAGCTGGCGTTTAATCTGCCATTCTTTTTTTTTTTGAGATTCTTTGCAGTTCTAGTTTTTTTTTTTTATTATCATCACTCAGCCACTTTCTGCCAAATTAACCTTTAACACTGTTCCGAAAACCATTTTAACGTCGTCGTACATGCGCCTGCCACCTGACCAGTTCTCCTGGGGATGTCTGCACCATTGTACATTTAATTACAGCCATAAATCCGCTGATGAGGAGAGGAACCTTCTGACAGTGATGGAGAGCGGCAACGCGCCTTCCAAGGAAGCTTTCCTGATATGAAGCCGCGCCTCTTAAGTCTCCAGTTTGAGGTTGACACTGAGACATTAATCTTCCCATTCACCGAGAAGACGGGCGGTATTAGCCAACCAAGCGCTGGTCTCAATCCCGCTTTCATCCCGCACCATTGTCCGGCCATCGCGTTTAGTCTTTTAAAAGAGAAGAACAAAAAAAATAATAGCGATAAAAAAACCAAAAAAAAACCCTTACTTACTCAACGGCAAAGACTTTTTTTTCCAGGGGGATGTTGATTGCGATGCTGCCCGCTCTGCGAAGCGACGATAACCGCAGATCGTTAGCAAACAAGAGCGCTACGTGGCGTTTTATCCCGAGCTTAAATGTGCATCCGCTAATGTATTAGACAATGGGCGTGAATATTTGGAGATAGAAAGAATGGGTAGAAAAATACTGAATACAACCTTTTTTAATTTTTTTTTTTTTTTTTTTACAACAAAGCCATTGGAAAGAGATTGAATTAGGCCAACATCGTAATCTATACAAACTTATATTGATCTCAATTTAGTCCTATTTTTAGGTGGCTGCCTAAGAGTAGGTTTGCCATTTTTGGAAAGTCCGAGCAAAGAACACGATTTACTTATTTTATTTGGCTGTAGATGTTCCAGGTATGTGAACATGGCCGTGCGATAGAACTAAACCAGGACTTATACTCGTGACTAAACCGAAAAATACAGAACCAGGACTAAACCAGGACTAAAACTTAGGGCAGACAGACTGTAGATCTCTCCATTAATGAAACAGGACTACACCAAAACTAAACCAAGACTAAATCTGGATTTAAACCCGGACTAAACCAGGTTATTATCAGGCTGCAGAGGTTGTTCCAGGGGTGTAGTCTAAAACACGACTAAACCAGGGTTTAACAGAATCAGAATAGAATCAGAATCAGAAAGAGTTTATTGCCATTGTTCAATGAACAAAATTCACAAACATCGGAACTTGTCTCGGCCCTTAAGGTGCAACATAAAACACTGAGCAATAATAAAACAACATATATTTTATCAATTAAAAAGGGCATGCATTAAGAACAATTTAAAAATTACTATAGTATAAAATAAAAATAGGCATTTCTATGTACACAAGAGTTACAGTTAGATTTACAGTTTGAGTGCAGAAAGTGACGGTGCAGTGAGTCTAAAAACCCAGTCTAAACCAGGATTTTTAACTAGACTAAACCAGGATTATTACCAGGACTTCTAAACCTTAATTGGACAGAACTGGGAATATGTGTGGCAAGGACTAAACCAAGAACTGTGTAACGGTCACAGAACCACACTAAACCAGGAATTAAACCAGGACTAAATTTTAGGACAAACATGACTATAGGTATGTCCACAAATGAAACAGGATCTATATAACCAAAACCCTAAACCAGGACTAAATCTGGATTAAACCCGGAATCTAAACGCGGGTTATATAGGCTGCAGAGGTGTCCAGTTTGGCTTCAAATACATGATATCTTTAATATCCATGGGTTTAACCCAGACTAAACCAGGATTATTTATAGCAGGATTCCAAATCTAAGACACAAACTGGTGAATCTGTGTCAATTGACTAAATTTTTTTCCTAAGACTGAACTATCTGACATTAAATTTATCTATGGATCTATACAGGAATCAATACCAGGATGTGCTAAACGATGACAGAACCCAGACTAAACCGAGGATTTGATTAGCCAGGTAGTCGGAATGTGACAAGGACAGAACTGGGAATCTGCAGGTGTCAAGGACTAAACCAAGAGCTGAGCGTTGACAGAACCAGGACTAAACCAGGACTAAACCAGGACTAAACGATGACAGAACCCAGACTAAACCAGGATTATTACCAGGACTAAACAAGGACAGAACTCAGGATAACATGTCCAGGACCTAAACCAGGACTAAACCAGGACAAACTAAACGATAACAGAACCGGGACTAAACCAGGATTTTCAGTCTTGTCTTGCTTTAGTTTGGCCTTATGTCTTGTTGTGGCCTGACCCAAACCAATTGCCTTCGATAGAAACCGTTTTAAAACATGGCCATCTTTGCTGTCTTTCTGTTCAAATCCTGTGTGCCTAAATTGACCTATGAAATACAAAGGAAGGTAACACTTGAGCAAATCCCATTATAATCAACCATCTCCTATATCAAAATCAATTGGCGTCGCCGTTTCCACTACCACCACGCAATCCATCACTGACCTTTGACCCTGCCTGGGATAAAAAAAGCCATTTCACACGTCTCCCTCTCCACCTCCGTCTCCTACGTTTGAGATTACGTGGTTTGAATTCAACCTTCATGCTGCGGGTTTTGGAGTGAGAAAGCAAAGGATCGGGATTGTTGCCATCACACCAGCGCGGGTCTTTCTCGTCTCCTCGAAAATAAACCCTTGCCGTGAACTGCATCTCAAAACAGGAATGAAGACGAAGAAGAAGAAGAAGCCATTTTGAAACTTGTTAGGACAAACATTATGGGACTTCTTCACTTGTGACAGTTATGGGGCAGACATGAATTGCATAATGCCGTACAATTAGTGGAGTAGATTGGATAAAGAGCTAGGATACAGAAATAAACAGAGGAAAAACAGCGCTCAGACATAACATTGTCGGTGGAAAAAACGGATGATTGTATCATCGCCATTATGTTACGCTTTATAACGGGGGGGAAAAGTAACTAATTTCAAATGCTTACACGGTACATATTGAGAGAGATTTGTGGTGTAGTTGTACATTAATATGCGTACTGGGGTTTAAAATGGCAAAATTCAGCTTTGTTTTCTTGAATTGATCAGGTTTTGTGTGAAATATTGATCTAAAATGGCATAAAAAGCGCATTTTTCACGTGTACTTTTTTAATCTTTTTGCTTATAATATAGCTTGTAATTGGAGTAAAACATTTTTGACAATTCTACACCGTTTACTCAAGTCAGCTTCCAACGACTGAATTTCTAAGTGGATGTTCACGGAGCTTCAACTGGAGTGTAAAAATCACCACAGGGGTGAAAAGTAAGCAAATCACAAATGCGCACCGTACAAATTGAGGAGATTTTTTGGGGTAGTTTGTACTTAAAGATGCAGACTGTATGGGTTTTAAAATGGCTAAATTCAGGAACTTTATACTGAGGATTTCTAAATTGATCATGTTTTGTACCAAAACTATTGATCAAAATGGTCCTAAATTGGCGTAAAAAGTACATTTTTCATGTGTTACTTTTTACTTTTTTTTTAACATATTTACTACTACACATTTTTCAGTGAGCTTCTTTTGGCGTTGTCAACACAAAAATGAAGGACTACTGTATTCATTACTACTATAACTCCTCCTTGCTCCTTATTTTGTCACTTGTTTTGTCGCTGCTTATGGCATTTGCTTACTTTGTGATTATGCTTATATATTAATTAATGGTTGAGTAACGACTTTATTCTTGAACTAGAATCTGAGTTCAAAACAACAGTTTATTTCTCTGGACCAGTGTTGACACGATCACAACAATTTCCACTACTTGATATTATCGACACTAAGGAAAAGGAGCTTAAGAGCTAGTACCGATATCGATACTTGCTGATAATAAATACACACAACATTTTTAGATATTAGAATGTGATTTTCTTTCAACAATGAATTTAATTCTACTTGTTCTGTCATAGCTCAAGATTCATTCAATAAAGACTGATTCAGAAAAGGTATGCGTTACATAATATAATATGGAGACTTTTGACTCCCGATAACTGGACGGTTTACGAGTGGCTTTAAAAAAATTATGATTAATAAGTTGTACAAGGAAGAACGAAGTAAGTTAACCAAAAACAAGTAGTCAGACGCGCGTTTTGCCCGTTTGTACTGTGTCTTTCAACTACCCCTGGTGCTAATTGGTGGCTCGACGCATTTCCCGGTTTGTTTTTTCACCCATTCGATTAAGCAGCAAACGGCATCCTAAAAGCGCAGGCGAACGCTGCAAAATAAGGTGCCCGGGGTTAAATGCTCAATAATTCATAAGTGTTTCATTGCAGTTTATTAGTCTCTTCCGACATTGCGAAACACCTTGCGCATCTAAATATTGAGATTCGGTAATATGCATGGAATGGCGGCATAGCGAAGCGAGGATCACATGTTCGCCGCGCACCGCCGCAGATGCCATTACGCCGCTTTGCATATAAATGAAAATTCCGTAATGATAAAATTAGATGGGGGTAATTGCTTCATTATTGGAGGTCTAGAAGCTCGCTAACAGATGGCGCGGAAATTAAGTACGGTTTGTTTGCGAGCACCCGAGCTCTACTTGATGACTTTCCCTGCTCTCGCCCATGTACACTGAATATTTGATTGTCGTCTCGCTCCTCGCTTTTGAAAAGCTCCTCTTGAAGCGCGGAGAGACCCCCCGCCGCAGATGTTTTTCAAACCGAAGCAGATAATTCAAAAGGATGGAGAGGAAAGTCGCGGGCCGCTGTTGACATTCGGGGTCTCGGTGCGTAGCAGGTGCGCGTTCAATAATTCTAATGTAAGTGAATTTTGGAAAATTGAACGTATCGGATACGTCAACTGAAAGTTAAGGAGGACAATTGATGGCGCTTTGAAGATGTGTACGCGGCGTGGAAACTTGATGGCGCTTGTTGGTTTTACTTGTGGCGAATGAAACATCGCTCTTGCACTGTAAAAGCATGTATCCGGGACGTAGAGCTCCAACAATGGAATGACAGGGTGGAGGGAATTACGTCTGACATTAACTTGAAAATTGGTCAAATTGGGTATGAAACTTTGCAGTGGGTTGAATATGTGTCCGTTTAGTTTTTGTTTGTATTTGTCTGTTTCATGACAGACTTTTTTTTAAAAAGGAAAAAAATGGTAAAGAAAAAAAATCTGAATTGTGATTATAAATACATTAAAAAAGAACAGATGGACTCCATTCTGCTACTGTAACTATAATTACTTAACTTATATATGTATGTATGCTATTTTTTTTGCTACTACTTATTACTACGGCAACCACAAGAACATTTTCTACACTAACCATGACTATTAAATCAAGAATATTATTCACATAATCAGTAACCATGATTATATTCTATTATTCTAAGCACTAAAATGATAATTTTAATTTTAGAAGAAAAATTAAAGTCAAATCATTGTATACTCCAAAAAGGGGAGGCAAAAACTGCCTTTTTAAAATCTGTTTCTGTTACTTTAACTAACATTATATTTGATTTCTTAAAGCTTGTCGCACAGGGGGATTGTTAAAGTTTTAAACAATAGGAATTAGAGAACGTTAAGGCTTTCCCTGTTGTTTGGTAATGGTGTAAACAATCGTGAATAATTGTAAAATAATAATAATATACCAATATATTATTATTATACCAATGGCTTATTGTTACATCACTACTGCTACTGCACCACTTTACATCATGATTTAATTAAAAATAAAATGCAGTCATATTATCCTGATTTTAATAGATCAGTCAGACTAAATAGAAAAAAGAGCTATATTCAAATGTCTTAACAAGTGTAAGTGACAAGGACCCGGCTTGAATTGGATTATCATGTGAAAAATCCTATAAATCCTGTTGCAAACTGCAGCCATTCAGCCCATCAGGGTGATAGCATTGACTCCATTGATCTCTCCGCAAAGTGGTATTTGGATCCTACACCTGCTAAGCTGGATGTATGTAGATTAGCCGAATTACTGTATACCCTTTGATTTTTTTTTCTTTACAGTAACGATTTATAGGTTCTTTTCGGTCGTAAATACACATGAGCAGCTTTGAAATCCTGATGTGCAGAAAGTGAACAATGCAAAATTCAGACCTGTCAGCACTTTTAATTATGCAAGCACATACCTTATTCCTCGTAACCTCCCACCTCTATTCATCTTGCATTGAGAGCATGAATATTGCAGAAGGATTGGCACTCGCAGGTTGCTTAGAAATTGTGTCAGAGCATCTTTTTCGCCCTAGTGATTGTAAAACAGGCCAGCTTGCAAGAAAAATGGCCGTAAAGTCATTTTGAATGGGACTGGCAATGCGACGTGTCCCTTTTCAGTCTCACATGAATATATTTAACAGAATAATGGACATTTGAATGTCACTGCAGTTGGTAATTTTTGCTGTCGATGTACTTTTTTGATTTAATTCACATTTGTAATTTGAATACCGTAGGTTCTTAGAAGAATTAACCCGGCTTTTGAAGAAGTTCTCTCATTCGAACTTTATATGGTTGTGCAATTTTACATAATTCCACTTTGGGGGACAAAATATCAAATTAAATGTTCATGAACACATTAGTACAGCAGAATGTCATTTTCAACACAGTGAAAAGTACTTTCTTTAATATTATTACATAGTGGTTCTAATAAATATCAAGAAAAAGAAAAAGTTTGGTTAATTTTTTTTTCTCTATCTAGTTTTTCACTTAAATAAAAACTCGACTTTATTGTTAAGGACTCCTCTTAAGGCATTTACTTTTTACTACTACTATACTACTGTATTACTACTTACTTCAGACTTATGTAGCGCTGTTTGGACGCTCAAAGATGCAAAGTTTAAAAAGTATATTGTTACTAATGTGATTTTTCTCTCTCTGTGTCTCCGCAGGTAACCGATAAGATGGCAGCCAGGGAAGCGACTGGGCACAGCTACCTGGTGGCTTGCTGGCAGCCCATCCTGATCCTGATGCTGGGTTCTGTCCTGTCCCCCGCCTCCTCCACCGGCTGCCCGTCCCGCTGTGAGTGCAATGTTCCGGAGCGCTCCGTGCTGTGCCACCGCAAGAAGCTCATGACAGTCCCCGAGGGCATCCCTGCTGAGACCAAACTCCTGGATTTGAGCAAGAACCGGATTCGAACCATCAACCCGGACGAATTTGCCAACTTCCCCAGCCTGGAGCAGTTGGAGTTGAGTGAGAACACCATCTCCACCATCGAACCGGGGGCTTTTAACAACTTGTACGGTTTACGGACATTGGGGCTTCGTAGCAACAAGCTGAAGCTCATTCAGCTCGGCGTGTTCACCGGTCTAAGTAATCTTACCCAACTGGACATAAGCGAGAACAAGATTGTGATCCTGTTGGACTACATGTTTCAGGATTTGTACAACCTTCGTTCCTTGGAGGTCGGTGATAACGACTTGGTTTTTATCTCCCATCGGGCCTTCCACGGTCTAAGCAGCTTGGAGCACCTGAGTCTCGAAAAGTGCAACTTGTCCTCTGTCCCGACGGAGGCGTTTACCCACCTCCACAGTTTGATAACTCTCCGCTTGCGTCACCTAAACATCAACATTATCCGGGATTATTCCTTCAAGCGGCTCTATCGACTCAAGGTTTTGGAAATAGCCAACTGGCCCTATTTGGATACGATGACTCCAAATTGTTTGTACGGATTAAACCTCACTTCTTTGACCATCGCAAATGCAAATCTGACCACTATCCCGTACGTGGCGTTGCGTCACTTAGTCTACTTGCGTTTTCTCAACCTTTCTTACAACCCGATCCACACCATCGAAGGAAATAAACTCCACGATCTTCTTCGCTTGCAGGAGTTACATTTGGTTGGAGGTAGACTGGCAATGATTGAACCCTACTCGTTCCGTGGGTTGAATTACCTGAAGATTTTAAATGTGTCCGGGAATTCGTTGAGCACTTTGGAGGAGTCTGCATTCCATTCGGTCGGGAACCTCGAGACCCTGGCCCTGTATGACAACCCTTTAGCTTGTGATTGCCGCCTGCTGTGGGTATTCCGTCGACGCTGGAGGCTCAACTTCAACCGGCAGCAGCCTACGTGTGCCTCCCCCGAATTTGTCCAAGGAAAAGAATTCAAGGACTTCCCAGACGTTTTGCAGCCTAACTACTTTACCTGTCGCAAGTCCAGAATTCGAGATCGCAAGCCTCAGCAGAAGTTCGTCGACGAGGGTGCTATTGTCCACTTCTCTTGCCAGGCCGATGGAGATCCAGCTCCAGTGATCATGTGGCTGTCCCCTCAGAAGAAGTTCATCACAACCAAAACTATCGGACGGATTTCGGTGTTGCCTGACGGTACTCTTGAGGTGCGCTATGCTCAAATCCAGGACAACGGCACCTACGTTTGCATAGCGAGTAACGCCGGCGGAAACGATACATCTCTGGCCCACTTGCACATTCACAGCTACTCCCCCGACTGGCCACACCAACCCAACAAAACCTTTGCCTTTATCTCCAACCAACCAGCCGACACCGGTGCTAACGAAACCCGACAAAATGTCCCCTTCCCCTTTGACATAAAGACGTTGATCATCGCGACTACCATGGGGTTCATTTCATTCCTTGGCGTTGTCTTGTTTTGCCTGGTGTTGTTGTTTCTCTGGAGCAGGGGTAAAGGCAACACCAAGCACAATATCGAAATCGAGTACGTGCCACGAAAATCAGACGCTGGTATGAGCAGCACTACAGTGGATGCTCCTCGCAAGTTCAACATGAAAATGATTTAAGAATGGAATATAATCGTTTTGGACTTGTCTTATAAGAAAAAAAGAGAAAAGCAGACTTTATCTTTTCTCTTGCAAACCTGTGGATCCTGGTCTGTTAACATAAAAGTAACTTTTTTTCTCCTGACTAAATCACAATAGAGAGGACTTTGAATTTCTAAAGCAAGAGGGACGTGACAGTGCATCAAAACGTTTCAGAGTACAAATGTGTTTTCCACGGTTCGTGATTACATCAATTCAGCTGCAAAAACATTATAATCAGTTTATATTTAAAATACTGGAAAAAGAAAAACATTTCAAGCAGATAAATGCGAGGGGCACATTATGATTTCACTGTTTTATGTCTGTATTTTCATTTCAGTGCATTTTCCTTTCTGAGGTTGGATGTCAAGTTTTAAACGAGCTTTGTATGGGCTGACGAGCACATTGATACATGTTGACCCATTTGAAGCACACAATTATCCAAACACATTAGCGCAACTTTGCAGCATGCGCTTCATTTTCCCCCCCTTTGTTTAGTGGTGACCGTTTTGTACTTAATGTGATGTTCTTTTACGGCTAACCAAGCCCCTGCAATTAGTCCTAACATCCAAAACCGTACTGCACAAGAGTTCAACAATGGCGTTAATGTACTGATAATGACTGCCTTTATTCTTAGATAACAGTTAGAAATATATTGTTGAATGTTTAGCAGGTTTACATAAGGCTCCCTAATGTTTTTTCCTGGAAAGGTGCTCTATAATGCAAAGCCCAATATCAGATACCGGTGTCTATTTCACGCATACATTTTCCCTCTGTAGACCTGACCGTGTGTGCAAGTCGAAGACCTCGTGTGATTGTGGGATTTCTCTAGCTAGCCAACGCTACGCAGTTCCCTAACCAGATGTGTCGGCATTGGATACGTTGATATTGTGCAAGGTTATCCCAGTTAATAAAGGGGGTTAATAAAGCCTGGAGAGATCATTCGCCGTGGTAACCAATAGTAAGCGACATCCAGTCCCAGCCGCCGTGTTGTGAGTGTAAAGTTCTACTCAAACTAACTACTTCAAATTTCATCTTAAATTCTTTGATAGTTAAATTATTCTTTTGTAGTTTCAGTCAAGTAAAAACAATAAATAACAATCTAACCATTAAAGGGAAACGTTTTCCTTAATTTTTCATAGTACAGGTTGAATTAAAGAGTTTCCCCTTGAAGATGAATAAATTAAGTCAGAATAATTAACATCTACAACTCATTTATGATGCTAACTACTTTAGAGTTTCATTCTGCTATATTTTTCTTGCAGCGTATGTTTTTTAACAATATGGTTCAAAACGTCAGTGGTATTAAGTAGTTTCACAATGATCCTGATATTCTGGCATACAAAATATTGCATTTCAAAATTTGGGTTTCATTTCATCAATTCATTAATAGGACCACAAATATACCAATATATGTCAATTCAAACACTTTACCTATGTGTTTTTACATTATAGGCAAGGCATGTTTGTTTGTAGAGCATAATTTGAGAACAACAGGGGAAAAATGCATTAAAATCACAAAAACATGTCAGAAATCACAAAGCATTCATTGCTATTCATTCAATATAACAATTTTGCTGACATGAATTATACATTTTGTCCGTGCTTAGTGATCCGCCAGATGGAAAACCAAGTCTATTGGACCACACTGGCAGACACTCCAGACACTCTTTCCCATATTTATTTGACATTGCCAGCGTAACAGATGTCTCTGGGATGAGGACATCACTTTTAGATTGATTCTTTCTCATGTTTGACTGTCCCTAGACGTCAGCGCGCTATCTGCCTCTGCGATTGCCGCAGAATCCACGATCTCTCTAGCCCTTTATTACACCTAATTTGTTATTGCAATATGGAAAAAAAAACAAAATTTCTATGATGTAATGGTATTATGTTGTGTACTGATGGTTGAAGTTGAAGTGATCACACCAAATGTGCAAAGCGTCACTGTTTTTATTTTTTATTATATCAAAGTTATTGCCCTTTTCTGTGTGCACTCCCGCCGTTAAAATCATGGATATATCAGTTTAGCCTCCCGGGATCATATTTTTATTTTCCCCAGCCTTCAGCAGAAAATGTGCGGTTTTGACAAGGAAGAGAAGCAATGGACTGCTCAGTGTTGTGGCCCTGCGTATAATATAGGAGGTGTACACAGCCTTCAACACACCTTGGACAGCTGGTCTTGGCAATCGTGTGCGAGGATAAAGGCTAAATTATTTATGACGGATGATATTACAGACAGCGCCGCAGTAATGGGCTGGAAGTATGGATGGAATATGCAGATGCTTTGGGGGTTACACAGATGGAGCAGCTCTGGCGTAACCTGTTTTGAATTAAAGGAGGAAGAAAAAAAAATGACGAAAATGTGGAAGGAATGACGGCGTTAACGGTCCGGCCCGTGGTTGTCCCTCTTGCTGATTATGAATGCTCTCTACGTGTTCGAGTGCGGCTACTGTACGGCCCCAAAGTGAACTTACGGATTTATGTTTATTTTTAAATTTTTTTCCGACCCTTTGGACTATACCAACCATGTAGTCCAAGCCAACTTTTTACAAGAAAAGATATTAAAAAGAAATCTATGGAAAATACATTCAAATTGTTCTGTGCAATAATAATATGCAGATTTACGTTTCTTTTTGTTTTCCTTTTTTTTAATTAACAAAATTTTGTTAATGTTAAATTGTTGAGAATATGGTATGTTGTATTAAACAATCTATGGACTTTTTTAAACACATGATGGTCTTATTTTGATTAAACCGATTATGGTAAGGGTTTTTTTAAATAATGGAAATACATGTACGATTCTTCTGTGGGCAAACAGACGCTGAGTGAACCGATTAGACAAGAATTAATTAACCCTGTGTCTCCTTTACAACGGAAATAAATTAACTTAATGTTCATCTGTTAATTGACAGAAGAAAAAAAAAGTCTATTGCCATTTTAAGTGAACAAACCTCAAACTGTTTTCTTTGACGATGTGGCGCAACATAACACAATATGAATAATAATCAGAGCTGGATGGAGAAGCCAAAATGTGTATTCAAGTAAGAGTAAGTGAGTTACTTCAAAATAATATGAAATAGAAGTACAAAGTAGTGGTCCCGGAAATGAGTAGTAAGAATAGTTGTAAGAGTGACATCCTGGACGTAACATCTGATTTATAATTTTTAATTCAATGTATTTTGGAAGGGCAAAACAATAAATAATGCACAAATGATGGGATTTTCAATGGATATGCAAAAAAAATACATAAAAAAGAAAGAATAAAAACACATTTCTAAAAAATAATTTAATATTGTCAATATATTGTCAATATTGTCAATATTTATCAAAACTCACAGTGGGAAGAGGAACCAAAAGTAAGAGTACTGTGACACTGTCAAAAGTAAATGTAAGAGTATTTCCCACCTCTAATAGTAAAATATGAACTGTGATAAAATAATGGCATAAGTAATAATATATAAAATAAGGTGTTAGAATAGACTGAACATAAATACTAAATATTCAGTATATTTTCAGAACGGTACAAATACATGCACGTATTGTTGAAGTGTTGGTGTGACGGGTGTTATAAAGTGTCCAGGGGTCCAAAAGCCCCTCAATCAGTAAGAACAACATGTTTTAGGGGTCAGCTGCAACAATTAAAAAGATGACTAACATACTTTAAGAATGAAACACAAATCAGAAAGTGTTTCGAAAGAGGGAGCGCAAAAACAACTGTAATAATATATTTAATCGATAAAAATATATAATGTTGAGTTTGTCTTTTTCTATTTTTTATTAATTACTAATGTTGTCCGTGAGGTAATTGCACATCACCTGCTCCAGCACTAATGATGTGTTTACCGGCTTTGGCGACTCCTTTTCTGTGTTTGTGGCTTTTCAACATCAATTAGAGCGGGATCACGGACAATATGAAAGCAAAATAATAGTGTCAGCGATGCATTGTGCACAAAACATCTGACAAAGATCAAGACTTAAGTGCGGTGTAGTCAAATATACAATTTACAACTCCGGTTCACACAGCCAAAACACATTGTGAAATATGGTTCACACGCAGTTAAAGTCTTTTGTAGCTAAAGAACATGTTATATAATGGATGGCAGGGATAAGCTTAAACATTCAGTGTCTTAAGAAGTGAGTACAGACCTAACGAGGTGTGTTTCGAGGGTCTGGTGAGATAATGTGCGCCCTCAAAGAAGCAGACAATATTTCCTTCATTCTGGTGCTTTTTAAGAGGTCTTTGGAAACTCAAATGTGCGAGTATTTCATTCGACAAGCCAAAGTGTGTAGAGCCAAAATTAAATCCACAAACGATTCCAAAAACGGACAAGGTGAAACCCAGGGTCTTCCTCCATCTCACTATTGTATGAACAAATGACAATTGCATTTTGCCAATTGATAAAGGGCACTGCAGTTAGAGAGGCGAACTGTCAGGAGCGAATTCGTCAATGAAACTGGGCCGGAAGAAAGCAGTTGCGTTCATGACCTTTCTTGAAGCGTGATGTCGTTCCTGTTGCCTCGCACTCACGCACATATTTGTCAAATGAATGTGGGGTAAATAGTCTTGGTGAAACCTGCGTCCCGAACCATCAGATTGGGGATTTGTGAAGACAACTGAAGACCAATGGAAGCTTTCTATCGCCAATCAATGCAAAAATAGTCATACTAATGTGATATTCGAGGGTTAACCTGAATAAACATACTAATATACATGGACACGGGGGTGTATAGGGAAAAGAGGACAAGCTGTTCAAATATAAGCATACTATATTTGTAAGTTTAGCTTATTTTGATTTGTTAAAAGTTCATATCAAAAGAAATACATTTTGTGCAGTATTTCGTGCAGTTGCAACACGGTCCGGTTCATTCGTTTGACAAACATCTTCAGACACGACAATCCAGATCACACCCACGTAAGCGGAGACGGGGCGGAAATGTGTCTACATTGCAGCGACCGGGTGTAATCCGAAAGGCAGCGGCGGTCTACGGTGAGGACCCCGAACGAACAGAGGCGGCGCCTACAAAAAAAGCATGTTCCGGTCAGGGCCGAGCTACGCATTCAATCTGAATGTGTTCGTGTAAAATTCATACCTGCAGCACGGAGTAAACAACAAAACACACGCCGAGCGACCAGCACCCGGACGCACAGACGACAACAAAGAACGTCCTTTTATAGTTTGACGTCTAGCGCCCCTGCTGGAGGACGGAACAGACGGACGCACGCATCCTGCGACTGCTACACTGAGTTCAAGATGATTTAGACCTGATTTAGTCACAATATATCGTATCTTATGTGGTTGTACCGAGCAGACGATGTGAAGCACTAAGACTGTTGCCCCCTACAGGTCGGACGACTCATTGAGCTAAAATGCAGTTAAGATAAATATATCTAGAATTTTGCAAAAAAAAAAAAAAAAATGTTATTACGAATGCACATTTTTTTAGGGTTATAATTTCACTTCCTTTTTGTAATTGATGACATCACACTTGGAAATTACCACCTAGCTTACAACTGCGGCTAAAATCATCTAATGTCACAATTATTTTTATTCGACAAAATACAATATATGAGAGCAACTTTACTTTATTTTGTTGACTTCATGCTTAGAGGGTCAAAAAAGTTGATTATTTTGTGTAAATTCTGCATAAACTTTGACTGTACAGTGTGTCCCTGGTGTGATGTCACTTCCTGTCACTTCCTGCAGATTTTTCTCTACAGATTTGTCAATGTTTTCTCCACAAATACCTGCTCGATTAGTGTAAAACTATAATTTATATGTGCGACGGGTATGAATTCACCAAATAAAGTCACAATTAGAACATCGTAGGAACCTGCCGTACGTCACTTTGACTTTGGCTTGCCCATGAACAGTGGCTAAAATAATGATGAATTCACTTCGCCCAATTCAAGAGCCTCAACACACCTTTCACGTCATAATGCTTTGGGTTGTTTTTTCCCCCTTCGGTCGGTTCCAACTACAGCCGCTTCACGCTCACTTTACCCAGATGCGGTGGTTAAAACTTCCAGTGGCGGGACATTTTCCTGCTCAGCGGAGAAGAGCGCGGCATGGAGCGCAGCGTCATATCCATCAGCCCCTCCCCTCACCTCGAACCTTAAGCGCCTCTCTAATATCTGAGCCCTTAAAACAATGGCCGTCTCCTCCTTTACTCCCTAAGGCTCCTTCCCTCTCGCTCTCTCCCTCCCGTTTCTCGCTTTCATCCTAAATAGCAGCGCTCCTCCGATCAAGCCATGTCGTTTTCACCGCAGATGACAAATGCGCGGCCTTTCGTACAGCTTCCGGGTGAAGGGGAAAGTCGGAACTCCCGGAGGATGGCTGGAGTGGAACGAAGAGGGCGGTGGCGGAGACGGAGCACTGGTCATTTACTCTCAGTTTCAAAGCAAGCGAAGATATCTGGAAGTCGCATCAAACCGCCAAAGGTACAAGTATGTCGACACGGAGACGGAGTGTTATGGCCTTCAAAGTATCCGTTTGATTACGTCGGGTCCAGTCCAATAACGCTGAACTTTGGACATGTTTATGACGAGCAAGTTTGACCTTTGACTTGGCTTGGTTGCCTGATTATTCAAATGGTAAAAAAAATATATGTAAAACCGCACTGACGTTTCCGCGAAGAGCTTTCGTCAGATCATTAATGTTCTTGTTTCTTTGGACCACAGTGTTCCGAACGGTTGCATGTCTAATAAGTGTGAAGGCGTGAGAGTGTGAAGTCTGCAAAGTGAGGTCGGCCCACTCAAGAACAACAAGAAAACTGTTTTCAAATATGTACTATTTGCTCTCTTCGATATAATATGCTTACCATATTAAAGAAAGTGTCGATGGTCAAAATTACCATTAAGTCCGTGAGGAGGAAGTGTTGAATCCAGAGGTGAAATACTTACAAGATTTGATCATGCTTTTTCCTGGTATTTACGAATAAACTATTGCATAAGAAGATCCTGGTTTTACATTTATAATATCTCTGCTGTATCCTTGGGAACCATCCCCAGATCTGAAGCCAGGAGTCTGGTCACTCAGAAGAGTGCAAAGTGGTTGTCACCGCCTCGCAGCAACAAGGTTCTGGGTTTGATCCCTGAACCATACGAGGCCCTTCTGAGTTCAGTGTGCATGGTTCAAGAGTCCTCCACCATGTCCTTCACCATGTCCTCCACCATGTCCTTCACCATGTCCTTCACCATGTCCTCCACCAAGTCCTTCACCATGTCCTCCACCATGTCCTTCACCATGTCCTCCACCATGTCCTTCACCATGTCCTTCACCATGTCCTCCACCATGTCCTTCACCATGTCCTCCACCATGTCCTTCACCATGTCGTCCACCACAAACTCCACCATGCCCTCCACCATGCCCTCCACCATGTCCTCCACATGTCTCACACCACGTCCTCCACCACGTCATACACCATGTCCACCACGTCCTCCACACATGTCCTCCACCACGTCCTCCAACATGTCCCCATAACGTTCTCCATCACCACGCCCTCACCACGTCCTCCACCACGTCCACCATCCACCATGTCCATCCACCACATCCTCCACCATGTCCACCATGTCCTCCACCACGTCCTCCACCATGTCCACCACATTCCGTCCACCACGTCCTCCACCACGTCCTCACCATGTCCACCACGTCCTCCACCACGTCCTCCACCACGTCTCCACCACGTCCTCCACCACGTCCTCCACCACGTCCTCCACCACGTCCCACCAGTCCACCACGTCCACCCACGTCCACCACGTCCTCCACCACGTCCCCACCACTCCACCACGTCCTACCACGTCCTCCACCATGTCCACACATGTTTGTAAAAATATCAACAATCTTTTTTAAGACAATAGTTGTAAAATGGTAAATACATGTTTTAAAGCTATAAAAATACTGCATTTGAAAAAGTCTAATTAAATCCTCATTCCGGCGTTCACGTAAACCACAGAAGTAGACCTTTTCCATCACGGAACACGGTGCTCCTCGTCTGTCGTCATTACAGACTTCTTCTACAGTTAGTTTAATTAATTTGGCTCAAATCTGTGTGGGCCGAGCATTAATCAAAGGCTGTCTCTCAGTGTAATGGAAAAGCCGTGCATCAGGGCCCACATCCCAATCATTTTAATTAAACCTTATCAAATATCAAAAGGAGATGTGTCTTAAGCGATACGGCCGCCGTATTACTGCGCGACCGGGGTGTCACACGCGCGAGGAGGTGCGAGAGTAACGCCGCGACTTCAAATGAGAAATACGGTGAGCGCTACCACTTTAATTAGGTTTGCCAGGACACTAATGAGAAGAGTTATGACTGTGAGTACATTTAAAACGAGCACGTGGACGAATACAGTGGGTAATGAAAGTACGGAAAATAATGTTTCGTCATCAGTATAGTTTTCTAGAGTAAAAAATACTACAAGAGCTCATAAAACTGCGGCGGAAACTCTTGACAAATTTTAACATTTTTAACATTTAAAGTGCCCCCTACAGGTTGCTCGACTCATTGAACTAAAGATAAGATAAATATGATTTGAATTTTGCTAAACATTATATAAATATGATCACAAAATAGCTCATTTTTAAGGTTTATATTTTCACTTCCTGTTTGTAATTGATGACATCACACTTGGAAATTACCCAGCAAACACTGGGCCAAAACTCCTCTGATGTAACTTTTTGTTTTTTGACAAATAAAAATATATTAAGAGTGACTTTATTTTGTTGAATTCATGTTTCGAAAGTCAAAAAAAGTTGTTTCTTTTGTGTAAATTCTGCATAAACTTTGACTCCAGTGTGATGTCACTTCCTGTCATTTTCTACAGCTTTTTCAACATTTTCTCCACAAATACCTGCTCGATTGGATGTTAAACTATACTTTATATGTACAACAGGTACAAATACACCAAATAAAGTCAAAATTAGAAAACCGTAAAAACCTGTCGTACGTCACTTTAACATTTGGCTGGGGCGTAATCGTGGGCTGACATTAGTGACAGCTCTTGGAAAAAAAGCAGCAACATTATTACATAAAATGAGTAAACAACTGTGAGGCAAAAAACTGCATACCGAAACGCACAATTAATCAATTATAAATGAAGTCAAAATCTGGTCTTGTCTTGTTTTCGCAGACCTAATGAATCTTGTGTCTCGTTCGTGGGACTCAAGGCAATAAATACCCCGAGTGGAAATCATTAAAAAACATCCATTTGTATGTCGGCATGAAGAAATGAAGGCTTTTATTACCATGTGAGCGCGCTGTTGTTCTCAGACTACAAACACGTTGTATTTACCTTTTCTAATGTGCAGTTTCTACAGTATTGAGGTTTTATTTATCAAAATACTGTTTGTACTGCAGTGAACATCTGGGCAACACGTAAAGAATATTGCCTGTTAGTGTTGTATAGTAAGGTTTCTTGAACAACACAAAACTAAACTCTTTAATTTATTCAATATTTGTCTGTTTTGTTATGTCTCTTGGCTTAGGCCTTAAGGTTCAAAGGTCGATCAAACTGTCAAAAGATCTGCATGGGCAGTAATAATGAAGATAATGCATTTCAGTCATAAACGACTTCCTGGACTCTCAAGGTCACCTCACAATAAGAAATAAATAAAAATAAATAGTTAATAAATAATTAATAAATATTTAATAAATAAAATAAGTAAAATAAATAAATAGAATAACACTATAAGCATAAATGACAAATAAATTAAAATAATCCAAAATTAATTTGGAATTTTTAAAATAAAAATACACAATCATGATGTAATACTGAATATAATAAATAAACTAAAAATACAACCAATAATATTGTTAATACAAAGGGCAATACATATACAGTTTATGTAATTCGACAAATATGCTGCTGCAATAAAGGAATTGGCAGCAACGCCTACAGAAACGTTATGACTTGGTTGTTATAGCAGGTTTTCAAACAGGAGCCTGAAGGCCACGATAAGTCTTTGAGGCTGAGTTTCAATGGGATGCAAATGTGAACTGGGTGAAAATTCTATACATTGACTACTCCCTATCATAAGGCCTATATCTTTGTAAGGTACAAACGGGGGAGAGATTTCTAGGCTTTGGCATCAGTCACATACATGAGAAAACTACCATCGACAATAAATCCCAACAATTAGAGACCAATTTCACTGCGGCTTGAAGGAGAGTAAATCAGTTTAATCAAAAAATTATCGGAATGTGCCGCCAGAATTCCACCTTTCTAGCCTCCGCGATACGGGCTCCACGGTCATGCCGCGAGGTCTCGTCCCCGTACGATATTTCCAGGTGAACATAAGTGCTCTAAGGAGTGAATGATGCATGAACGAGAAAGAGGGCTTGTCGGTGAGAACGATGTGTACAGACGGCTTGACGGGCAAATCCCTAAACATTGACATCCCACACGGGCATGGCTGGCTTTTTAATGTTGTGCCATACTGTGACGAAGAAACGTTGAAAGGTGCATGAAAGGATAAGAGTACTGACAGGCGGACAGCCTCCGAGAAGAAAAGCGTTGACCTAGAAAACTGCCCAAGAGCAGGTGCCGACAGCCATTATGGTCTAATTCATGGGCGCCGAACCGGAGGAATACATTTGGACAGTTAGTTTATTTGTTCTGAGTTACAGTCCAGATTTCGATGCGTGAATTAAAATATAAATGTGTACACTTAAAAGTCACACTTTGAAAGTTGGGTGTCTAATCGATGTTTTTCCTGAGTAAAGAATTGGGCAAATAATGCACAAATTGAGAAAAGAAAATGTTAATGGAAGCGATGAAAAATGTAGAGCGACGATGCCTACTGGCGTCTGGGCTTCAGCACAAATACATCACAGGAGCGAGCCAAGGCTCTCGGGCTGTAAATTGCCGCTCGGATCACGAAGCAGTGTCTCGTGTAGTGTTTTACAAACAAAGCACAAGAGATTCAGTGTACACTGGGCCCCTGTCTGTCTAAAGATTTCGGCAAAGGCCTGCACCTATGTGGAGGTCTATTTTTTCCCAAAAGGATGATAAATCTTTACTCTTTCTTGAAACTCCTTTCCTTGTGGGACTTTCTGATAATTGACTCTAAATTGTAGTTACATGCAAAAAGACCGGTAGCAGGAGGTGCCCTAAAGGTCCCTGAGCGACACTGGCGACAATTATGTGTGTGTGTCTATATAGTCTGTCTACACACCAGACCATACATCAATGTGGCACGCATACCGACCGCAGGTTTCCGAAACCAGGACGAGGTATTCAATCCATCGTTGCACCGCAATAATGCAGAGCTGAGAGGATCTTGTGCGCTATGACATCAAATGGAAAGCTAATGTATTAGTGATAAACTTTTCTGATTTTGAACTGAATCACTCAGAGATAAAAAGTAATAAAGAAACTCTGCTATAACATTGAACTTTGTGTTCACAAGCATTAGACACACGATATTAGGAAGTTATGTGACTAATTAAGGCTCATGTCCTCCTTGCCTTGGATTTACAACCCTGCACTCATTTTCTATTAAAGAAATAAAAATGCCTTAATTTACTTTCTTTAAGAATCTCTGAGATTCTTAGTCATGACGACCAGACGATTGTCTAACTCAAAGTCGTGGAAAATGTAGGCATTTATAGCTGAAAAAACACACAAAAGAACATGGTCATGCAATCGAGGTTAAAAGTGACTTTTCCCTCATCCAAATAAATACCAACTCGGCTAATTATTCTCAAAAGTTTTACAGTATCTAAACACGGACAATTTCTTTATAAAGCGAAAAATAATTCACCACTTATGTTCAGGGTATGGGTCATAAAATTATCAGCACCACAGAGCCTGTTTTCTGGAGAGAGGTTATCACCTCAGTCCCGCTGAGTTTTCATTAAGAGGTGTAACAAAGTGGTAAATAACAAGTCAAGAAAGGAATCGGCCTTTAGTAAACTAGTCGTCGGATCTGAGGGCCTAGATATATATGTTAATAATGCCATTTCCGCTGTATGCGACGAGCTCCCAGAGGTTAACAGGCTCATTATGCCACTTTTAGCCTGTACTGTAAACCTGGAACCTCTGCTCCCAACAACACATGCTTCCTCCCATGTCGCAAACCAACACGCTTTGTTCTCTGCCTTTGTTGTCCACCCAACATTAGCATCAAAATCCAACCAGCTTTTCTTTTTTTTTTACTTTTCATTTAGCCAGTTGGCCCACATCAAAGAATTTCGTTTTGATCATGCAAGCGTTTTTGTTTTGGGAAAGGATTCTAGTTTCCCCCAAAATGCTCGTGTTCATTCGATCCTTTTTGGTTATTGTAAATTCCATTAATCTTTTATTTTGCGCACCATCAATATTTAATTGTCATTTCGTCACAGATGCCGCTTTTACAATAAACACAGTCATGCGTTTAAGTAAGGACGTAGTTAATAAGTGCATTGTAAGTCACAATCATCTATTTTGACTTTCTTGATTTGATATGGATCCCAAGTGGATTGGCCACAACCTAGGAAGATTGGACAACTAAAATACTGAAAAGCAAATCAAGTAGTTAGAATGTAAGGGTAATTTTATCAAGATAATAAGCGCTTGATTGTAACTGAATGAAAAATAAATACAAACTAAAAGAGAAACTGAACATTCGATTTAGCATCAGCCAGAAAAATAAGAGATGATCAGCTCAGACCAGTGGTTACTGTGGCGGATTGAGCCAACGCTAAAAGCATAATATATACTTCATTCTATTATGTTTGGACAACAAAATACTATGAATATGTATTACAAACTCGATGAAATGTTATGTTATGTTATTTAGTAATGAGATAATCAAGAGACATGTTTGGGTTTGAATGAAGTGCTTTGGAAACAGGAATTATTGCCTAATATATTTACAAACGTACTATCTCCAAATCAAAAGCAAGAATAAGCCAACTCAAAGATTCTTTAAAACTGCAGGTTAATGAATTATATATAGAAAAGCGGGAAAATGGTAGGTAATCTAAAGACAAGATGTTTGCGGTAAATACCTGCTCTTGATTGATGTTGTGTGAGAGTGTTTGGACTTCAAGAGAGGGTGGAATTGTTCTTATTATTGACTGGGTTTTAATTGAATTGTTATTAAACATTAAACTAATCAAAAACGAAGACAGAAAACTAAAGCTAATCTTAAAATTAAAGCCGCTGGACGAAGCAATCACAGCCAACAAGACTGTACACGGGCAAACCTTCTTTTTGTGATCGTCCGTCCTGAATTCAGGTGGGCGTGATTGACAAAGTGGATGCAGCCAATCAGAGACGCGCATGGTCCGTCCTAAACAAATATGGCTGCTTTACTCGAGGCCGTGTCGGGAGGCGGGGTGAACGGAATCCCTCTGAGGAAAGGCTTGAAGCAGTGTGAAGTTCTGGATCCAAGACACAGACACCAAACTTTCCAAAAATTAAATAAATAATAAAGATTTTGACAGATGATGTACAGAATGATTTGTTCATATCTAATTCTGAGCCTGATTTATTAAATTATAAGTCTAAAAAATTTGGCAAAATTTGAACTTTTAGGCCAATTTTCAGTCAGATAGAGTTTACTCAAAAACAAATTCAAAATCCCCTCTGTAAATCTGTTTGTGTCTGATACGTACGTCGACAAAATGAACCAATACATTTAATGTCAAATAGGTGCAATTGGCAGTTTTGCTTGTTTGTTTTTTTGGCCTGTAGGCTGTGTGACAGGACAGTGCAGCGTGAAATGGGGCTGAGACTGAGGAAGGACATTGCATCAAATACTCACATCGCTGTGGCCCACATGTCAGGCATGTGTGCTATCCCCTCAACCACGAGGAGTACACAGCAATTGGCAGTGTTTACACATAAAATGCCATATTTCTACATGAAAAACATACATGATGAAAAACTTGTAATGCTATTTTTTTTCTTGCCTTTATGTGAGTAAATTACAGGATAAGTTTCAAATTGCTTTATTTTTTTTTTCACCTGTATTGTATGTTCCAAATGCAATGGGGTCAAAGTAATTAGTAAGTACCCAACTAAAATACAACTCAATCAAGGAAAGGTGTTACTCCACAACTGATAAAAAAGGCTGTCCAAATGAGACCGCTGAGTGTGTTCTGTCTAATTATGAGAGCAGTTTTCCCCCCGAAAACCAGGAATTGCGCTGTTAGCATGCTAGCTGTTGTTAGCTTTACCATGATGGCAAAACTTGCTCAAGTAAGATGCATGGAATATGTGAGAAAGTGAGGAATACATTTAGGCCAAACTGTTTAAAATGAACTACTTCGGTTTTTCATGTTTAAAAAAAACAGATACGGCTACGTTAAGTAAATGTACTTACCATAGTTACTGAACACCTTTGATGAAACTTAAAATTCAATGCAAGTTTTATCAGAGCAAGGTTTGAATTGCCTTCCAGTAATGCAATACACTCTCTCTTCCTCTTTGGCCACATAACAACAAGATTGAAACACAACATCATTTTAGCAGTCAGACTCGTGCTTGATACTGAAGTCCAATAGTTTGACTTCTTCACCTCTGACACTTGTCAACATCTGGCCTTATCAACCAGTCGCATCAGAAATAACAGTGCTACTCTCCTCCAGCCTGCAGCCAGGAGCAGTACTCCTTCCAACCCATTTCTGCAA
This sequence comes from Chaenogobius annularis, assembly GCA_015082035.1. Taxonomy (NCBI): domain Eukaryota; kingdom Metazoa; phylum Chordata; class Actinopteri; order Gobiiformes; family Gobiidae; genus Chaenogobius; species Chaenogobius annularis. Next base: position 514,881 of record BJKM01000059.1, read on the forward strand.
AACATCACCGTCTCTTGGCTGAGCAGTCCCACACTAAGTGCCATAGAGGGAAGACGCCAACACCACTGGTCCACTGGCAGCTCAGGCTGGCACTGCACAGTCCCAGGGCGATAGTTTAACCAGCCCCGAGCAGATGATTGGGCTGGCAACACGACGCTCTCCTCCTTAGGAAAACATATGGCACTGGAGGTGTGCTTAACCCTTCACTCAGAGCGGAGAGAGGCAGTGGGATGGAGGTATTGTTATAGAAGGACCTGGTGAAAGTAGAGCAACATAAGTCATCGTGTTTGACAGAGCCAGCATGTTCAGTAAAAAAGTAAAATACTAAGAAACTACATCAGCAACAGTGAACTATCCATAGAGGTTATGTGGAGTGGCAAAATTGTATGATCATTTAAACATGTTTGATTTTCTCCTGTAAAAGCTCAAACACAACTAAAATGTGCAAGAGCTGTGACATTCTATAACTCTGCTTAATATTTAGTTTAAGTAAGTAAGTAATCTGGAGTAGAAAACCAGATAAACAACATGAACACTGCAGACTGCACATGCACATCTCAAATGTACGACTTGTTGAACTGATTACCTTTCTCTGTCTGTATGTTGAGGAAATTAATTGTTGTGGGGCAATCAAAGTGTCCTTTATCTCCCCCCCTCTAAGCTCTGCACAGTCGGAGCAACAACAGAGAAACTACTGTCAGTTTTCATTTTAATATATAAAGTTAATTTGAGCAAAACAAAACATTTTGCAAAAAAAAAAACAACAACAAGGAAACACATTTTATCAATTGTGCTGTCCATAATTGTACTGTCAAAGTCAGAATATTTGAGCGCCATCTGAGCGCCTGGTCTTGCCCCACCTCAAGTCCTTTACCTCCTCCCTGATGGACCCCCTGGAGCTTTTCTACAGAGCCAACGGGTCTGTAGATGACGACATAAACCTTGCACTCCACTACATCCTGGACCATCTGGACTCCCCGGAACCTATGCCAGGATCCATTTTGTGGACTTCAGCTCTGCATTCAACACCATCCTCTCTGCTCTCCTCCAGGACAAGCTTGCTCAGCGTGCGGCTGGGGAAGATTGTCTCAGACTATCAGCACAGGAGCTCCACAGGGCTGTGTACTTTCTCCTCTGCTTTCCTCCCTGTACACAAACTGCTGCACTTGCGGCCACGACTCTGTAAAACTGATCAAGTTTGCGGACGACACCACCCTCATCGGGCTCATCTCAGACGGAGATGAGTCTGTCTACAGGAGGGAGGTGGACCGGCTGGTGTCCTGGTGCAGCGGCAACAACATGGAGTTCAAATCCCAGAAGACAGTGGAGAGGATCCTGGACTTCAGGAAAGTTACAGCCCCACAGCCCCCCCTCACCTTGACAGACTCCCCCATCACCATCGAGGATTCCTTTCGTTTCCTCTGAACCGCCATCACCCAGGACCTCAAGTGGGAGCCCTCCATCAGCTCCCTCATCAAGAAGGCCCAGCAGAGGATGTACTTCCTGCGGCAGCTGAGGAAAGCCAAGCTGCCAGTGCAGATGATGTGCAGTGGCATGTGGCATTTACACGGCCATCATTGAGTCCATCCTCACCTCCTCCATCACCGTGTGGTACGCTGGAGCCACAGCCAGGGACAAACAGAGACTACAGCGCATTGTGTGTTCTGCTGAGAAGGTGATCAGCTGCAGACCTTCCATCTCTGCAGGACCTGTACGTCTCCAGGGCCTCTGGGACGAGCAGGTCGGATCACGGCTGACCCTTCATGCCCTAGACACGGACAATTTGAGCCTCTCCCCTCAGGCAGGAGGCCACGGTCCAACCGGACCAGAACCTCCGCCACAAGAACAAGCTTACTTTCCCTCTTGCAGTTGAACACTTAACACCTGCACTTTAACAATAATTCAACCAATACTATTCATGCACTGTTTCACTTTTTGCACTATTTCAGACCATTTTTTTACATTTGTGTGTACATACTGAGACCAAGTTCAATTTTTATTTTGTTTTATTAGTAAATTCTTAATTTATGCATACCTATTTGATTTTATAGGACTTTGCCATTATTCTGATTATTCTTATTATTCTTATTATTAGTATTATACTATTATTATTATTATTATTATTATTATTATTATTATTATTATTATTATTATTATTATTATTATTATTATTATTATTATCATTATTATTATTATTATTATTATTATTATTATTCCTTGTTTTATGTTGCACACTAACGTCGAAACAAGTTCCTATGTTTGCGAACTTTGTTCAGTGACACTGGCAATAAACCTTTTTCTGATTCCGATTCTGATGTTGAGGGGGTGAAAATGATGTTAATGCATGGATTTCAGCTTCTTGATTTATGCAACCTTTGGAGGACTTTTCTCCATTCAAGAGAAAAAGTATTTTGTATTGTATATTTTGTTTGCATTTCATTGTGAAATATATAGCGCTCAAAACATCTAAGGAACATCCATAAGATAAAAGCTATTATAATTCTACAGGTAGATGCTTCTACCTGGTACTGGCAGTGTACCTCAAAACAGGTTTAAAAGGGATACTTCGGAGACCTCTTCAGACTGGCACAGTGGGCCTGTCACTCAGCCCCATGTAACCCATCTCTCCATACAACTGGATAGGCTCAGATCTGGTTACACTGGTGCAGTCAGATTTATTGGCGCTCCTAATGCGCCGTTCTGCCAGTCTGTCAATAACCGGCCTGATGGACTTCTTCCAGTTCCACTGCCAACCACGTAAACTTCTTAGAAAACATATAGGCTTGTATGGGCACATTAGCGGCTATTTTTACTGTATGCAAACTCCACCAGTTGTATGTTTTGGAATGCGTCTTCTGCTGTACATTAATCAAAGAAGGAAATGCGAAAATAAACAGTGCAAAGTCTACAGGAAGCCAGAGTTGCGGCATCAATGTGGAGTTTTCTTTCCCATAATAAACTCTTTGGGATAATTTTGTTAACCTTACAAAAATATTTGCATGATTTCTTGAATTATATATAGTCTATAATTAGTGTTATAAAAGCATTTCCAGGTTTCAAACATTATTAAGATTTAAACTGAATTCCAACTGCTGTTAGTAACGAGGTGTGTGGGGTTAGAGGACAAAGTAGAAAGTATTCTCCCCTCACCGCAAAAAAGATCTTAGGTTTAAGCATCTTGTCCTTGTGTATGGTGGGCTTTAGGTGTCTCCTTATACGCAAACTCCACCAGTTGTATGATTCTCACAAACTAAGAAGAATCTCTATATTTTTTTTCAGGCCCAAAGACTGTGTTTGTCAGGACAGCTGTAGCATGAAATGGGGAGAGAGGGGAGAGACTGTTACGTCCTGGCCCTCGGTGTTCTTAACCTGCCTCTCCCTTTGTGTTTCATGTAAATGCTGTGGATGAGTCCCCCAGCCTAGTTGACCCAGTCCACTCTTCACGGGACTCCTGATTGGCTGGATGCCAATCTAGACTCAGATTGACAGTCGTGGAGATATCACCTGATGAGGGGGGCCCAATCAGAAGACCTCAGTTCCACCGGTTCAGGGCGTCTCGAATGACTCCAAATCCAGATCGCATCACAGACGTGTCACTAGTTAATTATTATTACAAACTTTGTGATTTTGTTAATTTGTAATCTGTTGGAGTAGTTCATTTGTTTAGCTTTTTTTTTATTTTTAGGCCCGAGCAGAAGGACGAGAATTGTGAAATGTTATCAGTTTGAAGCTGATACGCTTTTGGGTGAATTTTAAACAAAATTAAAACAGTTTGAAAATGTTTAAAAAAATCTATGTTTCTTAAACATTTTTTATTGGAAAATGGTATTAGAACATTTGTGCGGATTTTCAAGATGAACGCAAAGATATGCAAATGTCGTGGCTATCTAATAAAAATTGCTCTCTCTCGCCCTCTCCAAATTAGATTTTTAAAAATTCTAATTCTACTCTATTTGTTGTAGGCAATTTTTAAAAAAATGACAAGAGGTTCATTTGGGATGGGGCATAATGTGACTCTAGCTTGAGTCCTTAAAATGGTCAAAAAAAACAAACCTCCCACAAAATGGTAACAAAATCATCATTTTGTTTTGGACCCAAAATTCAAGGTCGGTGAAAAAAAGAAAAAGAAAAAAATATATATATATATATATATATTTATATATATATATGTAGTTTATTATTATTATCCTTTTTTTCCCCTCTGATTTTTTTATGTAAATATTTGGACTTTTACCTTAATTTGTCAAATAGTAAATTACAATTATATACACCCTTGGTTTTTGTAACTTCCTTTCTCCCCTAGGTAAGCAGAACGTGGATTTGAATCATCGGATCAATCACCTGACAGCACTGGGGGCCAAAACTGTGGAACATACGTAAGACAGGTACAGAAATGAACTGGGTCAAAACGTGTAGGAAAGCCAGTATGAAAGAATGGCAGGTGGCCTCTTTCAAGGTTTAAACAATTAATACTGTGAAAAAAATGGTGGTCTTTTTGGCCAATCCAATGTGTTTCTACCATGTCTTCTTCTATTATTGTGCTACAGATTTGTCTGCGTCTCCTTACGAAAAGAAATGTAGTTGTCTATGCGATTGACTAGTTTAGCACAAATGTTTCATGATTATGAAAAGAACAGTGAAGTGCTTTGTACATCTGTGAATTGTGTTTTTCTCTCAACCAAATTTAACATACATTTTATTTCTCTGCTTGCTTTGCCGTTGGCTTCCCCTTTTTTGATCCATGGTCAAATATATCATTTTGATCATTTTGAAGCATCGCTAACTAATGAGGGTAGCATCTAAACTGTGAGTTCCATCAGGACGGAGTGTTTATCCATGTTTTAATGTAGTTCTCCCATGAAAAGACAAGCTGTGTTTTGTTTTTTGCTCGACTCGGTCACTCGATGCTTTGTGATTCTTGCCGATACACATCGTGCAAGTGTCTCGATCCAACTCGATGCAAAATTGGCAGATGTGTGCTGAAAAACAACATTAAAGCAGAACTCTAAGTACCTCTGGTGATAGAGCTCCCCCTGCAGCTTGCGAAAATACATTGCCAGAACAGACGCAAATTTGTTTTTCCTGTTTTCTTTCATGCACACACGCACAGAGGGGACGGAGAACTGCACCGGGACAGAGCGCGTGCACGCACAAAGCAGAGTGTTTCCGAAAAGTAAATCTGGCAAAACATTTCACCGAACATTTGTAAAGACACAGATACACTTGTTTATGCAGTAAAGAAGCTCACACGTGGATATGATAAGTACAGGCTAAATGCATCAAGCAGTTCACCTCGTCTGAAGATCTAAATGGAACTAAAATATAAGAGAGAGCCTATACTATGAAACAAAAACAAATGCCATACGCTAGTTGTACTAAGGTTGTAAGGTTGCAATTTACATATAATTTGCGATAACAATAATGGAGGACGCTGTTTTCTTCACCAATAAGGACATGAAAATTATGATCATTTAAAAAATCGAGACAAAATTGTGATGAATCAAATTGTAGGTCCTAAATCGTGAATCGAACTGAACTGTTACATTCCTTGTTACGCTCCTAGTGACAGTATAGGTTTATGGAATATAATCCACCTCGATCCATACAGAGTACAACAAAGGTGGCATGATTTATTTTGCTAGTCCAGCAAACTATCTACTTGAATTCCTTCAGGGGTTTATGTAGCAATCACATATGACAGTAATCGAATGTCTGTACAGGAGTATAAATTGAAATTCATACTGAGCATTTCTGTCCAATTTTTAAATCAATCCACTCTATTTTCCCCTTCTCAAAATGTCCCTGTAATCCGATCATATCAAAATTTAAGTGTTTTAGTTGAACTAACTTTTATGGTTCTTTGTCCAAATTGAATCTGCTGTTCTTTTTTACAGTGCCAGGAGTTACGAGAGTGGTCTGGTGGTTTAGATAGAGCGAGTTTGATGAAACTAAAGACTTATCTGCTCAGCTGTGTGGCATTAGGAGCAGAACCTCCAGCAGTGGAGCAGAAGCATCTGGGGCGAAGTCAATGATGGATTTGGATTTGACTGGAGCAGAAGGACAGTGCCAAAACAGACTGAAAAAGAATGTGAACTTGGAATTTATTTTAAGAAATCGATACATTTCTGTGATAACCAATTTTCTTTGCAGTACATTGTGCCTGGGAGACTGTTTGGAGGAGTGGGTGACAGCGTGTGGGCAACAGGCAGGTGAGTACATTTTGTTTTAGGTTGAAAACAATTTGGATGCTAGTTTGTGTCACTTGGATAGTGACTCTAATACAACTAAATTTAGTTTGTTCTTTCACACTAAATTACTTTCAAGCTAGTTTAGAATAGTCACATAATAAATTAATACCTGCAAAATGTATTGCTAAGTGCAGTTCGTCAACTGTATTTTCAACTGTAAGCCCCAAAAAAACATTTGAAATGAATTAACAAATTCTCCCTTTTGGCGTCAATGAAACATTTTCATAGAGATAGATCAGCAAAACAACGAACAATGAAAAAAGTAAATGAATGGCCTGATAGACCGCAGTATCAAGTACATTTATCACACAGCTCTTAAAATTGTTTTAACAGTAAGCCAGGGCTTTTGTGTAAAATGTGAAACATATAAGTGCAGTGGTACGAGTCAGCACCACGCAGACAGTAGTCTGTGTGTGACGTCGTGGACCCGCTGTGGTAAAAGCTATCCACAGTAACGAGATGTGCATTTTCTCTTTAAAATGTCTCATTCGCTGCAGTGAAGCGCCAATTTTGTGCTGTCCCACCGCAGACAGGCGACTGACCTGCTCTGTCTGCACAGAGGAGAAGAGCCAGAGGGAGAGGAAAGAAACTCCGAGAGCCTCATACATTTGTATATACAGCTCATCCATCTCTGAACAGAAATGCAGTATTTCTTAACCATAGGACCCAAATTAGTGTCGCAAGTACCAGTAAAATATAATACATCTAATATGAGATTGAGCCCCAGGTTTCTTTGTACAGGAAAGGTAGGCCCTCGAGGTCACAAAGGTTAAGAACCTCAGGTCTAAGGTACAGTCTGTCGTCAAATTAATCCTCCATCTTTAAACCAAGACAACGGAAACAATAGGGCTAATTAGAGTCTGTTAATAGGAGTTAGAGGATCCATTAGGGACATGAATGATGCTAACTATGACTCAAGTGACAGTTCAAACCTCAGAGTTATTCAATGGGCGTCATTAACAACAGATAGTCCTCACACCAGGGGTACACTGTCTCTGGTCTTGGTGCGGTTCGGGACCCAGACTTAGAAATTGCTTCAAATCAATGCGCCCTCTTACACCGACCGCAGAGCCCTGCGGCCCAACAAGCCCTGGAGTCAGTGTACACAAGGCGTCACTAAACAACATGTTTGTGACCTTTGACCTACCTTACCATTTGTCCGTACATCAGTGTCTACACACCCACAGCTGGTTATGGAGTATGAAGTATGTATGAGGAGAGCAGGTTCCCAGGTTCCAGTTCCTCAGAGCACTGTCAGGCTGGGAACATCATGGATACCTAGACAGTTACATAATACTTATTACCATGTTTTTAGACACTTAAATATGGCACATAGCATAACTAATAGTTAAACAAACATGTTCGTGACATATTTAGAGATGCGAAGATGCCAAGGAAGTGAGATAATGGTGCATGCCTCCAGAGATTTGATTTGTGTATGGTTATGCTCACCCAAAACAATTGAAAGTATCAAACTACAAATTATGTCAACAATTGGCAACAAGTCAACCTTTCCCTCCCTGGATATTTTTGTCTAAGCCTACATGGTTAAAGAATAATACAAAGATTGCATGAAAGACCACCTTAAGGACAAGATGAAAAACAAACACAAATGAATCAAAGTAAATGAAGGCTGTAGACTTTAGACAGCACCTTCCAATACATGAGTCATTTGAACAGAACAGGGCCAGGAGTATGTCTACAAATACAGAACGCACGTCCAAAAGTGTCCCATCTGCAGTCTGGATCCCGGCTGAACCCCTGCTAATCACTGATACATGAATAGATTTGGAATGTAGGATAAACCACATGAAATAACTCAAAATGTGCTGATGGTAAAATGGGTTGTCACAGCGCATTCCCAGTTTGTGCTTATCGTCCCTGCAGGTCACATTGGCATTGGTTTTAGAATGGAAATTACAATGTTGCACAAATAAAGTTGAAAAGATAAGTTGTGTAGTGTGTTCCATATATGTGTGTTAAAAGGCTTGTTCAGGTTCAAGTTCGATCAGGGTTCTCCAATTATATTTTCCAGCTTGATTCACACCAAAATTGTATATTTTATCTCTATAAGATCCACAAACAAGTCAGAGTGACACAATTCCACAACAGAAATAGACTTTCTTTACTTTCACAGAAGTAAAAATATAACAATATTACATTGTAAAAAGCACTAAAACCCAGGCAACGGATCTGCACCTGAAAAGTAATGTATTGGTATCTTTCCTTCGACACCAGCGTCACATTCTCCGTTTATTAAACTGTGACTTTAGACACGCAAAGGTGCACATGCCCCGGGACGAGACTGAGGTCCATGTCATAACCTGACCCGTGGGACAGCCCCCGCATCACGCACAGCTGTTTGTCTCTACCGTGCACTTGTGCAGGTTCAATCCAACGACGACGCCTGGAAAACACGCTGTGCTCCGGTGCCACAGCACATAATGTTCCTCGTTAACATGCAGACTTCCAAACACGTGGCGCACATGGTCCTTATGCATGTTACGTTTACACCAAATCATCACTGAAGCTGTTATTAGCTGTGTCTTCAGCATCACACGTTTGTGCTTTGACTGAGTAGTGTTTCAGATGAACCGGGGCTCTCTGGCCTCTCTGGCGCTGCATAGCGTCAAGGTAGCGACGCAATTTTATTAAAAATCTGTATTTCCAATTATGGGAAACTGGGCTAAGGGCCAAACCAAATTTTTGGGGGTCTGGAGTTGGCCTGCGGGCACCTGAGTTAGAGACACCTGAGTTAGATTTACATACGTTTGATCACATGAGATCCAAACTAAACCAGAAACGTGGGATCCAAACAAGAGCAGCTGGCTGAGGTACAGTAGGTGCAGTCGCAGTTGCTCTCAATGAGATGCGGCGATGGCTGCCAGCCCTGTGCATCACAGGGAAAAGGAGTTCTGGGCTCTTTTGGGATCAGAAACACAAAGCCCTTGCCATTCCTTACACAAACAGCAATTTACTTTTGATTTGAACCAGGGGTACCCATTACTTCAACCATGATCTACGGATTCATCACAGAGGCACTGAGGGTCGATCCCAAAGCCCTGTCTGTTGTTAGTTTATAGTGTGGCATTACAAGTGACAATCCAGAGCTCTACAGCAGTGTGAGTGGACCGAGAGCTAGCACGAGTACAGTTCTTATTTTGGCCACTTCTATGAGTTTCAGCGTGAGCGTCCCGCTGTGGGCTCACTGTAGAGCACAGCACGAGCTGAGGAGTTGTGCAACACACACGGTCAAAGGAGGGAGGAGAGAGTTCGGGCAAGGATCAGGAGAAGGAGACAGGCAGTGGTGCCTAAGATCAACCTTCTATTATAATTATATAGCTTTTATTTTCAAAATAATCATGTGTTAAATGGTCTAACTCAATAAGAGATTTTATTTTCCCTGTTTTATAGTGCACATTTATATCTAATGCAAAATTATTAGGCTATTATTGAAGAAACATTGTGTTTCTATAGCCTAATTATGCTTAAACAAAAATAAAAACATGTTTAAATTGACAATAAAAATATTTCAAAATTATAATATACTTGTATACTTGTATATCTTTGGGCTTTGCTGAATGTAATTGTAGCTAGTGAGCGTGGGCACCCCTGATCTGAACAAATGCCTGTAATGTGACATGTGTGATGCCTCATTCATGATCATTGACATGTGAAGATCTTTTAGCTATATTCTTTCATCTATGGTTGGGTGATAATGTGATTTATTGTAAATCTCATTCCTCTGGCAATATCCTATTTTTGTTAAAATCTCCATATTGTGATTCACAAAGTTTCTGTCAAAAGCAGCTCTATGCTCAGACAAAAGCACCTTTTAATCAGCCTCCTTCGTACTCTGAGCTAGTGAGATGAATTAATCAATTGAAAAAAAGTGTGAACTTTCAGAAGAAGCAGAGGACTTTTGTTACTTCTTCAAAGCAATTAAAAGATACTAAGTTTACATGAATTCCCCCTAAATCTAAATCGTGATATACATTTTCTGACATCGCTTACCCTTACTTGCAACCCTTACAACCGGAGCAGTAATTTCCACAGAGATGCTGCATTTGGTTTGAGATGGATCCATGTTCTCCATGTTAGTGAAAATGGACAAATTCGACAGACACTGGACGAAATGGGACCTTTATTTTGAAGTTAATATGCCCCCCCCCTTCCTTATCTTCTAATTTCATTTTTTACTTGTTTTGTATAATTTGTTTTACATTCTAAGAAGAACAAAAAAGAGCCGGATCCCTGTTCTCAGCTCATGAAGTGTCCACATTAACTTAAGCCCTATTTCTATGCCTTCTGTCGACAGCACTCGTCTCTCGGAAATCATCCAGATGAAACTCTGTTTATCTGGAACAGGCCAAAACGGATATTCTAGAGGTGAGCATGTCCTGCGGTGTCCTCTTCATACATTCAGTTGGAAATTCATTTCAGCCTGTTTGGAATAGACTTTGAACATGTTATTTCTTTGCAATACGTTTTACATTGACTTCTTGACAACAATGGCACAAAACTCCAACAGTGTTTTTAAGTTTTTATCACTAAAATAAAAATAGCTGCATCTGACTGATTGTTTCCCTACTCACTTTACAACTTAAGAACAACCAGTTATTTTCCATCTCCACTCTACGTCAGACTACTTCCATGACGCCAACCCCAAACTCCCAGCTCTGCTCCAGGCCTCCTCAGCCTCTGCCTCTATGTGCGGAGTCTTCAGAACTCCTCTCCTAAACCGAGCCTGGGGTGGGCCTATGTAGCTCCTGCCACCATCTGGACCCAATCAGGGCTGTTTGTCGTCGGGAATTGAATCAAATTAAAAAGTTTAATATTTAATGCGACACCAGATGGAAGCGGAGAGGGGAAAGAGGCCTTGCGGTTGGCACTAATATGCCCCTGGTGAAGAGCCGGGAGCATTCCTTTGGGGAGAGCCGCTGGAAACATGTACACAGAGTCACACGACCGTACAGGAATGAACAGGCCGGCCCGGACAATCACAGCATCTCCAATTGAGGAGGGTAATACGGGCAAGGAAGACAGAAAGAAAATAAGCATCGATGCAAGTGTTCAGCCATGTTCAATGTATGTATGTTCAGAAGCTGGGTGGTGTAGTCGGCTGAGCAGCATCAGAATCAGAATATTGTGAAGTATTTAATTGTGATAAAATATGCAGCCCCGTCCTACACATTTGAGAGGAGATTCAAACAGCATCAACAACTTTTCTGGTGCATGATTCTTCACCGGTTTTTATATTTCTTTGTCGGGGCTGTACCTCAGGGCATTAAACTACTACTCTCCATGCAGACAAGCAGATAATGCCACCAGGCCAAGTTACAGGTCAGATCTGTAGAGAGGTGACCCCGCTCTCCTATACTAAAATAAATGCTAGTTGTGCAACTCCCATGCTATACTGTGGAACATTCCGGGCAAAGCAATAACAATAACAGTGAGACAAGCAGGGGACCTACCCTTACTAGAAATATGCATGCATCTTTAACCAAAACAAGACTCCCATGCATTTCAGATTAGTAGAGGTCTGTATTGGATATTTTGTTTTTTTCTCTTCCTGAAGCAATTGTTGTCGATTAGCTAACTGTGCCAATTCAAACTATGATGTTAGGTATTCTTAATTAATGCCCACCCAAGTGATAATGGGTCACTGGGTCGACTTTTCATCTCCATTTTCCACGCCAGTCACTGTAAAGGCCAATTTATGCTCTGTTTGAGGTACATACGGTTACGCACAGAGGCTTCTGTCCATCCTCTGCATCGTTCTGTCCGTTATTTGATCCTTCTTCTCGGTGCTTGTGTGTGCATAGCAATGGAGCTGTTCATGTACTAACAGCTAGGGACAGTAGTGAACGGCACACAATAGTGGAAGTGCCTTTTTCCAGCAAATGGAATCTGAAAACAGCAGCGGGAGCCTCCATGTTTGTTTTTCTTGTGTAAAATGTACACCCTTTTAAGAGTAATTATGCTCTATCTTTGTCTGTAATCAGATCTGTGTGTTCCAACTGTAGCCACTAACTCAGTGAAGTTAGCTTGTTCTATTCACTTACACATCCACAAGCTCTGAGGAGACAGACCAAACAATGGAACGACGCAGAAGACGGATAAAAGCCCCCATGCGTCTCAGTATTTGTTTGGAAAAGAGAGCAAAAATGTGCTTTTAGTGTGAGTAAAGAGAGCAATGAGGATGAAATGTCTTGCCCAGTGACATGCTGTAACAGCATGTGTGCTCTAGGCAAGGTTTGAACCAGCTACCACTTAATCGAAAAGGGAAAACTTCCTGACTTTCAAACTGTTTGGTAGCGCTTGCATTTCTTACACCAAATTTGGACAAGAAATGAATGTCAATTTAAGCATTGCCCCACAAATATGCTTGGTTAAGTAATTGGTCTGGATTCTCTACTAAAATCAGAAGTTATTGACAGCCATTTTAGATGGCCAACCTCTTGTAGATCGTTGTGCAATTTACCTAGAAACGCTATTCACTTAGCAACCATTGGCTGAATAAGTAGATGTTGTCTGTACTTTACAAAATGTGGTTAACGTGACGTTTTGAGTCAGCTTTTATTGGCTCTTGTGGGGACTATAAATGTGCCCTGGCCAGAATAAGACTAAATGAGGCTGGTAGAAAGTCTCTCAACACAAGCTTGCCTGTAATCGTGTGCTATATCCCATCATTACTATTGCATTCTGTGGTGTTTTATAGCGTACCATCTCATCACTGGACAAATTAAAATCTTAAAAGACGTGCCACTAGTTAAATTTTATTGATGTATTTACATCTCAATGACAAATCAGCATTACGAAATACAAATTGGATAAAAGCTTACCAAGGGTTGTTTCTTGATTATCAAACAAAGGCAAAATGTATTGAGTCTTTATTGGGAACACTAATGTACATTCTTGACTCAGATGAAAGAAAAAACTAATACAAACCTCATCAGTTATTTATGTATTTGTTATTATTTTTTTAACTCTTCATGGTTATTTAAAGCCCCACTATGTAACGCAAAGGGCATAATAATGCAATAAGACTATGTTTAACAACATAAAAATACTATGTAGATACATGTTCATTTTACATAAATAAATTAAACATAGAAAATCATAATTTTTGGGGGGGTCAAATCATGGGGTGCAGGGCACTTGCTCTGTTGGTGTTGGAGTTGTTTTGTGAATCAGCCGCCACTAGATGTTATTGATTTGACGTGGCTGTTACAGTTCAAGTCTGAGTCCATTATTGCCCCCAGATTTCTAACTTGATTTGTAGGATTTAGAGTAAAAGACTGAAGGTGAATGCTGACATTTTCACTTTGTTTCTGCAGGCCAAAGACAATGACTTCAGTCTTGTCTGAGTTCAGCAGGAGAAAGTTGTTTAACATCCACACACTGATCTGTTGCATGCATTCACAGAGTGAATCCACAGGTCCATGTTCACCTGTCGTCAGTGAAACATAGATCCATAATTTTGATAGGACACATATTCACTCTGTATTAACAGACCGAACGACAGCATGTAGAGGTTGAACAGAAGGGGTCCCAGGATTGACCCCTGGGGAACCCCACAGGTCAAGGGCATGTGGTTTGAGACACAGCTACCAATTTCAACAAAGTACTTCATGTCTTCTAGATAGGACTTCAACCCATTTAGTCTATGCATGTCTCCATTAGTTATTGCTTTGCTCCACTGCAGACGCTGCACCGATCCTCATGTCAATCTCACTCTCCATCCTTCCCTTACTCGTGAACAAGACCCCGAGATACTTGAACTCCTCCACTTGGGGCAAGGACTCCCCACCCACCTGGAGGGGGCTCCGGTTGAGAACCATGGCCTCGGATTTGGAGGCACTGATCCTCATCCTGGCCACTTCACACTTGGCTGCAAACCGTCCCTGTGCATTTTGCAGGTCCAGGTTCGATGGAGCCATCAGGAATATATTTTTTTAATATATTTAGGATTTTTGGCTTATAGACTTTATTAGACCTGACAGTGTTGTGTCACAATGTGTGAAATAGTGATGAGAGAGAAGAGAGAAATTGCAGAAAATGTTCAGCTAATGGGGCATTGTCGTAAATATGCCAGATTTGGCATTCAAGGAGTGAACATTCATTTATCAACTTAAAACGTAGAACATAAAGCTACTTACATAGTTTCATACTTGAAAACTACTAAGATTTGGACTTACCCACCTCAAAGCTTCAGACACGTCTTCAATATTATGCATGTTGCTGCAGTGCACATGTCCTGTGATTAAAGTGTTCTGATTGTAAGTGAGAGTGTGATAGCGATTATTATAATGAGGATTAATGTAAGGCTCTCGGACCACCACCAGAGAGAGAGCAGACTGGGCACCACCTGCTCCTTCTCCACTTCTAACACCAACGCTTCCATCATGAATCTGGAATTTGCAGCACCATCAGGGTTAGTCAATTTTGCACATGTGGGCACGCAACAAGCTCATCTCAGCCTTCAGTTTTCACACTTGTTGTTAGCCTTACAGATGTTTTCCCCCAGTACAGATATATTGTTTAAGCATCTATTTGGGTAAAAATGAGACAGATGTGCTTTCACTGCATTCAGTTATAGAGAGTTTATTCCTCTGTGATGCAAGAAGTGCACCGTTAGCATGCTAATGCTTCTTAGCTTTATCATGCACCTCAGAGACTAGTGAAAAGTGCTTAAAAACTCATCGCGGTGAATATTTTGGATGCCGGGAATGCATTAGTCAAGTGAGTAATACATGTGGATCTAAAATTAAACTAGTTATTTTTTCACGTTTTAAGACAAATAATCACAACTGAGTACAGGGATGTGGGTGGGGATAGGAGGTAGGTGAAAACAGGAATTTTCTCAGCACTCGAGCCTACATAAACATACAGGAATCAATCAAAATACAACTGTGAGTAAATTAATGATGAGGAAACTCTGTCGTTGCAAGGTTATAAGCTCATTAAAGTTAAATGTTTATAATATGTCCCCTTTAAGATAATTTGGCTACGGTTAGGGCTTTTGGTACAGACACAGCTATTTTAATTTTGAAGGTGCACTATGTAACTTTTCTGGTGAAGGGGTCCATGAGATGTTATAGCCTTGCCTGGGATGTTCCACAGTATAGCATTAAAAGCGTCTCTCTCCATGGGTTAGTAATTTAATAAATGCATGATAAATACAGTAAGTTTAATGCCATTTGGGGAAATATTCCAGAAAAAAACATCACAGCAGTTTAAATTAAACAGTTCAAGGACGATATTTGATAAACAATAATATCCCACTATTTTTTTAAATTATTTCTTTAACAATATTCAGACTGTATTATGTTAATCCAACAGAGATGTGTTAAAACGTGTAATAAATGTATTAGTTAAGGTTTAATTATTAGAATAATGTGAAATTAGTTCAGAAATGTCCTCCTTTTATCTTATTTGATCGTTTATATATCAGATGGTTTTGTAGCATTTTCCAACAAAAAAATATACTTGATATTCAAATGTTGCGTATCTTCCAAAACAACATTCATCTATTATATTGCCCACCTCTACATAGTGCACGTTACACTTATCTGATCAGGGACAATTTATAAAATACATTTTAAAAATAATTTTAAAAAAGACAATGTGTTGTTTAAGAAAAAAAGCTTAGTTTTCACACGCTAATAGAGAAATCCTGTTGCATTTCTGGATGTTACATTTCCCCCAAAGCGCTCTTACCAAACTTTCCATCGCATCCTGTTGAATTTGGGTATACAAACAGTTTGCTCGCCAAAAGAAGAAAAATAGGTAACACTTTGAAATAAGGTTCCTTAGTCAACTGTTCAAGAGGCGTTAAAAAGCACTATTTATTTTGTCTGTGCATGTGTAAGTAATTTACAAACATTTATCATTTGTTTTTTGAAAATATTTTAATGTGCTTGAACATTATTTATTAATGCACGCATGTTTTTTTTTTAATATAAGCCATCTCTCAGTGCTTGGAAATGCTTTATAAGTGCATAAACAAATAACTTGTGCTTATTAATGACTTCCAAATTGTTTACTCAGGAACTTTATATTAAAATGTTACTGAAAAATATGTTTGATACAGAAAGATTTGAATGGTTGGAACATGAAACCTGAAATGCACAGCTTCCATATGCGGACAATCACTATCTTATTTCCTACATATTTCTATTGTTAATTATTTTTACTGCTGCATGTCTTGGGTTTAGTTCAGCGCACAACAGCCAGTAACAAAATAAACACTGCTGACTGGAACATTCTTTGGTAACACGTGTGGGAATCCCGAGCAGGCGACCCTCGGCTGGTTAAAACGCCTGCGGTCACGGAGCTACGGGAATCCCCCATCATGACAAAATAGTGGGCTGGAAACAAACGGGGCAGCCTCTTGGGAAGCAGCAGGACTTACTTAGACTTGCGTAAAGCTGCACTGTTTTGGTCGACTATTCGTGCTCAGCTAATTGCAACTTATAACCTGCTGCACACTGCACGACACATTTCTGGTGTGATTTTGAAATTGTCGTTAACATAATGTTTCTAAATTTGACCCAAAATTGCATAGGTAAGCCCGTTTTAAGACACCATCAGCCTATTAATCGACAAAAAAACAGACCACAGCCCTAGAGACAGACCACCTGCTTGTCTCCATGGCGATGTTATTGCTTTGCCTGAAATGTCCCACAGTATGGAATTCAACTTTTCGACATAGCATTTGGTACATTACAGGTGTTTTTATTTATTACAAATATATTGAAAAACATGCATTCTTACTCTCCAGAGGCCTGATCAGTAACTTGGTCTGGTTGCATCACCTGCTTGTCTTCATGGAGATAAGATACCATACCGTGGGACATTCCAGGCAAAGCAATTACATTTGCAATTACTTTGGCAAACAGATATACAAATGAAGAATCTATAAATGCCAGTTGGCCTTGGGACCCATCCAGCTGGACCTCTGCTGGTTGAGTGCTGCCCGCCTGCTCCCTGATCCTTTGGTGGTAACATTATTCATCTGACATTTCACCCGAGAAACCCAATGCCACCAAAGCTGTGCCAGCTGTATACCTACACTACAGCAGCCTGGCACGCGGCACGGCACACTTCCCCTCGAGCCGCACAAACGCATGTATACTGGAAAATACCAATCACAAAGCCAAGTCGCACCCTCCAAACCGCCAATATTTTCCTCCTGCATATATATATTATACAATGTGTGTTCCCCCTCAACCCTTATTGTGGATTTGATTGCGACACAGGGAGAATACTGGCATACCGCGCGACAAATAGACTGCAAAAGAGCAATGTAAGCACAATTCACTTTACACACACACAAGTGTTTTGCCCAGGGACACAACAATATGAGCTAGTAAGAATTGGATAAGAACCACGGACTATGCAGGGACTCACTAAATGTTCAGTATTTCGTTAAGGGGCGGTACTAGTGTACCATGTCAAAAATTACTCCAAATGACTGGTTCCTTAGCACAGTGGTTGACAACCTTTTTCAGTAGCAATCCCTATAACCCCAACAACCATTGGCATATACGACACCCAAACACAAAAAAATAGGCAACCCACACAATCATAAAGTATCATTGTGTCTATCAGTTTGATGGTTTGTTTGTTTATTTTCAGGACATGTGCCCACATAAATTAATTTGATTGGCCATTTGCATTTGAAAAGTGTCACGTCTTGAAAAAGGCTAGTGCATACATTTGTCTTTTTTTCTTCCCGTATCATCTACGGACCACCTGAAATAGCCTAGCCCTCATCCTAACCCTAAACTTACCCTAATTGTAGAATAATATGTCAAAACGCTAAGCTCCGTTCCTGGAGTGAAATACCAATCGTTCAGGGCGTCCTTGCTATTATGGCTGAAAACCAATATTTGTCTATATCAATATTTGGAATTAACAGGAAAAGGAGCAGGAGACTTCGCACAATGTAGAGGCAGGTGCGCTGGATGAATGGGAGCTCGTAAACCTCACACAAAAAAGGCCCAAAAATTGAAGTAAAGTCATTATTTAAAAAAGACATGTTACGCAGAATTGACTTTGAAGAGCATTGAATTATATAATTGTTTCCTCTTCTCATTTACCTTCCAGTTAGTAACATAGTAATCTTTATTCTCCTGCAATCAAGACATCATTGCTCCGACTTTCTTAATTTTTCTTAATCTGTGACACTAAGATGATTCGGAAGCATCCTGTATCTATTTTGGCACCAATTTAAAAATAAAACTTAATTGCTATTGCGATGTGAAAGCCCTCTGGCAAGTGCCCAGTGAGGAAGAGCACCGTAACCCAGGTAAGCGCAGAGCTAATGCCGTGGCAGGTGAAGGGGTCTGGGCACCGTGATACGCAGTTGGTGGTCTGTTTACCCCTTTTTAGACCAAGGCAAAGTGGTGATCAATGTCCAATGAGGCTGGACAGAACACCGCACTCCCTTTTTTCCATTTAATAAAGCATCTAATTTTATTTTCGTCCACAGACAAAAATAACTAAAAATAACGACGCTTTTAGCATGCTAGTTGTTGTTAGCAGTGGCTTGTGGGAAAAACTACGCTCTGGCCTCTGAAAGTGGAGAAAAGCACAAATAAACTCTTTGTGTGATATAAAGTATTTCTTTTTGGGGTGTAGGCTAAAACATGGACATGCCACTTTACAAATGTTGCGCAATAAGAGCTGCACTAGAGTCACATAAACGGTCTATTGCCCGGGCAAGCCAGGCAGATTTATAAATGCTCTGATGCTAGGTGCCAGTGTTAAATCTGTGAGGCATAGGTCAGCTTCTCCTGCTCCAACATCGTGTTTACAGCCTTTCACTTCAGAGCCAGCTTTCTACTAGTGCTCTAAATGCATGATGTAATAAAACAGACATCAACATAAACAAAAACAATATCAAAATGACTTAAATAATATGTAACAATTACAGTTGGGTTGGGTATTTGGAATATTTTTTTGGGCCCAGTTCCAACACACTTCCATTGTGGACAAGAGACAACAGAGTTAAGGTTGATCAACAGCCTTTGAAGTAACAATAGAGCCAATAAAAGCTGTTTTACCTGAGGAGGAAGTAGGTGCAGAAACTATTACCCCGACACTTTGCTTGGTTTGGTCGTTTCTAACACAAAGAAGGTTGTGTTTATTTCGACATGTTTCGGTGTCATCTCAGGACTGCTGTGATGAGTCACTTTTATTGGCTGATCTTCCCGGACCCGATAGGCCACGCCCCCTGCTGCCCGGTGGTCCCTGCAGAAACGTGTCCCAGACGTGTGAGAGAATGAAAGCCCCCTTCGTCTCTGTTCATGGCTGTTGTGCCTCGTTTCCTGATCTCAATACTCTCCAGTATCCTGCGTTTGTCGTTATTTCCTTCTGTTCCAATTATTTTTGTTTTGTCCCAATCCGATGACATGATTCACCCGTTTGCAGTGGTCCGATATTGTAGATTTTAGGCTCCTCTGGTGTGTCTCTGTTCCTGCCCTTGATAACCGTGTGGTAGTTTGCTTTCCACATTCCTTTAGATTTTCCTTTTTATTTGCTCCTTTTTTACTCCTTGTTTCCCCGAAGTATGATTTATTGCACGTTTTGCATGGTATTTCATATAACATCAATCCGAGATCAGCTGAAAAAAATGTCACAGCAGTCTGATGGCGCTTTTAATCAAGATCACAGATGCTCACCAACATTTCATGGTAAAAACAACCTACTTTGTCTTAAAAACCAACAAATCAAAATGTTTAAAAAGAAGACATGAAGAAGTTCTTTAATGAACGCTTCTCACAAATGTCACAATGGAGCATTCATAGCATAGCATTCACTTGTGTGCATGTTTTCCTTTGTGCACGGCTTTAGAACAGCTTTTTCAGAAGATGAAACGAAGCAGGTGGGAAAGCCAGCCATCGATCTAATATCTGATTTTAGGGAGAAAAACAATCTAATAGTTTTCAAAATGCACTCAGCTCATCAAGTTATGACACAAATACCAATTTCGTCCAAATTAATATCAGTAACACTTTTGGGTGAGGCGATGGACAAGATTGCCATGGTAACAATCAACAGTTCAAATTAAAAGAAATGGCTGGCTAGTCCATCTCAGATTCTGTAAACTGTTCTACAACGTGCTAATAAAACCAATATTTATGACTGAATATTGCAAAATGGACAAGCAGCTTTTTATTACCAAAATTTGATGTGCCCCAGTCTGGCATTTTTGCATTTTCCGATGATTTTGAGCAGTGGATATAATCCTCAATAACAGCTCAAAATTCCAAAGTATCAAATAGGGAATATTTAACAAGTTATGGAGACGAGGACTACTGCTGGTACTAGAATTTTTTTTTCCTAGTTTTGTCAGCCAGTTTGTGATTCACCACCTGGCCCCCCAATTGTCACATTTGACTCCTACTGTTTACATTGGAGAGCCGACTTCTGCATGGGCCTCCTTGCCACTTTTAGGCAGCAGTAAAATGATGGAAACCAGATTGCAAAATGTGGTTATGTTCCTACGATGTCGCTGCGAGCCCTCACGTGGTGGTGTTTTGTGTAGGCGTACGGTATGCCTGCCAGTCTGGGCTTCTCCTGGCAGCGTTAGCCGTTAGCGTAGCAGCATATGGAGGTGACGAGGTGCGAGGGCGTACGCACACACAAAAAGGGTTTTCCTCGATCAGAGCCAAATTGCAAAAGGAAAAGAGTGAGAAATAGGTGCTGGGAAATAAGTAAAAAAAGCAGTAGTTTTTTGTTCCATTGGCATGTTACCATGTTCAGCCACAACACAATGTGACAGGTGTGAGAATATATAAAGTATATGATTATGAATGCTATAAAAGACTAGCCAAAATAGATTTAAAGGTGACATATTATGCTAGATCAACATTAATGGGCCTGGTTGTAATATTTGCTCCTAGAAGACATACCATACTACACTATGTGCAAACAGTTAGATCAAAGTACATATTCTGTATTGTGACCATTCCGACTTCATTTTCCCCCAAAATTATATAAAACAAACAAAACTGAAATTATAAAAGACAAAAGTAGAACCATTGTTGATTTTTTTGTATCATTCATGCATGTTCAACGGTTCACTATGTCATTTTTCTGGTGGCTGCATGTCTCCATGGATATGTTATTGCCTTGCCTGAAATGTTCCACTGTATGGCATTAAACTTCTATACTGTCCAAAAGCTCTTTTTCCATGGGGGAGGTACACGGCAGAGCAGTGCAGTCCAAAAGTGTGTCTAAAGTGACCAGTACCGGGCTGTTTGTGGGGTCCGAAGTGGCCCATGTAAAGTACTACCTCTCAAAGGGGCCCAGCTCAGAGGAGGGGCTGTGCGCTGCAGCGCAGTGATTGGACAAGACAGAACACAGACTCAGGCAAAAAAAAAACACATCAAAAGCAGATATAGTAAGATTTAAACTGCAAACAGTGATAAAGGGCTCTCGTAGCTCTTACAACCACATGAAGTGCTGGCTTGACTTGTGATTGACAATTGCTGCGGTCACATTGGTGACATACTTAAAATGTGCTACGTAAAATGTTCACCTTTTTGAACGTCTTTGTAAGTCTCTGTGATGGTTAAATATATATTTTGGGGCATTTAAAGTGCCTGTCATTGCCCCCTGTTTTCTCTGGGTGGAAAACCAGACTTGCAACATTTGCCGACATTGAGTTGTATTCTGTGATAAACCCTGGCTCTTTTCTTAATATTTGGCAATGTGAAATGTAAGCCATTTTTAAGCAGATTTTAAGATTTCAGCCAAAAAAATAAACAAAGATTAAAGGAGCTTCAAACCATATTGTCATTGTTTTCCCTTCTCATTAAAACAACTCAAAGTTATTTTTTGAGTGATTCAAGTATGTTTGAGTACTCTTTATTCTCCTGTGACCAAGACGCCGTTGCTCCGACAGTTTCGTCGCTCCCCAGATTCCTCACTGACACATGCCCACTGCGCTTTATTTACTTTGTTCTGCGATTTTATTTTCTTAAATAGTGACACATGTAGGATTTGGCAATTTTCCACCCGGAAGTATGTGGACTTAAAAGAAATCTTTTTAGATCAATAATGCAAATTAAGATGTCAAGAATATAACATAATGATCCACAGGTGTTGTAGATTATAATTAAATAGCAGATAAAAACAGTATAGCTCTTCTTTAAAGCATTTATTGTAATTTTGGTGCTTTTACTGCAATAAAGATAGAAAGATAGCTCATTTGCATATCCTTATGGTCAGGTAATCAAATACACAAACTCGATTTTACAGACAATACCGTACCTTACCTTAACCTACCGAAATTTAAACAAAAACATCTGCTCAATAACATATTTTCCACATTTTTGATACGTGAAATACAATTGTTGAAATACAAAAGTTAACATGAAGAAGCCGCAATAAAACATGCATGTCCCCTTTAAATCTCTATGAAGGTGTCACCTACTAACAGGAAAATGGTGCCCTGGCTCTCCATGTGCTTGTGGTTTGGAGCCTCTCTGTGTCAAGTGTCTCATGCTGTGAACCTGATTTTATGCATTTTACATAAAGTGAGTGGATAAACTTTTGGGCCATATTCCATTGGCCTATACGCACAAATGTGGTTCCAGTAAGCAATAACAGCAGCAGGGCCTCGTGTTCTTGTTGCTTTCCAAAGATTAAGGGGTTGTGTATTACACCATCGAGAGTTTGGGCTGGAAACTTCGACCAAATCCAGTTGTCCCTTGGAGCCCTGTCATAATAAATACTGACACAAAAATAAGATGAATTACTATATTTTTATCATACAGTTTTTCTTAGGGTTAACCTTCTTCATGTTGATTGTTTTACACCGCATATTTTTCCCCCTTCTTTTTAAAAACCTAACAATAGTGTTAAAATATGTTAAACTGTTCCTAAGAGGGGCTTTCATGCATTATTCCAAACTTTCTTCGACAAACAACTATTTATAGAGCCTTGAAAGCTTTAGATACTCAAGTGACTATTGTTGTTGTTGTTGTTGTTGTGTTACTTTTAATAGCGGTTGGCAGCCCAAAGGTGCATTTACCGCCACTTACTGTAGTTGTACGTCTTCAAAGTATGTGTTTACGCTTTACCGTAAAAAAAAAGTAAAAAAAATGAATCAATCAATCAATCAACCTTTATTTATAGAGCCCTTTACAACACTCAAAGAGGCCAAAGTACTTAAAAATAAAAATAAAAAATACTTACTACTTAATGTTAAAAGAGAGAGAGAGAAGAAAGAGAGAGAGAAAGAGCTTCAAGTGACTGTAGATTTGGCCAAACAACGTTCTATTTTTAAGAAACAAATCAAAAAATTTCTGGGTAGACTGTACCTGGTAAATGCAGAAACATTTGAATTGTTATAAATTAAATTCCCGTATGAAGTATGAATCAGCCTTTAGTCACACTCCTGAAAATGGGTTGCTTAAATCTAGTTTGTATTTTTCCTTGTGTTTTCAGACAATCTAAGAACTTGTCAAGCTGTGTTTGCTGTGTGCATAGTGTTACTATGGTAACGGTGGAACTACCCTCTATAGAAATACATCCAGCAGACATCCAGTTCAAATTAGCAATAAATACAACAATGAAAATACATAGATCAGATGGAGCTAGCACTGTGGTCTTACCTGACTAGCAAGTTTTGGAGGTAGGTGAAATTGGATTATGCGGACAAAACCTATGCGGACAAAACCTATGCTGACACAGGTAAAACATGCAAACTAAACTCAGAAAGGCCTCGTCCAGGAAGTATTCCCCGGACTTTCTTCCTCAGAAGCGAAAGTCTTCACCCCTCATGGCCACCGTACCATCACGAACAAAGGGCAGGGACTTGTTCATGGGAAATAATACCAAATTGTACCTTGGCTTTCAGTTTCACCGAGCTGTTGCATGATCCCTTCTGCTAGCAACAATATTTTCAAAACACTTCCTGGTCACAACTGTTTTGAATTCCTAGAATAATTTCATATCAGAAAACATGACAAAATGTCTTGGTCATTGCTGCAAACTGAACTGTGTATATGTGGAGAAATAAGATCACTGCTGTTTATTTCGGCAGCTGTTTCGTGAAGAGCCAATAGCACATATGGACAGAATGATGTCATCACGGCTAATACCATGTTCAGTTTAGCATGAACACTAAACCTCCACTTTCCATGTCGGACACGGAGAAGAGGCATGGAACTAAAGGCATCATCAAACAATCAATGCATTGGAAAATCAAATCGACAAGTTGTTTTTTATTTTAACCTTTTGTTATTGCATTTGTTCTGATGAATTCCACGAGACCAAACAGAGATGGATAAGTAAGGTGCAATGAAGGATTTTTCAAATGATTAGACTTTGTTTTTCTTCAACTTGGTAAATGCCATGATAAGTTAAGGTAGACTTTACACTTTATTGTCCCCATGGGCTTGGGGACACAAACTGATTGGTCCAAAGTCAGTCAAATTTGTCCAATTTCAAGTTAAGTCCAAATGTGATCTTCTCCATATTCCGTATGCTAGTTATAATGTTGGACCTGCCCTTGATTGTCGGTGCAGTTTGACTCATCAATTTTTGTGATCGCCTTCTTTCCTGCCACCAGGAGTATGCCTCAAATGTATCAATTTACTGTGTCCATGGCAGGAGTTTTGAGGCCCAGATACATAGTACTGAAATAAGGTGGGATGTTTAAGACTGTAATACTTTATTAATCTCAGTCCAAAATTTTTGAGCAACAGGACAGTCCAAAAAAATCTGGCAGTGGTGGGCCTCCTGGCAACCACAGTTTCTCCAGCAGTTGGAATTTTCCTTGTGAATAGTGAGCAGTTTGCTATGGTGTTATGAAGAAACATGACAATTTTTTCCAACAGAATTGAACAGAAAGGCTTACAGATAGGCAGGGAAAAAGGCAGCCAATCAGATGCTAATAATTTTGCCTCACAGGACCACACCAAGCTCCACCCATGTGCAAAACGATAATAATACCACATGGCAATCATATAGGGCAGCAAATATATAAATGGATTGACAGTGTGCAAGACTCCTTGCTCACACTTGATTCGTTTGCTTCCACTCATCCTACTGGCTGTATGTGCGATGTCTGAAAAATGTCTGATCATAAGCTGAGTCATGCTAGCTCCCTGTCAGTAGTTGCACATTAACTAGATGGATGCTTTACGCTCATCATAAACTTGGAACTAGAGGTGAGCTCATGATGCCCAGTCAATCATGTGCAGCAGGGGTTTCCCACATGCTTAACTTGTTTACTGTTTAACTCAAGAAAAAGCACCTCAGGCCCAACATAAGAAGTGATACTCAAAGAGTTGTGACAATGCAGTTATTCAAAGGTGTCACTGCTGAAACAACTAATAAGCCACTAAAAGTTGAATGATGCAAAAATCAACTTTTAAAAGCTTTTAACCATGTTATAACTCTCTTTTTCATTATCCACTCAAAGTTGTACATACAGTGATTCATGCATGTTTGAGTAATCTTTATTCTCCTTCAATCAAGATTCTATTTCTCAAAGTATCCCAGTTTTCTCTAACCTCCCCAGACACGCCCACTGCTTTCCACTTACTTTGATCTTCATTCGAAGTGATGTCTTAGATGAATATTGCAATTTACAATTCCAAAATATAAAATAATGACCTACATGAGTCATAAATTATATTACATGGTTGACAAAAAGCATTTGTATGTCTTCTGTAACAGTAATGTAATATTTGAATTGTGGGAGTTTGGTTGAAATGTGGACGGTAAAATAATTTGGTAGTTTTATATTAAAGCCCCACTGTTTAATTTCAGATAATTATTAAAGTAGAAAATGATTAAAAGCAGGTGCATGGTGCGTACTAGCCATCAGGCCAAGGTAAAAGTCAGATCTGTTAATGGGCAAACCTGCTCAGTACGAATAAAATGAGCAACAGTGAATCCAATTTTTTCTGCCGGGATGAAACCAACAACTTATATAAGCCTAGTATATTTTAGAATGTAAATCAAAACTTTTTAAAACAACATCAGCATGCAAGCATAATATTAGTAAGTTATTACATTTTCAAACAGGTTTAATCACTTTTGTATGAGATGTATTCCGATGCCTATAAATTTCCATAATAGGCCTATGTGAGCAACCACATGGTGCTGTGTGGTGGTCTATGGGACCCTGGACCACTGTAACAGCCTTTCATTATGAGTCATTCTGGTTTCTGCCTTTGTTATACGGAACAAGCGTGAAACTAAAACAGGGCCCTGAGAGTATGCAGACATGTACTGACACACTGGTTAATATGTTACTAATCAACAGGAGTCACAGGCAGATCATTTTGGGTGGTGCTCTAGATCAGTGGTTCCTAACCTGTTTTGTCTCAAGTACTCCTTGAGTACTTGGGTAGAAACCTAACAATGAACATAAAATATCGTAACTTTCGGGCTATAGAGCTCTCCTGAATAAAAGCCGCGGCAACGGAATTTACAAAGAAAAAATAAATTGTACATATACGGGCACCTCTCAACAAGCCGCAGGTACTTTTCAGTCAAAATGAGTTGGATTGTAATAAAACACACAGCATTTTGAAGTTTAACATACAGAGAACATATCTGAGCTACACCCACTGTCCCCTGTCCTGGATTACTCTGTGTGAGCGTGTTTACGTGAGTGTGTCTGTGTCTTCACGTCTGGTTCAATCTGCTCCTGAGCTTGTGCTTAGCGAGTGACTGTTACGTTGTAACATGAGATATTTACACAGAAAGATGTTCCA
This sequence comes from Chaenogobius annularis, assembly GCA_015082035.1. Taxonomy (NCBI): domain Eukaryota; kingdom Metazoa; phylum Chordata; class Actinopteri; order Gobiiformes; family Gobiidae; genus Chaenogobius; species Chaenogobius annularis. Next base: position 541,879 of record BJKM01000059.1, read on the forward strand.
CGGTAGTGATGAACATGTTTTCCGCAGGTCAGATCTGGTCAAGAAAGTCTCATTTCAATGCGGCAGGTTCTAAACTGCAGACTGCCGTATATCGCATGTCCATATTGTAAATGGTTTCTATTGTATGCACTTAATTGATGCACTTTAATGATATTGATTTCCAAATTCCTCTCAAACATTCTTAAGGATGTATTATTTATCACAAATAAATGTTTCATTTAAATATGATTCAATCTCACATTCTTTTATAGATAAACACACTTTATAGGACACACAGTTTAAAATAAACGTAGATCCATGATTTCAATGCATTTCAAGCTGGCCTCCCACTTCCTGGTCAAAGCATGCAGTTGTACTGATTGTGATGTGATGGGGATGATTTATGAACTTACAAAACAGCAGAAATGATTGTCAGAGCCATGTTACAGATCAAGAAAACGCCAGTTAGGAGGGGAGACAATTTTCTAACCAGGATTAAATCCTACTCCAGGTAATTTTTCCCTTGTTTTTTTTAAGGATTTTTGGCCTATAGGCTTTATTGGACAGGACAGATGAGAACGAAATGGGGGATGAGAGAGAAGGGAGGACATGCAGCAAATAGTCGGAGTCGGGAATCGAACTCACAACACTGCGGCCGGCTGCACATGGAGCCTGGCATACATGTGCTGCGCCTTAACCACCCAACAACCGGGCAGTTTTTAATGAGGGAATAGTGTTAGAAATGATTAAAAAGTCCTGCTTCAAAGGAGCTTTACATAGTCCTATAATCCCTAACATATAGGTTTTGGGCAACCCAACTTTGATTAAAATAATATTAATGAATACATTAACGAGAGAGAGAGAGAGAGAGAGAGAGAGAGAGAGAGAGTAACCTATTTCATGGAAACATGTTTCACAAATACATTTCATGAGAAAGTCATGCCGATTAAAATTCTGCTCTGGCTTTGATGTAGCCTGGGATCCAGACTGGTTCTATCCCTATATTCTATACAGAAGATCTGTCTGGTCACCTCCTCCACTAAAGCCAAACTCTCACAGAGCTATGCAATCGGGTATGTTTATTTCAGGGACACATAGGAAAAAGGAGATTATTGGCCTATCTATTATTCAAAACAAAACAAAACTTCTGTCACTTAGCCTATGGTATAATGAGGGGTGAGATTTATTATTTTGCCAGTACTATTACATTTTTCTTTATGTCTGTTAAAAGCTATAGTTAGTTAGTTAGTTAGTTAATAGTTTAAAAACAACTTTTTTCAGTGTCTGCTATGTGTCACAGCATATGACTTTCTGAAAGGCCACAGCATCATTACAGTGCGGTACTGTTTTTCCCTGATACCCAATATCTCCAATTTCTTGTTCCAAAATGTCAAGTTAGCTTCCATATTTTTGACAAGTCAGACTTTCTTGGCAGGGTAAATAGGCCTTTAAATTGCGTTTGTATTGTATATAAGCTAAAATCCCACCCATCACAACAGGGATATTACATCGGCTGAACATAAGATGGAGGATTGACAATGTGATACCTTGTGACACTGTTGTAGTCTGATTCACATATAGTCTCTCTGAAATGACATCGTAAATGTGCAGCAATAGAGTAAAGTTAATTTTATGTTCCCAAAAAATTCTTGCACATTATCATTCTTATCAGCTGACAGCATGATGTCAATGTGAGCAGGTTCTGAGCAGGTCCCTCAAGAATTACTTAAGTTATTAAAATCAATGTGTGCTGTTAAAGTCTTTCAGGAAAGTAAAAAAGCTTAGTTTAGTCTTTGATTGAAGGGACAATGTACAGAGACATTAAGTTCAAGTCATGTTCTGCACCGGATTATAGCTTAATAGCTAGTTTCCATCTGCAGTATGTGAGTCTACTTTCCCTGAAAATCGCAAAAGTCTGGAGCGGTTTATTGGTGATTATATTATTGCGTGAACCTACGTGAACCTGCACTGCATTGGTCAAATATGCAACGCAGTACACCGTAGTTGGTGCAACAGTCTGCAAGAAACACGCCCCAAATACATATTGAAACCCGAATGGATATTTCTGGTGGAGGGTCTGCCATTCGCTTGACTTTGTGGAGATGTTCCTTTGCCTCCATGTTACACAGGATTACTTTTAACGTTTCGAAAATAAAGGAGACAAGCAAGGGTAGAGCTCCCAAACTTTTTAAGTCGAGACCCCCAAAATAACAACTTGTGACCTCCAGTACAAAATTAAATTGATGAAAATTATAATTTCTTGTGTCAAAATATTGAAGGACATTTATTTGAGTAGTTTCGAATTAGTTTATAGATAGTTTATAGTATAGTTTATAGATTGAGAAATAATTTTGGATGTAAGTCAAACCGTCTTGTTTTTTTTTTTCAAAAATAATGTCCAGATGACTACAACTGAATATTTTTCTACGGTAGATTATAGCGTTCTTTAATCTAATTTCACACAAAAATGTATAGTTTCCAATTAAAAATATAAATTACATTCAATGTCATTGGCAGTTGGAGATGAGAACTCGCTCATGGAAACACCACTCTTCTATTTTTCTTTGTTTTCCCAGTAAAATCACCTTTAAATCTAGATTAATTTCAATGGCATATTGCGGAACATTACAGTTATAGGTTTGATTTCAAGTCTAGTTGGTTCATATTTGCTTTTTCCTGTCGAGGCACCTTACCCAAGCCATTGAAGCCTTGTAGCTGTATTTTTAACTTTAATAAAATAAATATATATCCCTTGGGAACATATTAGTAATCCCTTATTGTTTCCTAAAGTCCTTATTTGCCAGGGCACTTTAGCGTAGCAAAAACTGAATCATGTGTGACGTCGAGAAAATTAGCAGTGCAGCCGGACCGAGGTGTTGAAAGATCTGAATCTTTAAGAGCGGTTTCCGTCCTTTGGGAATTTCTGTTTTCTATTTGATCTTAATGTTTGGGCTTTAACCACAGGGACATAAAAAGGCTAGTAGTTATTTCCAGGCAAAATCCACTCGAGTCGATGTGTAACTTAGTGCTACAGTTAATGTCAGTACCTTCAGATCATTTGCATTTATAGGCTATGTTTGACCCTTCCAAAATCGTAATGCTTTGGCCTCTAGCTTTGGGAATTCTGACTTGCAGCAAAACTAGCAATCAATGAGATACAAAGTAGTAACAGATTTGTATTTTATTCGCGCATGTAGTAGCCGGAACTGTTGCTGCGGCAACCTCGGCAAATAATAGATTAGCATGAATAATTTGCCAAATAGTTCGTAGCATAGGAAATTCTGCTACATACTGAAAATGTTGAAAAGGTTTGACACCAGGTTCCATCAACACAATCACAAGGAGTCCCAAAATATATATATATATATGTTTCCTAACTTCAACCCTGTCCAGATACGAGAAAATGAATGCACTTTTACATCTGCCCACGAGCTACATCTTAACTGGGACTTAACCCAAAGTAAACCTCTACAAGACCATGACTAAACCAAGTCTGGAAATAGATCAAAGTAAGGAGCGCACCGTTTTACATCTCTTTTTTGAATGGACTCTGGCGGCCTAGACCCCAGCAGGTAGGCGCCAAAATCAACCAAATATTTCTTGCAGGGCCTTAACACCAACAGAGAAGGCTGATGGATCTGCTGCTCCAGTAAGAAATAGGCGTGGGCTGGTTTATAGACATTTCAATTCGTAGTTGCGGAATTTGATGCACATGCTATCGATCAGTTAGCAACTGGGCTAGTCCTGCAATGTGCAAGATTATTTGGATTCCGGAGCCAGTCCTCTGTGTTTTCCTTATAGCCGTTAGTATTAGTCCGCAAAAATAAAAGTTATGAATAATTCTGGTACCAACTCAACCGCAATCAACCACACTTAGGTCAAATCCTTGTTAAAAGTCATTGTTGAGTGTGTAAACCTTTTGGTGTTATTTTATATATCAATAAGTGTATAAAACATGCATCTGAGCTAAAGGTTTACTGTCTCTAAATTGAGATTTCTGAACTTTTGGAAAGCATCTAGTGACACTCATCACTCTTTTACATTTCACTGGTGAGGAAATCAGAAAAATTACCTAAGCATCATGAAATGAACATCATTAATTTTTTTGTCAAGGAACACTGGATTTCCTGTAACTGGTTAGCGTTAGCTAGCAAAGTAATCAAGGCAGAGATATAGAATTTAACATCGCCCCTCAAAGCAACTGCTGTTGTGTTACAAATTGAATTGAATTGACTTGAACATCTATGAATGTCTATGAGCTGGTTGGTCATTTTTGAGAGGTGACTGGTTAACCTGCTTCTTTGTAGTCATTTTAATCACATAATGGATTTGTCAGGCCCCAGTTTTAAACAGGGGGCCCCGGAGAGTCTCTAATTCAGGCAAAGGGAGCGTCAAGGAAAAAAAGTTTGGAAACACTGCTTTAGGGAACCATAGGCAAACAATCACTGAACGTTACCTGTTTTCGGAGGAGGGGCACAATCCATGGCGGCGTCCGTGGAAACTTCCAGAATAAGGTAAATAAGCAAGGTAGGAAATAAATTCTTGCTTAAAGTTAGCTTTACTTCAATGTTTACAGTAGCTATTTTTAGTTTTAGTTTCCAAACTAACCCCGTATGACAACATGTGTGTGGAATGACGCCTATATCTCCCTCCGATAAAACATCCAGACGTCAGCGGTTCTGTTTGTTCAAAGGCGATAATGACAAAGAAAAACAGTGCTAGCCGAAAAGAAACATCTATGAAACATATTCCCAAAACTGGTTATTAAAATTTATGACAGCGCTTTACAGCTCTTCTTAAATTTAGAACATCAATACATTTCCACCACACATTTTCCAGTTCTCCCTAGCTGCCTAATCTGTTCCATACTGGCTTTTATCTAATCCTGGGTGCTTTTGGTACTCTGGATTCCTTCAGTAATCCCGTTCATGAATTGGGCCTGCCAGCGGGGATGACGGCACAGTCCGGGAGAGCCAAATCGGGTAGACTTTACGAGCTGTTACCGTGCCTGTCCCAATCTACTGGCCTGATCAATGGTAAGAGATGCTGCAAAGGCCACCGAACTAAGCCTTCATGTGGACAAAATTACAGGAACGCCACTTAAAACCTGATACGGAAGACATAATAAAGTATAATACGTGGGTTCGATTAGCTGTTTGGATGCTAACTTTTGATTTACAGGCAAAACCCAGTTGACGAAAGCAATGAGTATTTATTGTCAATAAAATTAATGGGAAAATATTGCATGATCAAAGAGTGCATTTCAACAAAACATCATGTTCGCAAAGGTTATGCTTAAGGGTTTTCTGTACCGGACCTTTTGAGCTTTTCTGGAATTAGCTATGTAAACATGTATTATAGCTAGCATAATCTTGTTTAGCGTAGAATTATTTGCAATTTCGGATTATGAACGAACATGTATCACTTTTTTTTTCCGAAACAAAGAAGTTCCAGAAGTACGATGTGACTCCATATCAACAACAGGTGGTGCCTTGTCATTTACATTGCTGCTTTTTGGGGTAATTAGACGAAGTGAAGTGCCAGACTTTGCTGGTTCTTTGTCGACATATTCCATCACTCATAATGATTTCCCAAGTGACTACCATCTAGAGAGGCTTGGAGAGACAAGATTCTGTCACAAAATTACAAAGACACGGAGAAGGAGAGCCAGGAAGGAGGGTGGGAGTGAGTGCAGGAGAGGAGAAATGCACAGCATGCAAAACTCAATAATGGTGCTTTTCTTAGCTTAAAAGAGAGCGCAAGTTTTCCGTCTTTATTGCAGCTGCTCCAATAATGCGCATCATGCATCGTACATATAGGTCAAGAGCGCATCAAGAGCTCCAAGATGCACAACAACCTGGATCACGAATGGTATATTTTGCATGAGTTATTATATTATTATTGCAGTTTGTTAGACATCTTTAACCCAAAATGTTCATATCCTGGAAACACATAAAAAGCCAAACAAATGAGTAAGGTTTAATGAATGAACTTTGCATAATTTGTGTTGATACTTCTGGTGGAGAGGAAAGAGAAGTATCATGTTGTTTTGTGTTGATGATGCAATCTCTCATTCGTCCAGGAGTGTTCCATGGTAGCAAAGGTTTCAAAGTTGTTATGCTCATATTTACCACACCGGTAGCTTGTTTGGAGACAATTATTTTCATTTCTTTTGAACGCAGATGCCTCGCCAGAACTTCTCGTGCAAGTTCTGGGTTACGGTCCATCGCAAAAGCAATAAAGAGGATGAGCAACTGGCAGCATGACATTGACCACGCTTTTCCGACGCGTTCTCAATGTTCCTCCAATGTTTTACCCAAATGTCATATGAGTCAGACCCTCTTCTCCTCTTCCCAATTAGTTTGCACACGTGTGGTAACTGCAGTTAACCGTCCAGATGCGAACCAACAGCAGGTAATGGGCCCGATGGACGTTATGTTGTACAAGTGCGTGTGTTTTATTTGTGCCCACATGTAGCTGAGTGCACAGGAAATGAGGTGTTAGCTGCAAGTCTCCGAGCGGCAGCCCACAGGTTAAATGGTGTCACAGTCAAAGGAAAGGGTTAAACTCTTCCACATGGCAACACAAACAGACGCACATGTAGATGCTCTGTACAGAAGAGGCGAAACAGGCCGCGGAAATGTAGTGAACATGCATCTGGTGGCTCTCCAAGTCCACATTAAAGTAGCAATGTGTTTTAAAGGTTTCAAGTCTTCGTAGGATTCCAAATTTTTGTTTGGGGGGGGGAAATGGAATTGTGTGGTTTCTGACAAGTATAGGATTAGATTTGCGAATTACAAACTCAGTTTGCACAATGTTTGTCAATGCACATTTTCAACAAATCCAGGAGCATTAACATTCAAGGGTAAGTAATACAAGAACCCAATCAAGAGAGTATTTTGTTGCATGAGAGTCTCGTATTCATTATTTACTTTTTTTTTTACATTAGGGCATCTTGTTTGCCGAAGACATTAAATTACTTTTACAATTACAATCTGTGATTTGATTTTAATTTGATTACTCTTGTTGCCCCAACATTTTTTTCTTGCTTTTTCAACAAGGAGAAATGTAAACTGACAAGAGAGTGGGAGATTATTGAATTGAATGGATAAACGTTGGCGCTTGGAACCCGGCAGGTAGAAATGTCAGAAATGTACGACAGAGTGATATGCTGCATTCATGTGGTCCTCGAGTGCTTGAGTTTCTGAGATGAGTTGAGCGCGCTCTTTAACAGCGTTTAGTGGTGCTAATGAGTAAGATCTGTTGCCTTCTCAAAAGTTAAAAGTTAAATGTTCAGTGTAACATCCTACCATTTTTTCTAGCTAGCTAACATCACATGGTAATACATAATACTGTCAGGTCTTTCTTGCGAAATCTGTTGCTCTTATGATTTGGTCAGCTGACGGTAAAACTCTAAATGTAGAAACGTTTAGTCCAAGAGCAAAATGTAGGGAAAATTTTTTTTTGAGTTCCCGAGTTGTTTTACTGAGTTACATGAACATGAACGCATGGAAAATATCAATACCAGGCTTGTACCATACAATTTAAAGTACATACAACAGGTTTTCTTGTTTTTCTAATTATTACTTTGTTTAGTGGGATAATACCTGTGGTAAATATTTTTTTACAGGAAGTTGTGCTTGGTTCTATAAAAGGAATCCCTGTCGATGTCATTAATTCTATCACAAATGCAGGAAGTGGTCGTAACCAAATTGAGAAAAATCTTAAACATTTGAGTGAAATGACTTATCTAACCTGCCATATGGACTTAAAACAGCCGAAAGCAGGACAGCAGAGAGAAGGCAACTCATGATGCATTTATACTAATTTGGGTTGCGCGGTAATTGGTTGAGAGGCAAAAAACTAAGAGTTGCCTGTTGAACTTAACATTATGCCAAATTGTTTCCCACGTGGATCAGTACAGCTGATGCAAATGTTCAAATGTCTAGAAAAAGTCATGATTATTCCTAAAAGTATATAATAGCTTAGATAATACATGTTATGCTGCTGTTTTACTTGCTGAAATTTCTTTCAGTAGCCCAAAGTGTGTGTGCTGTGGACTCCTGTGTGTCAGACTCCCCTCTGCTCTATATTAGTGGTTTTTGTGGGGTTTGTGTTTGGCCCAGTAGCCTTGGTAACAGGCCCTGTAGGCATGCCTCGGGGCTAGTCTGTTAGCATTAGCCCTGTTTATGATGGCACTGAACAGAGGAGGGGAGGGAGGAACAAGATACTGATGCGTGTGGACGCCAAATACACTTGTCATCAATCACCTGGTTTTCTCCCATTTGTTTTCACCTCTTGGCTTTGATTCTTTCCCCTCCACTCCAGCAGTAATTCTACTAATGTTATTTGACTGCTACACTTGTTCTATCAACTTCTGATTCTTCCTCTTTCTTTTTCAAGTTTTAAGATTTTACCAATAAGCCGATATTGAGGATTACTCTTTGTTTAATTAAAGTGGACATTGTGTGAATTTTTGCGACTTAAACTGTTTTTTAAACATGCTTTTGGTATGTATTTGTACTAGTAATACATTTTCTAACTTAAAACAATGTATACATTTGAAAAACACCCTTTATAAACTTGGCCTCCGTTTCCAATGAGGTATGTAAGTGTTTGAACAAAGAAAAAATTAAATTAAGCCATTGGGCAACTGCTATGCTAATAGAACCATGCGTTTGATGTGAACACAATTTGATGGCAGAACGAATACTGCAAAGCCACTCTGAAATGTTCGGTTTTGCTTTATTGGAGGGTCTGAGGGATCAGAAAAAGGGATCAGTGTCTGGTGTGACCACCAAAATGGCCACCAAAGTAGTTGGATATTTGCAGGAACTGGAACACGCTGTCGTACACTCTGATCCAGAGAATCCCAAACATGCTCAATGGCTGACAGATGCTCCTGAAAGGTTGCCCTAGCAGCATTGAAGGATGGGTCAAATACAGGGGACAACTTTCCGTACAGGGACAATAATGTGTACCTTAAAGACATCCGCTTGTCTCCATAGAGATATCATTGAGAGGCTCTCATCTCCTCTGAGCCATGCGTGGAGGTGCGCAATGTTTCACTTTCAATTGTGTTTCTTATTTTTTAATAAATACCTTGACATTCGTTTTTGGCTCACAGTAAGATTTTTTTTTAATTCATGTGTGCATGAACATTAAAAACACCTGTAACTGAATAAACACAAGATAGATACATTTAATGCTAAACTGTGGGATATTCTAGGCACCATGGAGACAAGGCCTACTAAAGAAGCCTAAAAAATAGCTTGGCATTTTTGGTAGTAATCTCTTCTACTTCTGATGCAACGTTCTGTCTTTTCAGGCAAGTCCCTTCATCATGCAGGGAATCACAAATGCTTTGCTAAAATGTCAAAGTGCTATTTCTAGCTGACACATTTTTTACATCAGATGCCCTTTACATCAGATGCCCCAGGTCCTGGGTCTAACATAAAATGTGGCTTGAGGTCTCTTAAGGCGGGTTTGGTCACACTAAAAGCTATTTGACAGATATGAGTACTGTATTATTCACCACACTCTCATTTTAAAGGTCTATGTAGCTCCTGTCCAAAACACAGACCACATTGTTTATACACCTACGCTCTACTGTAGCCTGTTACCATGACAACGCAGCCGCTATAACTGCTCATATTGACAGAACCCATCATTAATCTTCTCAGGCCTGCCCCAGTGGCCCAGTAATAATAAGTGTGATCGGCTTGTACCACAGCGCTTGTGGGTGACTGCCAACAAGTGATATGGCAATAAAAAGATTGTCAGCTACGGAGAATCCAGGAGGAAACTCTGAGCGGCCAAAGAGCAGCATGAGAAAGTACGTTTACAGAAATACCTACAGCATAGAGATTTATGTGGATACTGTAAACTTTAAAGGTTCTATATTATGTGAAACTGAGTCTTAATAAAATGGACAACACGCTGACACTGAAAACTGCCTGGAACAATCTTCTGTAACTTAAACTTATCTCCAGAAGCCAAGCACAAGAGTAACCAGGCCAGGTTACAGCTCCAGACCACCAAACGCACAACTGCCCTTTTCACCAATTCCAATTTACATCGACCATGTGTGTTGGGGATGCGTCTGGTCATTAAAAGAGGGCTTCTTAAATCACGATCAGGCAATTGCATTTGCATAAAATAGCATATTTCACCAAATGTTTAATCATTTAATGCTGCAATGAAATGTGGTTGTGTACAGAGCTTGCAGACTTTCCGTAGCATTAAAAGCACAAGAGGAGCTCAGGTAGCACGCCGTGCAGTGCAGTGGTGAAGGTAAAGGTGAAGAGGCGCACACCAGATTCTATCCGTTGGATCGAAATTTTCACCCACCACAAACCGTGTCCCTATTATAATAATTAGTTATCACATGAGCATGTTGTCTTGCGAGTGCGGTGACCCCAAATGTGAGCTCTCCACCACAAGAACACAGAACAACTCAGGTCAAATCAGCCTTAAAAATGCATGATTTCATTTATGAAATGCAGTTGAATAAATGCAAGAAAGATGATTACACCTTTAAGATCTGGAAAAGAGCCATGAACTGTATTCGCCCACTATTCCAGGCCTTTTGCAACATTGAAGGGTTTATTGAGTGGAGGAGTCATGTCATGTATGATCTAAATGATGTTAAAGTGAGCTGACACATTTCATGATGTATAGCGATGTTCTGGAACTTAAATTCGGCTAAAGAATACATCACTCCAACTTTATCACTTAGCTCAGCATTGTTAACCCCAAACAAACTGCTCATCTCATATCACACATTTCCGAGGCTTTGTTTTCCTGGTCAAACGCTATGGTGTGTTTGTTTTGCTAGCACGCTAGGCCTGGGCTAACCCAAATATACAACATGGGGAGAGCTGTGTGTGATGACTTCTTAATGTTGCATCATATGATGGACAATAACGTCTTTGCAGGGCGGGGTGCACGAGTTTGGACAAATTGTGTAATAGGCACATTTCATCGAACCACAATGACTTTAAGACTTCCATCCGCTTCTCGGCATAAAGTCAAATTGATTTTTACTTGTTTGTGCAAGGCTAAAGACAACACACAACATGATGAAAATTGAACTAGCTTTTCTTTCTCTCACTCTTATTTTTCCAACCCGCAATGCAGCTTATACCAAAGTGCTATCAAAAGGACTGGGGCATACAAGTGTGGAAGCCAATCCCAAAGCCAAACAGTGGTTGATATTAGCTAGCTAAGCCTATGGGGAGCTCTAATCTCACAGTCTACTCTGTTAGACTTCACAGACTAGGAACTCGACAGAGCAAAGCAGACTTTCTCACAAGCTGAAGTTTAGGTCATGGGTGTTCGTTCGAAAATGGTGTAAATGAATGTGTTTTTCGAGTCTAACATGGAAATTTGTATTGTTATTGGCCTTTAAATATGCTCTTGAGTGCATCTACTTTGGCATCAGTCAGGCATTCCCTTATCAGGATTTGGAGTTAGCACGTCATCTACTGGCAGCAGAGGGAATTACCATGGCAGAAATGCTCAGAACAAGTGCAGGAGATCACCAGATTTCTACCTTTGACGTCACAAATCTGGCAAATATGAAAGCGTGTGTTTGAGGTTCAGAGCGAGACAACCTAATATATTACCCAAGAAGAGTAATGAAACAAAGGTGTAAATGAAGCTAAATACAACTCCAAATATGTTTTTGATGAGGAAACAATGTTCTATCAATGTGTCAGCTGTGTTTAAATCTAAGATGAAGACTGTTTTGTTTAGCCACGCCTGTGACTGAAATACTTTAATCTGTTTTTTAATATTTTAAAATGTTAATGTGTTTTTTTGGTTCTATTTACTTTATTGTGACTTACACTGTATTGTGTTTTTTATGCGTTTTTAACATTGTAAAGCACTTTGAATTGTACTTGTAAGAATTGTGAAATCAAATTTGATTGATGAGGGAGGGAGGGAGCAAAAGGTTAAGCATTAACACGCTAACTAGAGTGTGGCTATTAATGTCTTGCCCAAATGCTACAATTCTGTGTCAACGGGCATAACACACCCACATTTTGCTCTTCAGTTACCAGCTGGGCTTTCTTTTTATTTTTTTCACATAAAGCAATCCAGAGTTAAAAATAACAGGAATACCCTAAAAAAAGTCAGTTAAACTGTAGGTCTAACTTGTATGGTAGAGACCACATGTTAATAACAGACATTATAAATACTGTATAAATACTAACAGATACGTAACCAAGCGCTCATTTACCTTTTAGTCAAGTCCTTTCCCCCTTTTTCTTTGGGTTTTCAGCAATTAATCTCTTATAGTCTTCATCAGCCTCACGAGCAATAAGATGCTTTACATACACTATAATCAACAAGCGTTTTCCCAAATAGTAACTAATACCAGAATATCCATTAACTAGCATACCAATTACCATTTAGTTTTAGAGGGAGAGAGTGAGAGATGAAAAAAGAAAAAAGAATGTGAAGGAGAGGAGAGAAGGGGGAAGGCAGAGAGAGAAGAAGGAGGGAGGGGAAGAGGGGGAGAGGGAACAGGGAGGAGAGGAGAGAGGGAGAGAGAGAGGAAGAAGGGAGAGAGAGAGAAGAGAGGAGAGAGACCATATGATCCCTAAAGTGTTACCCAGTTTCTTAATTTTGTACAACAAACAATTTTGTTTTTAGAATCTTATCATTGTGTTGCCACTTTTTATTTTTCATTAATTCAAAGTTGCATTATGTAAATGCTTGTTTCCATGAAATGCTATCATTTTGTTTAGAATGTTAGACGTAGTAAAATATCTAGCATTTCCTATTTGGGTGTTTTTACTGAACACAAATACCAAAAATAAATACAATATTCTCCGTGGAAACATGTGTTATCCCAGCCTTACCTGAGCTTTCTGGCTGCCACAGCTACGGCTTTTCAAAGTATTTCCATGCTTGTCTGAAATAAGTTCACCTCTTTATTGGACACGCATAGTGTATTTGTCCCGAGTGTATTTATAGAACCGGATCACAGAGTCCAGGAGCAGTGTTTTGACGTAGAAGCGTTCGGTAGCCTCTTTCTTCCTCCGGACAACACGCAGTTCAAAGAGAGCCACCGGAGCGAGGGAGGAGGAGAGTTCCAGGGCACTCGGGTCCTGCCTTTTATCCAGGAAAAACAAGATAGCAGCTGAGCACCAGGGAACGCTTGAGGGCCCTGCAAGAGTCCAGGGGGCTGAATATAAAGGCCGGATCCTCCATAGAGAGAGATGACCCGAGGATCAAGTTACTGTAAGACTCTGAAGATGTAGAAGTATGGTGGCCTGAAATTTGTAGAGTGAAAGGAAGCTATTTTATAAATCCAATTGTTACAGCATGTGGGCTGAACCACATTCCAATGGATATATATATATATATATATATATATATATATATATACACATTATATATATATACATTATATATATATAATGGGTTTCAGAATGTTGTAAAATTAGCACTGTTACCATAGTGATATAGTGATTAACACAAAATATTACCTCTTCTTATTTTGTTGTGTGGAGAAAATATTGTGTAAACAAGTGCCGTGAGGGTTAAAGATTGAACCTTAATCTTATTGATCTTGAACAAACTTAAATACCCTGTATCAGCTGTCGTAGTAGTATTTTACTGTTAGATAAGATAACATTTATTTGTCCCACAATTGTGAAATTGGAGTGTTGCAACACAGATTAGGTACAGAAACACAGATTAGGAACAGACGTTGAATAATAAAAAACAGATAACTTGCACACTCTTATTTACAGTAAGTGGCTGTTATATGGACAGAAAATACGGGATGATTGACATTATGTCACAGTATTGCACACGATTATTACAGTATTGCACATTATAAAAGATGAATGACACATGTTCAGGCCTAACAGTGTACATTGTAGAGTCTGACAGCAGCAGGAAGGAAAGACCTGCGAAACCTCTACTTCACACAGTGAGGGTGGATCAGTCTGCTCTCCAGAGCAGACAGAGTGTCCTGCATGAGTGAGACTCATGGGCCAGCATAGATGTGAGTTTAGCCAGGACCCTTCTGTCCCCCACCTCCTGCACCTCCTGCACCTAGTCCAGAGCACAGCCCAGGATGGAGCTGGACTTCTTGATGACTTTGTCCATCTTCTTCCTCTCCCTCTCTGTGATGCTGCTGCTCCAGCAGACCACATCGTACAGGAGGGCTGATGCCACCACCAAGTTGTAGAAGGTCCTCAGGAGTGGCCCTGTCACTCCAGTGGACTGGAGTCTCCTCAGGAGGTAGAGTCGACTCTAGTGTACAGTGCGTCTGTGTGATGAGTCCAGTCCAGTTTGTGGTACTGGTACTTCTATGAGTCCACTCTCTTAATGTCCTTCTCTGGATGTTCACTGGTGAGGGGGCACCAGAGTGGCATCCGCGGAAGTCCACCACCATCTCCTTGGTCTTCCCCGCGTTGATGAGGAGGTGGTTTTGCTGACACCAAAAAGTCCTGCGCTAATCCTCTTTACTTCGCATCGTCGTCGTCCGTGAGGAGTCCGATGATGGCAGTGTCATCAGAGAACTTCTGCAGGACACAGTTGTCCGTGTAGTGTCTGAGGTCTCCCACCTCTCAGAGCACATTACCTAATAATCTGGTCCAGCCTAAACAAACTCCAAAGCTCTTTCTCTCTTTTCCTATGTTTATTTTTCAGACGCTGTTTTCAAGATGCATAGGCAACTAGGGGCGTCAGGCGTGAATTTGATGTGTGAACCTAGCATTAGCACCCCACATATATGCCTCAGAAAATGTCACATAGCCAGCCAGGAGGTAGTGAACACTTGAATTCATTTTATTTCTGTAATGCCCAAAATCACAACAGCGGTTGCCTCGAAGGGGTGACAATGAAAACAGATTAAACAATGTTCATAGGAATTTAGCAGCATCCCCTGACCTCAGACAAATGTCCCAAAGTCCCCTGTCCTTAGACCCTCCTACTCGGCAAAGATAAACTATAAAACCTCTTTGGGAAAAAGTAGAAAGTTCCACAGTGACGGAGATATCCAACTCCCTCGGACGGACAGGCGGACGCCGGAACCACTCAGGAGGAGAACCAATTCTTCAAGACAGATAAAGAGCTGTTCATCTGGAGTCAAGACCGTTTCATCTGGAGAAGAGACCGTTTCACCACTCAGTTGAGGAGCATTTGGATGGACAGGCTGGCATGTGGCTGAAACAAAAAGTGGAAGAAGGAGAACAAATTTGAAGAAGTGGCATAAAATATGAAATATTTATGAAAAGTAGGAAAAGGCAGAGGATTGAAACATGCACTTGTTTGAGTCCCACAATATTAAAATACTAAACATGGTTAGAATCAGTTGTAAACCAAAATGTGAGGTTGATGCTCCAATACAATACAGACAGCAAATACCATGATATGCCTGTAGTTAAGTTTAATTCTGGTTTCCCAGCTTCGTTTATTAGACTCTGCTTGTGTAAGTTTGTAGAAAGACCACAGACTTGGCTTGCTGACTTAAAGCTAGTAGGCTAAAATATCTGGAGCTGATGACACAGGACCAACAAAGCTGTCACTGAACTGCCCCTCCCTCATCTCAAAGTCACTCCACCAGCTAAAGCAATACAAGATTTAAATCCACATATTGCAAAACAACAAAAACCCCACGCCTTAAAAAAAACACCCACAGGTTCCAATTACGCGCATTTTTGATCTCCCACTAAAGCCAAGCTGTGAAATAACGCACAGGACCAAAAGGGGGGGCCTTTAAAAAAAAAAAAAGCCACACAAAAACCCAAACGTTCTGGCCACAGCCCTGCCAAATTTTTTATGTTGTCCTCTCTCTCCCGCAGCAGAACCGCGGGACGCACAAATGCTCGAAGGACATAGCAGAAAGACGATTAGCAAATGAGGAAGAGAGGAGAATGAAGGAGAGAGAGAGAGATGGAGAAAGAGGAAGAGAAATAGAGATTGCGGAGAGAGAAGAGATGTGGGAGAGAGGAGAAAGAACAAGATGGTGGAGAGGAAGGAGATGGAGGAGGCAGAGGAGATGGAGGAGGCAGATGGATGATGAGGAGAGAAGGAGAAAAGGAGATGGAGGAGAAGAAAGGAAGAAAGGAGAGAAAGAGGAGCTGGAGAAGGCGAGACCGGTAGTGCCACAGCGTTAATCCTACTTGTTCATGCTGTTTTTGTCCATGTCAAAGCAGTTTGATGTTGTGAGCAAAAAGGAAGTTGGTTGACTTTTTTCTCAAGCCCCTCCCCCTGAGCGTTACCATGGGTTTATAAATAAATGTGTTTTTATTGATTGACTTTATCTAGATATTTTGTTAGTTTGTTTTATGTGTTTTTCATGTTGTTTGTATACAACAAGAAAGTACTGCTCAATGAGTTTTTTCCCTGTAAACAAAAAAAAATAAATTAAAACTAATATATTAGCTGGAAGAGCTATAAAAAGGTGTTTAAGCTTAAACTATATACTAGCCTATTTAGTTGTGGTTACTATATTGTATTTTAAAAATTACCAACTGTTGGCAAATTTTGTAATAGGCAAGTTACTTCTTACTAACAAACACATTTTTCTCTCCCAGTATTTATACTTGCAGGTTTTACATTATTCATAATAAAATGTTATTATTGGGCTATTAAAATCGGACTATACTGTGTTTCTATAATCTACAAATCCCAGTTAAAAACTCACTGATAAAAAATAATAATAAATTATAATATACATCTAAAGGTAAAGATCCAGGCTTTGTGACTCACGAGCCGAAAAGGTTGGGTACCACCGGGTTTAGCGTCGTGTTGACAATGGCCAAGCACCTTAAAAGACCCTGTTAACGCCAAATTGTGGCACTTTTGAATTGAAGTTCTACACAATTATCAAGCTTGGAAAATAAGACAAGACAGTTTAGCCAGACATTTTAGCCAGTTACAACAATTGCGACGGTAGTGATGATATATTCTCAGCATGTTTCGTACTTTTCGCTGTAAACCGAGCCTTTTTGACTTTGAATGCAAGTAATAAGGGACTTTTCCACATCTCCCATTTCCTTGAATGTTCTTCTCTTTGTAATTACAGACATTAGCGGAGCCCCTTGAAACCGATAACGTGTTTATCACTGGAAAATATGAACCAAATTAGATGGCCATACATTTCTCATTTTCTTTAAACAAACACAATAAATGGCGCTGTCATTGTTGCTGCCTGTAATTTTCCCTTTGTGTGCGCTTGTGGTTTGGCTCGGCCCGCTCTTTCCTAAATCCACTGGAGTGAAAATTCTGATCCGGCGCTAGTATTACACAGAGCAGAGCGCATCACCAGGAAGGCTTGACAATCTCACCAAATGGCCAACATGCGGAAAACCTGACCTACATTTCTTGTGACTTTTATGTGCTTTTAACCGTGTCGCAACAAGTTTCCTTCATCAGAAACATTGCAGGAGTTGTATTTTGCTTGAGTCACATGTGCACCCTTTAAGCGCTCCGAAATCACTCACTTCTCCCCAAAAGTAGCAGAAAATAAACTGCTCCTGCGCAAGTTTTTAAGTCTATAAAACTTCGTCGGTTTGAACCTATCTGCGATCTAATTGATTTCATTAGTCCAGCCTGGGTATGTTAGCATGCTGGTCACGTTGCTGCATGTTTTTTGTTTTTTTTCTCGGTTTTTTTCACGAGTCATACCCATAACTGTCAGCAGAGGACGCTCTAACACATTTATGATCGCTTGGTCATACTGTACTGTCTCTTTCATTCCAAGGGTGTGAGAGATACTTTATTGCAGTGGTGTCCAAACTATGGCCCAAGTGATCAAAAGTACTTTTTACGTCGGATCAACAAACATTCCGGTTCTGGTTCTGGTCAATTCATCTGCAAACTCCAAATGGAGCTTTCCCCGATGTGTGAAGAGAGAATACGTTGATGTTGTAGTTTTGCCAGCTGAAAAGTGTTGTTGTAAAAGTTGTCTTTACCAATTAAGGACAGTTTATATTAACGATCTTTTGTGAATACTGTATGTTTAAACAATAGTAATAAGAACTTGACATACATTATTTTAACATGATCAAAATTCACTCACTATTTGCCAATAAATAGTTGCGTTCACCTGTAGTGTACTCACAGCTGTTCACAAGATGTCCCTTTCGGCCCAAAAATCTTATTATTTTTTTTTTCTTTTTGTATGAGGTAACTTACATATTGCACTTAATTGAAGTAAGTGTTGAAATAGATGACCGTTTGTGTTCACATTCAGTGCATTTGACCCATCCTCCGAACATGTCACGAGTAATGCAGTGAAATGCCTGGGTTATAAGAGTTATTGCAATCAAAACACAATTGCAATTTCAAGGTTTCTCACTACTCAAATTGAATAAACAGCAACTATTTAGAAAAATGTCATATTTCCTTTAGACATCGAAATGTAAATATGCTTCAAATCTTCTAATTTTGTATTTTCAAAACCTCGTATACAAACATGTTCTTGTAGTAGTTTAGCAGTTCATACTACGGTCTCAAATGTTAATGCTACTGTCTAAAATGTGCACTGGGAACTGAACCCTAATCTAAAAACTATAATCCTATCATGGGTACACAGTGGTAGAATTAAAAACTACCAAAGTACAACAAACCTCTAACTCTGTATGTAAAAGGATCAAATCAAAGCTGCCGTTGGGTTATTGTTGCTGGTTTGTTGGTCCCTGGAGGAGCTGCAAGAGCGCCGTAAACACACGCTCGGTCACACGGCCATGTGTTGGTTGTTTGTTGTCATAGCGAGCCAGGCTAACTCCATTTTCACTGATGACACATAATGAAAGCCATCCATCCCAATTAAGAGGTGTTGAAGTCGGCTGCGAGTGTGTACACGAGCGGCTGGGTGGTACGCCCATGTGGTCACCGAGGGGAAATGCCTATTTATTGTGAATGACTTTTAAATTAAAACAGTGTATAGATGTTGAAAAAATGTTTGCCTTTGTTTCAAATGCTCATTCTTGATTGAAGAATTTTGGGACCAAAAGGAACACTGCATATAGCAGATTAAATAGTTCATCAGTTGCCAATAAAAAGTCAAACTAAACTTTTATATATTTAAAAACTTTCCAATTTGTATAGATGTTATTCAACGTAGTTACATTTTTACAATAACGTTCACACATTATGCAGTTTCATCCCCATTGAAGTTAGTTTCCTACGTTATTCTTGTTTTTGGCTTTGGGGTAATCAATCACAGCAGCAAAAATTCATTAAGATTTTGCATAATACAGGCATGTCCAAACTACGGCCCGGGGGCCAAATGAGGCCCTCAGACCAATTTTTGTTGGCCCCTCCAGCTTCCTACTAAGTTGGTCCAAACAGCAAAAAGTAGTACTTCTAACTGCAAAATTGGAAAAATTCAAGCATTTTGATGTTATTCCAACCTAATATTAATGTTCCAAGTCTTATTAAAGGTGTGCAAGCTCATCGAAACGATGTGAAATGCAACATTTCAAATGATTCACTTCACGGCCCTCTGCTCCGTATAAGTTTCATAATGCGGCCCTCGGTGAAAAAAGTTTGGACACCCCTGGCATAATGTAATTGATAACATCACAGAAAATTAGGCTAAAACATTACCTGTTGCCTCTGAAGTTGGTTAGGGTAACATTTTCTGGATTAGTGCCAAAGACCGTGGATCTATTACAAAATAAATCTTGATAAGGAACCGTAAAACTGTTAGATAATAATGTGCCAACTTATCAACAGTTTCTGAACTGGCATTTGTTGATACTGACCAATTATAACCAATTTAAGTGAAAAGTATCTGTATCTTAACTTCTAGTCACCTCCAGTTTTGAACAATACCTTTGGCTAGGGCTGTGCCAAAAAACGAGATCCATATCAAAACTGGTCGCTTCTGATGATAAGGAAAGCGCATTTTAATCTCCCTCGTTGAGTGAGCAGTAGAACGCCAGTCAGCGTCACATCTTGTCCATTTCGTCTCATGTCCTTGTGTTTACTTAAAGAAGACATGTTGTGCTTTTGTCTGCAATAAAGTCTACGACACACGCGGTTCATTTTGTTATATTTTTGACATCCTAATTCGCAATATTGATATAAAACGACTTAATAAGACAACAAGTGCGCTTACTTCTGAGTTTAAAACTGCCTACGTGTGTCACCGTTTAAGATACTAAACACATTAAGTATAGGCAGTGGGCGTATATACAGTATATTGATAGTTCAAACTTTAAATCGCTAGGATTATTGGTCCTATAAACATGTAATACCTGAAGTCCACCTGTCTAGGTCTTCAATAAGATGGAAATCCAGATCTATCCATGTAGAAAGAACATCATGATTTGTTATCAAATTGGACTGAAATTGTTGTCTTATCTTAGACTAACATTTAACCCCAGCAACACAACCTTTTTCAATCCAAATTCACGTACTAACTTCCTCTGCTGATTTCATTTTGAAGAGAGCGGGAGGGGTTAATCACTCCCCCTCTTCAATCGGAACCACCTTTCCACCTTCCCCTTCTGCTTCTCATCCCATCTCCAAACTCCAAACAGGTCTTCACACTTCCCACACGCTGGAGTTGTGTGTGTGTGTGTGAGTGAGTGTGTGTGCGTGCGTGTGTGTGTGTGTGCGTGTGTGTGGGATCCCATCTCAAAACACGGAGCAGGACAGAGGCCGTGGAGCGTGGATGCTTGGGTAGAGAAGCAGAAAGAGGGGGTTTAAAAGATCCTGAATGGGGAGCAGCTGCAGGGGACTGGGCACCGGCCAGGGAACATTCCGGATGGATATCAGAGGATGAGACCGCTACAGGAAGAAGCGAGACGGGGAGAAAGAGAGGGGAACTGCAGGGGGGAAACAACATGCACGACAATGAGGAGAGACGAAGCAAAAGTGCAAATACACATGGAAATTCAATGGGAGGTGTTTTGTTTACGAGACAAAAATCTACTTCAATAAGCTTTTAACCTTTTTACTCTGGCGTTTCCTCATCAGTAATTCACTCACAGTTGTATTTTAACTGATTCTTGCATATTTGAGTAATCTGTATTGTCCTGCAACTGAGGCTCAGAAAATTCCTGTTTTCACCTACCCCCTAGCCTCGCCCACATCCATGTACTTAGTTGCGATTAGTTAACAAATTAAACAGGCTCTCACTTACGTAATGCATTCCCAGCATCCTAAATAGTCACAGCGATGAGTTTATAAGCACTTTTTACTAGTCTCCGAGCCAAGATGGAGTTTTGCCGTCGCGAGTAAAGCTAAGAAACATTAGCATGCTAACGGCGCACTTCCCCTGCTTCTCTGGGACTTTGGTTGAGACATGTAGATTTCTAAAACGTCACGCAGCCACTTTTCTAAAATAAAAGAAACGGGTAAATTACAATACGTTACAGTGAAATGTTACAATGAAGAGGCAAAGCTTATTGCGGTTTACAATTAACACATTTAAAAGGATGATCTACTTAGTGTTGAAGTATAATATAAGCACATGAAAAAGCATAATATGTCTCGTTTAACATTATGGCTTTCAGGTTCTTTATTGTCCTCATAGGGGAATCTGTCCTCTGCATTTGACCCAGTTTGTAAAAATTGTAAGGACCACTCATCTTTATATATAAATCCATTCTGTCTCATCTTCATCATAGCAGATGCAGATCCAAAAAAGATCCTCAAAATCTAGACATCATGCTGAAATCCAAAGAAATTCAGGAACAAATGAGAAAGAAAGTAATTGAAATCTATCAGTCTGGAAAAGGTTATAATGCCATTTCTAAAGCTTTGGGACTCCAGCGAACCACAGTAAGAGCCATTGTCCACAAATGGCAAAAACATGGAACAGTGGTGAACCTTCCCAAGAGTGGCCAGCTGACCAAAATTACCCCAAGAGCACAGCGACAATCCACTCATCCAAAAGGGCATAAAAGACCCCACAACAACATCCAATGAACTGCAGGCCTCACTTGCCTCAGTCAAGGTCAGTGTTCACGACTCCACCATAAGAAAGACACTGGGCAAAAATGGCACGCATGGCAAAGTTCCAAGACGAAAACCACTTCTGAGCAAAAAGAACATTAGGGCTCGTCTCAATTTTACCAGAAAACATCTTGATGATTGCCAAAATTTTAGGGAAAAAGTTCTGTGGACTGACGAGACTAAAGTTGAACTTTTTGGAAGGTGTGTGTCCCATTACATCTGGCTTAAAAGTAACAGAGCATTTCAGAAAAAATACATCATACCATCAGTAAAATATAGTGATGGTAGTGTGATGGTCTGGGGCTTGCTGTGAGAAATGAAATCTACTGTCTACCAAAAAAAACATAAAGGAAA
The DNA here is from genome assembly GCA_015082035.1 of Chaenogobius annularis. Classification (NCBI taxonomy): domain Eukaryota; kingdom Metazoa; phylum Chordata; class Actinopteri; order Gobiiformes; family Gobiidae; genus Chaenogobius; species Chaenogobius annularis. The sequence goes on from BJKM01000059.1 coordinate 564,151, forward strand.
ATGGCCGGCCATCTGTTCATGACCTCAAGCTGAAACGAACTTGGGTTCTGTAGCAGGACAATGATCCAAAACACCAGTCCACCTCTGAATGACTGAAGAAAAACAAAATTAAGAGTTTAGCGTGGCCTTGGCAAAGTCCTGACCTGAAGGTCATACCACCTCTACTGTTGTATGACCTTAAAAAGGCGGTTCATGCTCAAAAATCCTCCAATGTGGCTGAATTAGAACAATTCTGCAAAGATGACTGGGGCAAAAATTCCTCCGCGGCACTGTAATAGACTCATTGCAAGTTATCGAAAATGCTTGATTGCAGTTGTTGCTGCTAAGGGTGGCCCAACCAGTTATCAGGTTTAGGGGACAACAACTTTTTCACACAGGACCATGTACAAAAAGTGATAAATACTAGGAAAGCACAATACAAATACAAAACATCACAATATTAATATCAATGAGTGTGGACTCTTCCACTATGCCACTCTTTACCTTTCACACATTCCTGCAAGTCAGATGATTTTATATGCAATTTTAAAACAAATTTACATATAATGAAGACAATGTTGAACTTGAATCCTCGCTGTTAAATGTTTTTAGAAGCAATATTGTAGAAACATAATGAAATGCATTGGTGTTTTGAATAAAGTTTGCTCCTGTACAAATGTTTCATGCATAGAAATATGTTATTGATACAACATAAATGTTATATTATTGTTGCAATTTTTTCCTTAAACTACAAAATGTTGACAATATTTAATTTTAACATCTATTGCATTTGTCTTTTCATGTATAAGTATGGCCAATAATCCAGAGTAGGTTTTTTAAGTACAATATCATAATAAATACAGTTTCATTTCAGTCAAATTTCTGCACTCGTGTTCTTGTCTGTTCAGATCCAAAAGAGCCAACTCTGCAGAAAACCACAGTAGTTATATAGTGCACTGCTGCCATCAAGTGTTTGAAAACATGAAGTACAGACAAGTGCGGGCCCGGGTCTACAGGGGTGCCAAAGGGTGCATTGCAACTTCATTTAGAAGTGTTTGCACCCTCATTTCAGGTGTGTTAAATAATGATACTTAATGAAAGAGTATCATCTTTGCACCCGTTTGAAACTCGGATGCACCCTCAATCAGTTTGGTCTAGACCCGAATCTGGACAAGAGGCATGTTAAAATAATTAGATCGTTAGAGCAAGAAAAACCGAAACATGTACATTAAAATAACCCAGAAATTCCAAATCCCGATGTATAAGTGTGTGTACATAATAATCTTTGCTTAATATGGAGTGAACTTTATCCACATTTTTATCCTCATTTGTGTTCGTTCATGTTTCGTACTTCTGCAGCAATTTATTTATTTAGACCTGATTTAGTCCTCTTATAAATCAGGTGGTATCCTGAAGCCTGAATATTTTTACCAATAAATAATTTTAAGACCCACTTTTGAGTATATATACAATTACTGCCACATTAAAATAATAATGTGTTTGATTAATTTTCTTTTATATCGCTCAGCTTTTTAGTGTGCTCCTGCTTCCAAAACTATGTTTCCAAAACTATGCTTCCACTTCCACGATATGATCTTTTGTTAAACTCCTAATATTGTATAAGTTTGTCTTTTCCTAAATCCAGATCATTATACTGTATGTCAAACGAGTAGCTTGTTTGATGCTAACATAAAGGTACAATATAAGTGTTTTCACACATAAAGTCCCCCAGTCACTCTTGTTCATGTTCACACAGCACCAGTGGCAAACCTGCACATAAAACCGTGATGCACAAAAAGGAGTCCAAACAATTTCAAAAGTTTGTCTATGTGTGAAAATGACTGAAACAAAGGTACATGTTTGTATTTATATTATGGTCTTGTTCTAACTGCAAAGTACCTTTTCCTAATTACTACTCTTTGCAAATGCACAACGGCTGCTGCTATTTACCTGACATGTTCCACAGTATGGCTTTAAACATCTATTTCCAGACAAGTAGGAATGCCACCAGGCCAAATTATATGTCAGATCTGTGGAGAGGCGCTCACAGTAAAAATGCATGTTTTAGTTTTTTTTTTTTTTTTAATATAGACCTTGTGCTACCTCAAAGACAGTGTGTGGATTAAAAATCAAAATCATATGTTTTAGTTATCATGTTTTAAACAAAACCAAAAAAAGTTGTGGAGGGACGGGGAGGCGTTCTACTACAGACGCCTGGGGGTCATCCAGACCCGAAGCTAGCCCGAGGTTATACAAACACAGAACAAGGAACACCAGAGAAAAAAGACAAAAAATAAAAAATAAAAATAATAATAATAATAAATAATAACAGTCGTACAAATGGCACAGTATGTCAAAACACACAACTAAATTACGGCACAATATGTCTTGATGCAATTGTTGTTTTTTGTATATGGTTCATTTATGTGTAAGGATTATGTTGTCTTGTGTTTTGTCGTTTGTTAATAAATCTCTGATATCGGTATCATTATGAATACAATTTTGACGTATTTGTTCCATTATTTTTAGACATAATTGAGGGTATATAAGATAGTCTTACAATCAGAATAGTCTATATGACACACAGTCAAGTCAGTCCCTTCTTTAGGTATTAGAGATTTGATGGCGTCTTTCCAACTAGGAAGGGTCTGAGTTTTTGGTGTGCCCAGTTAAAAGTTTTTAAAGCAGAGGGACACCACTGAAGTAAACCCATCACTCCTCGAACATGTATTGTTCTTTAGTCCCTTGATTGCACTCTGTTTTTCCCAAATTTTATTTCGTGTCCGAGTTTTATTTTCGGTTAAAAATAAACTTCGGTTAAAATTACATTATTCGGTAGTATATAATATTATATATATATATATATATTATATATATATATATATATTAGTTGTTTAGCTTGTTGTTTTCTAAGTTTCCAAGGCTAATCATGTAGAAAAGTTTGATCCACTCTCATAATATATTTGTTTTGTTTGGTTAAGAGCATATTCATAATTATTTCCTGTGAGTCAGATTATTATTAATTTCTCCCCGTATCTTTTTAATTTCCTATAGCAATTGAGGATTCTCGTCATGAATTACATCCAGCAGTTTTAAGTTTTCTTGTAGATAATTTGCTTTTTCTCCCATTGTTTCTTTTTCACCAAGGAAATGGCTATAATTTTACCTCTCAGAACTGCTTTAGCAGTATCCCAGAGGATGGGTGGAGAAATTTCACCATTGTCATTTTCCTCCAGATAAATCTTAGTGTCGTTTGACATTTTTTCCTTAAAAAAAAAGGGGTCATTGAACTGGCGGGCTGGCGTTGAACTTCAAAAGAATTGAATTTCACAGTTTTTTAAGCACATTTTTTGTTTTGCTCTTCGGTTATGGCAAGTAAATTGAGAGTATCCAGAAAAGATTTTTGTATTTGGTATTTTTGGTTAAAAGTTACATTATTCTGTCCATCTCATATTTTAAAAATTGTTCTCTAAGTTAATGATTTGACATTATTTTTATAAATTGAGGGTCATTGAGTAGACTTGCATTAAATCTCCAAAGTGTGTTTTTTATGTATCTGTTCCAGATCTACAGTGCTATAAATAGGGGCAAGTATGCATGTTTTTTAATGGTACTTTAAAGCAATGGCCCCTGTGATTAACTAAATGCAAGATAGATACTGTAGAACATTCAGGGAAAAGCAACATCTCAAATTCGAAAAATTACATATAGTGCACCTTAAAACCTTTGCAATTGACAACTCATGGATTTATAAAATAATGTATTCGCTAACTTATATATATAACCTTTGTTTGTCTGGTGTTGTTTGGATGCTACTAACAAACTTCGATGTTAACCCTTCAAAACAAACTCCAAAGACTTTTCTTATATCCGTTTAGGCTATTAACATGCCACGCTAATGGGGATGCTAAGCTGTAAGCCAAATCACTGCATCATTGAAAGGGCAGCCTCAATTACGGCGAAATGTGTGAAATCAGTCTGTCTGCTCTAAAGACTTGATGGTTTAATGACACAAGTGATCAAATCAACAGATTGAATTGTACTGTTCACCTAAGAGCCTTAACATTACTTGATATATGTGTTTGTAGAAAATACATAGTAGCACAGTAATTCTCCAAGAACCATGGGACGTCATTTCTGGTTGCAAGCAGCGCAACAAAACAGCAGATTTTTTTGTTGCCACAGTGCTATGCTCCGTTTGGTTCACATTGATCAGCATTTGAACCAAACACAGACTATTGCTATAGGCTGCATGTGGGGGACACACTATGTGGTGTTATAGGTTATAGAGAGTGGGAAGGTCAGATTATAGCTCAGTCTACATCAGGTGCGAGTGGGTCCAAACTCAGCACCACAAAGACTCACCAAAGCTATAGATCCAAAAAAGTCCCCTGGAGCTTAGGTTGCTATTGACAGTGACAGAATCCCAAAGACAGAATCCCCCATCACCACCGTGGCCTCCTTCTGCTTCCTCGGCACCACCATCGCCCAGGACCTCAAGTGGAGGACAAATAGAGACTACAGCGCATTGTGCGCACAAGAATAGTTTCTTTCCCTCTGCCGTTGGACTCACCTTAACTAGAAATCAATCAATCACTGCACTGTCACTTTCTGTACTCACAACTGTAAATGTAACTGTAAATTCTTGTGTACATAGTAAGCCTATTCTTCTTCTTCTATTCTTTATGCTATAGTCATTTAAAATGGTTTCCTAATGCATGCCCTTGTGATTTTATGTTGTTTTTATTATTGATCAGTGTTTTATGTTGCACCTTAATGCCAAAACAAGTTCCTATGTTTGTGAATTCTGTTCATTGACAATGGCAATAAACCTTTTCTGATTCTGCTGATTCTATTGTTATCAGCTTCACCAATAGTAAATTGTTTAATTTATGTTTTTAATCTCACAATTCAAATTGAAACACGACTCTGTAAAACTGACCAAGTTTGCAAAGTCACAGCCCAGCCCCCCTCACCATGAAGACTCCCCCTCACCACGCGGACTCCTTCCGCTTCTCGGCACACCATCACCCAGGATCTCAAGTGGGAGCCACATCAGCTCCTCATCAAGAAGGCCCAGCAGAGGATGTACTTCCTGCGGCAGCTGAGGAAAGCCAAGCTGCCAGTGCAGATGATGGTGCAGTTCTTACACGGTCATCATTGAAGTCCATCCTCACTTCCTCCATCACCGTGTGGTACGCTGGAGCCACAGCCAGGGACAAACAGAGACAAGCGCATTGTACCGCTCATACTGAGAAGGTGATCGGATGCAGACTTCCATCTCTGCAGGACTGTACGTTCGCAGGTCACTAGGATCACAGCTGACCTTCTCACCTGACATGGACTGTTTTGGGAGGCTACGGTCCATCTGGACCAAAACCTCCCGCCACAAGAACAGTTTCTTTCCCTCTACCGTCGGACTCATGAACACTTCTAAACACTTTAACTACAATTTAATCAATCACTCACTGCACTGTCACTTTCTGCATTACATCTGTAAAGTTAACTGTAAATTGTTGTGTACATCGTAAATACTATTGTAAATTGAAATTGTTTTCTTTAATGCATGCCCTTTTTGATTTCATATATGCTGTTTATTATTTTTCATGCTTGTATGTTGCACCTTAATGCAGAAACAAGTTCCTATGTTTGTGAATTTTGTTCATTGACAATGGCAATAAACCTTTTCTGATTCTGAAAGTATCCCAATACTACCCTCCCATTCCACCCTTTGCATAATGGAGGCCAGAAAAATGATTTGTATAATTTCTGTCCATTCTCAAAACTATCCTTTCCAGCAAAACACTTGGAGAAACTAATAAGTAATCAGGGGTGTGCTTTCTTAACCAAATATTCAGTTTGAAATAGCTGCCAGTCCGGTTGTAGACCAGGGCATAGTACTATTGCAGCTGCTTCCAAAGTTATAGATATTGCTATTACATTGGACAATCATGAAGATTGGGCAGCTGTTTATGTTGATTTGTCAAAAGCCTTTGTTTCTGTAGATCACTATTGTATTGATGTACTATTTTGTTTTGTCTGGATGCTATTGGGTTTGATAGAAAAAGCTTCTGGTGTATAGGGCACGGAGCCTGTACAAACTGTTTTAAACAGATCTGAACAACAAAAAATATGCTATTATTCAACAAAAGGACTTAGAAATACGGTAGGTTAGGGAGCTCAGTCACACAGGATGAGCTCGGAATAGAGCTGCTCCTCTACATGGAGAGGAGCCAGATAAGTTGGCTCGGGCATCTGTTCTGGAGTCTCCTGGACACCTTCTGACTTACAACCCATAAATAACCTGGCCCCATCCTACCTCAAAGATGCATTAGTCCCATATCATCAACAGAGCACATCACTCTCAAAATGCTTGACTTCTGGTGGTCCCAAGAGTCTCCAAAAGCACAGTAGGAGGTAGAACGTTTAGCTACCATCCTCCTGTGTTATGGAATCAGCTCCCAGTCCATGTCAACACTAGGACTAACTTCTTCTATTAGAACTACTAGAACTCCCAAGCCGTCAATTTGACGGTTGCCCTCTGGCGATGCCTTAATCAAAAGAATGATTCTTCTAACATGCTAAAAATTGGTCTATTAGCCTCTTTAATTAATATTATCATTATTCAGAGTGCCGAAGATGACAATCATCAGTGGAGGAAGGAGGAGGAGGAGGAGGGGGGGGATGTGACTTGTTAGCGATAGCAAAGCCGCTGTTACAGAGAATATACGCATATTCATTAATTGATCTGAACCCATCTTCCTAAAAAAAAAAACAACAGCCAAATACTATTGTAACACAGGATTCGTAAATACCTTGAATATTATCGCCGTTGCCAAGAATATGCCACTCCCCTAGCAATGATACCAGGGCAAGCTGGCCTGGTATCATTGCTCGGTGAGCGGTGCTGGTATCGTCCTCCGACTCGCTGTCTGATTCGGCTGAGCTGTTGTCTTTCGAGGCAACTGTTGTTCTGATTTTGGGTGTTCCAAAGATGAATTGAATTGAAAATGCATTGTGGGTGAAAACAGCCAAATGTGGCACACTGTACACTCAGCAGATGAGAAATTATTCTGGTCTGAACAGAACACACACAAGTAACCTTCCGTTCTATATCACCATTTTGATGACCTAAGCATTACCACAGTGATTTCAATGCTGCTGATTTCATATCACCTCAAATCACCAGATTTGATGTCACTATTTTACATTTCTTGAATGTGGTTGTGGGCAAATACATCAGGGGCTTGGGTAAAAGATTTAGAACGTTTGGGAAGATTTAACACTCAAATTCACTTCAGTGTCAGTAGAATAAGAGCCACCACTGCACAGCTTCACATTAGCCTCTCTTTATTGGACTAAACAGCCAAGAAGCTAACTGAATTCTTAGAATTTACAAACATAACTGTGTTATACAGTGGAAATCAGGCTTAATAAAAGTTTGAAACTCCCTGAAGAAGCTGTTGTCTCTGTCTAATGGTAGTGTCTTTCTGTTTTAGCCAGAACATGTCCTCACAGTGAACAGGCTCTGCCTCTCACTGCTCGATTTCGCGCACATGCACGGCCGGTTTTCAGCATCGGCTTTGCCTCTGCACTGTTCCCGGAGGCACAGCTTCTGACCCTGGGCAACGAAGAAAAAAAACGGTTTTCCCTATTTTCCAGACTGAGATTGAAAAACAGGTGATTTTCCAATTTTGGATGTCCCATTTAAAAACTAAAATCAAATGGCCAGCAGGAACACGGACCCATTTCTTCTGGATTAAAACACATAGATTTGAAAAAAGATCTAACCAAAAGTTCTGAGGAGTAGCTGAATTGGGCTTGTGGTTATGTGAAAATCCACCCGCTAAGTACTCCTGAGCATGATCCAACTCAATATCTGTGGAAGGGTTCCCGGGACAGGTGAATGCATGAACTGAAGGGTGGGTCAATGCATTTTAAAGGGTATTGCACTGGATGAGAACCATGAGGAAACGACTTCCTTTGACTATGCCAGACAGTTGTTTTTCTTTTCAACATCAGAGAGAGGGGGATTTTATTCATATGTGACACAAAATTGGGTACAGGGTTTTAACTCGCAACATTAAGGACATAAAAGCAGAAACTAGCCCCAAGAGAATGGATGGAATGGCAAATGAACATTCACATGCAAAATTAAATGAAATACAGTATAATTTATTTTATTAAACCACACTTTAGTGAGACACTGCAGGTGGATTGGAAAAAAGCTTGAATTTAGAGCTATCACTGTGAAACTTCTTCTGTAGTTTTCTCACATAAATGTAATCAAATGTGTTGCAAGATTTTCATGAATAAATAAGATATTTATATGTAAAAAATGCCAAAAAGGATTGAGTCAGATTTAAATGTATTGGGGTGATTTTGGATATCTTATTTAGTATTTGAGTGAAATAGCCAAATTCAGGTTTAGAGTCAACAAATTATTTGGTACAATGTGTCAAATTCTTGTTGTGCAGTTCTGAACATGTTTGTAGAGGTAGAAAAACTAAAGAGTAAGCAGTTTGTTTGTTTGTTTGTTGTTTTAAATTAAAATATATATGCTGTTTACAGTGCAGATTATATTACGTACATAATTGCAGTTTTTACACTTTGTGATTTTGATTTCATAATCATATACCTAGTGTAAATTAGCTAAATGTTTGCAGTGTAGTGAAATTTATTTGGGAAATAAAAGTATCAGAAGGAGTTCAAGTATTTATTTAAGGAATTTAAAACACAAAAGTTCACCTCTGGATTACTACGGAGAATGTCAAATGGTGGTGGTGCTGCTGGATTAATCAAACATTCACAAAGGAAGCAAAACACAAGTCCATGTGTAGACTTTTTATACCATCAGTTCAGCAGTCATGACACGTTACAAGGATCCACTGCCATCTCCTTAATTTTTTCAAACAAAGAAAAAATATAGCAAGAATCACCAGTTGTTGGTCGGCTGTGTCTTGCACGGCCCCTGCACTCCAGCGGTAGGTGGAGCAGTGACTCATCATCTGCTGTTTTAGTCTTCATGGCAGCCTCTGGTCAGTTGTGCTGGGTCACCGTATAAGCAGCTCTTTTTTTGTAATCATGTATGTTAAGTTGAAGGACACATATTATGCTGAAGTTCCTGTTTATGGGGTTGTCTTTTTCAGAATAATTTTTGTATTTCAGCAGAAGAAACATAAAGCGTTTTTCCCACCACTTCATATGTTCTAAAACATAAATAATAGACATGTTTGTAATAGGTATTCAGTGGTCTCACCAGTCCACTTTCATCCTCTCAACATCTGTCAACAGGACGCAAATGGATAGATGTTTTCTAGTGAAGGCTTAAAATGATGAAATGATCACTGGTCTTTCAATGAGAGCACTTTTGATTGAGAATCAGAATAGGAATCAGAAAAGGTTTATTGCCAAAGTCAACACTTGTTTCGCCGTTAAGGCGCAACATACAACGATGAACAATAATAAAAACATGTATGAATTCAAAAAGGGCATGCATTAAAGAAAACAATTTAAATTTACTATACTATAAAATAAAAATAGACTTACTATGTACACGAGAATTTACAGTTGAATTTACAGATGTAGTGCAGAAAGTGAAGAGTGCAGTGAGTGATTGATTAAATTGTAGTTAAAGTGACAGGTGTTTAAGAAGTGTTCATGAGTCCAACGGCAAAGGAAAAGAAACTGTTCCTGTGGCGAGAGGTACTGGTTCGGATGGACCGTAGCCTTCTGCCTGAGGGGTGTGGTTCAAATAGTCCATGTGAGCTGACCTGCTAATCCCAGTGACCTGGAGACGTACAGGTCCTGCAGAGATGGAAGTCTGCAGCCGATCACCTTCTCAGCAGAACGCACAATGCGTTGTAGTCTCTGTTTGTCCCTGGCTGTGGCTCCAGCGTACCACTGGGCTCCAGCGTCCACACGGTGATGGAGAAGATGAGGATGGACTCAATGATGGCCGTGTAGAAACTGCACCATCATCTGCGCTGGCAGCTTGGCTTTCCTCAGCTGCCGCAGGAAGTGCATCCTCTGCTGGGCTTCTTGATGAGGGAGCTGATGGTGGGCTCCCACTTGAGATCCTGGGTGATGGTGGTGCTGAGGAAGCGGAAGGAGTCCACGGTGGTGATGGGGGAGTCTGTCATGGTGTGAGGGGGCTGGAGAGCTGTGACTTTCCTGAAGTCCGCAATCATCTCCAGTCCTCTGGGCATTGAACTCCAGGTTGTTACCGCTGCACCAGGACACCAGCCGGTCCACTCCCTCCTGTCTTGACTACTGTCCACAACAGATGCAGTTTGGAGCTGTCCTGACCCAAGCCTTCAAATCTTTCCTTAGCTTTGTCCTTTCTTCAACTCTTCAACGTTGAGGACAAAATGTAAAGTTGTTTAATTGTAATATTGAATTCAAAATATGTGAGGATTTTATAACTTTCTTGCATGTGCGTTTTGTTGGGTGATTTTGCAAAAGTGCTTGATTTTTAATTATAATGTTTTTTCATTGTGCTAACAGCCTAAATTGCTAATAAGTTGCCAGGGTTGTTCAGACTCACCCTCAGGCCTCCCTTTAAAAAGTCTTCAGGTTAAAGCTGGTTCAAAAAGAGCAGGAGAGAATCCTGGTCTTCAGGAGCCAGGTTGAGAATAGCCATTCATCCATTGATGGTCAAGATCTCCACGGTAGGTCAGGTTGGCACGGGTTGTTCAGAGGGAAGTCATCAGGAGCAATGTCATCAGGACTTTTAGTTGTCAAGAGTGTTATAGAAGTCCTGGAAGTTGATGGTAAATTGTCTCCTCTGAAAGTTCCGGATAGGTCCCTGGTTGTTTGGAGCCAAATAATCATCATGAGTCTTGTTGGTAAGGGGCTGGTTGTTAGGAGCCTGTTCGGAAATGCTCTGGATGGGATGAACCTGGACAGGACTGGTGTTACAAAATGCTTGGTTGACAGGATTATAAATGGATGTTTTCTGGTTTGTTAAGGGCCTGGTTGTTAAGGGCCTGGTTCACAGGAGTGTGGTGAGGTACAGCCTGATATTGGGGCACCTGGACAGAACTCTGGTTGTAATAAGCCTGGTTGTTTAGGACTTGGTTGGCAGGAACGTGGTGAGGAACAGCCTGATATTGGGGAACCTGGACAGGACTCTCGTAATAACATGGTAAGAAGGAGTCTGAGCCTGGTTTATGGGCAGCTGTGTGTGGCCACGTCATCACAGGCTGGTGATTGGCAGGTGCCACAGGGAAGCAAAGTGGTGGTGGCTTAGAGGAACTGAAATGTTGTCAGCTTTTCCTCCTCTTGGCCTTTTTGCCCTAAAATGAAAGAGATTTTATTAATAATTTGTTCTTAAAAGATTTATTATTTGATTTTGGTATTTTTATGCTGATATTTTTCATTTTTAATTACCACCTGAATACTTAAGAGGCATGGCTGTTGTCATGGGGATAACAGATATACATGCATATATACTCTCTCTCTCTCTCTCTCTCTCTCTCTCTCTCTCTCTCTCTTCTCTCTCTTCTTCTCTCTCTCTATTATATATATATATATATATATATATATATATATTATATATATACACACACACACACACACACACACATATATATATATATATATATACAACTGAATCTTTTTCTACATATATATATATGTATATAACATTTTTAAAATATTGTATTTACTTTAAGCGGCCATTTTTTTTCCCCTCGCTTTGAACCCTGAGGCCCATACAAACAGTGCGTCTAATAGGTGTTTACTGGCAAACGGTCACTGGGGGGCACTCTAGTAGGAAGCGCAAGCATTTGACACAGTGTAGAAGAAGATGTCAGTGGACACGTTGTTTTCTATATCTTAATCTTCAGGCGCGGGTATGCAATATACGGCGGTCTGCAGTTTAGAACCTGCCGGATTGAAATGAGACTTTTCTTGGCCAGACCTGACCCAAAGGTCAAAAGACAACCCTGAATCACTACCGTGGACCATCTTTCTGTGTAAATATCATCGTTGTATCATGTTACAACGTAACACTCACTTGCTGAGCACAAACTTAGGAGCAGAAGAACCAGATGTGAAGACACAGGCTCAGGTAAATCCGCTCACACATAGTAATGAAGGACAGAGGGGACAGTGGGATAAGTTCTCTGTATGTTAAACTTTAAAATGCTGTGTCTTTTATTACAATCCAACACATATTCACTGACAAATTAATCTAATTAGACCCACAGCACAGCGGACCTGGGGGGGCGCCACGAGACCCCGGGTTCAAAAGACAACTGGCACATCACTACCGTGTAGTATATGTGTAACTATCTCATGTTAGAACGTGGGCACCTGCGGCTTGTTGACAGGTGCCCGTATATGTACAATGCATTTTTTCTTTGTAAATTTTGTTGGAACGGCTTTTATTCAGGAGTGCTGTATAGCCTAGAAATTACGGTATATACATATATTAGCGAATACAATTATGCGTCTTGGTGTATTGAGGCACTTACAAAGTTGTCCCTGGCGGACCATCCTGGGTAATTGGCCTCGTGAGCCATTTTCTCTCTGTGAGCCTGCTCAAAGTATGGAGCCTGCTCCTGCACTGACAGCATCTTCCACTGGAGAGTAACAAGAAACATGTTTACAACAGAGTTTCAGAGGAAGTAAGACCTAGAATAACAAGTAAGTTCCATTTTAATCATGATCATTGTAGTGCTAATATAATGGTAATATAATGGGATAACTGAAGACAATGTTTATGTTTATTTTATTTAATATGGGACATTACACATTGATGTGTTAATCCAACATGTAAATGTGCCAGATTTTAATTTTCATCTTTAGTCCCATTGGCAGGCAAATAAGAAGCCACAATGTTTTAAATGTAAATGCTATTAAACATCTGAACATGTGGCATCTTTTTTAAAGTCCATTCAAGCATAAGTCTCTTATGCCTTTTTAGACACCTAAAGTCTTCTTTAAAATACATTATTAATTCATTCTGTAAACTTTGTGATGTGTGTGAGTGTGGGAGGAGTCAGTCACTCTTACACCACATTTTGGCACAGTGAGTGAAATAAAGTCTGATCTTGCCCTCGGCCTTCCAATAATAAAACCATGTGAGCCCTTTCTTCCATTGTCTCCCTGTAAAGGACCCTGGTCCAGTATTTAGTCCGACACACTCACCCTCTGCCCGAGCACCATGTTGACTTTAGCAGCGTTTGTGATGTGCAGCTCCTCCATCACGTTCTGCTCTGCTCAGTCCTGAATAACATAAAGGCATTGGGTGGTTTTTTTTGTACGGTTTTGTCCTTCGTGTCATCCAGCGTCCTCTTCTACAAATACAAGACACATGTTAGAAACGATATGAGGGGGACTTATGTTAGGACTGAACCACATCATAACATTAACTTCGAAATGTATTGTGTAGCCTTATAAATACAGCGTTTTTGTGCTGTACCTTGAAGCTGCACTGTCAGTAGCAGAGGTGAGAGGTACTGCACAAGTACGCAGTTCTGGTCTGTTGCTGAAACATAAAATAGACATACATTCATCAGTACAAGCTGCATGAGACAATAGCGGTTTGATAGGAGGATATGTCTTAGTACTTACAATGTACCCCAGTGATTCGGCTGCTGTCGAGGATGACAGGATTGTCATTCGCTGAAAGGTAATTGTCATATTGTTTGTCACAAATAGTAGTATAGTCTTTCCCTCTCTCGCAATATTATATATATATATATATATATATTATATATATTATATATATAGTGTGTTGTGTGGTGTATATTACATAATATATAATTACATAATAGTATGACATATTATTGGATATTCATTGTTAACTTACTATAAAAGGAGGCACAGAAGAAGAAGCAGCCCCGTTCTGATTGGTTGTTGGCTGGCAATGCAACACTGTCTTCTTTTTAGGACTGGGACAGACGTAACTTTCATTAGGGTCAGAAGCAAACCGCTTTGTCTCCTGTCCACTTTTCTCCAAAATGTCCATAGAATCCATCTCATCTGGAGCTTCAAAGGGAATCACTCTCCTCTAATGAAGACTCAAAAGGCATGAATGGAGAAACCTGGCAGCATGATTATTTCCGCTGTAGTTCTTTGTGGGGCATTCATAACATACGATTCGAAGTAGTTTAGCAAGTCCTCAAAATCTAGTAGAAGCTGGAGATCTGGGTCCAGAACACTCGTCAGTCGATGATGGTTGAGCTTGTTCAACCCGTGCAAGAGGAGAAGGAGCTGCGGGGTCTGCAACCTCCCAAGGTCCTTCCCAATCATACATAGAAACACCTCCTGACGGTCCATTATGGTCTTTGACTCCGTTGTGGTGTTTGGAGAACTGTAAAAATATAGGATAAAGGATTATTTATCTGCTCATGTGAACAAAAGGCCACAAAATGTAAATAACTAGAACCTGTTTATAAGTTTATAAATCTCTGTACTCAATTATCAACATTTACATGGTTTATTGGAATAAATGTAACAAAGGTAATGTTTTTGCTGTGAAGAATTGCATGTAAACAGTTGTAAAGTATAATATAGTGTAGTTTGATAGTTCCAGATAATATTACTAAAAAAGTAATAGTGAATAATTTGCTGTAATATTTCAGGTTATGACAGTAAACTATAATTGCACTGAACAACTGTGTAATGTTCTATGGAAAATGAACATGCAAACCAATTTGCATGGAAGATGTCATCTTCACTTGCCTATCTCCAAAATCCCCCAAATTAAAATGTGATCACATTTCAGTCAAAAGACCACTTCTTTTCTTACAAATTTAACATCACGTAACTGATAATCCCAACTCTCTAAACAATCTTATCACCTTTGTGTACATTATTTTCTGTAAAAATCTGTTAAAATATGCAACATGTCGTTCATGTTAAATTCATAATTGTACATTAAAGTAAAACATGAACATAAGTCCAGAATCAACTGAAATATGACTAAAACTGGACTAAGAAGAAAGTTTAATTTGTGTGTAATTAAAAAAGATGAATTGTAAACCAGTGAGTAAAAGGACTACTCACCAGTGGAACACAGAAAGAAGAGTCAGCTTTAAAGCTTCAGGGGCTTTAAAATGTGTTGCGGGTGCAGAAGTTGAGGACAGTCAAATGTTGCTCACTGTCCTACAGCTCAGCAGATGAGAAATGATGGTGATCTGAACAGAACGTGCACTTGTAACCTTCTCTTTGACATCACCAGCTTTACGACCAAAGCATTACCATGGTGATTTCAATGTAGCTGATTCTAATGTAGCTCTGATTCCAATATAGTTGATTCCATTCAAGTGATTGCGATGACATCATGTCTGGCTGCCGTAGCTAGGCAGAAAACACCTCGAATTGAGCAATGCTACCAGTGGAGCTAATAAATAGTCAAATCACCAGATTTGAGGTCACTATCATACGTTGTCTTGATTTTGGTTGAGGGCAAAGACATCAGGGGCTTGGGTAAAAGATTTAGAGAGTTTCAGGGAAGTTTTAACACTCAAATTCACTTCAGTGTCAGTGGAATAAGAGAAGTCTCTCTCTATCGGACTGTACAGTCAACAAGCCCCTAAAACTGAACTATTAAAACTTATAAACATAACAGTGTTATACAGTGGAAACAGTGTTATACAGTATCAAAAGTTTGAAACAATACCGAAAAAGCTGCTGTCTCTGTGACTGGCAGCAGTCTCTGTGTCACTTCACATAAAATAAGCAGGTTATGTCCGAGTCTGTTTTAGACAGAACATGTCCTCACAGTTCCACGGTCACATGTTAAAGCCTGTTGTTGGTTTGCTTACAATAATAATTGCTGTGACTCTGGTGATATATCAGGGGTACTGATATTATATAAAACAAAATCAATAGAAATTTCAGCCATACACTGGAAGATAACATCCAAAACAGATCTCGCTCTCGTCTGCTGCACTCACTGAAGCCCACCCAGGGACGGGAGATGAAAATTAGCACTGGTTATAAACTATCTATCGCATCGACTACAAGCTTTGTTTTGTAACAATGTATGATCGTATTGTCCCTGTCAAATAAATAAATAAATAAGTAAGTAAACTTTCTGCCTACCAGGGGGTGCACGTGAGCCAAATATCCCAGAAGAAAACAATACCAGCGATTGTTCGTATTGCCAATAACATATTGTACAGTTTTTTTTCCCATTTTTGTAATGTCTATTATAATGTCAGCCCAGTCCTTGATTGATGATTTGGTTTGTGTTATCCAATTTTTTCGTGATGGCCTTTTTCTCTTACCTGGCTCACGCCAGATGAATTCTCACAATGTTTGTTTCACAAACTCTTGAGAATCCATTTGGCCAGGCTCGCACTGTGGGAATTATTGAAGGGGCCTGTGCCCCAGTACAACTGGAGGTCTAGTGACATCCCTGATTAGCACCAAACGCGGTGTGTGTATCTTTGAGTGGACCAAGGGGTACAGGAGGACAGTGCAACGCCATATGGTCAGCATAAGCCGCACATTTCTGCAATGGACGGATGTTTAAAGCGCAAGACAAAGCTCGGACTAAACCAGTAATAACCCCGTAGACCGAATAGGCTCAATCAGGAGGAGGGCAGGACATGCACCATGTGTCACGACGCGCAGCCCCAAAACTCCATTTGCTTGTGAATGTTGTAAAAAATTTAACCACTCAAATTCCATGGACGACGATGTGCAAATGTCCAAAATCCTGCTGTCTGTTACAAGGCAGCAGCGTAACAGCAGCTACCAGCCAGTTAGGTTCAAGTGGAGTGGGAAGCACCACTTTTCACAGCAAGCCAGAGCGGTCCTCAGCCTCGCTGAAAAAGGGAAAAAAGAGAGAGAAAGAAAGAAAAAAAGAGAGAAAAAAGACCATAAGGATCCAACTGCCTTTGACTATGCCAGACAGTTGTTTCTCTTTCATGGTTCAACATCAGAGAAGAGAGGGGACTAAGTGGCCGACATGTTATTCATGTATGGCTCCAAATTAGGTGCAGGGTTTTTACTTGCAATATTAAGGACATAAAAGCAGTAACTAGCCCCAAGAGAATGGATGGAACGGCAAATAATGAACAACATTCACATCCAAAATGAAATTCATATATTTTATTAAACCACACTTTAGTGAGACACTGCAGGTATTGGAAAAAGCTTGAATTTGTTTTGGTTATATTTGAGTGAAATGTCCCATAAAATCTATGGATGAAGTGGATTACATGAAATAATAAAAGATCTTTCGGTGCAGATTGGACAATTTAGTTGTTTCCAAATGAAAGGTTATATCCAAGAGGACAAAAATGACCAAAAAGCATGCTTGTTGTTTCTCGATTTAAGGTGCAGCACCTGATTTTTACTGTCCTAATCATTTTAGTCCTTCACCTCCTCCCTGCTGGACCCCCTGCAGTTCGCCTACAGAGCCAATAGGTTCTGTAGACGACACAATCAACCTGGGCACTCCACTTCATCCTGCAGCAATCTGGACTCCCCGCGAATTTCTGGACTTCAGCTCTGCATTCAAACACCATTCCACCCTGCTCTGCTCCAGGGACAACCACTCCAAGCTCAACGCTGCCCGACTCCACCTGCAGGTGGCATCACTGACTTCCTGAACGGATCGGAGGCCAAGTGCGTGCCGGCTGTGGAAGCAGTGTCTCAGACACTCGGACCTCACCAGCACAGGAGCTCCACAGGGCTGTACTGTACTTTCTCCTCTGCTCTTCTCCCTTGTACACAAACTGCTGCACCTCAGCCATGACTCCGTAAAACTGATCAAGTTTGTGGACGACACCACCACTCATCGGGCTCATCTCGGACAAGGGATGAGCTCTGTCTACAGCGAGGGAGGGTGGACCGGCTTGCGTGTCCTGGTGCAGACCTCCGTAACAAAACCTGGAGTTTAACACCCAGAAGACAGTGGAGATGAATCGTGGAACTTCAGGAAAGTCCACAGCCCCCCAGCCCCCCTCGTCCATGACAGACTCCACCCACACCACCGTTTGGACTCCTTCCGCTTCCTGCGCACCACCATCACCCGAGGACCTCAGTGGGAGCCCCTCCATCAAAACTGCCACTCATTCAAGAAGGGCCCAGCAGGAGGATGTACTTCCTGGCGGCAGCTGAGCGAAAGCCAAGCTGCCAGTTGCAGATGATGGTGAACAGTTTTACACGGCCTCATCATGTGAGTTCCATCCTCACCTGCCTCCATCAACCGCTGTGGTACGCTGCGAGCCACCAGCCAGGGGGCAAAACAGAACTACAGCGCATTGTTCGTTCTGCTGAAGATGGTTGATCGGCTGCAGACTTCCATCTCTGCAGGACCTGTACGTTCTCCAGGGCTCTGGGACGAGCAGGTCGGATCACAGCCGAGCCTCTTCTCACCCTGGACATGTCTATTTGAACCACTGCCCCTCAGGGCAGGAGGCTACGGTCCATCCGGAACCAGAACCTCCCGCCACCAAGAATAGGTCTCTTTCCCTGCTGCCGTTGGACATCATCATGAACACTTCTTAAACACCTGCCACTTTAACTTCAACTATTCATCACTCACTGCACTGTCACTTTCTGCACTCAAAACTGTAAATCTAACTGTAACTCTTGTGTACATAGTAATGCCTATTTTTTATTTTATAGTCATTTTAAATTGTCTCGTAATGCATGCCCTTTGGATTGAATATATGTTATTTTATTATTGCTCAGTGTTTTATGTTGCACCTTAATGCCAAGACAAGTTCCTATGTTTGTGAATTTTGTTCATTGACAATGGCAATAAACCCTTTCTGATTTTGATTCTGATTCTGATTAAAGTGTTTGCATCTGTCTAAATACATTCTGAGCATCCTAATTATTCACCATGATGAGTTTATGAGTTCAGAACCCGGAGCAGAGATGACATCACCGTAAAGCTATCAACAACTAGCATGATAACAGTGCACTTCCTGCATCATAGAGAATAAAACACAATGTATAATTAGATGCAGACAGCACACATCAGTCTGATTTGGATTCTTTACTCTCTGTATAAATGTTCTGAGTGGTTCGGGGGCCAAGTAAGCATAATTTGAGAAAACATACATTACTGAAGCTTTCAATACTTTAAAGCAATATACTCACGTTCATTTTGTTGTGCACTGAGCGATGAAGGAAAATATAACCACCCATAAAACAGTGGATGCAGCCAATCTGTTCAGAACTGGCTCTTTTGTGCGTCGACAACATAGTGTGCCACGAGCCCAAACAGCCACAATTACTCAGGACGCAGCTGTAGGAACATGCCAAGCGCTCCAGAAACATTCACAACAACAATGCGCAATCAGACACATGCAGACTTAATCTCATATTACGTTCACTCAGGTTAAATGCACCTCAATGCTAAAATCGTACCTCCTCATACCTAGAGTTGTGCTTTGACTCATTCTTTCATGTTTGAGTCATCCTGGAAGCGCTCCTTTGTGTTTCCTAACTCCAGACATTATCGCCAGACTCATTCTGATCGTTTCTGCGCTTCAATTACAAAGACACGACTTAGTATCGAGCTGCAATTGTTCTTAGCCCTATTTGAACTGCTTCAAGTCTTATATTTTAGGTTAATTACTTTTAACTTATACATATTATTTTAAGCTAATTCGTTTGAAATATAGCCCAAAAATCGTTTCACCACAAAAGTAAGATCTCTTAAAGGAGCCCTATTGTGCTCTTTTTCTGTCATTTATGTTACAAAATGGTGTAGTTGCTGATGTTTTACGCTTTATTCTATAGCTGCATCAGAGCACTCAGGGGAGGCAGAGCCAAGTCAATCTTGGAAAAAAAACTTTATTATGAAATATAATAAATGTTAATATTTGTCATCTGGTATGTATTTTAAACCCCATTTCCGTTTGAATCCAATATGGAACAATATTTTTTTCAATTACGATTACCAGAATTTTCGCATGTCCGTTCAAATACAAGTCCAAATACAGGAGACGTGAGGCAGCACCGCGCTCTGCCGCTCGGTGCAAAGTATAATTCCTCATAAACTGTGCTGTGTGCGATGCAAATAATGTGTCTCTGTCCCTCTGTATATAACAAATAAAACACTTTGACCACATGGTCTGTATTTCCAAATTCTGGATAATGCTTGAAATGTATTTCCGAATGTGTTTAGGCTAGCAGATTAATTACGAAACAGCAGTAAAAGTTCAAACTCGGTGAGGTAAGCAAAACGCCTGACTCATGGCAGAGACGCTTCTGAGCCCGTGGACTTATCAAAATGTAAGTACAAGTAAAGGTAAGACCATACACTTTTATTTATTTTGGCTCAATGGAATTACTTTTGACCTTAAATACAATATTTTTCACATGTTTGTGTAAAGAATGCTGATAAGATATATATAGCATAACTCATTGTCTGTTGTCAATCAAATTATGTTTAAGGTTTTGGGTTTTGGGTCACACTCACTGGCCATGAACTTCACCACACGTGACTGAGCTGCATGGGAGTTTTAAATAAAACACACATTAAACATGCAGGCAGTCAGCAAACAGATCAGAAGGAAAAGCTTGTACACATCCGCCAAATCTTGATTCTTTTGCAAATCTGTTTTAAAAGGTTACCGTATTTTCCGGACTTTTAGCCGCTCCCCTATATAAGCCGCATTTGCTCTATTTTTAAAAAAACGATAATAAAACAATACATAGGCCGCACCTTTTGTATAAGCCGCAGAAACTCTTTCCTTGACTTTTGGCATCGCAATGAGCTCGTCCCGCTGTCCCCAGCGTCTCACCGTACATTCATTGATGTTAAGCTTGCGTTGCAGGCCGCGCGGTTCCTAGCAAGACTCGATGGCCTTCAGCTTAAAACTTGCTTCATACGAACTTCTTCGTTTGGGTTCCATAATGATGGGGCAAGAATTTGAAAATAATTTATAGTTGGTAATTTGTCGTCCGTGTTCTATTTGCTAGCTGAATAAAAAAGCAACATCTGCTTTCTTTGCTTAACTTTTCTGTAGTTTTGATTCTAATTCCGGTTAGTTCGCCCCTAGCGGTGAAAGAAAAAAAACCACAGAAAAGCCGCAGCCTCTAAATAAGCCGCATGGCTCAAAACATCTGACAAAAGTAGCGGCTAATGGTCCGCAAAATACGGTACATGGTGTCTTGGGAGAAAGAGCTGCTGTGTGTTGTGAGAAGGCTCAGCAGCCACTAGAGGGCACTGTTCACTACACCAAAGTAGGAAGCTTTGCTTCTACAATACATTGCAAGTATTTTTGTAAAGACCAAAATTAAAACAGCAAATGCATCGCAGGGCTTTTGAAATTGCCATTGGTCGATAATAGAGAGGCAGGAATTAAGCAAATGATAACTGTCCCAGAGATAACTTATTCATGTAGCACAAAGGACAAAGTGGTAGTTCTTTACTTAACATTACCTGAAACAAATCTTCATAAGAAGCCAAACAATGCCACCTGGACCAATTAGAATGAGGTACACAAGGTTTAAATTGTCACAAGATAAAAATGTATTTAAATAAGTTGGTTTGAAATAATTTCACAGATAATTTTTCTTGGTCATGCATTTTAACCCTTTGATCCGTCATCCATCACAGTTCTTCACGCGCAGGTGACTTTCTACCTCCATAAAGTTACATAGCGTCAGCCTCAAATTGAATGGCTTTAGTCATAATGGCCTGAGTCATTTTTATTCTTTTTCAGGGTTTTTAAACAATAAAAACAAACACGACACAGAAAGAAAACACATACATTTGTAAGCACTATTGTCCTGTTTTGTCCAAAGTCCTACAAAGAGTCCATTTTCTAATTTAGTCCGAATGTAATCATTTTTCGAATGTTCATCACAATGTTGGTTCAGTCCTTAACCATTAGTTGGGTTTGTATTATCCATTTCTTGGTGTTGGCTTTTTACTCTGCAGCCAGTAGAATGTTCCAGAGGTGTCCATTTATTATGTCCATTGTGGGAGTCTGAAATTGAGTGGGAGGATGATATCAAAACTAGAGTGTAATGCCTTGTTAATCGGTTCAGTATATTTGAGAAACAGGACAGTCCCAGAACACACGATAGTGTGTGGCAGCCGCAGTTTCTCCAACATTTTGCATTTTCCTGTGAATAATGTGCAGTTTGACATGGTTTTATGAAGAAATGTGACACATTTTTCCAGCAGAGTTCTTTCCAAACATGTGATTTTGTGTTTCTCCACTGAAATGTACATACACTTTCACATTATTCTTCTGTCAGAAAAAAATTAGCCTCTCCTTCCCACTTATTTTTAATATAAGACAATAACATCTCCCTGACACAAGAAGGTGGCAGACCCTCCCACAAGAAAGGTTACAAATGCACCTTCAATTTTAAACTAATTCTCTGTAGATTATACATATATAATTTCATTTATGCAAATAATCCTGGCTCCTGCGTGGCACTTAATGAGTTTTTGCACTGGCCGTGCTTCCCACATTGTGCCTGCCCATGATGTCAGTAGAATAGATAATCACTCTTTTTTTTGTAGTTGGGACCGCAAGTGTTGAACCAGAGCCTAAAATAGAAGTCGGAGTAACCCTGTTGATTAATGAGGCGTCTGGAGAATCACCCTCTCCTACAGTGACCCACAAGTGACCCGGGCAAAGGCCAGACTGAAGTATGCGCAGAATTGGAAGGCTCAATCCCTTGTCATCACTATCTAACCATCTTGTTCTACTTCAAATATCTCTGTTTAGTGATCAGGTTCTAATCCTTATTCCCCCACTGCTCCTTATACATGATATACAACAGTTTACAATTGAGATAAGAATAACATTTAAATGCAAAAGCACTTGTACTCAGGTGTATTTTTGTGGCTATAAAACTATTTGTAATTCATTATTCAGAACTTAACTAATATTTGTTGTTAACACAGTAGTTCAGAATGGCTGCATTTTTCCACTTTTCACTTCTCAAATCAGTCACACATTAGGAGCTTTTCCCAAACGGCTACTTTCTCTTTCTTAACAGCTGTGTGTAATACCAGAGAGCAGCCCGACACGCAAGATGCGCAAAACCAATTTAGTTCCAATTTAGTAGTCTAATTTAGCCATTTCACACAGTCATTTAGGCAATTACAAATGAGAAAATACAACATTTGCATTTATGGGATTTGGAAAACATATTTGAAGAAATTATTTTACTTGTATTGTAAAATGTAAAATTATTTCGATTTGCCTAATAAATCACCCATGTCTTATGTAATATGTTAAAATAGTGCTAAGATATAAAGCTGTTAATATGTAAGAGCTTGTCTGAAAGCCGAGCGCTTACACGGTGATGGAGGGACTTCTGTTTCAAATGCACACCAAAAATGTGATCATGATTGGATTCCCAGCGTCAGATTGACATTTAAATTTATGAGCGAATCAGGTTTATTTCTCTGATTGTTTACACTGCGTAGGTCTTGACAACAAAACGATGATCAAATGGGAAAACCAATGATGCAAAAGACAAAGAGAAAATGTTAATCAAACATAGCTTCTGTGCCAATCTGTGCTAAAGTCGTCATTCACTCACCACTTTCATCGCGTTTGATTCACTCTAAAACTGTGCCAAATCATCGCACACGCCATTTAACATTCCTTTCGGGTGCACAAATGAATAACAGAAATTTGCAGCGACGCTATATGGATGGGCCAACTTCACACAGATCATATTCATAGTAGGGATCAGATAGCTTGGTCGGCCTTGTGTTTTGTGTGGCCCTGAGCACGGGAATATAAGACTGTTTATAGCTAAAAACCAACACCCCCGCTTTACTGCTCCAAGTCGTGACCATTCAGAAGATGAAAATAAGTACAGGGGCGAGAGTGTGAATGAGTTACAGAAATGGAACAAAGGCAGACTTATTTGACTCGGCCGCTGTCTGTGTGTGCCTAATGTATTCAGCTCTTTCATGGATATTTGTTGTCATTTTCCCACCAATTTCCTGTCTCGGTGTGCTGGTGTTTCATTATGTACCCGGAAATGAGAAAGTAAAAAGCTTTTACAGGGAGCACTACAAATTACAGTTCATAGAGTTGGGGCTAGTTAAAAAAAAAATCATTATGACCGATTGATAATTTGATACATTTTATATTTTGAATTGCTTGTGGTAAATGAGGTTGAGGTGGCTTACCTATGGACACAATGACTATGAGTTGGGGAGGTTTCATTCTGGTTGGTGGATGAATTTTGAAAGGACACTTTACCCCATTTTTGACAATTTTTTTGCATACTTTTTGCATATAAACATGCTCTTGAGTACTTGGCATCTTGTGTTTTAGAACTAATAATGTGTACATTGAAACACATGTGACTTTCCCTCATCTGAACTTTGTAATAGCTCCAGAGCATTAGCATTAGAGAGAATTACCATGTAAAAAACAAAACTCTAGCCTTAAAGCGACATGCCCCAACGTGCTAATATTAGTATGCAATTTGACAAAATTTGACATCAGAATTGCTGAGAACGAGTCTGGCAGTGGTTTATGGCAGAGCTTCTCAAAGTGTGGGGCACGCCCGTTTGGGGGTGCATAGAGCCGTGCCAAGGGGCGGGCAAAACGGTTGCGTAAATGTGCGCACATTATGCGTGACAGACGTGTTGAGCAACAGAAAAACGGGGTTATTCTCGAAATACGAGCGGCTGAGTGGGTCACTGCACTCTCATACACAGGTATAGAAGGAGTCACAGCTTTGGCTTCTATACGCGCAATATGCAGTCTGTCCTTCCGCATAGCTCGGTGGCCTCTGTCCCTACGCACTCGCTTCTGTCCTGGATCCCTTCGTGCTCGTCTCCCTCCCCTTTTCGATTCTAACTTTTAAACTTGTTCCGCTCCTGACCGCTCATTTGGCAATATAAACATATCTGAATAATATGAGAAGAGAATGTGTGTGCATTCTCTTCCTTTCCGCTTTGATCCCATGTGCTTTTTGTATTAAATGTGAAACATAAGTGCAGTGGTACGAGTCAGCACCGCGCAGAAAGCAGTCAGTGTGTGAGGATAGTGGACCTGTAGTGGTAAAAGTGATCCACAGTTAAGAGAGGTAACGTGAGTGCGTCTTCTCTTCGAAATGCCTCATTCACCGCAGTGAAGCGCTAATTCTTCACTGTGGGAGGGAGAGGAGAGCACTCAGAGCGGCTCATATATTTGTAGAGCAGTGAGACTCTGTTGTGTTATTTCTTCATAGCTTCATGAACAAACCAAAGAAAGACCCAGTCTGTGAATTACACTGAAAATAAATGTCATTTGGCCTATTTAAAGTTATTTCAGGCTAATAGGCGATTTTATAGTTGCAATTTGTATTGTTTTATTTTATCACAATTTATAATGTCTCAAGGCTGTGGGGGGCATTTTTTTAATCTCCCAAGGGGAGAAAGCCAGAAAAAGTTTGAGAAGCTCTGGTTTATGGGCATAAAAAAAAACAATACAGGAGAACTTCAGAGGTCTTGACTGGAATGTCCAGAATTATATCTCGTTGTATTTTTATTTTTTCAAATGTATACTCATATAAAAAAAAAAACAAGAACAAGACCAGAGAGAATAGACTTAAACCAAAACAAGCAGACATCCACCAAAAACAGAACAAACAAAAAAAGAGAAAACATGATGACACACAGAACCCAAAGAAAAAGTCCCAGTTCGTCCATAGTCTGTCAAATTTGTCTATTTTCAAATTAATTGCGAATGTGATACTTTCCAATTTACGAATGTCTAAAGTAATGTCTGTCCAGTCCTCGATTGTCGGTGTAACTTGTGTCATCCACTTTTTTGTGATGGCCTTTTTCACTGCTTCCAAGAGTATGTTCCAGAGGTAACTGTTTATTGTGTCCATGGCAGGAGTCCTCAGGCCCAAGTACATAGTTCTAAAATCTAGTGAAATGGCAATGTCAAAAACTGTTTGTAGTGCGTCCTTAATTTCAGTCCAAAACAAGAACAAAGGGACAGTCCCAGAATATGTGATAATGGTTTGCTTCCTTGGTGCCACAATTTCTCCAACAGTGTGTATTTCCCTGTGAGTAATGGGCCCTTTACATGGTGTTATGAAAAAACGTGACATATTCTTCCAACAAAACTCTTTCCAAACATGTGATTTTCCAGTCCTCCACAGGGATGTACAAACATCTTCCCATTCTTTGTCTGTCAAAACAAGACCACTCTCTTTTTCCCATTGGTTTTTAATATATTTGGTAGCGTAGCTGTCCAGATTAGAAATGCACTGATATTATTTAGATTTATAAGCCTTGATCAACATCCCAGTCAGAGGGCTACAACGGTCATTACCTTTTATTGATTTCTTGGTTATAGTAGCTCTTTATTTGTAAAAACCTATGAATGTCCTGCTTCTCCAAGCCAAAGGATTCCTTCAACATTTACAATCTGGTGAAAAACCTATAATTTTTTGTAATCCAGACCTTGAATCTCGGATCAGTTCTATTTGGCACAAAAGCTTGGTTTATGACCAAGTTTAAGATTTTAATATCTTTGTTTAGTGTATATGTTTTGATTAGCTCCTTCATGGTGTAAGCACAGATTTTACCCAGGGATTCTCAACTTCCTCCAAATGCCTCAACCGTCTGTCATCTGCCAGTAAGGCCTGTACAGGAACCCCCGGCACAACGTTATTCTCAATATTTTTCAATTGAGTTTAATATTCTGGATCACACAGGTACAGCAATGCTCTGATTTGAGCTGAAATAAAGTAATTTTTCAGACAAGGCAAACCCCAGCCTCCTTTTTCTTTTGATAATTGCAGCATTTTGAATCGGATTTAATCCACACAAATTTTGAGATTGTTTTTTTCCACAACCGGTCAGTAATGGAAATTGGAAGAGTCTAGACCAGAGAGAGAAACCTGGACAGAACACTCATTTTTATAGTTTCAATCCTTTGATTTGGACTCAAGTGTGGGATAAGAGTCCATTTTTCAAGATTTTGACTTTTAAGACTTTTTAATGGTCTTAAAAAGATTGTAACATCATTGTTGTTATGTCTCTATGGAGTATCACACCTAAATATCTAAGGGATTCCGTTTGCCATTTAAATGAGCAAGTCTTTTTAAAGGTCAGAGGGGGTTGCCAGCAAAAGAGGATTTCAGTTTTTTGTACATTTAATTTGTATCAAGACATTGGACCAACTTCTTAAAGAAAATGCATCATCACATTGGGTATGGAAATTCCTAGCTTGGTCAAATACAAGGCCAGGCCAGCTGAGAGACACAGTCCCTCCAGCATCCTGGGTCTTCCCCGGGGCCTCTTCCCGGTGGGACATGCCCGAAACACCTCCCTAGAGAGGCGCCCAGGAGGCAACGGCTCTACTCCGAGCTCCTCCTGTGTGACTGAGCTCCTCACCCTATCTCTAAGGGAGGAAACTCATTTCGACCGCTTGTATCTGAGACCTTGTACTTTCGGTCATTCCCCAAAGCTCATGACCATAGGTTAGATTAGGAACATAGATTGACCGGAAAATCGAGAGCTTTGTCTTTCGACTCAGCTCTTTCTTCACCACAACAGTCCAATGCAGCGACCGCATCACTGCAGACGCTGCACCGATCTGCCTGTCAATCTCACGCTCCATCCTTCCCTCACTCGTGAACAAGACCCCGAGATACCTGAACTCCTCCACTTGGGGTAAGGACTCCCCACCCACCTGGAGAGGGCAAGCCACCTTTTTCCGGTTGAGAACCATGGCCTCAGATTTTGAGGTGCTGATTCTCATCCCAGCTGCTTCACACTCGGCTGCAAACCGTCCCAGTGCATGTTGCAGGTCCGGGTTTGATGGAGCCATCAGGACAACATCATCCTCAACATCATTTACTGCAGAGATGAGATCCTGTGGTCCCCAAACCAGACACCCTCCGACCCCTGACTACGCCTAGAAATTCTGTCCATAAAAACGATGAACAGAACCGGTGACAAAGGGCAGCCCTGGCGCAGTCCAACACGCACTGGGAACAGGTCTGACTTACTGCCGGCAATGCGAACACAGCTCCTGCTCCGGTCATACAGAGACCGGACAGCCCTGAGCAAAGGGCCCCGGACCCCGTACTCCGGAGCACCCCCCAAAGGACACTCCGAGGGACACGGTCGAAAGCCTTCTCCAGATCCACAAAGCACATGTAGACTCGTTGGGCAAACTCCCATGAACCCTCGAGCACCCGATGGAGAGTATAGAGCTGGTCCAGTGTTCCACGACCAGGACGAAAACTCCTGAATCCCAGGTTCGACTATCGGTTGAATTCTCCTCTCCTATTTTAACACCATGGATTGTTTTTGATCGTCTAATGAATTGGGCCAATGGTTCCAAATACAAAGCAAAAAGGAGGGGAGAATCCAGGCACAGCCCTGCCTGACCCCACTTTCCAGAGTCAATGGACGTGTCAGATGACCATTGATTTGAATTCTTGATGTTGGACCATCAAGAACTCCGATATGTTTCATAATGAAATCATCGATTTGAAATTTGTTTAGCACTTTAAATGAAAATGGCCAGCTTTGTTTTGTTGTTTATGTATTTGACTCATTATGTGTAAGGATTGTCTTTTGTTTGTCGTTTGGTTTCCAATCGGTCTTTCCCTTATTTTGGTATCAAGGATGTGATGGCTTCTTTCCAACTCGGAGGGATCTGTGTTTTTAAGTGCCCAATTAAAAGTTGCCAAAAATAAAGTAAATGTAAATGTGTTTTTTAAAGCGTTATACCACTCTGAGGTGAACCCATTGCTCCACAGAGATGTATTGTTCTTTAATGTTTGGATTTCTTGTAACTTTTTGGGACACCCTTTTCTGTCATGGTTTTTCCTCTAACAATAAATTTTTTTCTTGCAGATCATTTAGATTTTTCTCCCTCCGTTTATTTTTTTCTGAGGCTATGGCTATGATTTATCCCCTCAAGACTGCTTTGGAAGCATCCCAAAGGATGGGCGGGGAAATTTCCCCAGTTTCCTCCAGATAAGTCTTAAGACATTTTTTCTTTAAACAAAGGATCGTTAAGCAGGCTGGCATTGAACCGCCACAATGCTTTTTTTTTTTCGACTTTCCTCCAAATCTACAGAGATGTAGATCGGAGCATGATCACTTAGCTCTATTGTGCCTATATCTGCTTCAGTGATTTTAGATCTTTCTTTCTTGAGAATAAAAAAGTAGTCTATTTTGGAATAAAGTGTATGTGGATTTGAAAAATCAGTATACTAGGGTTCATTTCCCTCTATATGTCAATTACTCCTATAGTCTTCAATAAGAGACGGAACTAATTGTTCCTCCAGTGCCTCTTGAGTTTGACACGTCCAGTGTAGGCTGAATGTGAAGATTCCAATCTCTGCCACAAATTAGGGTTCCCTCAGAGTGGTTCACAATCAGTCCACATCTATGTTTGCCTCTGTATGATGAATGATAGGATTTTTTTTTAACAGAATTTTGTTAGTTTTTGATGTTCAATGTCATTCAAATGTGTCTCTTGTAAATATATAATGTCTATTCTTTATTTTTTAATTTTTGTTCATTTGATTGGGTTCAGTATGCCATTCATATTGAAGGATGCTGCTTGTAACACTTCTGATGCAATTGAGTTGGTTGAAATAAGTACATCTGATTGTCTGCTACTACTGGTTCCAGGTGCAAAGGAGGGCAAGGTGACCAGAATCACTCTTCTGTGTGTATCCTGGATTCCAGGCAACCGGATTTTTCAAATGTATGGTCAAATTCAAACCAAATTTCTGAGGCTCTGAAGAAGAGAACTCCATAAACAGTATTAATGAAACAAGAATGAAGCTAAATGCTACTCCAAGTGATGAGGGAGCCATATTATTGGTTAAAAGCCCAAACAAAGCCCAAACAAATCAGTTTGGCATATGTGTCCTTTAAACTCACTGTGCTACAGGTAGCCCAATTTTCAATGTACAGTTACATTTAAATGAAATACAAAAATACATGAAAAGAGAAAGATATATTGGGTATAAGAGAACATTATATTCTGTTTTTGTAAAAAAAAAAAAATGCATGAGTGTAAGTGCCCAAACTCTAAATAAAGCTAAAGTAAAGCTACTGTATATCCCCCTGCAGGGAGTAGGTGTGGGAGATGTAACAGGCAGAGGCAGCGCACACAGCTGATTGGCAGTCGTGACAGTTGCTGAAAATGTATAATTAAATTGTTTAAAATTGCACTAAAGAACTTTTTGGTGTATTCATGGAGATGGGATTGCTTTTCCTAGAATGTGCCATAGTATGGTATTACACTTACTGTATCTGTCTTGCACTTTTTCAGTTACACATATTTTTGATAGCATAAAATAAAACAAAAAGACCAAAAAGAAGTGGGTTTTTTTTTCCCCAAGTACTTTTAGTTCTTGGGTTTTGTTGATAAAATGCCTCCTGTGTAAGTCAATTTTACAGTATTTAAACCAAAAATATGAAATTAAAACCATGGCCAGATGCATTGTTGATTCTTTGTATTGATGTATTTGGCCTGATCCTGGTCCACTGCATCTCATTTGCACATTTATCAGATAACACAATGGAACAATAACTAAGCCTTTAATCAAATAGAAGCATCGAGCCAAGCTGTAATTGCGGTAACATTATTGAAATCCCAGCTTGCATTGTGAATATCCCTTTACAGGAGACCTTTTAAGCAATGATACAACAATAGTGTGTGTCTCTAAAGGCCTGTGGATCTATACTTTAAAATGTCAAAAGCTTCAATGTAAGCTGAGGAAATGTCACAGCGCAAGTGTGATATTAAGCACAATTTGGATCCTAATTCAACGTCTCTGATATGGTTAAACAACTGTGACGTATGTACTGTAGATCGCTGTGTGTTCAGCTGATGCATAAATAATTTAAGACTAATGATTACACAATTGCATGCTATTATTATGTGAGCCAGGACAAATGAGATGTCTTTAAGCATGAGAAAAGTGGATGGATGCATTTGTGTATTGGCAACTACTATTTTTGGTTGAGTTGTCTCAAAAAGATGGTTGCTCAAAGGGAATCTATTCCTGTTTTTACAATATAGTATGCACCTAAAGTAAAAAAATAAAATAAAAAATACAACAAATCAACATACTAAAAGTGCATATATGACATGTCTCATGTTTTTTTGTGAAGTAACATTGGATTTGACGTAAATCCGGGTAGCATCGGACAGCAAAGTGATCAGGTAGAAATAGAGAATATTGCGTCCACGAATGAATGAAGGAAGGAAGCAGAAAAGGTAAAAAAATATCATATATATTGTTTAAACATTTTAGTGAAATTTATATTCTAGCCTTTTATATGCACTTTATACAATTTACTGTGTTTTCAGAAGCTGAAGAGAAGACGCTACCAATTAATTCAAAGGTTTATTTATTTCTCATCTCTGTTTCCTGACACCGAGCTGCGTTCTGTTGGTCAAAGCGATTCGGTCTGGCGTCGTTTGGATGGAAGCCAAAGATGAAGTAACCAAACAAAGCAAAGATGGCAACGCCTGAAGACTATTTCGTTTTTGAAAAAATGATTGATGGGGAAAATGTGTGTGTGTGTTTATTTCAGCTGGAAACAACTAAAGTTTGATGTCTCTGCTTTCTCCACTGTTGTAACTCTTTGCCCAAACATCTTGAATTAGTCGTCTCAACATGCTGCTTTTTCCAGTGTAGAACTGGAATTGAGATTGCTGGCTGAAATTTGGTTTGACTTTGGCACTCATCTCAGTTTTTCATTTTTTAGAGATACAAAGGCTCTAGATTTCGAGCAAAACGGTTGAATATGCAATGATTGTTTTATGTGTGTGCTGCTAAAAATCATCCGGTTGCATCTGTGTGAAAATAGGGGCACGTGTGAAAAAGTTATGTGTTTTCTGCTCCAACACCACAACCCTGCAGCTCCAAAACTCCAATGGTTTCTGCACTTACAGCAGCACGGAGGGAGGAGACACGGGCTTGTCCTGTCTCCTACAGTTTTTTCAGTCATGATTTCAAATCAACCATGCCTTATAGGAAATTGGGAGACTCTTGGAAAGATTACATTTTAAAAGTTGGCACACTTAGTAATAATCAACCAGTGTTCTTATAATCTATTAACACACATTTCGAAATGGCTAGCTGCCTAAATTTGGCTCGTGGCCCCTTTTGAACTTTCTTGGATAATCTCATTGAGCTGTCAAAACCTCACACATACGACTGCTACAATCCCTCAATGCAACAAACGGCAGTATTTGCTAATTCTACACAAATATTCTTCGGATAATGGCATTTGCTCCACTGGTTCAATCTTTCTTTTGACACAAAATACATTGGAATCCACAAATAGGCTTGAATGTATGAGATAATTGGATATCGACACCCACGCGCTGTTAGCTGTCTGTGTCAAATGAAAGTCATCCACTGAGACACAAAGTTACATAACTGCCTGCTAATTTTCATATTTGTGCCACAATTTTTTATCTATGTCTTTGTGCTAGACTTGTAGGACTTTACCACCCACAAAGACTCTTTACAAATAGGGCTGTACTGGAGGATTGGATTGCGTAGGTGGAGGGACCTCACAAATCGAAGGATGCTCTCTTGAAAGTGCTCGAGTGCGTATGATGGTGCCTTCTGAGCCTGAGGCAGCAAGTTCAGACCAAGTTAAAAGTGGAATTCCCGAGACTCCCCCATTGTGTTGGTGCACTTTAAACTTGCTAAATTCCCGTAGGCTGAAACGCTCGGTGTGCTTTTTATTGTTGCTATTTACAAAGCAAGTTGAATGTTGCGTCTGCTACAGTATGAGTCATTTCAGACATTAATGAGCTCAATTCTTGTGGAAACTCATCCCAAATAAGTTTCCATTCATGTGCGTGTATTTTTAGCCCTGAGAGAAATGTAAGTGATGGCTTTACACAGTTCATGTTCTGTTACCTTTTCATCGTTCAACAGCAGAACCATCAGCCTCCAAGGTTACGCCATCTTCTCCTTCTCAATCAGAAAAAGGGTTGAATAGAACTTGTTTTAAAGGACAATAATCATGAAAATATTTATTTTAACCATGCTATATTATATCCTCAATGTTATTTTTTGCTTAATTCTCACTTGTTTCATTAATCATCTTTAGGTTGTCTCTGCCGAGCACTCTCAAATCAATCTGTTGTTGTTGCTTCACGGCTAAAAAAACAAGATTTCTCCTGTCCCTGTTTTCCATCACCAGACTTCTGCGGTTAAATTGTGTTCACAATGTTATTAGCGTATCCTTTACCTTGCCTAGAGGTTTAATTTATTCATTTTTGAGGGTGCTCTTATTTGTTTATAAACCACACTTTCCAAAATGTAGACATTATTTTAAGTTAGAAAATGTGAAATGACCAGGCCTCACAAGAAATAATTTCAAAAAGCCCTTCACCAAACAATGTTATGAAAGTGGTTCAAAATTCTCAAAATTATTATCTTGGAAGTTTAGAAAACAACAGGCAGAAGAAAAAAATAAAAATAAATTTGAGATAGACAGAATAATGTAATTTTAACCAAGCAAGACCAAATACATTAATCATTTGAATTATTTTACAAAAAACTTTTCACCAAAATATCAGGAAACAAAGAAGAAGAAACAAACTATTTTATGGCTACTCTTAATTTCTCAAAATTCTCAAGAAATTTGGTGCTGAAATAACAGCTACTGAAATTCATAGTGCAATTAAAAGACGAAAAAACAATACATGTTTGGGGAGTAACTAGTTCCCTTCAGAGTTGTATAAAGTTCTAAAATATACACTCTTCTTACTTTTAACTGGGCCTTTAAAAAAAGCTCAAATTCCTCAGAGTTGGAAGGAAGACATCATACCTAAACAAGGGAAAGATTGACTTGACTGTGCTTCATATAGACCAATCTCAATTCTGAACGTGGACTATCATATATACAACTCAATTATGTCCTAAAGAATGGAACAAATACTCCCAAATGTATTTATTTAAAGTGCGGTGCAAATTTTAAATATGATTTAATAATAACATATATCGGGGCTCTTTACAACAGCCCAATATCAAGAATCAAAATTAAAGCTCGCTTGACAGAACCCAATGACTTTAAAAAGAGGGGTTAGGCAGGGCTGTGCTTTATCACAACTTTTGTTCGTTTTGTACTTGGAACCACTGGTCCAATGTAATAAACAATTGGAAACAATTTATGGATATCCTACTGTATTTTTACCCAACCAGAAATGCCCATAACTAATGTGATGCATTTTCTTCATGATATTGGTCCAATGTCTGGATACAAAGTGAATGTACAATAAAGTGAAAGTCTCTTTCTGGCAACCCCCTCTGTCCTTCAGAATAACATGCCCATTTGAATGGCAACTGGAATCTATTAAATCATTTTCAAGAAAAACTATATTCCTCTTTCCTCCACTATAAAAAAAAGATTTTGAAAAATTGACAGACAAAGTGATGTCCACAATGTAATGGCTAGTCCCAGAGAATACATATTACATATTGGAGCAACTGTGTGAGGAGGAAACCAGACAAATACGCTACAATTGATTCCCACTGAGAAATTTGTCCTCTTTATTTGACCCATTTTTCAAATACCATCGGGTCAACTTGTCAGGAGCAATGCCCAGGGACCCATCTTCAGATTGAGATTCTTGGTCAAAACTACCTCAACTGGTTTATCCGTCAATGTTTTAGGTTGATGGGGAAACCAGAGTACCCTGAAGAAACCCACACAGACACAGGAAGACTATGCAACTGGAACGCTGTGATCTGAAGTTTAATTCCGTACAGTGCTTAACAAGTCCACCGTAAGCCATGGTTTTCTTTATACAGTTTACATCTACTTGAAGGGGAAAAAAATCAGTTTCAGTTTCGATTAATCTAATTAGCAGTTTTGCACTCATCTCATTTTTATATTTACTTGCTACTACCAGATCCCAGAAGTGCTTCATCGTATCATACAAACTAGAGACAGGGATAGGTTCTGATAAACTGCGTATGGGGAGCTGGAACAGTCCATTCCCTGGAGGATGTGGGTGGTAGCAGGGCGTAATTTTGGCACTCATTACAGCCAGATGGACCTGACAGCATGAACCTTGCGGCAACACTCGACCTGCCAGGGCCTATGTCAACAGCTAGCATACTGCTCCCTTCCAATGTGGATGCTCTGCTAAGACCTCACTAGATCTGTACAAATGATTGCTGTATTTTTTGCTTCACGGACATGCCTGTATTAATGGCTGCTACAAACCGAACAAAATCAGAGGAGAAGAGGAACATAAGAGTGAAATATCAATTCCCATTGACATTTAAAGGAGCACTATAGGCCGGTTCACTTTGGAGCGGATTGGTATGGTCCGAAAGTGTCTCCACCCTCTTGTACCGTTCCGTTTAAAGCAATCCAAAGCGGACATTGCAAGATCTAAATGGTAAAATGGTAAATGGTCGCTTTTCTACCTTCAAGGCACTCAAAGCACTTTACAATGTAGCATCCAGTATGCATTGGAGCAAGATAATCAAGTGAAAATAAAACAACAAAAAGCAGATTAAAAACATCAAATAATCCAAACCAAATGCTGACTTGATCTCGTGATAAACCGCCATATTGATGGTGACTTTATGCAGTATGTTAAGTCTACAGACTTAGCAAAACAAAGCATGTTAGCATCAGCAATTTCCTGTTTATTGACGCACAACACTCGTAGCAAACCGAAATCTTATATTTTCTGTGCATAATGTTTCTAACACTATCCAAACCCAACGCATTAGATGCAGAGACGTGAAGACGGCATAGAGGCGCAGAGAAGTGACATAAATGCAGAAAATGAAGCTGATGATAAACCGGAAGTTGTTTATTCTAGCTTTAACCACGTCGCACAGGGTCAAAAACTTGATGATTAAAAAGTATAATTTAGATATGATTTAGATTATATTTCTCAAGAAAACTTTGATGTTTGGTGATGTCATGTCGCTCACATAACAAACCTCTGTCTCTGTAGGTAATGAGCTAAGCCATACAGTGGAGAATTCTAGGCAACACTAGAGAATCTCCATGGAAACAAGTAGGTTGTATAGCCTCGACAGTCATCGTGACTATTTCCGCCTCAATTATATATCTATGGAGTTTTTGCAAAGTTGCCCTAAAATCAGTGTAATACTGACAGAACAGGCAGTGGACATCGAGCTGAGGTGAATGTCACTGACAATAGACTACACACATGTGTATATAAAGGTAGGTCTTATTAATTTTAACGGAACGCCAGCAAATACTATAGAGATAGATATTGGGGCAGAAATGGCCTCGGTGACTGTCATCCAAAACTAGCGCGGCGCCATTGTGCACAGTGCCTATTACTATGTCATAAGACTTTTAGTTTCCATGCTATTGCCATCATTTTATCTTGCTATTCTGTGCTACCCCACTAGCAGAAAAAACATGATTCAGTGCTTATTTAATACATAGTTAATTACATCGCCATGTGTTTTCTTTATTCTCACTGCAAAGGTGGAAAACAAAAACATAATAGACCGTGGTGAATTATTTTGACTTTTGGTGGCGAGATATAGGATCTATACCTGAATTACAAATGCATGTTGCTGCTGAATGCATGTTGGCATTCTGGATCTACAAGTCGGAAACGGCTTAAGTATCCTGCCCTTTCAGCTGGACAATTAGAAAAGTGTTAATAGGATTAGACTAATGGACCATGGTGCTAGACAACATCATCATGGTAAATCTGTCGGCCATATTCACACACCACACAGACACATACTGCTACATGGAGAATGGAAATCACTCCACTCCTACTGGCGCATCTGTTGCCAAGCTTAAATGGAGAAGATGGATCAGCCACTTCTGTTTTTAGAGCTCTGTACAGAAATAGCAACAGGTGAGCCAGCTCTTGGCAACCGATACATTTGAAGAGTTGACTGACAAGAGGCGATAATGTGTTAGGTTTATTGCAACAACAAAAAAGCTTATCAGTGCAGCAATGTAGATGATTATTAAAACCCTTTTCACATTATGATCAAACACAAGGTGAAAAATATGACAAAAATCTATATAGAGTATATTTTTTATCACAATAATAATGCTTGATTTATAAAGTGATTTTATCACACTCGAAACGTTAATTTACAATGTTGTGCATTACTCATTCACTCCATACAGATACAGGAGGTGATGCACTTTTTTTTTACAAAAAATAAATAAAAATAAAATAAAATGTACTAAAAAAAACACTTGCAGGCTTCTATCATAGCCACAGCTGCCCTGGGGTAGACTGATGCAAGTGAGGCTGCCTATCTGTGACACACACTCAATGGCAGTTTGTACTAGAGCCACAGCTGCCACACTGGTGTTCCCAGCAGTCTCCCATCCCAGAACTAACCTGGCCCAATCTTGTTTAGCGTCCAAGACCAAATGACATTCTCAAAGTACTATGCCAGCAGAGGTAACATTAACCAAGAATTTGCTATCATTGACAGATTATTTGCAGATGTGACGGAAAATTCTGAAGGCAGTCCATCATTTCGACATCTATTGCTGCCTTCTTGGAGGTATTGGAACGAGACGGAAGTGAAAAGCGTGCTTTCCCCAGAGCACCTCTTCCCTCTCCAAGCAGCCAAAGCACACTTCTCTTTTTTCCTTCAGCCTTTTAGAGCTGTGATGTTCTGACAGGATGGGCAGGCTACAGAGATGCAAGAATAGATGCATAAAAAGCACTGAATATTTTTACTGCATGTAAAATATGCAGAAGTTTAAAGAGAGGAAATACAAATTTGCAACTATTTTACATCTGTAACAAAGGATATTACAGTTCACGGTTGACAGTTCATGACAACAGCTCATGTCTGTATACACAAGTGTGTTCTGTCTGTAGGTTTGCAGCTCATAAAGTAAAATAAAGCAATAAAGCGATCCACAGTTGGAGCACCCATAAATAGCCCAGCACCCCATTTCTGTATATGCAGTAAGTCATAATATTGATGTCTGGTGTAATTGAACTGACATCTAGCCAAACGTGATGATGAGGTATTGTCGTTTTGGTCGAAGCTATCATTTCAGCTTGTGTGACTTTGCAATGAAGTGTTGACAAGGTTTTTATTACCTGCTCAAAGGTTTTTGATGACTGTGGATGGTTTCTTGCCGGGTTTGTCTGTTAGAAATAAAAGTGGTGGAACAAATTACATTTTTTAAATGTCAAGATTAAAAACAATTAAATACATGTTTTGTGTTTATTTTTTTGCAATTTATTTGCAACTGTTAAAGATGGAGGTTTCTTGTTGAGTGTTCACCCGATAACCCAAGGGTCACCAGTGCAAGTCTTGGCTCTTATTAGATAAAGAATGTTCATCTTCTTTTTTTCAGCTTTGTTGCACCTTCTATATCAGACAATAGGTAAGAGAGATGATGTAATGTGCACTTCCTACCAAAGTGGATGTTGCAGTCCAAACATTTCAAGGTAAAATACATCATCTCTCATACCTATTGTCTAAAACAACAAAACTACTTTGCTTTCATTGGCCCTGTGTCTGCGTTGAGTGGTCGGTGGGCAGTTCTCTGCTTCTGGTACAGATGGCTCCTCTGATGATGCTCTCAACAAGTTCATCTCTACTCATCCTATTGGCAATCCTTTTTGTATGTGTGTGTGGGAGTGCATGTGACTGTGTCTGTGTGTGGGTCAGGTGTTTGTGGGAGGGAGTGCATATGGCATTGTTTTTATTGCACTGTAAAGACCTTTGTATGACTTTTGTATGAAAAGCGTTTTACAGTGCTGCCTGGTGGTGAAGTGGTTAAAGGCGATAGCACACATGCCAGGCTCCATGTACAGCCGCAGTGCAGTGAGTTCGAATCCCAACTGATTTATTGCATGTCCTCCCTTCTCTCTCATCCCCATATCAGGCTCAGCTGTCCTGTCTAATAAAGCCTTAAAAAAAAGCGCTTAATAAGTAAAGTTTGATCAATTGACATTCACTCTCACAAACACACTCTCATTCATGCACCAGTGGATTTCAACACTGGAGTCAAGGTAAAGTGTCTGGCCAAAGGACACAACACCAGTTTGCCCTAACAACAGTAGTAATACAGTAGTTTTTTTCTTTTGTTTTCTTCTTTTAATGTTTATTGTAATTTAAATATAGTTTTTAATTTGCTCCCAAATCTGCTATGAGCTTGCACGAAAAGTAAGAAAATAAACCTACTTTAAAATTAAAATAAAAACCTTTGGTACATGGTTTGGTACATGGATTTTTTGGGCACTCACTGCTTTTTTCAGTGAACCAAGCACGACCCTCACACTGACAATCCTCTCTCATCCATAAACGTAACATAGCAACACATGAAATTTGAGTTAAAACAAATGTACTCTTTTACAAAAACAATGTGTACCCCAACTACAACAGCTCAATCCCTGCTGTTTTATAATTGAGTATTTACCCCTAAATAAAACATGTGAACATGTTTGGTTCACTCTGAATCGTCATTCTTCATCAAACAGTATAAAAGCACAGAGGCAATTTAATCAGCAGGTATCTCATATGTGTGGAAAACTGCTGTTCTTTGTTGAATTCTTCTTTGAACAATAATCTTTGTACTTTATGCCGACCTGTTTCTTAGTGCATCCCTCTATTAAGTGGGCGGCTGTGCGTACATGTGTGGGTTATGTGTTTCTCTGTTTCTCATTGTTGCCAAGACATTAGTTTGCGACGGCAGGATCACATCTCTGCACATAAAATCTTTATATAGCTATGACCAAAGAATACATCAATTCATAAAGTGGAAGAAAGTGATCATTTGGGATAGTAAAATAAGAATCATGAGAATTTTTGTTGAAAAAACTGGTCAATTCAATCCATACTGTGTTATTAGCAAATAAATTAAAATTAAAATGCAAATCTATAAAGAGTTAGGCAGGTAATAAATAATGGATAATAGAGACAGATTATTATTATGAATTATCGATTTGCATTCATTGCTTTTGCTATAACTAACTCCTCCATTACCACTTGTACCGTATCATTTAATCTTGAGTGAGGAGAAAACACTGCAAGAAGAATGGGCAACACAAACAGAGAGCCAAAGAAAAACAAGCTATTTTGCTCTGTCATGGTTACCCACAATGCTACCTTCAATCAAAGGCTT
This sequence comes from Chaenogobius annularis, assembly GCA_015082035.1. Lineage (NCBI taxonomy): Eukaryota > Metazoa > Chordata > Actinopteri > Gobiiformes > Gobiidae > Chaenogobius > Chaenogobius annularis. The sequence goes on from BJKM01000059.1 coordinate 604,172, forward strand.
CCTCAAGTGGCATTCCGTCCTGGAGGTGTATTGTCTCTAATCTATTGCCGTAATTCTGAAGATCTGTACAAGGTAACTGATAGCAAACAAGCCTTGAGGGAGAGATAAATGACAATGTGGTAAAATATTTCGACAAATTTAATTAAAAGCCGTCCTCTAAAAAGCTAAGCAAACCGTATTTGACTTAAATGACTGCCAAACTAAGGATGCAACTGTCAGAAAACATTTATAAGAATTAGTCGGGCTAACAAAATAAGCATCATTAAACTCAGCAAATTTGGTAAATAACTCAAATTGGGACAGGGAACCATTTCCAGATTTTTTACTAAGAAACTGGTTAGGAAATACCTTGATGGAGGTTTAGAATATGTATGTACTGATGGTATTTTCTTCTTTATTGAGGATGCAGGTGCAGACACATAGCTAGGACAATAAAACCGAACTCGTCAACTTAAACATTCAAATATTTTATTCTTAGAAGTTTTCCATGATCTGTATTGTTAGATTTTGTATATTTAAACAGCTAACTTAGTTATATTGACGTTTATCTCGTTTCTGATGTTATGATATAGCACGAAATCAATCCTCAATAAAGATTATAAATAATATGACTAGCAAATGAGTTATAAAAGTCAAGTTTAGTGTTAAATTTACAAAGGCGAACTGTAATTTCTTAGGTTCCAGTTAAATAGCTAATTCTTTTAACCGTTAATTAAAGCAAGCGTACTTTATTTAGCCTAGTAAAATGCAGAACTCCCTAAACACTGTGTCCATCCAAAGTGCAAGGACAATAACAGGGAGAGATGAGATGAAGAATGCACACAAAGCAGGCAGCTCACTTCTAAATTACCACAGCTTGACCCATCCACAATGGAAGAAAAGCATGAGTCACACTGTGGTGAAACTTCAGCGTGTTGTGCTATAATTACTAGATGTGTAATGCGCAAAGAAAAGCAGGTCTTACCTCAACAGGCGTTCAGGCTTTCTGCAGGTGAACACTGAATAGACACGTTAAATCCGCTTTTATGAACTTTATATTTGAATGTAAAAATACAGAGCCAACAAGTGTAATTTAACTCATGTTTGGTTACGTTATGTGCAATTGTCTGCTAGCATCATAGTAACAAGAGTCATAGCGCTAATTTGCCATTTAACGTTAGGGGGATTTAGTCAATTGATTTTTGTTAACTAACGTCACACAGAGAAGTCAGCACGGATCTCAGAACACTCACACTGTATCTATGGAACAGCGTTTGCATTGCTTTTCACAATTACAGTGCGTATGATACTATTGTACATATAAATTATAGTTTTACACCAATAAAGCAGGTATTTGTGAAGAAAACATTAAAAAAAAAAATCTGTAGAAAATGACAGGAAGTGACATCACAATAGGATACTCATTCCAGTCAAGTTTATGCATAATTTACACAAAGAAACAACTTAGCTGACCCTCTAAACATTAATTCAACAAAATAAAGGTGCCATCATGTATTTGTATTTGTCAAATTAAAAAAATCGTGACATTAGATGAATTTTTGGACCAGTGTTTGCTGAGTACTTTCGTACTGAGATGTCATCAATTACTAAGAAGAAGTGAAATTCTAAACCTAAAAAATGTGCTATTCTGTGAAAACATTTTCATAATTTTTAGCCAAATTAAAAATATATTTATCTTACCTCCATTTTAGTTCAATGAGTAGTCCAACCTGTCATAGGCCCTTTAAACCATGTTTACATTTCTGCAGTTTTGCATACAATGTAAGTAGTTGTTGTAGAAATCCCAATCCCAAGATCGAAATAGTTCTGATATTTGCGCAGTTTATGCATATTTCCTTTTTTTCCAATTGTTTACATTGGCAGCCAGATGCCAGGTGCGTATTTGTTATGTGATGATGGTAATGATGGTGGAAGGTGTCCATGTCATAACAAGTGTAACAGGCAAAACAGAAGTAGCCCTGTAATAACAAGCATTTTTGTTTTGTTTTTTTCATTAGCCCTTTAAGGATTTGGTCAAGCTAGCACGTCAATGTCCAGGGAATCGACAATGGCCTTTTAATCCTGAGTGCACAGGGAAAAAATACAAGTTTAATCAAGCTTAATTAACTAAAATGCTTCAAGCTAAAACTTCCTTGTCAAATTTACTTCTGAAAATGCAATGCAGTTGGATTCTAATGTTAAATAATGATGATGATAAAAACTTACTTTTAGAGGTTTTTTACTTTTTTCATTGTATTTTTATCATATAGTTCTTGGTTCTTTTTACAAAATATTCATTGTTCCAGTGGTGTTCCCCTAACGCAGCTCTGCCAAGACCTGGATAGCAAAACCGTACCAAAGCCCAAACCAAAACCAAATCACCTGTTCCTAAACCTAACCCTTATCCTAACCCTTACTTTTGTCTGACTGCAAAAAAACAAAACAAAAAAAGGTCAAAGATAACATGTTCCACCGTAGCAAAGTGACAGCTATGTGGCATAATTGGGTTGGGAAAAAATATTTCGTTTTCAAGCGACATTGCTAATTTAACACAGGAGCTAGCAATTGTTTAAAGTGCATTTCACAGCACCTAAAGATTTTAATCATACACCCCTGACTTAACTATCATAATTCATATTTTTATTTTTATGTAAATAATACATAAACAACATAGAAAGAGCTAATCAAAACATACAAACTAAACAAAGACATTTAAATCTTAAACTTTTTTTTTCTTATTCTCAAATAAGAAGTTATTATCACCAAGAAATTAAACAAAGTAATGATCACAACTCTTTGACAGATTTTTTTTCATCACAGTTTATAAATCCAATCTTTCAAGGGGAATACTGTCTAAATTCTTTCAACGCATTACTAATCTGAACAACTACTCTACTAAATATATTAAAAACAAATAGAGGAGGTAATCTTGTCTTGACAGATGAAGAGTGGGAAAATGTGTACATCCCAGTGGAGGAACACAAAATCACATGTCTTCACTGTCTTCACATTTCTTAACTGGCTCATGGAATAAATATCTATTAGCGAAAAATGAGAATGTATTTGCTATTATGGCTGCCATGTTACCATATTTTGTTTCTTTCTTCCATTTGCTGAGCAGTATAATAAGCAGTCTTTCTCAGGTGGTGTGCTATTAGGGAATTCTTCTTATGCATGCTTATGTATCTGAGTATTTGACCTGTTTTTGACCTGTTCTTTGTCCGTTGAAATAGTACCTATATCATGTTGTATGAATTTCATTAACAATATTACATTTTCATAAGCGTGTCAGATAAAATACATTTATTATGGCATCAAGTAACTGATGCACTTCCAATTAGCGCCTCTATTTCTGCTGACTCTGACTTTCATGCGTGTGTACATATCAAATTAACATTCACACGTCTATACCCCTAAATAGATTTTGCACGATCGGTGATGGTAATATTCTATTTCAGGGAAGTTCAACTTGTGCCTTGAGAACAGGTAAGAAACCAGCACTATGGATATAAATACTTCTTCCATTTGTTACCCTGCACAGTAAAGCATTATAATTTTTGATGCCACAGATGCCCAATGGTGGGAAAAATCAATAAATCCTACATTTGACTTCTACCGTGTGAAATGAATTGCATTACACTGGCAACATGGAAAAAGGCAGTCAATGAACTCAGACATTACATAATATTCTTAAACCAGATATTGCATTTACTAAACAGACAACTCCACTCTTTCAGGTCTAATAAGATAACTCCCTTCCCTCCAGTTATCGTGGGAGATATTAGCTAAAATCAATGAGCTATAATTACAAACAGGCGCGAGTATTCCAGCTTCATGAAAGTGGTAGAAATATAATGCCCTCTCTTTGCCCACGCAAGTATAAAATTGCTGTAATTCCTTTCAGTAGTGATTTTCTCTGTCTGGAGAGCTGTGGTGCAACTCGTGTGTCTTTGTCATTGTCAGGGAGAAAGGAGGAAGGGGGTGGGAGGGTGACTGGAACGCCCGCAGGCAGGAGGTGACAACAGCCGTGACTGTCGTGGGTTTTACGGGGAGGAAAGACCGATGACGCACTTAGGAACATGAGGAGTGCCCTGGTTTTGACAGAATTGCTTGCCATTTTGGGTGATTCTCTTACTTTTTGCATTGGAAAACATAATCTAATTGAAAAAATGTGTCTAAAACATATTGCATGCATTAAACAAGGAATGACATCAGCATGACACTCTACCTTGCTACAAGAAATGTAGCACCCCTTTGGAAACCCACTTAGGCACCAAAGAATCGAAGTACAAAACAGCAGCCCAGTGAAGCCAGCTCACATTTCCTTGTACGCTAAATAATGAATTTATATTCCTGAATGAGAGCGCAGAGCAGTTCACCTCTCTCTCACTCCCTCTTCTCTGATATCATCACGTCCAGACAGCCAATCACAAGCCTCTATCTGGACCAGCACTTCCCCGGAGCCCCTCCTCTACTCCTTCGTCATTATATAGTCTATGAGAATCAAGTCCACAACACACACACACCACTGTAGCTGGTGTTGCCGCGTGCAGCGCAGGATACGATGCTCGGCTGAAGGCATTCACTCTTTGATGGAGGTATACGGTAAGCCATTCTCCTTGAAGGATTATGTTGCTTTTCATCTTTTTGAATTGAATCTTTTGTGAACCCTCTAAGCTGGGCAGGCTGTTTGGTTTAATCTTTCGTGCCTTTTCTCTCGCTTTTCAGTCACAAACACATGCTGGCGAGTCCTGAAAGCCAACAAACATCATCCTCCCTGGCATTGACATTGACAGCAGATGAAGGAGCTTTAGAGAACACCCCCCCGTCTAGCTTCACTGCCGCCAGGAGCAATAATCACACATAAGCCAGAAGGGCAACCCCCACCAACACGGAGCAGTTCTCTCATCGGTTACCCAAGGACAGCAACTCGGAAATGGGCTGCTCCTCAGGTAGACAGCCCCCTGCACCCGTGCTTCACCCTGACTTGGACTATGGCAATAGCAGTGAAACAAACACGCTACCGCAAGACTCTGAGAATCAAGGTTTGAATGGTTTGAGAGGTGACAGTGAGGAGGATGGAAATTCAGAGAGAGAAACGGTCAGACCACCACAGACCTTACCAACCCTAGAGAGGTTGGCGCAAGCGACCGGTGGAACTGAAAAGTCGTGGTATCGCTGCGTGTTTCCGTTTGGGGTGATTTCTTTGGTGATCGGGATGGCCGGGACGGGGGTGACTTTTAAGTTCAACACACTTCTACAAACTAAAGTGGTGTCGGTTGCCTTGTTGTGTGTTGGCGCGTTGATGCTGCTCGTGGCTGCTGTGTGCTGGAGGGCCCACAGACTGAGGCGGAGGAAAAAGAAAGAAGGGGGATTCTTCACTGCGGACCAGGGCACTTTGTGAGGAGAAAAAAGGACCCGTAAATGGAAGTCAAAGGTGGTAAAAGTAACAGCTTGAACAGAAACCTTGTTCTTCAGAAGTTGAGTGAATTTGATAAGTATTGACAAACACTATGATTTTAGAAAGCATTCAACTTTTTGTTTTTATTTTAAATCAAGATTTAGTTTACAATGGCATTTAAACACATCCACATTGTTGCATCCACAGTAGTGACACTGGCCTTTATTGTGCAAATCTCTTTCTTTGTTCTTACTTTTTCAGCTGTTGAATAGAGGGAGAATGCTTCAAGCTTCATAGGTGAATCCAAAATGACTTCATCTATGAGGGTCCAGAGAGTGTGGATTTTCTAAAAATAGATTCTTTGTGTAGGGGGTAGATACCTTGGGAGAGTTACATAACATTGTACGGTTTCATAGTTCTACATACCAACTGGAGGCAAGTCACACATGCCTACTTAAGACATTGCTTGTGCTTTATCAACAAATGTGGAAGGAGAATTTTTTATTAAAGAGTACAGAGTTGCACACTTGCTGGGCCCTTACTGCTTAAGTTAGAAAATTCTGTTCAATGCACTTTGTCAAAAACAAATTTAAAAATGAATTTATCTTGCTGTATGATTTACACACTACAGTGTGACAAGAGATCAAGGCATTATTCATGTGTTACCACTAGACTTTGTGCTTGGTAACTGTGTATCCATGGACCAGCTTAGCCAGGATCAATAGAAGTCGTTTTTCCGTGAAGTATTGAAGTTTAGATTTAATGGGGTGCTTTTTTTCACAGCCCACACACAAAATTGGTTTTGCTCCGCACCCCAGGACATGTTAAAGATGGCTGGTCGGCATTTAACAAATTTAACCAATCAAATACACAGCATTCGGTGTTTTTCAACGTTTCTGAACAAATTCTTGCTCCTGGTTATCCAACTATGTCCATTGTTGGTGTCATGTTGGTGTCATGTCTCATTTTGATCTGTTCACTAAATTGTTTTATTTGATGATAGAATATTAAGTTAACGTTCCCTTGCCATTGGTTTTACAAGATTGGTCATGATGGTGTGGTTGGGGGTGGTAATGTGTAGCTACCGCGAAATTGAATGCACTTAACAAGTGTTTCCTTGCAAGACATCAAATTTAATATTTTTATCCAATTGTAAACAAAAAAATATTTTTCATGAAAATAAATTATACTAGCCAATTATGTAGCAGCGCAAAGAATGGAAGCTAGACTTTGTTGATTGTTAAAATTATTGCCCAGCAGTTTGTCAGTGGTAGCACAATGTCATATTTATTTCAAAATTGATATACTTGATCAATTCTCTGATGTTAAATTATTGTATTTTTGGGTGGAAATTCTTAACCCATCTCTCATCTAAAATCATCTAAAGATCCAGCATAATCCTTTATTGAAAATATCAAGCTTACAAATACATACTGTACATTACTTGTTCAGATATGGGCATTCCTCTAAAGACATATCATAAACACTGTGGGTGCTGTGTGTTGAACCACAAGAGTAGCCGCATTTTCTGAATGTACCTCCAACAGTAAGTGTCTTAAAACAATCTGTGTATCCTAGATTGTAACTATGTTAAGTGAAAATAGATATTCTGTGTATATATCTATGGACACTATTATTTCCAGTTCTGGTTTGGTATGGAAATGTAACTTTAATTGATGCTGTTATATTTATTCTTTACTTAAAGGTGCACTATGTAAATTTTCTGGAGGGAGGTCCTCCACTTGCTTGTCCATGTTGAGATGTTATTGCTTTGCTTGGAATGTTCCACAATATGGCATTAAACTTGTATATCCTGCATTTACTCAATTATAGTACCTTGAAAAATATAAATTATTTCTGGAAGCAAAACAAAGCAATTCTCCATAGAGACAACAGCAGAGTACCCTACACCTGAAAAGTTACATAGTGCGCATTTAATAAACTTGTATGCTAACATTCTGTAAACTGCCAATATGGAGAAGCATAAAAGGGTGAATATTGATTAAGTTAGATTGTTCAGATCATTATTTGATTAAGTGCTGGTTTATTTATAGGAACTGGTTTAGATAAATTTGTACAAATTTACCTCCAATTTCCTTTAGGCTTGTTTCCACTGGCTTGTTTTAGAGTGGTACGGTCTGAAAGCGTCTCTATTGTCTTAAATGAACTGTTAAAGTGATCCAAAGTAAACCCTGAGAGGTCTAGTTTCCAAAGCGGTCTTTGCTCGCTTTGGATCCTGGAACACTTTATTGCGAGATGATTGGATATGAGAGAAAAACACTCAGACAAAAACAAGATGGCAAAAAGCAGATAAACAGGAAATAATAATTCTTCACCAAACGCTGACTTGATCTGGTGATGGTAACTGTCAAACCGACATGCTCAGCAAAACAAAGCTAGCGTACATTAGCATCTGCTGTTTCCTGTTTATCGACACACATATCAAGACCAAAAACATTAATTAATTAATATTATCCAAACCCATTGTACTAAATAAAGATAAATTCAAACTTGGTCTGCAGGAAAGTTTAAAAAATGCAGAAAAAGCTGACGATAAACAGGAAGTAGTTTCCTGTTTACTCTTGCTTTAGCCATATTTTACAACGACACAAACTTAGAATCACGAAATTGCTGATCGGCCTTATAAAAAAAAAGTACAATATAGTACAGTATTGTATAATTCAGGTACAATTTAGATTCAAGAAAACATTTCTTACGTTTGGGTGACGCTGACAATGCGGATCCAGGCCTTTAGCATTGAGAAACTTGCTTATGTGTAATTGGTTATGTGAGTGCGGCCCGGTCGAGTGGTTGGGTCATGGCACACGTGTGCTGGTGGATTCGAGTGCGCACTTTGACAATTTTCTGCATCGAACTGGCAACCCTTTGATCAGTTAGCAAATACTTCTCTCCGTGCCATTATCAGCCCATATTTCAGTTCTTTGAAATAAAAACGTCAAATTATTTATATGATGGAGTAAAAAGTTTGACATCCATTGTAGTAATTAGCTAAAAATAAAACTACTTTATAAGGACACTGGCACAAATGAAGGCATAGACAGCTTGTTGTTCATGATATTTTTTCTTCCCTGACCCAATAAATACGCTTCTCCAAATTGGGAATGAATGACTGTTTTTAATGAGCTGGTTGGTTGTTGCTCACAACACCAAAATAGATCAAAGCAAAATCTGCTCAAGTTCCTGATGGGTTTTACACTGCTGTTTCAACGACCTTCACAATTTTAAACTTTAATGTGTTAAAATGTTTTTGAAAAAAAGTTTTAAGAACTAAATTGCGTCAGTGGTTGTAACCGTTTTGCTTTGATTCAGCTTTTCTCTCAGTGCCTTTTTCTTGAAACATACTTGCCCTCTGTAAAGTGCAGTTATTGTACGCTAGTAGCTCCAATGGCAAAAACGGTCCTTGCAGTAGGATCTTGGGTGTTCTATGATATGCATGATGTTACCACGAGAATAACTTTAATAGATCTTAAAGTCAAATAGAAACACCAAATACTGTATTTTGATCAACAGTTTATATTTGTTGTTCTGTAAAAGTCTGTACAAATGTTGTTTACTGTAAAATGCTAATGCCCTAAATTAAATGCAGATTTTGAAAACCGGTTGTCTGTTTTTTAGCTCCCATTCCGCTCCGAAGAAGATACATGAAAATACTACCACCGTTTATTTCCTCTGAACCTTTTCAGCAGTGGCGAGCGGTGGTCAGGGCAATCACGGCAAGCAGTGATTCACCAATAAAATGAAAAATTACTGTGTGTCACAACTATATTTAAATTGTTCCAAAATATATCCAAAAAGGTTTTCCCTGTTTTACCCTCACTTCTGCAGCTGGAGCATCGGTGTCTTTTAATGGCCTCTACAGGGCACTGAACCTTACTGCGGGAAGCCTGGTTGTTCTTCTCCTGTCCCTTTTAAGTCTATGGACGTAACCAGAAGCTCGTTCATGCTCCGCTCTCTAACATGTGCTTTTACAACCTGAGCGGACAGCAGATTGTTTTAGAGGTCTGCACATGTGCTTTGAGGACCACATAGCCTAAAACCCATGGCCACGCTGAATAAACCTGTGCGGGAATCTTGAATGTTTGCCATACGCTGTTCAGTATGTTCAGAGGAAAAGTGAAGCAACAGCAGTGCAGGTTTCAACAAGTGACTTAAAAACTTTAGAGATAAGCCTTTGGTTCTAGCTAAGACTCAGTTCACGTTTCTAATGATTAGATGTTAGTTAGAAATACAGACAATGTTTTGATTCAAGTAAGGAATTGATCAGTGACTATTTTATCCATCCAGCAGTTTAAAATGGTAAGGTCGTTTAGCTCAGTCTGACAGGGATTTGCCCTTCACACAGTTAGACTGGGATTTGAGGGCGTCTGCAGATTAATTTTATCCTACTACTACTAAATATTAATACTAGGCCGTCATTTTGACGTCTAATTACTCTGATTACATTGCTCTTTCAGATTCATAGGCTCTTGACTTTTTGTTTACCTCAATTTGACGGCTCTATTAATTACATTGTAATTTGCTAAAGGTAAAATGGATTTGAAGCGATTATCCATAAAAGAGGCCCTGGCAATGCTTCAAAACATTGATGAGGTTGATTCATGTTGTGAAGGCGATCAGACGAGGACTTGTGCGTTTTGGGCAGCTCAGCCGAACCAGACGGCGAGTCAGAGGATGACTGCGGAAGAAATATCTCCCCCGCAGAATGTCTACTGTAAATGTTCAAGGTATTTATGACAAACTTTATTATATAGTTATGGCCTTTTAGGCTGTCGAGATCAATAAACTAAGAGCCTGTTGCTTCAGCTGCCCCGGTAACATCGCCGGGTGAGCAGCATTATCTTGGCAACGGCAAAAATATTCAAGGTATTTACCTTGAATATTGTATTGTTATTATAGTATAAACAATACAATAATAATTGTTATTTGTATTTGGCTGGCTTTTTTTTTTAGGAAGATGGGTCCAGATCAATGAATGAATATGCGTGTATTCTCTGCAACAGCGGCTTCGCTATCGCAAACAACCCTCCTCCTCCTCCTCTTCCTCCTTCCTCCACTGATGACTGTCAACTTCGGCACTCTGAATAATGATAATATTCATTAAAGAGGCTAATAGACCATTTTTTAGCGTGTTAGAGTCATTCTATCGATGATGTCTTCGCCAGAGCGAAACTGTCAAATTGGCGGCTTGGGAGTTCTAGTAGTTCTAATATCCCGGTAGTCATAGTGTTAATGAACACACCAAGTCTGCTTGCCCATCCATAAAAGTCACTGCACACTACTGCGTTTTAGATATTGTCTACTGCAAATAAGACTGTGGCAGCAGTGGCACAGTGCACCCACGGCGGCAGCCATCATTATGTAATTGGTCCACAATTGTGATAAATTCTACCAGCAATTTTATGGAATGTGTTCTCAAATGGTATTCATAAGTCTGTTTTGGATAAAAATATTTCGGGTACACACATATTTTGTGTATTTTAGTAAAATGCATAAACTATTGATCTAAACATTGATCTAAAACAGGTTAATAATAAAAACAAATTGACTTGTAGAACTGATAATAACTCTTCATAGTGGCATTTCACCTTAAAAAGCATCGGATTTTCATTGTACAGGTTTTTGGTTGAACAATGGCTATGTGGCAACCCTGCATTTGACCCAAAGGCTGATTTTTTGGAATAATTGAAAGTAGAGCTGTAGGCGGAGATAGGTGGGTGGGTGAAAAAATATTTTTTTTCCAGATCTAGGACAATACGGGATTACTCATACATGCTTTGATCAATTGAAACACAATTGAGTAAGCTAATGATGAGGAAACAACGTATAGGTTAAAATCTCAAAAAGTTAATTTTGCATAATTTGTTGCCTTTAATGTCTCATTTCCACATTCCAGGCAAAGCCGTACATCTCCATAGAGACAAGCAGGTGGCAGACCCTCTACCATAAAAGTGACATAGGGAACCTTTAAATTAGCTGTATAGTTGTTGGGAAATCCTGCCAGGTATGAGTGTGAATGAGTTGCAGAATGAAAGCCTCTTCACAGCCAGTCTGCTCTAGGGAAACAGTATGTCATAAAAAATCTGTCTTTTCCCACCACCGCTACAGTCAGTTTACCCTATATGACTGTGAAAGATACCCCTGACACTTGAGAAAACAGGGCTTATGGAGCATGATTGCGCGCATGAAGAACAATATGAACAGTTGCAGGAGGAAGGGAATAGTCGTGTCTAGATCTTCTGTAAACCGCAAAGCTATATTTTTGTTGTGCCAGGAGTGGCCACAGCAAACAGAGTAGGGAATGGTTAGAATGAAGAAGATAGGGCTTGTACCAGTACTATTGCTGTATTATATATATAACATGACAAAACAAAATCACAATGATCATAAATCCAATTAAATACGATTTCTTGTAAGGAATACTGCAGTTTATTATTATTTCTGTGTGGAGTAACTGATACTTAGCTCTAACATCACGCTGTGGGCTATTTTTTTCTCTGAAAACTTAAGAAAAAATACAACATGGATTTGATCAACATATTTTCAGGATGTGATCAATCTCAGTGTTCATGGTCCTGCAGTTTGTCCTATAGTTCCAACTAAGTCAGTTCTTTATGGTCCGATCAATGCCAAACATGATTAACAGCTACTGTATAGAGCAGTGCCTCCAGTTAGCTTCACCCAAAACATTATTAATTAATTTTGTGTGTAATATTACAATATATGGTCGATCGTAGTGGTTGCAAAATAAGTAACAAGCCTTTTCCTTAGAACCAAACACAACCACAATGTTTTTTTGATGTTTGTGCGTATTAAAAACAGACTTTCACCTTGCTAAGCCCCTGGTACTGAATACTTAAATAGTACCACGTGCTACCTTTGTCAGTACCTCAATTTATTTCCTCAACATCAAATGCATCACCATGGCCGGTCCGTAAATAAACCTCAGTGCCCGACTCACACAAACTGCCTTCTTGCTGTCATTCAGGCTGCACAGAGCGCCTTTCACATGCACCATCATTATATTCCACTTACTACGAATATCATCCCAATTTCTCACTATTCACTGGCCCCATGCGTCCGCTTTCGTCACCAGCTTTGTTCGTACAGCTGTCTCCATGAATATGCAAATGAGCACCCTGGGAGTCCACCCACGCATCCGAGCCTCTTCTTCCTTCATCCCCCTCTCCCCGCCTTCATCTGTAAGGGATTGTGTCACGGGCACTCCCTCTCCCCTCGGACATGGCTATTAATAACTTGAGCCCGGTAGTAGAGTGGGATAGAAGGAGGACTGTGCCAAAAGGGTGAAAAATGGTTCAAAAGCAGCTATGAATGAATACTCGGAAACAAAAATGCTATGCTGGTCGAATGCAAGATTGAATATTTTGTATTGTTGATTTTATGTAAACTTGCTTGGCTTGGGGCCATCTTTTAAATAAAACAATGGGAATTGAATTTATATATAACCATAACCACATAACACAAGTTTTAATTCAATCATGAAAGTCCCTTTGAGAGTATACTCATCTTTTCAGATAGTTGGTACACTTTTACTGCTTTGGACACATCCCAAGGCTATAAAGGCCATCGGTCAAGGAAAAAGCAAAACAATGTGAATCGGCAGTTAAAATAACCACAAATGTGCAAAAATATCACTCTAACCTTCATTTAAAAGATTACATGGCACATTTGTTTTATTATTATTTTCTTTAATCTGCTGTTTTTGCAAGCTTTTGTTATATACTGAAGCTGCGTTCCAGTTGTCCTCCGAGGTCAGCTTTTCCGAATTGCAACTTGTAAATCAACACTGGAACACCCTCACATCTTTGAAGCATAATAACACTTTGTTGGTAGTGCGTTCAAGATCCATTGACCCACAATTGGCGATGCGATTCCAGCTCCCACGGATGAATTTGCCATTGTGACCTTGAACTTGATATTTATCCAGCCTCACCCCGTCTCTGGAGTGATTCATTGATATGAAGGTAGAAAAGCACTATACATGTGACCATTTGATCAGTTATTTACTGTCCATCTGCTGCCATTGAGCTGCCATTGAGCCTTTGCTCATGAAGGCTCTATTGTGCTCTGTTATGCTATCATTGCTAGCGTCTACATTGAGTTAATTATTATTATTTGGTTTATTTGGACAGTGCATGTTAATGATCATAGACGCTTTAAACACGCTGGATTGTTAATCTTTTAAAATTCCCATCAATTGCCCCCCATTCACTCTCACAACACTCTCATTCATACACCAGGATACTTGGACACTGCAGCAAGGAAGGTGAAGTGTTTTGCAATAAGTTTCTCCACAGTGTGCACTACCGCCCCACTGTGGCACCTGGCATTCCAGCAGTCTCCCATCCAAGTACTAACCAGGCCCAACACTACTTAAGTTCCAAGATCTAACGAGTAATTAGTTAGTAAATGTTAACAAAAACGGTAAATAACAATTTATTATTTGTTTAATATGTGTCCTTCCTACACAGTAAAATTTTATTATATTATTGTCTTAAAAAAAGCATTTCAAACCAACAGAATCATCCAAAACCTATGACAATATATGTAAGATACTGATCGGAATATTGCATATTTATATGTTTTATATTTGTAATTTGTAATAAATGTAATTTGCTATAGAGACTTTTTTTAATTATTATTACTTAACTGAAAAAATATGAATGCCTAGTTTATCTTTACACTGCTCTAACTTCACAGAATATGATCCGGATGTGTCTCACTTACATTAGTTGCATGAATGGCTCCCAAAAGACACCCCATGAAGGCGTCTTCAGCCCTTGGAAAATACAGGTCTTCAAATAGAAAGTTCTCCCTGTGGTGCCATCTGCATTACAATTGTGGAGACAAACTTTGCAGGAGAAAACTTCTGTGAGTGGCGCTAAGGCTATTTCTGGGGAAAGACACTGAAGAAAATGTCTGATGTTCTCAACATGACGGCCACATTTTATTCTTTCAAAGGCTGAAGGTTTAATAAAAATGTCTGTATAGTTCCATATTATAAACACAATTGCACACAGTATCTGAGCAATCCCTCCGTTGCCTTGCTGGCTTTCATAGCAAAAGATGATTTAATTCTGTCAACTGGACAAAGGTTTTAAGGGTGAAGACGCTTCTTCAGTTCCTCTGGAAGAGAAGCGGTGAGTCACTGTCTTATATCTGTCTGAAGGAGGAGCTACACCAGGGGTGTCAAACAGGGTGTCCTGGCCCCCTAGATATTCTAATCCAGCCTGGAAAACATTTTTATTTATATTTATTAATTTCCAAAAGATATATAGCTCTAACTGTGTCTACACTAATGTGACTGTGAATACAAACACAATGCACTCATTGGATTCACTGCATGAATAATTTGTCACTAAGATAAGCTTAAACTATAAAATAGTTAGCGCATATTGAGTTTGCCCAGCAACAGCCGACATGTCTGTGATATCAGCATTTCATATCAGAAGCACATGTTCCTGTTCCTGCTGCTGATGCATGAATATGGACTCAGTCTTTCACCTGCTGCAGATTTGTGCAACAGTGTCCACATAGAACTATTACCAGGCTATATAAAGCTATGTATTTCTTGAAGTATTTCCAAAAGCCTCACAAATGTATGAAGCATATTAATAACATAGAGATCCTAATAGCATGTAACATCTAGGGAGATGTCGTCGGGCGGTGGAAGGAGTACTTTGAGGACCTCCTAAATCCCACTGTCACGTCTTCCGAAGAGGAAGTAGAGACGGAGGACTCGGAGGCTGACTCTTCCATCACCCAAGCCGAAGTCATGGAGGTTGTTGGCAAACTCCTCGGTGGCAGAAGCTCCGGGGTGGATGAGATACGCCCCGAGTACCTAAAGTCTCTGGATGTTGCAGGACTGTCTTGGTTGACACGCCTCTGCAACATCGCGTGGCGGTCGGGTCGGTGCCTCTGGACTGGCAGACCGGGTGGTGGTCCCTCTGTTCAAGAAGGGGACCGGAGGTGTGCTCCAACTATAGAGGGATCACACTCCTCAGCCTCCTGGTAAAGTCTATTCCAGGGTACTGGAGAGGAGAATCCGACCGATAGTCGAACCTCGGATTCAGGAGGAGCAGAGTGGTTTTCGTCCTGGTCGTGGAACACTGGACCAGCTCTATACTCTCCATCGGGTGCTCGAGGGTTCATGGGAGTTTGCCCAACCAGTCCACATTTGTGGATCTGGAGAAGGCTTTCGACCGTGTCCCACGGGGTGCCCTTTGGGGGTGCTGCGGGAGTACGGGGTCCGGGGCCCTTTGCTCAGGGCTGTCCGGTCCCTGTATGACCGGAGCAGGAGCTGTGTTCGCATTGCCGGCAGTAAGTCAGATCTGTTCCCAGTGCGTGTTGGACTCCGCCAGGGCTGCCCTTTGTCACCGGTTCTGTTCATTGTTTTTTATGGACAGAATTTCTAGGCGCAGTCAGGGGGCGGAGGGGGTCCCGGTTTTGGAGAGACACAGGATCTCATCTCTGCTGTTTGTAGATGATGTTTTCCTGATGGCTCCATCAAACCTGGACCTGCAACATGCACTGGGACGGTTTGCAGCCGAGTGTGAAGCAGCTGGGATGAGAATCAGCACCTCCAAATCTGAGGCCATGGTTCTCGACCGGAAAAAGGTGGCTTGCCCTCTCCAGGTGGGTGGGGAGTCCTTGCCCCAAGTGGAGGAGTTTAAGTATTCTCGGGATCTTGTTCACGAGTGAGGAAGGATGGAGCGTGAGATTGACAGGCGGATCGGTGCAGCGTCTGCAGTGATGCGGTCGCTGCATCGGACCGTTGTGGTAAAGAAGGAGCTGAGTGGAAAGACAAAGCTCTCGATTTACCGCGTCAATCTACGTTCCTACCTCTCACCTATGGTCATGAGCTTTGGGTAGTGACCGAAAGGACAAGATCGCGGATACAAGCGGTCGAAATTAGTTTCCTCCGCAGGGTGGCTGGGCGCTCCCTTAGAGATAGGGTGAGGAGCTCAGTCACACGGGAGGAGCTCGGAGTAGAGCCGCTGCTCCTCCACGTTGAGAGGAGCCAGCTGAGGTGGCTCGGGCATCTGTTTCGGATGCCTCCTGGACGCCTCCCTAGGGAGGTGTTTCGGCATGTCCCACCGGGAGGAGGCCCGGGGAAGACCCAGGAGGGACTATGTCTCTGGCTGGCCTGGAACGCCTCGGGATCCCCCCGGAGGAGGAGTTGGAGGAAGTGTCTGGGGAAAAGGAAGTCTGGGAGTCCCTGCTTAGACTGCTGCCCCCCGCGGCCCGGCCCCGGATAAAGCGGAAGAAGATGGATGGATGGATGGATGGATCTAGGGTTATTTTGCATAATAGTTTATGCTAAAACTTTAGCCCAAACTCATTTTGGACCGTGGGCCGAATTTCAACGCTCAGGGTGGGTCGCGGGCCGGGCATAACATAAAAAATAAAACAATAAAAAATATACTAATTTAAATAGCTTAATATAGCCTAGTGTGGTAAGACTGGTGATTGGAGCCTGTGCCGGAGGTGCGTTTGCCCGGCACCTGGCGGCGGGGGCTGGTGGACTTTTTAAGCGCTCCCTTTCTTGTTGTGTTTCCTTTTTGCCCACACACATTTGTGGTGTTGGCCGCTCGTCCTCGTGCTCCAGGTAAGAATGGCGGTAATGTAACACTATGGATACCAACCGCCATAAAACAGCACCACGAAGAAAGAATAAGAATATCTTACAGAACGTTGTTCTTCCTGTGCCGTTGTCTGGCCACCTGCTCGGCACCACAACCAGTTAACGTGCTGATCCATGCAGCGTTTACTTGTGCGCCTCTGCTGAAAGGGTCTCTCTGCAGCCGTGAGTGGCCTCTGCTTCATTCATAAATTCTCCAGTCTCTGGACTGTGTTATTTTGCAGTACGCTGCCTCCAGTGAGCCATATAAACGGTGGTTCGTTCATATTAACTGGAAGAGGTACATTTATTTTTAATTATTGTAAATTCAAGTCCCAAAGCAAATGTTTAGCAAAGATTTTATTTTATTGTAGCTTGCTCTCAGCTGACCATCGCAGCCTGAGCAGTGTGGGTTGATTGTCCCTCCTGGTCCATTCACAGGTGGTCTGCCTGAATGCCGCCTCTTGTTTGGCCTCAAGCCGTGGACTACATGTATAACTTCCTCTAAATTGGTAGGCTACAAATTATTTAACTAGGTGTCAGCAGTGGTCAGGAGCGGCACCTGGCACGCCACTGTTGTTTTCATGTTCTTGCTCCTGCTCTTGTTTTTTTCTGTTATTCTGCTGTTCTACTGTATTGCTGCTTCGCTTGTTCCGTGCTTTTGCCTTCTGCTGTGTCGCTGTTTAGCGCCTCCGCTGCCTGGCTTGTTGCATGCCGTCCTGCACCTAGTCTTGCCTGAAGGGAGTGGAAAGCGAATGCGTGTTCCAGTATTTTAACTTTTATAACAATTGGTAAGTAAATTAAAATGTATAGTATTTTTTAAATTGTAAAATAAAATACTCCAAGTAACTTGGAAACTGGCTCTGTGTTTGGTGCACTTACCTGTGCGCCTTGGGGATGTCACTTAACTTGGTGTTCTCCCAGTGAAAGTCCGGAAGGGGAGTTGTTGCAACACTTATTTAAAAGAAACCTTTTCCCCCCTCGCTGCCACGCTAGTAATATTTGTCATTTGTGGACACTGCTGCACAAATCTGCAGCAGGTGAAAGACTGAGTCCATATTCGTGCATCAGCAGCAGTAACAGGAACATGGACTTGTGATATGATTTCTGATGTGAAATGTTGGTATCAAAGACCTGTTGGCTGTTGCTGCTCAAACTCAACATGGGCTCACTATTTTAGTCAGAAGAAACTATTCATGTAGTGAATCAAATGAGTGCAATGTGATTGTGTTCACACAGTGTCCAGCTCTTCAGTCACATTAGTGTGGACCCAGTCAGAGCTCACAGTAGCTTCACTCTGTCATGTTCACACGTTATTTCAATCTGACCTGTGTATTTACCTTTGGCTCCTGATCTGCTGAGTTTTGCACTTGTTTTGGATGTTTTCCTCACAGAAGTTTGTGTTCTTGTTGTTAGCTCCACGTTAGCACCGCTTTTAGCACAGCTCTAACGTCCCCAAAACCGTCACCTTCCTTTCTTCCACGTGTTTCCCAAAGCCACAAGTCTCTTTCTCCGCTCAGACCTCTGCTCAAGAAGAGTCTGTAACTTCGGCACTTCTCAGCCCTCGGCATGGCACTTCAGCCGCTGAGCAATGCAGGGAGGGGTGGCTGCTACAAAGGAATGTAAGTCCTAGTGATAAACACACTATATATCTATCGAAAATTAATAAATATAAATTACAAATGTTTTACGGGCCATATCTTTGACACACCTGCTTTAGAGCTAAGTATTCATGTTTATTTTACTTTTAATTTTACAATTTTGTGAACTTAAAAAAATCCAATGCATAGAGGCAAGTCTTGAAATACATCATGCAGTTTGGCAGCCCTGAGTCTGGGCCTGCTACCATAGGATGAGTTGTACTAGTTCGTTAGTAGCCTCAGACGGGTGAAGCAGCAGTCACAATAGCAACTGCAGCAAAGAACAAGGAGCAGTGAGTTCATGCTTTGGGGCAAAGGCTTAGTTGGTGAGGTCATGTGGCAGGTGTATAAGAGCTACCGAATATGCCACTGAGAACAGCTGGCCAAGCACGATAAAGTCGAGTGTCAAGAACACAGGCCTTGGGACAGAATAATGGTCAAAATGACAAAAGCATCATTGTGAATCTAAAATTTGGATAGATTAATTGGAAGAAAATCCGAAAAGGGGGTTTATAGAGAAAAGAGTTATAGATCTGTTAATGTGTTTACTGGGGGAAAAAAAACAGTATAATAATTAGCTAAATTAGCTTCGGACAGGGGGGATGCAGCACGTGCCCTAAAACTTAGAAAATTATTGGAGAAGAGCCAATAGGTATCAGCCTTCAGTATTCATACATTTGGGTTTTATAATGGGCTGCAATTTCTCTGTTGTGGCTTCTCTGGGGTTTTTCTTCAAGCAAGCGAGTTGTCTGCAAGCCACTCTTACATTTTACCATGGATGAAGTTTGAATCTGAACAATAAAAGTTCTTTTGCACGGAGTATCTTCCAGTTCCGTCTTCTTCATTGTGTCAAAAATGCAAGCCTTATCCAGAATAATTTATGACTCATCAATACAAGGCAGTGACTCGTCACTTCTATGTCAGAGGAACTGAAGAAACGACTTGGATGAGT
Organism: Chaenogobius annularis; assembly: GCA_015082035.1. Taxonomy (NCBI): domain Eukaryota; kingdom Metazoa; phylum Chordata; class Actinopteri; order Gobiiformes; family Gobiidae; genus Chaenogobius; species Chaenogobius annularis. The sequence goes on from BJKM01000059.1 coordinate 623,803, forward strand.
TGCGAAATGTCTTCACTCTTAAAACTGTTGTCCAGTTGACAGAATTTTGTTTTCTTTTGCAAGTGCAGTCTTCATTCATTGCTTTTTTTTAGTGCACAGTCTTAACCATGGGAACAAAGATTGCTGAGGGGTCTGTAGCCCCCCCTGCGGGAGGGTCAGGGAAATTAATGTAGGCCCATTGGTTGCTGGATCAGCCCTGAGCAAAACTAGATCTATTCATTAAACAAAATATTAAAAAAATATATAAAGCAACCCCATTTAAAAACTACACTATTTATTTTATATAATATATATTATTTTGCTGGCTCGTAGGCTTTATTAGACAGGACACTTCAGCATGGCATGAGGATGAGACTGCCGAAGGACATTGCAACAAATTGTCAATAGTCGGACTCAAACTCTCTGCTGTGGGCTGCTCATGTGGAGCGCACATGTGCTCTGCACCTGACCACTGAGCAGGACTTGTTCAAGCCTTTCTGCAATAAACTACATGCCTGAAGGTTAAACTGTGGGTACACTCAATTTGGATGCAATGCAGCAAACTCATTTGCAGAGCACTAACATACCTATAAAGTGAGCAGTGACACTCTAGCTTCACTTCCGCCAAAGAAGAGAGGAAATGACTCTTGACTGGATTAAAAGGAAAACACAAACAACGTAGATGCCTGAAAGTTTGGACATGAAAGGAGTTACAGGTTGGCTCTGTGCAACAGATTATGTTCTTTGAAACTAATGCATCATAGAGTTTAAACAGGAAAAACAATGTTGCCTGTCTTGCAGAGAGGGATTTGGCATTTGGATTTTTTTAGCAGGAAACCATTGTGGTGAGTAAACGGATGAGCTTGCAGTGGGTTGCGGGAGTTACAGAAGTGAATTACTTGGCTCAACGATGTCAGGGACAGGTCAGTGAGATATTGTGGAGCAGATTGTGTTGGTTGCGCTCGGAACATGGATGAATTAGGTTCAGGGTGGTTACAGATGCGAGGATGGTGCATGTTGCCGTCAGACTGATTAAAAGACCCTTAGGCTATGTGTTGCTGCCATAACGCTCTGCTGTGTGTTAAACAATGATATATACTTTGACACACGCCCTGCTGACCATCGCCAAATGTGAGGGGACAGCATTTTCACATGTAGCGCGAGGTTCATTATTTCTGTTACTCTCGATGCCTGATTGAGTCGTGTTTGTGTGTGCGTGTGTGTAAAGCGAGGCTGAGCGCTGGCACTGTACTCCATTAGCCAAGGGGCAGACAGCCGTGTCATATTGTTATTTTGTGTATTTGGTGAATCTTCTTGATCATATAGCAAAGAGTCCAGAGGTTGTTTTCGCGTAGGTGACATAGGTCGGCTATTAAGACCATGTAAATGCATGCGACATCTGCCCTGCACTCCTTTTCCTTATAATACAATGCGCCAAACGACACTGCGCGTACATATTCTGGTCACACATGCATATATACCTCTGACTCCACCGAGGTTTCCACATTGCTGAGACATCCATGGAGCTGGTTAGCAGTGTTGGGAAGCATTTATATTAAAAGTAACTCTTTAAGTTACCTCGTTACTGCCATGGAAAACGCTTTACATTACTGCACTACTTTGTTATAAAATTAACGTGTTGGAGTACCGTACTCTTGCGTTACCAATAATCAACATTATTGTATAACCTATATCGTTTGCCGACAATCCCGTTGCTCATATCAAATAAACAAGCAAAGTAAATGCGTTTGACTGAGCTTTATTTATCTTTTATGTTGACAAATTACCACACTACAATGGCATACAATAAGCACGCGTAGGTCTGTCCTCAAGCAATGAAAAGCATTGCTAAAACAAAATTAATGGCTTGGCAAGAGCACCGACGCACAACAACAGAACATGCTTGTTTTAGCAGTGTCGTTTATTTAAATCAAACTCACCACATCACTGTTACCCTAGATTTACTCCCCCAGCTACAAAATAGTACTTCTAATGGAGGAATGTTTCAGTTTCTCAGGCATGAAGACAAGACTCCCAGTCACTAGTTGCACAATGCGCATGCTCACATGTCAAAACAAGTGTGTGCTGCTGCAGCTCTCTCTCTCTACTCTGCGGCTGGGAAACAAACCTGGCTCGGGGATTGTGGTGAGGAGATCAGAGATGATGACCTAACCAAAACTAATGCGTCACTGATTTGAAAAGTAACTAGTACTAGATTACATGGGTGCACAAAACTAACACATTACGTTCCTCGTAAGTCTTAAAAAGTAATTTGAGTACTCCGATGTGTTATCAGCTATAATAGGGAATACAACTTAAAACTCCATTCTTCACAACGCCAAATATTTCTAACGTTGCTAAAAAGCAACTTAAACAGTTCTAAGGCAGAATGTGCATGCATTACCACAGTTAGTTCACATTTCCATATTTAAATTATCTATTACATATGTATTTATATAAATAAGTCTCATACCTCTTATACCAGACTCTCTGGGGCTCCACACTGATTCTCCATTACGTGCCTCCTCTGTTCCTTATTTCCCATCCTCATAAAGAAAATTTCAAATTAACATATTGCATTAATTAGGCCGCCACACATTCTTGGTGTCTGGTAGCGACTCCGAAACGACACGGGCAGTGTCATGGGTCCCTAATTATCATGAGTGAAGTTAATTCACATATTTTGATCTGCCAGACACCTCCTGTTCCTCCTGCCACCTCTCTACTTCCTATAAAAGCATATAAACAGCTTCTCAGGTGAGTCATCTTCAGAGAAAACACTGGGATATACAGTATATAGAGGGATGAATATTAAGTTTACGATAACATAAGCAATGGACTGAATTGACCAACACCCTGTCATCAGCACTGTCAGCCAATCTCATGCCAGCTTTTTCAACTCAACTAATCACTTCTTAGACCATTCATGTAAACGCACTCTATCACCCTTATTTTTTCTACTGGTTTCAGCTATGTATGTGCAGCAACACCCTCCTCCCCCATGTTTAGGAATACTTTCATAATGCATTTAACTACAGTACAGAATACTGAATGCCTGCATTAAAACTGATCTCTCATTTTTACTCAGAAAAAACAGAAGTAGGTATTTAAATGTGTCTCACTTGTTCCCAGCTCTCACAGACCTTTTGGCACTCTGTTAATATCCACAAGCATTCATTTTTTCGGGGCGATGTGACATCCGTGCCGACCGCTCCAAGCACAGCCAATCAGAGCGCTGCTCTCAGCTCTTATTTCACGGTTGACGAGACATAAAAATACTTTGTTATTCAGTCACTGCTCCAATGATTACATTGTATAATTCAGACATGTATAATGGTTGCAATTTCTTGTTGTTTCTGTCTAGTTCAGTACATTTGACAAAATCAATGTGATTGTGAACCAGAACCCTGTCGATGATCAGAAGCACTGGTGCGGTTATAAGTATCAACACGCCTATATATAGATATAGATAGATATAGATAGATATAGGTAGATAGATATATAGATATATAGATGTATAGATGCATATAGATATATAGATATAGATATAGCTGTGCATAGAGTGAGAGTGAGAAAAGAAGTATTTGGACACCCTGCCATTTTCATCAACGTTAATATTTGGTGCAGAAGCCTTTGTTTACAATTACAGAGTTCAAACGTTTCCTGTAAGTCCTGACCAGGTTTGCACACACTGCAGCAGGGATTTTGGCCCACTCCTCCACACAGATCTTTTCTAGATCTGTCAGGTTTTGAGGCTGTCGCTGAGCAACACTGAGTTTTGGCTCCAAAGATTTTCTATTGGATTTTGGTCTGGGGACTGGCTAGGCCACTCCAGAACCTTGATATGCTTCTTACAAAGCAACTCCTTGGTTATCCTGGCTGTTTGCTTCAGGTCATTGTCATGTTGGAAGACCCAGCCACGACCCATCTTCAATGCCCAAAATCTCGCAATACATGACCCCATTAATTCTCTCCTTTAATACAGTGCCGTCATCATACCAAAAAGTAATTTTTTTAATCTCATCTGACCCCATACATTTCTCCCATCACTCCTCTGGATCATCCAGGAGGCAAACTTCAGACGGGCCTGACATGAGCTGACTCAAGTCAGTACTGTATTACCGAGTTTCCTTTTGAAATTGTGGTCCCAGCTCTCTTCAGGTCATTGACCAGCTCCTCCCATGTTGTTCTGGGCTGATTCTTCACCTTTCCTATCATCATTGATACCCCAGAGGTGAGATCTTGCATGGAGCCCCAGTCCTATGGAGATTGACAGTCATCTTTAGCTTCTTCCATGTTCAAACAATTGCTCCGACAGATGATTTTTTTTTTCATCAAGCTGCTTGCCAATTGCCCTGTAGCCCTTTTCAGCCTTATGGAGGTCTACAATTTTGTTTCTGGTGTCTTTTGACATATAATGTGATTTGTGGATTTTTAGATTCTGTCCCTCACAGTTCAAATGCACCTACAATGAAAATTTCAGACCCCTCCATAATTTCTAAGTGGGAGAACTCGCATGGTGTTCAAATACTTATTTTCCTCACTGTATATCAGATTTTTTTATCTGCACACCTCACTCTGATTCCAATGCATCTCCTACCTCTTTACACAAACCATGATACATAATTTCAGTTCATTCTTATGCCTGTTATTGTCTGCCATTCACAGCCACAAAAGTAACTTAGAGGGGACCAGTCCTAATAAAAGAGTCCAGGGTTCCTTCAGCACGTTGTGTAGTCTCTCATAGGGCAACATTCACAGTCGTTTTTCCACGCCAAAGATTGACAGAGTTGTTTAGTGTTGTATTTATTCATTTATTTATTTGACTGTTCGTATATTACTATAGTTACATGCTGTAGCATTTGATTAGCTCATAACTGTATAAATGGACCAAGCTGACCATGCTGGCATATAATCCCATTACCATCAGTTATCTAATTGGCCATTAGCCCTGCATAGGCAGGGGCCATATGGTTAAAAATACATGCCTTTGTGGGCTTCCAATTTCCATGTATGTGTCACATGAAGTTTGTAAGTATAGATCATGGTTTGACATGATTGCCCGCTGTCCTCACATATGTTTACTTCCATTGCTTTTACTTACAGTATGTGGAGCATGTATCAAGAACACTGAGCATTTGTATGTGGAGTATGGAAATGTTGGCTCTTCAATAGAGCAAACACGGGAAATGTGGTTAGTGAAAGAGGAGCTATTGGATTTGGTAGTGACTGTGCATACAAACAACCACTTAATATAAGGACCGAAAAAAAGGAGTTCTGCATTCATGTATCTACAACACATACAAGCAAAGATGCTATACCTGATTTGTAAGATGTAGGTATTGTAGGTGAGGATGAAAGTATTTGAGCTATTATCATTTAGGAGAACAGATTCAGATGGAGAAGAAGCATGCCTTCTGTCATCAAATGCACTTTCTGTCCGGACACATTTTCAATAAAAAGCCGAAAAGAAAAGTAGCATACAATCACCTTGTACCAAAGCCCCAACCTTGTACTGTACAATGCCCCATCTCACAACTCTGACCTGAAGACCAGGATGCTCCTCAACTACCTGGAGGAACGCTCTCTACTCTGGATGAATGGCTCCTCATCTGCCTGAATGAACTTTCTTAAAGTATCTGCAAATTAACATCTGCAGCCTGTCTGTGGGAGTAGGATCTCTCCTTCACTGTGGTTCTCCCCGAGGTTTATACCTTTTTCCCACAGGGTTTTTGTAGTTTTTCCTCACCGAGAAGGAGGAGCTAAGAACAGGGGATGCTGGGACAGTTATTAGTTTACTTTTTATTACTTTGTGTTTATTTTTATGATCAAAGTCGTAAGAAAAACAGCTTTGCAAATGTGCAATCTGTAAGTTACTTTCCACCTTGCTAAAAATACAGTCTTGAGCGTGAGAATTAAATCAAACCTACAGACACATGTCCAGCTCTTGAGGAGATTAGATAATAAAAATAATTTTAAAAAAGCATTTACAGTATATTAGATTGCTCTCTGGAGAGGATTTGGTTTTATGTAAATGGTACAACTGAAACCTAGTTGAGTTTATGGCATTTTTATTTTTAATAGAGAGGCTTAAAATAGGCACTCTTATATTTTAGTAAAAATGATGCTATATTTTAACATTTTGTGAACTGCTGGATGTATTTGTGCTTCATATCAACGTGTGAGCTTCTTTACTGCAGGAAGTGTTTCTGTGTCTTTGCAGCAGTTTGGTCAAATATTTTGCCAGATACTTGTTGGAAATAAAATGTGAGCCTGCGCACGCTTTGTCCAGGTGCAGTTCTCTGTCCTCTGCGAGTGTGTTTAAGAATCGGGATGCATCGTTGTATGTGACCCCAGCTGGACATGAGGATGTTTTGTGAAGGCTCAAAACACAACTAAAATGTGAAAAAGATGCTACAATCTAATAACAAATCTGCGTAATATCTATTTTGAACCAGAGAAAAAGACAATCAAGAAAACAACTGTAGAAAACCAGACAAACAATTGTAACATTGCATTTCTCACATGTATTACTGACACAGACTTTGGGCTTCTCAGACACAATTAAACTCAGTCATCTGTCCTTTATAGCCCCTTGCCATTAGCTAACAAGCTAGCTTTTCTCGTGGAAACTGAAAGTAACTTGCTGCATTAGTGTCGATATGATGAAGATGATTTTCAATGTGGTTATTTCTTTCACAAACAGTTGCATAGGCTTCTGCTTTCCATCTGAAATTGTACAATTCTAGACTGTGAACCTATTGATTTAAGACTCATGCCAAGAAAACAAAGTACATCATGCAGGTAAAAGGTAGGGTTGGATTTAAATATCACCAGTTCATCAGTTTAGGTCACATAACTTTATTTTGTATTGTCTTGGATGACAATTTAGACTTTAGAATTGTTAATTAATACAGCAGTGATCCTATTTTTTCATCACTTGAAATCCATGGATGCACAACACCCTGGAGTGACAACTATTTAGTTCGCCTCACAGGGCTTTGCAGAAGAGTCTTGCTCTAGGACACAACAGTAGCAGGGTTCAAACCACCAATAACATTTGGCAGAGTGGTTAAATGGTTCTTACCAAAGGACCTAAAACTAAGGATGCGTTCATACCTGTACAAACACCACATTAAAATTGGAAATAAACTAGGATTAAACCCAGAACTAAACATAGACATGTTTGGGCGGTACGCAGATTTAGGTCTGTTTACCACTTATTTCCATGAAGCAAAAAGAGCTGCGTGGATACGGTCACTTTTCCCAGTGCTGTATGCGCAGGTCTTTTGGTAAATTCACCGTAACAGTGATGTGCAAGCAACCACCCCCCTACAACAAATATCACCCTGCCACAAAAACGTGTTATCAACAGATACATTTATTGTTGTTATTATCAATATAATTGTTGCTGTTGTTAGTGCTATTATCATTTATATCATTTATATAACTTTTAATGTTGATTCATCTGTTCACAACCGTAAAAACACTCCGCATTTATCTAATGTCTGTGTTGTTGTCTGTCTGTTGCTGTTCTTGTGTTTTGTTTTTGTATTGTTACTGTTTTGCATTTGTAAATACAAAAATAAAAATAAAAAACAGTGGTGTACAATGGTGACAGCAGAGGCAAAGCTTTCTGAGCATCATACAGAGGCTTTACCTGATACGCGTTGGCAGGAGAAGTGTCTCGTTGGTATTAAGTTGATCCAAAATGCCTCAGCAGACATATGTTGAAAACGGACAGCTCTGCAGAGCCCATTCATTCAAATATACACATAAACTTTATATCAGCGAGACACTTTTTCAATTAAATTTATTTTTGCAACTCCCAAAATCACAGAGTTGCTGATTCAACCAACAGGTAATTCAAACATATAATCAAACGATGAAACAGTCATTGGTCAATAATAGAGAAGGTAAAGCCTCTACGCAACTCCTCAACTAACTCCCACCGAGCGTGTGCATGCATCTTCATGCAGCTCTTTTCTCTTGAAGCCTGTTGTCATAGAAAGAAGTGCGTCGGTCAGCTGATGCCTCTCATCATCAGCTGTGGCTCATGGTGCGGCGTTACGAACCGTTAGAGCTCAATTCGGAAGGACTAGATTTAGGAATCTTGAGTAAATTGAGATAATAACTAACGTTATCTGTGTTTCTGTCCGAATTCTGTTTCAGCTCTGATGTGCTCAGGTAAATCTCGTTCCGTGGGAATGCTCATGCCTGTGACTGATGGTATTTTACTTAATTTAATGTAAATTTATAAAACAATTCAATGAATTTACAATGAATTTGCAACAAACAATTTTAAAATTCTATAATTGCTTATTTCTGCAATTAAAAGGTAACGTTTTTTCCAGACCAAGATGGCGTTGATGGACTAAGTGGCTTCATACTCGCTGCTGCTATTTTGAGCACTAACTCCACAAATTAAAAAAAAATCTAGACAACAAAACTCATTGAGGAATTTGGGTGTTACAATCAAAAAAAGCAATGAAAGGAAAGAATACACAAAAATTCTGTTAGCCGAAGTTGACAGGCACAGGTCCTGCACTGTTTGGCCCCTACAGCGCAGGCACAACAGGTGGAGAGAAGAAAAACATAATGCTGGAAAAAGTAATGGAAATACTACAACACTGCAAAGCAAGGTAATATGGCATCAATAAGAGCCGAGATGAAGGCGGAACACGACGCAAGATTTGTTAAGATGGAGGCAGACGTAGGAGGTGGATGGATACGGCTGGCATGGTACTGAAGAGGAGCACAGAGTTGTCCAAAAAAGAAGAGATGCAGATCCCCGAGAGCCCAGATAATGAGGTTTTTGAACCCCAGGGACAAACAGGTCTCACTGGCGGCATAAAGTAAAGGAGACCCTGGAACTAGCCATGGGAGTTGGTCATTAACAGGCTTTGTTGATGACATACTATGGTAAAAACCAGCAGAAGTGGATGATTAGATATGCTGGAACTGAGATAATCATATACAAGCAATAGCAATAGTGTACATAGGTTTGGGGTGGAGGTGTACCGTGTTCTTACTTGTGTGGATTGGTGCCAGGACGATCCCTGGAGTGCCCTTCAATTTTTGTTTCAAATTTTGTTTGATCAGGTTTTGGGTTCATTGCATGTTTTTGGCATGGATCCTTTTGTTTTTCAGTTTCCCGTTTTTGGGGCTTTGTGCTTAAATAGTTCTTGTGTTTATGTGTTGTATTTAACCATGTGGCTAAATACTAAGCATGGATTCAAATCAGTTAATCCAATGGCATCTGAAAAGCATCCTTTAATGTTGAAGGTGTATTAAACCTAATCAAATGGTCAAAGATACGAAAATTACCTTCCATACAAAGCGATTGGAACATTCATGTTCATCCCATATTGAACATATCAAACTCAAAAAGCACTGTCAGTATCAGTGTCAATGTTTATTTATAATGCACACTTACAACTTTAAAACTTTATTGAAACTTTATTCTCTGGATAATTGGAATAAACGATAAATAATAAATCCTGGAGTGATATCTAGAGGGAGATTAACCCCAGTGCTTTCAATTTTCAATTCAATTTATTTTTGTAACACCCAAAATCACAACAGTAGTTGCCCTCGAGGGGCTACAGTGGAAAACAAAATAAACAGTGTTCATAAGGACTTGGTAATGTTCCCAGCGTCCTGTGTCCTTAGATGTCCCAAGCTCCCCTGTCCTTAGACCCTCCTTCTCGGCCAGGAAAAACTACCAAACCTCTTTGGGAAAAAGTAGAAACCTGTAGGAGTTCCACAGTGAAGGAGAGATCCGACTCCCTCGGACGGACAGGCGGACGCGCCTCAATTTGCAGATACACAGTGGAGCAAGACCTACTCAGTGCTTGACAATACACCCATTTCACATACAATCTATACTAGACTAGACAACTAATTTAAAATCAAGATCAAGTTTACCATGCCCCTTTTAACAGTACAGTAGATTTGGTGGAAATAATAATAATAAAAAATAAAAATAAAAATTTGGGGAAAAAAACACTGGACAGCACCAGGTGAAACAATTTTGAGGCAAAAAACCCTATATCTGATGTAAAACTGTACAACTATCAAAGAAAAAGGAGGTTGGGGATTTCCTTGTCTGATTTGAGCTGAAATAAAGTAATTTTCAAAGCGTTGCTGCACAGGAGTGACCGAAAGTACTCTTTGGAAAAATATTGAACAAAATGGAAAAATATTGAGCAAAATGTGGTGCCGGTGGTTCCTGTATGGTTAGGTCATATGGAGGCATTTGAGAATCCCTGGTGAAAATCTGTGTTCACTATCTGGACAGAGCTAAAACGTACAAACTAAACAAAAGTGTTAAACTCTTAAGAAGGTTGGCCTATGACCAAGGCTTTGCACCAAACAGCACCGACCTGCAATTTAAGGTCTGGATTACAAAATATATAAATTTACTTCCAGATTGTAAAAGATAATCAAATTAAAATCTTTGATATATTGAATGGAATCCTTTGGCTTGAAATACAGGAACTTTTAAACTGTAGGTATTTACAAATAAATAATTACAAAGCATCAACAATTATAACCCTGTGACAATTTTTTTTATTAATGCATATAAATCTGAATTTTACAAATGCATTAACAATCTATACAGCCATTTGACCAAATATATCACACATAAATGGGACTTAATTTTGATTTCACGAACAAAGAATGGTAAAACAATATATATATACCATACATCTCAATAGGGGACCACAAAATCACATCTTTGGACATGTGTTTTTTATAACACCATATCAAAATCCCCTCTATTCACAGGGAAATGCTAGTTGCTAGAGAAATTGAGGTTGCTAAGTGGCTCACCTTTGCCATGTGTTTTCACACTATTCTATTGCACAGAAATACTGGACTGATATTAATGGAGCACTACAAATCGTCTTTGGCTTTGGCATCCAATTGGACTTCAGAAATTCAGAAAATTACACTCACAATAAATTTGACACACTTTGGACCAAATGGGACATTTATGCCAGACTATATGATTAGGACTGAAAAAAAAGTCATATCCAATTTACAGACTTAGAAAATTTAATTCTAAACTTATAATATCAAAAATAAAAATAAAATATCTGACAATACAAAAGTATTTAAAACAATATTTTGATATGTATCATTTTAATTAAGAAGAAGTTTATAATGAAAGGAGATTTAATGAATAAGTGCTTTTTCTAAAAAGTAAAATAAGTAAATAAGGGTTTGGTGCTTTTGGTTTAAAGTTTAGATTGAGGGTCTGTGTTCCGTGTGAATGGATTGAAAGAGAGAAGCTACTGCTGTGTCATAAGAATTCTGATAGCTTGCATGACGTTCCAATCAGCAATTGCAAAACTTTGGTTTTTGAGGTTAAAAAAAACTGCATTTCTCACTACAATACAGCTACTCAACGCTAAAAATAAACCTAAAATAGAAGAAATGCTAACGACATTAATGAATTAAAAGGTTCTCGTCATATTTCCAGTTTTTTATATTCATATTACCAGTCCGCCATTTCCGGAATAAAAGTCAATAAAAACAAGAAAATTACTGGTATTTTTTATTCTGTCAAAATGCTCACAAAAAACTCAAGACGTCATGGGGTAATTTAAATTTTACAGAGAGCTGCAGGTATGTGTGATTAAAAAATACTTCCTATTTCAGATGTCATCTTTTGTTTACCAAGTATGTGCACGCATGATAATGCACACTGGATATTTTCTTTTTAGTTAATTACGGCATCCGGAAATAATATCCTTGTGAAATGTGATCTTGAAGCATTATATCATCTTTAGCGCTATTGTCATGATCATGAATAAAGCTATAATTTCCATGGCCTGGGGTGATAGATGTCAGTGATTCTGTAAGTAGGTCATCTTGGAGTGCATTGTGTGACAGCAGCTATCATTTTCCGTTCAATATCACTTTCAAAGTCAAACCATCAACCATATGTTCCTCTTATCTTGTTTTTCTTTCATGTTTTTCAAGTTATCTTTTGAGTAATTTATCATCAGGGCTGCAATGATGAACCGACTAATCGTAAAAGTCAATAATAAAAAATAATCATAGTTGTATTTTGTATCATTATCTGGACTAAACAGACACATACAAAAATACTGCAAAAACAGTGGTATTATTAAATAAAAATACCATAAAAGGATAAAATATTTCTGATTTTCATTTTAATACATCTATAAGCTTTCAGTCACCATATTTAAACCTTGTGTATAATGTATTTTAAAATTCTCAATTTACAATAGAAATAATTGTTTGACTACTCGATTAATCAAAAAAATAACCACCGACTAGTCAATTCCTAAAATAATATTTAGTTTTGGCCCTAATCACTGTTCCTTCTAAGCTAAGTGTGTGTGGGAGAGGGTGACCACTCACTGTAACAGAGGACAGAGCAGGTGGAGACGAGAGGAGGAGAGCTCTGCGTCAGGTGGATGTATTATCACAGGACACTTTAACAGTGTGAGTACAACAACGCTTGTGAAACTTATGAATGATGCTGAGCGCGATGCGAGAGGCGTGACCGCCCGGACCATAGCCCTCAAATTCTGGGCCTATTTGAAGCTGTCCTCTGCATTGTGTATGTGAAAGAAGGTTTAAAGCAGTGGCTCTCAAACAGAGAGTAGGCTATAGTCCCACAGAACATCAGGGTCCTCAGGTGAAATGAGGCAGTTTGATGTGCACTATGTAAGTTTTCCAGATGTTGTCCTTCACCTGATTTTCTCATGAAATTGCCTGGAAGGTTCCACAATATGATATAAACGAATCTATCTTTCATTTATCTAGTTCAATTCATTTGTATTGCCTCAAAAGTACTTGGTTACATGCTGTACTAAAAAAAAATGGGTTCTGATTATGACATTAATACAAAAATCTATTTAAACCAATATTCAGCTCAGTTTACATAATATACCTATTGAATCAAGCTGACACTATATAGTAGGATATCATTCAACGCTGGCAAAATGAGTCTATAAAATAAATACATTAAAAAACACACAAAGTACATGAAATTACCCCTATTTGAATCTGGCTCTCAACAATTTGTCATTCCCCAGTATCACCCGCATTTCATGCTGCACAGTGCTATCGAATAAACCAAAAAATACCTAGACTTTTAGTTTGCTTCATTCACGCTTGTTCCAATAAGCCCATTAACAAGGTTGTCTTTCTTTGTGCGCAAAACTACACTAAAGTCTGAAGCTTTTATCAGGACAAACTGCCCTCATGCTTTATATTGCTTCTAAAAGAACAGAAATGTGGAGAGAAAGACAACGCAATATCAAATCTAGCTGTTTGTTCTTGTAACTCCGTGAATAAGAGGTAGATGGACCCGAAATAAAAATTGGTTGAATGCTAATGGGATGTGGAACTTCTATCTGGTTTCCAAATTCGAGCTACAGGCTGTTAATGAGCAGCCTGTGATTTGTTAGTGGTCTCTTTATTCTTGCAGCAGCGATCAGACTCTGCTGTTTTTGACTCAAGTGCAGGGCTTTTTGTAATCTAAGGTTCCTTATTTAGAGCAGATGAATATATTTATCATTCCTTAGTTCTTAAGTTTTAATACAGTCTGAATATTGCACTCCGTAATCTCAACAACAAATGCACACACATTTGCACACACATGCACTGCGGCAGCCAAACAAACGCACGGGGGAGGTGAGACATGCGGCAGATAAACCAATGAGAGCTGCGCATGGAGCTAACCTGCTGCAAATCACAGCGCCTCAGTGCCGCTGTGTGTGTGCGTGAGGCAGAGGGGGAAAAATAATAAAACTGTCAACGGGGCATAGCATGGCCCCTGCATCCCCCCTCAAATCACCTACCGGGTACAGTTATATTCAAAAGATAAATATTAGGCACTCACTTGGTTAGAAAAATCTAAAAAGCTTTTATTTCCTGAGGGCGATCTACATTAAAAACACACTGACACTTGTCGGCTTCTTCAAGCCTTCTTCAGAGTGTTATCACTGGACTTGTTCTGAGCATTTTAAATTGTGTTCACTACAAATGAATGTATATATTAGCATAACCTAGCATCATCTTACTTTTAAAGTGTGTTTTTCTTATTTAAATCTCAAAAACATCAGTTATCATTTTGTCCAACCTTTCCATTCCCATACGACTCCTAATCCCTTTGAAATTAGGTTCTACACATAACGCACAAGTCAAGAGCATCTGTTCCCTGTCAATCATTGCACTCTTCCACTCCATAGACACACGTCATTTCTGCTTTATACCCTCTCAGCTCGCATACACCATTCCCATATGTGGCTGAATTTAAAAAGGATGATTATGCATTTGTTTTGGTATTTAATATTGAACTATAAGATAAAGCAGCTCATTATACAAAGACTAAACAGCAGCAGAGTGACGAGAGGCTCCTCAAACTAAAAGTGTAAAATTCCACAGTGCTGTACCCACTGGAATCAAGTGCATTTCTGACATAAAAATATTCATTTCTAGACTTAAGTGCTGAAAGAAAATCAAAGCTGTACCCACCTGTTGAAAGTGAAAGAGTGAGGCACAAAGAATGAGCTGTGTAGATGTGTACATTTGCCACTGATGTATTTATCAAATAGAAATGTGTGTTAATGTCTTTTGTATTTGTGCCTAACCAGGCACATGGAGTTGAAAATTAGAGCTTGCTATAAACTTTGTATGCATCACATAAGCTACAAGCTTTGTTTTGTAACTATGTCTGACTGCATTGTCCCTGTCAAATACATAAATAAAATAAAATAATTGTGTATTTTGTTCATTGCAAAAATTATAGTTCCATGATTGTAAACCACAATATGGATGTAAAACTCCTTCATAATAGAAATGGGTCTATTGACTTCCTGTTCCAAACTGCAGAACTGATAAACCCCTCTTCATAATTACATTTCCCTGTAACAAGCAGTTGCTTTTCATTGACATATTTTTTGTTTTTATTGTTGAATGTTGAAGCAAGTCCTATTGATTAGTTTGTATTATATGTTGAGACAATAGAGAGTACATGTGTAGCTCATGGTTGTTGTTTTTTGGTGAAAGTAACTTGCAGAGATTTTACATATCTTCAAAGCAACATCCATGATATTATCTAAATGTTTATACATTGCACTCCATTACATACGTGCTCATGGGTTATAGCCAGCTCTGGAGTGTGGATGCCTGCAGGTTCAGTGATGGTTGAACCTTTAATTCACCCCGACAAAAACAAAGCAAAGCTTTATTGAACAAGTTTATCTTTGGTGCTCAGGCCCTGGCAGAAGACCTTTTGTTAAACTGATAGCGAAAGACGACGAAGTTACACTGAGCTCTACTAGTATTGTTCAATGTTGGGCAAAAACATTTATGAGATACAGTACATACGAGAAGTATTCACTTTTCCCACATTTTGTTTTGTTATTAAAAAAAGGATTAAATTCATGATATGCCTCGAATAAAATAATTATTTGCAAATGTATTAAAACATTTTTTTTAAATGTAAGTAAGTCTTTTCCATGGCACTCAACATTGAGCTCAGATACATCGTTTTCTGCTCCTCGTCCTTGAGCTGCTTCCAAAACTTGATTGGAGTCCACTTGTGGTAATGTCAGTTGGTAACCTATATGAGGTTCCACAGTTAACAGTGATGTCAGAGCACAGACCAAGCCATGAAGTCCAAGGAATTGTCTGTAGACCTCCAAGACAGGATTACATCAAGGCACAGCTCTGGGGAAGGGTACAGAAACATTTCTGCAGGATTGAAGGTTCCTCTGATTACAGTGGCCTTCATCATTCGTAAATGGAAAAAGTTTGGAACCACCAAGACTCTTCCCAGAGCTGGGCCCAGTCAAACTGAGCAATCAGGGGAGAAAGGCCTTAGTCAGGGAGGTTACCAAAAACCTGATGGCCACTCTGACAGATCTCCAGAGTGTCTCTGTGGAGAGAGGAGAAACTTCCAGAAGAACAATCATCTCTGCAGCACTCCACCAATCAGGCCTGTTTGGTAGAGTGGCCTGACAGAAGACACCTGAAAGACAAAATGAAATGAAATGTAAACTCAGCAAGCGTCATGTCTGGAGGAAACCAGGCACCACTCATCACCTGGCCAGTACCATCCCTACAGTGAAGCATGGTGGTGGCAGCATCATGATGTGGAGAAGTTTCTCAACTGCAGGAACTGGGAGACTAGTCAGGATCAACAGAAAGATGAATGCAGCATTGTACAGAGACATCTTTGATAAAAACCCGCTCCAGAGCGCTCTGGACCTCTGCTCTGGGACGAAGGTTCATCTTCCAACAAGACAAAGACCCCAAGCACACAGCCAGGATACTGATGAATTGACGCTCACCATCCAGTCTGATGGAGATTGAGAGGTTCTGCAAAGAAGAATGGGAGAAACTTCCCCAAAAGTAGGTGTGCCAAGCATGTAGCATTATACTCAAAAAATACTTTTTTTTTTTTTTTTAAATGTAAATTTGGAAATAATTCAAACACCCTTCTGTCACATTGTCATATGGGGTAATGTTTATAGAATTTTGAGGAAAATAATGAATTTAACATATGAAATTAACATAACTGAGAATACTCCCCGGATTCACTGGAAACAAGAATAATTTGAGACTTCTACAAAAATTATTTATTTTATTGTTGACTTTTTTTTAGATCTGGAAAAAAGTTTTTACTCATTACTTTACTGTGCATTAATATTTTCCCATCATTGTGAAATGTATGCGAGGGCTGAGTGGCCCTCTTTGAGTGTTTGGAGGTTTACAAACTCAATGGATGTTTTGAATTTATGAAACTATTGGTTTCAAAGCACAGCAGCTTTCAGTTTCTGCTCCCTGGTGCAGAGAGATGAAGCCTCACATTCACGTGTCCTTTACTGCTGGTTTGTCCCTCGAGTGTGCACCGGGTTAGTGTTAGTCCAGTTATGCTGCTCCCACAGCTTGGAATTTTTCAAAACTGAACTAAAACTTTGAGCTGGTTTCTTTGAGGAGCTTTTGCTCTGCTCTGAAAAAACAAACAAACAAATAAACATCATCTGCTTTAAAATAAATGATACACTGTATGATATTACAAAACATTTTAAAGGCATTTTGGATGAGAACCATCAGGAAGCCACTCCCAGGGACAATCAGACCAGTTATAGACCATTTGCAGTGACGTCACATTCTTCGAGTACACTAACTGAAGCCAGCTGGAACCCAATCCCCACTATGCAGTCAACAGCTGTTTCACACATAAATGATTGCGCTTACTGTGTTAATCCCCTCTCCATTTATTTTCCTCTTGTGTCTGACGTCCTCATTTGTTTGGACAGAGCTCCAAACTTCTTCAGTTCTGTCGCCACTTTTAATGTCCATTTGAGACTTAGCATCACTGCTAGCGCCTCAGCTCTGAACTTTTTTGGTCTACAAGTGAACACATGACGCTGTTCAACCAATGTAAATTGAGGAAACACAGACTCAGCCTCTTGTGTTTGCGCTTGTCAATTAATAGTCGCACTTCACAGGAGCCTACAAGATGGGTTTAGGGGGAAAAGCGACCTCTAAGTGCCAAACGGACACTGTAGTAGCTGTGCATTCTATCTTTTTGCCACCCCTGAACGTCATGGTCTATATCCAATCAGAGACGCCGATGGAAGAGAACCACATGGGTGGGACCTAGTGGGCGGTACAAACCGTTTCTTCTGAAAACCTATGTAGATACAGCAAAAA
This sequence comes from Chaenogobius annularis, assembly GCA_015082035.1. Taxonomy (NCBI): domain Eukaryota; kingdom Metazoa; phylum Chordata; class Actinopteri; order Gobiiformes; family Gobiidae; genus Chaenogobius; species Chaenogobius annularis. The sequence goes on from BJKM01000059.1 coordinate 641,491, forward strand.
TATGCAAACTATAGGGATGCACGTTTAAAAAAATAAATTATGAAATTATATTTGGAGCCCTTTGCGGTCAATAGTCGTCAACTCAGTGCTTTTTTGTTGTTGTTGATGTTGTTTTTTTACTGTACGAGTCATAATTAGACCATGTTGCATTACTAGAGTAAACGCAGAGGCGCGACAGTGACAGGTCTTTCAACTGTGCACAACATGGCTGAAGGAAAACTCCTATAAGCATGGCTTTGGGACGCTGTTGTAGGGATTATGAATAAAACCCTAGTAAGTAAGTTGCTAAAGTTAGCTGCTTACTTTTGCATGTGCAGGTAAAAGATCGCTTGTTTTACTTCTGATGCAAAAAGCAAAATAATCTAGTCTGTTTTCTTCACTAACGTTAAATCCAGGTTAAATAAACCTGATTTATGAGCTTAATTATAAATCCTTCTGTGTCAGGTTTGCTCAGTCTTTCAGCAACCTTTTCTCTACTCAACAAGACGTCACAATTGTTTGAGGGCACGTGAGCTCGCTTAAGTATTTAGTTAATCGGTTAATCAGTTAACCATGTACACTCCGAGAAAATGCAATTAAGAGTTTAACTAGATTGAGAATTGAACCTACTTGCTGTGAAATAATAGATAACACTTTTTTTTTTTTTTTTTTTTCATCAGATACATTTTTTATATTCCTTTTAATGATTTAATGATATGCCAAGCTCTAATGCCACAGCTCTGTGTGCTTTTATTCTCAGTATTTATGAGGAGAAATCAGCAGGTTCAGCTGGATAATTTAATAATTATCCAGCTGTTTTTACTCTACTCTGTTTTTACACTATTCTAACTGGCATTTACATGGTGAGTTCTTTATGGTCTATGCATCTGAAAAGCACCTACAGTAAGAATAAAATAACAAAATTAAACCAATTCTAAATGTCAAAACTTTAGCAAAAGTCTTAGAAGAAAGCAATTGCACTGTAATGTTTAAAAGTGTTTAAAATTCACAACAAATATTAAATGTCAAAGCTTTTTAAGTAGAAGTTGTGCTGTGTAACTTTCTGGTGGTCTCAAAAGAGATCTCATTTATTTCACTAGAATGTCCTATGGTCTAGCATTAAACTTATATCTATATTAAATGTATTTATTACCAATCCTTTTATTGCATAAAAATGTATACTTTGGAACACTCCAGGCAAAGTAATAACTGGCGAACACTTCACAAGAAAAGTTATTCAGTGCATCTATGACATGTGCTGCAAGAATTCCTTAATTTAAATTTGATGAGCTGCATATTTTATTAGCAGGTAAAAGGGTCAGTCACGACATCTATCGAGCGTGGTAATTACACAGAGCACAGCTGGGTGGATTTGACCTGCTTTGTTGAGGAGTTTTAAAAGAACGCCCTGGTTGTCCTTCATTAACTTTTAATTCAAATGAAATCCATGAATAGACACACACAATGTCACACAATGTTAGTGAATCGAAACAAAAAAGGGATTATGACAGTTGTTGAGCGAGACGACTTTCACATTTCATCATAGCCAAGGATGTCGCCAATGAACACTGGTACTGTACAGGGCGTGTCAGGGCAGCCTGTGTTCCGCTGCACCCCACCTCACACTTGGCCCCCAGCACAGCCGTAATGTGTCACCTCGTCACACAGCTGGGTTAGACTTCGATTTTAAACATCCACCGTTATCTGTCTCACATCAGTCGCTGCTTCTTGCCTTCTTTCTCAGAAGAGTGTGAGTCTAATAACAAAAACTATGTATGTACTATGTATGTACGTATGTTGCACTTGTGGTCAGAAAAAGGTACTTGAGAGAGTGATATTTTCTGGATTTTCCGGAGCTGACCACAGTTGGCTCTGTCCTACGGACCACGCAGCATCCCACCGAGCACTCAGGTGTCCAGGTGTGTTGAGCACCGAACGCACAGCACATCTCTGCCTGTAAACTCTCCACACTGGGTGACCACTATCACTGGGGGCTCAGAGGCCTGGCACCGGGTCTACTGCGGGTCATCGCAGCAGGGCTATGCACCTCGGGATCATCCTGTGGCTCTGTTGTTGCCTGCCCTCCTTTATGGATCACAAGTCGAATTTATAAGCAGAGATGTGTGCGCAGACTGCGATGCCTTCTTTGCTCAGTATCTCCGGGTTTTGGACATCTCACACAGGTAGTGCTTTTGAATCCCACAGTTATCAGTCATTAGATCAAACGCTATCACTATATGGACTGGCACCATCCCACTCCAGCCTCCAGCGGCCAAGTCCAACCTCTTTACGCCAGTGTTAAGGTCGGGGCGCCCCCTAGAAAAGGCTTCCATTAACGCTAAGTCCAGTGACAAAATACAGCCCTGTAACTCGAGTATGAACATGAGACAAAAGTGTCCTGGTATCTGTTTAAAAACCTTTCATGCAGTTGTCACTTCAGTAAAGTTAAGGTTTTGAGTTTCATCCAGGAACATTGTCCATTCTGAGGTAACTGCAGATAGTAGAATACATTCAATATCACTATGAAAAACATGCAAGTAGCTAAAACAGATAAGTGACATTTTAAAAAAAGTCACCAAAGGCTTGCAGCTTACTCTTTGAATAGCAATGTTTTTAAATGGTATTTTATTGCAATCAAAATAATAAACCAGCCATCCTTGATAAAATCCATTATACATTATTTGAGTTAATAATATCTAGAATAGGCTAACAAAAATAAAAATGTTTTTTGACCATCTTTCTAAATGGAGATATCTGTTTTTCTTATAATTCTTTATTGTGAGCGGAGGTCACCTCTCCACAGATCTGCCATGTAACTGAAAGCATCACCTGCTTGTTTCCATGGAGATGGATACATTTAATGTCATGCTGTAGAACTTTGCAGGCAAAGCTATATCAAGTAGCGCACCCTGAGAGCGCATTTAATTGTTTTTTTCCTCAAAAGTATATAGTATACAATATAATTTTTTTACAAAAAACAAAAACTGACACTTCATACAGCTGGTGGTTAAGTGAATAGCACATATGCCTGCTGTGTGGAGAAAGCTACAATGTCGTGAGTTTGAATCCAGCTCATGACAATCTGCTACATGTCATTCCCCAGTCTCCTTCCCATGTCTTGTCGAATAAAGCCTACGAGACAAGCATCCTTCAAATAAAAAAGAAGTGACACTTCAGTCTCAGTGATTGCACTGGCATGAATTCAGCTCATCCACCAGCACTTTTCCTGTCACAGTTGTGCAATTTCTCTTTTGTCTTACCACTCAGAAAACATTGAAGGACATTCAATAATTCTCCAATAATGACCCAACTCTGACTGCTGTTAGCACAAATCGTCAAAAAAAGTCATGCCTGTCACTGCGGAATCAGTGTGGTCTTTGTGTGGTTGTGTTCTAAATACACTCATTATGAGAAAAGATTTTCCCAGTTTCATAATGTGCATTGTGAACTAAACTATGCCAAACACTATCTGCTTGGCTCCCAACTGGGCCCTTTTCAAAACCAACCCCTATCGACGAAGCAATAAAAGCGTGCATGCAAACATAAGTTAAAATAAAAATCAATCCAAGAATCGGTTCTTTAAACTGAACAATATTGAAGTGGAATTTAATGCATAAACAGTCTAGAAAAAGACTTTGTTATTAAGGCATTGACTTAAGTTAGTTACCGTAGTTAGTTAGTTCGTTAGTTGGACCTGAGGTGAGGTAAAAGCATGATCCACACCAAATGAAACTACACCAATGTTTGAACTTTTACTCCCCAATCGAACCAAATAACTGGACTTGAAGTGTATGTGGTGCATCGCACACAGGGATATATGTTAGACAGATGCCTACAGTGTTACGCCCAAATAGATTTTTGTTGCGTTTCCACTTTGATAAGATAACCCTTCTATATTTGTCGATTATTCACATGTTGTTGTCTCTAGTGCACGATAATGTAAAATGTGTGACTTCATCTTAAATCAAATGTCAAAACTTGCACAGACAAATCGATATCAATTTCATTCAAAAGCATTCTTGAAATTGTCTTGCTAAAGTGAAGTGGATTAGGAATTAGCTGTTAGCACTGCTGATGTCAGCAAGCACACCTCTCCTGTCTCACTTATCTTGTTCTGTACACTAACTCCAGGCGATACCAATTTAAAAACCTTTGTTCTTCCAGATCTAAATGTATGGACTGTAATCATTCATTATTGCTATTGTAAAGAGAGAATAGTATTTAGTAGATAGTAGACCACTTCCTTGCAATGTTTTAGACCTAGTTTATTCAAATTTCCCAAGAATAGGTTTTTTTTGTCCCAATGAGTAATGCAAATTTAAGTGACTAACACTTATCACAGATTATAATTTGTACAGTTTGTACATATATACTTTTTCTGACATCATTTGGTATTATGAATCCACCAAAGGTAAAACAATTTCTTGAATTAAAAGTCTTTACAATATAATATATTGTGTAGTAAAAAAAAAAAAAAAAAAAAAAAAAGGCCTTGGAGCTTGAGGGGTTCTGCACAGTGTCTTTGCTGTTCCTAGCACTGCGCTTTTCTGGACTGAGATGTCTGATGTTTTTCCAGGGATCTGCTGTAGTCACTCCAGTTTGGGGGTCACTGCCCCGAGTGCTCCGATGACCACGGGCACCACTTTGGCCTTCACCTTCCACGCCTTCTCCAGCTCTTCACTGAGCCCTTATTATTCCTCCAGTTTCTCGTGTTCCTTTTTCCTGATGTTGCCATCATTTGGTATCGCCACGTCAACCACAACAGTTTTCCTCTGCTGTTTATCCACCACCACAATGTCTGGTTGGTTTGCCATTACAATTCTGTCAGTCTGTATCTGGAAGTCCCACAGGATCTTGGCTCGGTCATTCTCTATAACCTTTGGAGGTGTTTATACATATATATACACACACACACACACACACACAAATATTATTATTATTATTTGATTATTTGTTTGGGACTGTGCATGTTATACTGCGCCACTCTGCTGCCCCCTCATCAGTGAACATCCAAGAAAGGGACAGAGAGTGGACTTATACAAGTATCTGGGTGTTCATCTGTACCACAAACTGGACTGGACTCATCACACAGACGCACCGTACAGGAAGAGCCAGAGTCAGCTCCGGTCCTTTGGAGTGAAAGGGCCACTCCTGAGGACCTTCTACAACTCGCTGGTGGCATCAGCCCTCCTGTACGGTGTGGTCTGCTGGAGCGGCAGCATTACAGAGAGGGAGGAAGAAGCTGGACAAAGTCATCAAGAAGTCCAGCTCCAGTCCTGTGCTGTACTCTGGACTCGGCGCAGGAGGTGGGGGACAGAAGGGTCCATGAGTCTCACCCCCTGCAGGACATTCTGTCCGCTCTGAGAGCAGCTTCAGTGACAGACTGATCCACCCTCGCTATGTGACGGAGAGGTTTCGCAGGTCTTTCCTTCTGCTGCTGTGAGACTCTACAACAAACACTGTTGGTCCTGAACGTGTCATTCGGCTTTCATAATCCTGTTATACTCCTGTGCAATACTGTGACATAATGTCAATCATCCCTCGTGCAATATTTTCTGTCCATATGACATCTGTTAATAAGAGTGTTTTTATTATTATTAAGATTATAAGAGTTTTCTTTTTTCTAAGTTATCTGTTTTTATTATTATTATTCTCTGCCTAATCTGTTTCTGTCCCTATTGTTTGCTGCAACACTGGAATTTCCCCATTGTGGGACAAATATAGGTGAGCTTATCTTATCTTAATTTATATATTTATTATCTGCTATTTGAGGGGGAAAATATATGCTTTCTTGTGGTATTTAGTGTTAAACTATAAGATATGCACAATCATAATTTCACATTGTGTTCATTGTAAACAGAAATATTGATCTAAAACAGCTTAGTTACAGAATTTATTGATTTGACACAATACTTTGTCCCTGTACAGACAGTTTATTAAAGTCCCAACCAGAGAGCAGAACACGCGGTTACACAACACTGAGTAACGCCTTCCGCACCGTGGCTCGCACTGCTGTGAGTTTTTCAGATCATGCCATGGTTCACCTGATCCCCATGTACAGACAGAGGCTGAAGCTCTCCAAACCTGTAGTGAGGACCTCTAAGAAGTGGACCGGTGAGGCAGTGGAGGAGCTATGCACATGTTTGGACATTACAGATGGGAGGTTTTCAACGCTGCCACAGATAGTTTGGATGAGTACATGGACACTGTGAGGTCATAAATTCGATTCTGTGAGGACAGCGGTATACCATCACACACCAAAGTCACTTTCAATGATCACAAACCCTGGTTCATCGCAAAGTGTCCTCTAGAATGCCAACAATCCACAAATTATATCTGCGTTCTCCGTTCTCCAGGTCATCCAGTTTGTCTGTCAAAACACACACCCAGTTTGTCAATTCTGCCACTTTGACTTGAGGGTCACCATCTCTACTTTACAAACCAGAGACCTTCCCCGCGGCCAGTGGCTTGGATGCCAAGTTGGCCATTGTTTGACTTCGAATCACACATTTCCGCCAGGGCCATGTTTATCATTGCATCCACTGTGTTTGTAATCTTGTCAGTAATCTCCCACCAGGCATTGACAGAGCCTGAACCTGGCGCCGGTGCGGAATTAGCTATCTTAAATGTAGCATTGCCAGGTTCTTGGTGGCATGTTTTTCTTAGACATGTCCCTGAAATATGTGTCCAGCCTCATTATATGTCTGCTCCCACGTATAAATATCAAGTCTCCCCAGGTGAACAACGTAAAAAAGATGCATTATTCCAGCGGGTATGACAGCAGCCAGATGTCCGAACTAGACAGCCATCATCCTGGAAGTCTGGGTTTGGGAGATAAAACACTGTTTAATTAGACTTTTTCCACTTTCTTTTGTTTTGTCTGCAAATTATGTATTATTTGTGGGTTTGTTCATTCAGCTAATTTGTTACAAAAACAAATTGAACTTGTGATATGACGCACAGATTTTCGCTGTGGCGAGATTTCCTGGGCTGAGATCAAAGATTAGAACCAAGTCCAGTGTATGACCTATACCAGGGCTATTCAATATAAGGCCCGGAGGACAGATCAGGCCCACCAAACGATCTGATCCAGCCCACGACCCATCTTCCGAATATTCTAAAAGATTTTTTTTTCTTGTTTTCTGGTTTAATTCTGGGTTAGTAGAAGTTTAAACCTGGTTTGACACTGGCTTGGTCCGTATTTAAATCTACTTTAGACCTGATTTGGACCTAGTTAAGACCTGGTTTGATTCTGGGTTAGTTTTGGTTCCGACCTGGTTAGGCCCAGAGGCCACGGCCCCCGAGAAATCTGGCGCTCAGGAAAATTAAGTTGAATAGCCCTGACAAATACCATAAATGTTTACTTTAGATGCTTAACTTTGACTATTAATAAATGGAACATGGTTTATGTTTTCCAACTGTACTCAATGTATGGCTTGCTGTTGCTGTTAAAAAGACTTATTAAGAAGTTATTTGCAGCCTCTTACATAGGTAGCTCACTGACATCTTAGTCTTGTGAAAGAAGCGCTCTGGGGTAAAAAGGTTGGAGATTCCTGGCTTGAACCAACAATGCAGTGAAAAAAACAAACCTCCATTATGCTTTTCCTGATTGTACTTGCTTCCAATCGTATCCAATGCTATCTACGAATCCATAATAATGCAATTATTACCAATTACTGTACAACTCCTTTGTGTAGCCTTTTGTGTTCTAATTTCCCTATTGTCATTTATATTACATGCCTCGCTTCTACAAATACACAATTACTGCACAAGAAAACAATCAGGGCCAGAATTTAAAAAATGTGCACAAAGGGCCTTTTCAAATGACACATGGGGAATGCCAATTTTGTCTCCCTACACTTCACTGTAATTTTCGAACACTTGTGATTTCCCCACTGGCTATTGATGCTGATGATCGAATAGTACCGACCGCTTGGAGTCTAAGCGGTCGATATTATTTGATCAGTGGAGTATTCATAAACCTTGTATTTGTGGTCACACAAATTGTTGTGGGACTCTGAAATAGAATATGTTAAAAAGACATTTAAACAGCATTTTCTTTTTACATTTTAGAGAGGGAACGTAGAAGGGTCTGGAATTGGACCATGAAGGGGATCAAACAACCTTCCTATCTAGGGACGGTCCAACCGCAGCCATGAATTTTTAGCTGTGTCTCTCAAAATGCTCTTATTCACATTCAGAACCAAATATATATATTATTTTACCTCAGATTTACAGTCTTGTGCTTTGCTGGTTGATTGAGCAGAAAGCTGTGCAGTTACTCAGTCCTCTGTATAAGTTTTGTTTCCTTTTTCACCCGTAAACCGACATGTTTGCTTAGACACAATTCATTTCTCTGATTGGAAAACCCACCTGTAAATCGTGTTCATTTTAAGGATATGATTCCAGACCAAAACGTCTTTGTAAGGCAATGCTTCGCAACCTTTATCAGTTGCGATCCCCATAATAACCACCGGTGGCATTCGCAAACCCCAAGTGTATCAAGTCTGCAGAAGTCAGGGGTGTATGTGCATGTTTGATCAGGATAAGGAAAAGGTGACTGACAAGAAACAGGATGAGATTTTAAAAGCAAGACCACACTAATCAAGACCAAGACCTACCCAAGACCTACCCAAGACCTACCCAAGACCTACCCAAGACCTACCCAAGACCTACCCAAGACCTACCCAAGACCTACCCAAGACCAAAAGGTCCCGAGACAGAGCTAAGACAAAGGCCGCTGAGTGTAGAGACCGGGACAATACTGAGAATTTTGAGGGTTGAGACCAAGTAACAACCAATTTTTAAAACACGGCAAACTATCACTGTGCCCAGGACTATACATTGCCCCAGAATAACATGCAGTGTAAATAAATTATAAATGTAATATGCATTATACTGTATATACAGTTCTCCTCGAACATTTTCTGGTGCGCTGATGGAATAAAACATTATTTCAGTAATACAATGTAAAAATAAAACAATTAATACTCAACTTTCAATGGTTTGTGTATGAAGCCCTGTACTGACACTTGGGATCAAAGTGGAAAGGAGCTGATATAAATGTACACTCAACATATTCTTTATTACATCGCCAAAGGAGTTATCAGTTTGAGGAGTAGTTTTATAAGTTAGACTTGAGTCTAACTGAGACCGAGAGAAGACCAGCGCGGGGCGGGTGGAACAGATGCACGGAGATGCAGAGTTACGAAGAGGGAGAATGATCGCATAGTGCAGGTCGTGACTCATCCCAAACCCAAACGCAAACATGTGAGAGAGGGGGGGAGAGAGTCAGGCTGTGTGACTCTGCTGTTTTCTTGTAGGCTTTTTAGCGACTGAGCTGGGAGTTTGTCAGTTGCTGAAAACATGCTGTAATGTACGTACATTTCCCAAAACTTCTACAGCAAAAATGAATAGACCAAGACCGATTCAAAATGTGCTAGAGTCCGTGACAAGACCAAGACCTTAAAAAAAACGCCTCGAGGCCGTTTTTGAGTACTATGACACTTTGTATAGTATGTATAAAGTCAATACAACTTACCTCGTCATCAGACAAAGCACTAATTAATTACACGTTTGCGAACAGTACGGTGAAAGTAGGTTGGCCTCTTTCACACCACACTTGTCCCACTCCGAGTAAAAGCTTGTCAAAGTGCGTTAGAGATTTTGTTACAGATTTTTTCGGAATTAATTTAGTGGATTAAAAAAGCACTTCCTGTAACAAAGGAGGATAAGATGGAGGGGTCGAAGAGGCTAGTGTGGTGGAGTTGGCGTGTATAGGGTGGTGTTATTAAAAAGCAGGATGACATTTTCTTATGAATTAATCTGTATTACATTGCATTCTCTTATTTTTGCCACCATTTTGTGCAGCATAACCCCACATGACTCTCATATGACATTTATTTGTGAGCATACTGTTGTAAAACTCAAACTGGGATGGTTGCCATGGAGCCGCTCAAGATAGCATCTGTTAAACCCTGACTTCTGCATTACAAAGCCGCTCTTGTCATCTGAGTGGGCACGGCCCTATTTAGCCACATATCTGTTTTGTTTTTTTTCTTGTGTGTTTCTCCTAGCATATATAGAGCTGGATTTGACAGGAGGATAGGTGGGGTCAGGGGGGCCGAGGTCGGCGATGTTTTGGTAGATCCAGGCACATGGGCAGAGAGGGGCCATAACACTGTATTCTACACCAAAATTAAACAAGTTGAAAAAATGACATTCAGACTTAATTTGCAAATGGACATAACAGAAAGACTGTGGAGAAATTGGGACCATTATTTTAACTCAAATATATCATGATTTTGTTTCTTTGATGTTTAGTTGATGTTTATTTTTTATTTTTTTATTTCTTTTGCCCTCTGGTCTAGTTCTGTTGTGTTGTGTTTATTTAAAAAAAATCTTTTTGGGGAAAAAAAAGAGAGAAAACCCTGTATTCTGAGTGGTATTAACTGCCTTGGAGATACAGAGTTGTATGCCATACTGTGTAACATTCTAGGCTAAACAGTAACAGCTTCATTTGAAGACAATAACGTGTCAGACCCTTTGTCAGAAAAGTTACACTGAGCTCCTTTTACTAACCTCATTGCTCTATCATGAGCTGTAGGTGGAGCAAAAACAGAAAATACAATACAAATCCTGAATCAGAATCAGAACAGGTTTATAGCCATTGTCAATAAACAACATTCACAAACATAGGAACTTGTTTCGGCATTAAGGTGCAACATAAAACACTAAGCAATGATAAAAACAACATATATGAAACATATATGGAATAAAAAGGGCATGCATTAGGAAACAATTAAAATTTACAATAGTATGATATAAAAATAGACTTATTATGTACACAAGAATGTACTGTTAAATTTACAGATGTAGTGCAGAAAGTGACAGTGCAGTGAGTAATTCATTAAATTGTGGCTAAAGTGGCAGGTGTTTAAGAAGTGTTCATGAGTCCAAAAGGCAGAGGGAAAGAAACTATTCTTGTGGCGGGAGGTTCTGGTCCGGATGGACCGTAGCCTCCTGCCTGAGGGGAGTGGCTGAAATAGTCCATGTCCAGGGTGAGAAGGGTCAGCTGTGTTCCGAACTGCTCGTCCCAGAGCCCTGGAGACGTACAGGTCCTGCAGAGATGGAAGTCTGCAGCCGATCAACTTTTCATCAGAACACACAATGCGCTGTAGTCTCTGTTTGCCCCTGGCTGTGGCTCCAGCGTACCACACGGTGATGGAGGACGAAAGGATGGACTCAATGATGGCCGTGTAAAACTGCACCATCATCTGCACTGGCAGCTTGGCTTTCCTCAGCTGCCGCAGGAAGTACGTTTTCTGCTGGGCCTTCTTGATGTCCTGGATGATGGTGGTGCCGAGGAGGCGGAAGGAGTCCACGGTGATGCTGAGGGAGTCATGGTGAGGGGGGGCTGGGGGGCTGTGACTTTCCTTAAGTCCACGATCATCTCCACAGTCTTCTAGGTGTTGAACTCCAGGTTGTTACCTCTGCACCAGGACACCAGCCAGTCCTGTAGACAGACTCATCTCCGTCCGAGATGAGCCCGATGAGGGTGGTGTCGTCCGCAAACTTCATCATTTTTACGGAGTCGTGGCTGGAGGTGAAGCAGTTTGTGTACAGGGAGAAAAGCAGAGGAGAAAGTACACAGCCCTGTGAATGCTGCACGCACTGCCTCCGATCCGTCAGGAAGTCAGTGATCCACCTGCAGGCGGAGTCAGGCGCGTTGAGCTGGGAGAGCTTGTTCTGGAGCAGAGCAGGGAGGATGGTGTTGAATGCAGAGTTGAAGTCCACAAACAGGATCCTGGCATAGGTTCCCGGGGAGTCCAGATGCTACAAGAAGTGGAGTGCCAGGTTCATGGTGTCGTCTATATACCTGTTGCCTCTGTAGGCAAACTGCAGGGGGTCCAGCAGGGAGGAGGTGAAGGACTTGAGGTGGGACAAGACTAGGCGTTCAAATTACTTCATGACGACACAGACGTCAGCGCCACAGGCCTGTGATCATTAAGTCCAGTGATCCGGGGTTCTTCTTGGGGAGGACAATGATTGGTGACTTGAAACAGGCTGGGACGTGGCATGACTCCAGGGAGGTGTTAAAAATATGCTTATTAATTGTCAAATAATAGTATCAGCTGTGTTACAGGCCAATCTACAACCCATTTAAACATCGCTTTATTGGATTATGTATTGTCAAAGCCTAGACAGTGTTTTTGCACTGAGCATGAATATATGTCTGAAAAACAGCTGCTTGGCAAATATTTAGCAACCACACTTTTGTTTGTATCCCATGGTCCTCAATGGGAAACGATGGAATGAAGATAACCTGTTGACGACAGGAGGGTCAGAGATAATGACCAGATGCGAACAACATTAGAGGAGGTAGACAGAACCATGGCATGACTACAGTGTGGACATGGAGATGAGAAGACCCCACATGGCTTCCTAGCGAGCAAACAGGGACTGACACTTCGTGGGGGAAAGCGGTTAATGCTGCACCAGTCGGAGGATGATAAAGATTTAATAGACAAAATGTGTCCAATAATTGCAAAAGTAAATCATGTTCCGCAGTATATGCCATGGTCCTCTAGTGACATGGTGGGACTCGCTGCAAAAGTCCCTGACCTGACAGAGGGAGCTAATAAGTGGATTAATACCTTAAAAGAGTCCACAGCGGGGATGACCCTGTGACTAGGGAACATGAAAGCCTGGTTAATGCATGTCGCTGCCAAACATAATACAGAAGTTCTGCAGGCAACAGGGCTCGCCCTAGTTATTGGTGGAAACGGAGCTGATGGCTTAGGGTTTAATGGGCACAGAAGCAGAATGTGGGAAGGGCTGAGAAAAAGCTTTCCTGAAAAAATTGACCCCTCAAAACTGAAGGGCGAAAAGCTCAAAGACATAGACCAACCAGCTTAATTCCTAAACAACAATAATGGCATAATTTTAGTTGACAGTGGTCTGTTTGTAGTTTGTAATGAGCGCACAACAGGGAGACACGATCCACCACACACAGGCGGTGACGCAAACAGTGCTGAGTCTTTTATTACACACGGACAACGTGCAGTTAAAATAAGCACAGACATCAATCACTCTGATGCTACACCACATACAAATGTTGCCTTCCTCCTTCTGACTGCCAAAATGCTATGTTTTGAGCATGTGCCAATGGCAAGCCGCTTGTCAGTGCCAAATGTTACCCGATGTGACAAATTCTGAAAACTTTCGCCACATGTACCCATTGCTGAATATTGGGCACAAGCAAGGATGTAGACACAGGTTAAGACCAATTTGGACATATTTTGGCGCAGCCAGATGTGAGAAAGCCCAACTATAATGCCCATATGTTTTCAGAATCATGTGTAACAGGCAACAGATAAGATAAGATAAGATCACCTTTATTTTTCCCACAATGGGGAAATTCCAGGGTTGCAACAAAGGGTACAGAAACAGATTAGGCACAGTATAATAATAAAAACAGATAACTTAGAAAAAGAAAACTCTTATAATCTTAATAATAACACTTATTTACAGCTGTCATATGGTCTTTGGTGCGCGGTGTCTTGGGCACTGGTACCACACAGGAGGTCTTCCAGACCTGTGGTACCACCCTCAGCTTCAGGCTCATGTTGAAGACATGCTCCATAACTCCACACAGTTCATCTGCGCAGGACTTAAGGAGCCTGGAGCTGATACCAGTCAAAGAAACGCCACCAAAAGCCATTAAGTTCATCACTTAAGCAAATGACACATTTAACAGTGAATATATTGATTCAAACCATTTTACCATTGTGAAGCAGGGACAGGACACACGCGTTTATGTGTGCGTTTAGCTAGAATGAATAGGTTTTCCAACTTGTTGCTGCTTATGTTGTTGGACATAACACAGCATTGCAGTTTATTGAAGTCTGGAAGTGGTCATGTGATCCCGGAAAGGGTCTTGGATCAGTCCGTGCTCCCAGTGCGCGGGTCTCTGGTCCACCCGTAGGCAATCACTCACCACGGGTTTCAGGTTCCTGGGCCGCGTAAATGTTCAACCGCACGCTGGTTGTATTTCAAGCTCTTGATTCATTGTCAAAACAACAATGAACAACAGGCTATAGAACACACTTCGTTCATTAGCTCAGAAATGTGTTATGCCTTGTGTACACTGACTCCTGGGCTGGTGCAGTTTGGGACCCGTGCGGGTTACTTCGATATAGTAATTAATGTTGCAAGTATACCTGTCACCAACATTTTCTGATCCTTTAGTGTTTATAGTTCCATATCAAAATGTGTAAAGCTGCTAAATAATACTATACAATGGAATTTTTCAAAACTTGGTTGATTCATTCAATTTGGTTGTTTTTTTTTTCTTTCAGTAATTGGTTGGTTTCGCAGTTCATCATATTGGCATCTGATCATTACCTTTTACCATTTGTTCTCCATCCCACAAATCCAAATTTAGTAGAAAAGATCATTTTCAACCAAGATTTCCACAAAGGGTAGCTAATTATGCCTAGCCATTCTACACTACAGAAATCTTGAATATATCATGTTCTTAACCTGTTCACACCAATTTGAACAAATGCTAATTGCATCCATTCCACCTGGAGACACAACTTGGAGGTGGTTAATTACATCCTTCCTCATCGACTTGAGACAAAATGGATTGGGGATGTCACAGAGGCACTTTTCAAAAACAAAAACATGTAACTAACAATCCGCTGCTTGCTACAGTGAAATGTCCCTATGAAGAGGCTTATCAATTGTGAAGTTTTGAACAGGAAGTCAATGGGCCTGTGTCTATTACTACGCTGTTTTAGATCCATTTTGACAACAAAATGTAAAATGATGTTCTACTGTTATAGTTCAATACTAATTATCTGGAAAAAGCCAATGCTTATTTTTCTTTCTGATAGATATAGGTCAGTGTAACAACATACTAAAACATTTAACGTTGCCAAATCTTAAAAGAAAAAAAAGAATGGGGGTTTCGCAGGAGAGTTCTCTTCAGGACTATGTCAGGAAATGTTTCAAAGCTGGTTTCCCACCCAAGGACAGCAGAGGGAGACTTTGAACGCTTGAAACGCCTTGAAAATACACATTTAACATTACAAGTACTTACAAAGGCGTTTAATAAGGTATCTTACTTAGTTCGCCTTTAATTCGAATGAACTTTTACACATTCATTAAATGCTGTTTTGTAACCAAGATTGGCCTTCCTCTAAGTACATTTTGAGCATTATCAACCTTTCACAATCACATTACTGTCAAATATACGGCCCTGAATGTATTACATGCAGCAAAGTAACTTTTTTTTAGGCAAACTCTAACTATATGTACATTGTATTTGTTTCCATACACCCAATAAATTGGCTATATTTATAAGTTATGTGGCAGTACTTAAAGCACATAGCGTCCTTGTCTGTGAATATAGATGTGGCTGTTCACATAATTCACTCAGGTGGATATTATTGAATGCGTTATCAAAAAAGTGTACTGTTAACACATAATAACTCAGATGAACTGGCCTCAGTTGTCATCTTGTCCTTGGTATGAAGAGAAAGTTAGAGTAGCTATTTCAGGAGTGTCTTAGTCCATTGTCCTACCACTCCTGTGTCAAGTTGCTTCACTGAAGCTTTGAATTCACCATGACGACCACAGATCAGAATATGCCTGTAACTTTTAATATGCATTTTTTAATACTTGTGGTACAGCGCATGGTGCATCCACCAACCAATCATTTGGAAGCTGGCCTAACCTCAACCATGGTGCTGTTGTGTCCTTGGGCTAGACACTTAATGTCTACAAACACATGATCAAATGGAAGCATTTAAAGGACACATATTATGCGTTATCTGTATTGTTATTGCCCTTTGAACATGCTTTTACCTTCACTTTGACATCTTATGTAAGCTTTTAGAGTTTAAAAACAATTGAGCACAAAAACCACTACTATTATTGTAGAAAAGATTCAGTTGTAGTCTCTGGACTCTGTTTTAGAAAAGCAAAACATTTCGTCTCTCATCCAAGAGTAATCCTCAATCTATGAATCAAGTCTGGGAATGCAGGTTATAGATCCTGAGTTGACGACAACTGAATCTTTTTCTACAATGGAACACTCCTGGACGATTGAGGGATTACACCGATAGAAACTATTATTGTTCATCAGACAGGTGTTTAAAGAGGGTTAAGGAGCATGTAGACCTGCTGGTCTACAGGTCTGGGTCCGGAGATTGGGTGGGGTATCTAAAGCTGAAGACACGCTACACGACACGACACCCGATTTTCTTAACATTTTCAGTCGCACTTAGTCACTCTCAATCCTTTCTAGTTGAAGTCAGTCTCAGTTGCTTCAGTCCTGTACTGGGGAGCAGTTCACACCTGGACTCACATTCGCAAAGTGTTGATCGCAGAAAGACTCGACTAGACTGCAGTCACAGTCATTCAAATATGTTTGAATTAACCCTGGAATTTTGGGAATAAATTGAAAAACTGAAAATCAAACAAGTTTATTGCTCACTTCTTTCACTGCCTGTATATGAGGAAAACATCACATACACAGTTGGTGCTTTTGAATATCACAGTTCTCAGTCATTGGATCAAATGCTATCACCATATATGGACTGGCGCCATCCCACTCCAACAACACGCTATGTGAGGTGAAAAACTAACACAGCACATGACTCTGAACACACCATCCCCACTGTCCAACATGGTGGTGGCAGAATCATGCTGCTGCTTTTCTTCAGCAGGGACAGGGAAGCTGCTCAGAAGATGGAGCCAAATACAGGGCTGTCTTGGAAGAAGACCTGTGGGTGTCTGCCAAAGATTTGAGACTGGAATGGAAGTTCACTTTCAACAACCCTAAACATAAAGCCAGAGCTACAATGGAATGGGTTCAAACAAAACATACTCATGTGTTAGAATGGCCCGGTCAAAGGCCAGACCTGAATCTAATCGAGAAACTGTGGCAAGATCTGAAAACTGCTGTTCACAAACGCCATCAAATCTGACTGAGCTTGAGCTTGAGCAAAGAATGGGAAAACATTTCAGAGAAAGCCGGTTCCACAAAGTATTGACTCAAGGCGGCTGAATGCTTTTGCATGCTGCACTTTTTCTTTTTCTTTTTTTTATGAGGAAATCATGTATAATTTCCCTTCCACTTCACAGTTGTGTGCCGCTTTGTGTTGCTCTTTCACAAAAAATATTACAACTTTGTGGTCATGATGTGAGAAAATGTGGAAAAGTTCCAGGGGTACAATTATTTTTGCAAGCCAGTGTAATTTTTATAATGCCCATTTGTATGATTTTAATCTTGTATAGTTTAGCTTCCTTTTTTTGTACCATTTATCATGATAAAACAAACAAATAATGAGATGGGCAAAAGCAATTATGTATTAAGTGTATTATCTCTCATAATATTGCTATAAAATGTCCATTAGTGACTCAGCTAATATCAGGTCGTGAAGACGGGCACAGAGTAATAGATATGATTTATCACTTCTTGGGATCAGTGCCATTAAGGCTGTTGTGAGCTACAAAAGATCATTTCAAAATGTAACCCAAAGGGAAATTATATATGGACGTCGTATATACTGTAGGTTATGTTCACATTGTGACATTAAGTGATCATGGTCATCATCTCAGATGGAGGGCAGAGGTCTGTAGAATGCTATGGGAGATTGACTGTTTTTGAAAGAATTATCCAAGACGGCTCAACAGCGCCTTGGCCCACTTCTCAAGCTGAGCAAGATAGACCTCCACACACCTCACCACCATCTGCAGGGGGTTGATTGAAAGCGTGCTGTCCTACTGCCTCCTGTCCTGGTTCGGAGGCTGTAGTGCACAGGAGAGGAAGCAGCTCCATATAATCGCTTTTAAAAGATCATTGGCGCCGCACTCACCCCTGTAAGAGGAACTGTACGAGTAGTGCTGCATCCATTGATACAACAATAATAAAGATGTCCATTATGCCTCTCACCATACGTTCGCACTCTCACGCTCTCTGGAAAAAGGTGTTAGGCGTTGGTTTTGGTTAGGTCTCATCTCCTCACCACAATCCCAGAGCCAGGTTTGTTTCCCAGCCGCAGAGAAGAGAGAGAGCCTCAGCATGTTGTGAGCATGCACATTGTGGAACTAGTGACTCTTTTGTCCTCACGCCAAAGAGAAATCAACTTTTTTTGAAAAGAAAAAGCTCCTTCTCCTTCATTATAACCACTGTTTTGTATCTGAGGAGTAAATGTTGGGTAACAGTGATGTGGCGCTAAAACAGTGCTAAAACAAGCGTGTTCTGTTGTTGTGCGTCATTGCTCTTGTCAATCCCCTCATTTTGTTTCAGTAGTGATGTTTTTCATTGCTTGAGGACTTATTGTATGGCATCATATTGTGAAATCTGTCAACATAAAAGATAAATAAGGCTCAGTTAAATGCATTTACTTGTTTATTTGATATTATAATGATTATATTTCTGTTTTCAGCAACTCAAAGCATTTGTCAGCAAATGATATAGGTTGTACAATAATGATAATTATTGGTAAAGCAAGAGTACTCTAACGTGTTAGTTTTTTAAACAAAGTAGTAACTTAACACATTAGTTTTCCAGGGCAGTAACAAGTTACTTTTAAAAGTAACGCTACCCAACACAGGTTGTCATACATTGTTTTTACTGATGAGAAAAGACATTTCATTGATTTGTGGGTACGAGCTCACATTGAAATGAAAATAAAGTTAATTCACTCATTCATTCATTTGGACAGAAATATACTCTCTACAAGATAGGTGCAAATAAACACCACCCCTCCATCTATGACGCGTTTGGGTTCAATTAAGAACTAAACGTGTAGCTTCTGACTTCAAGAACCAGGATGTATGTGAGGAGATGAAGAGGCACAAACAAAAGATGTTCCAACTGCAATGACTCAGGCTGAATAACAGTGAGACATAAGACACTTCCATCTGGACAACATGTATTTTAAGAGACACTGTGGGATCGCAGTGAAGAAGGTCTGGACTCAAAATGGTCAAGAAAACAACTCTAATAGATTAGAAAGGAGTGAATGAGTTGGATCAATGAAAAAACCTATTACCATTTTACCGTAGAAATAGTTCATTTGAGTGAAACAATAGCTCCACAGACAGAAATGAATGCCTTTTGTCAGTTGTACTATCCATAGTTCTGTCACTCAATGCAAATCCATCCATCCATCCAGTCAGTCGGAATGTTTAGGAGCTTTTTTTGAATACCACCTTAGGCACTATATGTTAGATTGTGTAAGTAGATGAATAAACATAAAACAGAAAGTGTGGATATTGTACCAAATAAAGTTTTTGTAAAGGGGTTTCAATAAATGTATTAGAATTGCAAAATGTGGAATTTAAAGATGCATTATGTAACTTTTCGGATGGAAAATGCGCCACCTGCTTCTTCATGGAGATGTTATTGCTTTACCCTGAATGGCATCAAACAGACCCTTTAAAATGCTGTAATCGGAATGGAGGCACAGTGAACGATACACTTTCAATAAATAACTAACATAATATTTTTAGCTATTTTATTAACTTAAATGAGCAACAATTTTGAATTTACAGGGTAGTAAAAAGTTTGATTATGTAAATATAATATGTTCAAGCCTCCAAATTGTAATTTTGCATTGCAATTGTGGGAAACTATGTATTAAATCTGTAGGTAAATAGAAACTATTGCAATTTAAAGAAGCTACATGTAACTTTTCTGGTGTAAGATTTCCAACCTGCTTGTCTTAGTGGAGATTTTTTTTTTTGCAAGGAATCTTTAAATGAATTTATAACCATGAAAACAAGCAGGTGACAGGCAAAGCTACTCTTGGCAATACAAACACATGTAATTGAATAAATGGAAGACATAAAATTGAATATTACACTGTGGTACATTTCAGGCAAAGAAATTACATATCAATGACGCAAGTAGATGACAGACCCTCCACTAGAAAAGTTAACCCCATATTATAAACAAATAATGTAAAATGCACATACAACTATTTTCTATTCTTGTTCTGATTTTATTTGCCAAAACTACCCCGAATTTTCATATTTTATGATATTCAGAAGCTAAACAAAATTATTCCATTAAAATCACATGTTTCACTTCACATTTGCCTCCAAATTCCTCCATTCTGCACACTTGTCTACATTATATCCTGCATTTATGTCATTGCACGTGCTTTTATTGCACAAAAATAAAAATAAAAATAAATAACATGCATTCTTACGGCTCCCTCTCCACACATCTCACCTGCAGCTCAGTCTAATGATGGCATAATCTACTTCTCTTCATGGAGATAAACTTTTAATGCGATGCTGTGGAACACTCCAGGCCAAGGGTTAACATATACAGCAAGTTGCAAACCCTCCAACAAAAGTTACACCTCTAAAATCTCTCATCCCACACAGTTCTGACACATAGTCCACGTGATGATGTTAATTTACACCTTGTTCACGGTGCTGGTGGGAGGACCCTCGTAGGAGAGCTGCCATTCACTCAGTATGGGACCCGGACATGTGTAGGTGCACCAAAGTACAGTATGTTCTTCATTAAGTTTTACAGTGCAGTACCAGTTATCTGCAGTACAAACCCCTACTGTAAAATGCCGTATGTGCTAAGTAAGTGTGATTGAATTATATGGTTGGATGTAATGGCGGTTTATATGTAAGCGGTTATCATATATATATATATATATATATATATATATATATATATATATATATATATTGACATATATATATATATATATATATATATATATGACAACCACTACAGAGCACAAATACCATTTTCTAACCTTATGAATTGCATTACTTTTTTCCCAGTCAGCATAGTTGAACCCTTCAAATCTTAATATTTACTCTATACCAGGGTCTCCAACCTTTTGAACCTAGAGGTCAGAGAGCCGTGTTAGCGACATTGAGTCTGTTTAACAGCAAGCCATCGATCTGGTACAGTTAAATTCCTGTAAACCATAAACCCTTATCCCATTATTAGTGCACAGAGTTTGGCAACTAAACTAAACATTTACAATGGTACAGGCAGAACTGAGGGTGATTTTTGCAACAGAAAAATAATATCACAAAAATTTAAACTATTTTATGCACTCAATGAAGTTGTTGCCTTGAGCAATTATCCTTATAACCTTTTTCCAACACTTAAGTATGCATTACTTATTAATAATTATTAGTCATTGAATTGACTTCAAGTTCGACCCTCTATAGTTTAAATAGTATCATATTATATACACACAATAAATATTGAGTCCCAAAATCGAATTGATCTCTCATTTATTGAATGAGAAGTTATTAAACTGGGTACACGGATGTGATGAATGCATCAATATTGAATTATTGTTATTAAACCCTTGACCACTGCTCTAAACTATAACTATCAAAAATTCATGTATTGCCCAGATTTCTCTATCTGTTCCAGACTCTTCTAATTTCCATCCCCAACCGGCTGTTTGATGAGTGGAATAAAGCAATCTCAAGATTTATATGGAAGGAAAACTTTACAATTATCAAAAGAAAAAGGAGGCTGGAGATTACCTTGTTTGAAAAATTGCTTTATTTCAGATCACATAAGAGCTTTGCTGTTCTGTTGCGAATTAAGCTCGATGGAAAAGTATTGAGATTGGTGTTGTGCCGGGAGTTCCTGTACAGGAATTTTTGGCAGACGACAGACAGTTGAGTCATTTGGGGCAGGTGGAGAACCCTTGGGTGAAATCTGTTCTTACAACATGGAAGGAGCTAATCAAAACATACAAAGATGTTAAAATCTTAAATTGGCTGGCTTGCGATAAAACATTCACAGTTAACAGCTCAGTTCAAGATTCAAAGTCTGGACAACAAAAGGTATAAAGGTTTTTTACCAGATTGTAAAGGAGAATCATCTAGCTTTGAGCTTCCATGTGCATTTTCATTTATGGCTGTTGTTGGATGTCTGCATATTTTGGTTTATGTCTCCTCTCTCTGGTCGTGTTTTGTTTTCTTGTGTTCTCTTTTCGTATAAATTTGAAAAATAACATTTAAAGTCTGGTCATCATAACATTTAAATATTAGAAAAAGATTCAGTTGTAATATGATCTGGACTCGGTTTTTAGAAAAACACAACGTTTCAACTCTCATTCAAGAGTCATTCGCATCAATTCTGGGTTTTATATCCTCTTCTGTGTGGGCCCTGCACACCCGGCGGGACCTCCTGATCAAGGGAGTTTTTGGTTTCACTTGAGATTACTCTCTTTTTTTTACTAACAGCCCTGTAATAGGCTATCAACATCCGATTGTAACCTGACTTTCACTCCCTCCTCATTGAATACCTGATTAGCATCAGAATGCATCTCCCGCTCCATGGCTTCAACACACTTATATATTATAAACATATATATATATATATATATATATATATATATATATATATATACACACACACATACATATATATATTTGATATAATTATCAAATTGATCAGATTTTGTTCTTGAAAAGCCATGACCTGGGTTGTTCCAGGTCGGGCACCCAATACTCCCTACGAACGTATTGGACTTTATGCAGGGCTGGTTTCCATGTGACTTGTCAGTGTCACCCAGGCTGTATCTGTTGAGGAACAACGGACAGGTGCCTTATTTGAGCAAGCCACTGTTCAGGGCCATTCACATAACATTTAATTAAATTATGCAGGTCTTGAGACATCCAGGCATATAACCAGGAAGCTTCTTAAAGGTTGTGTTGGGTGAATGTGGCTCCACCTAGATGGTGACATGCCAGTGACGTCACCAATAAAGACCCCAGGGCATCCTCCACATGGCTCTGTCCCAGGTGCGAGAGAGCTGGAAGCGCAGTCCTCCAGGTCAATTCAGGGTCCTCCACAAAGATCTTTCATAAACAGCCTCCTTCAAACCTCTTACACACTAGGGCTCCTGATCCAACAGAAATGTGTCCCTGTCCTAAAATTAGTGGCCTGTAGCGTTTATGTGACCAGAAATTTTTTTCCAGCGGTGTTAGAAGAGGTGATTTTCAAATGGCTGAGTAGTTTCCCCATTGTAAATAGTGTTACAACCCTCTGTGCTGCACTTGATAGCATATACTACTCCTGCTTTCCTATCCTGAGAGGTCTTATCTTTGGGTTGTATAAGCCTTGAGCCCAAGATTTGTCTGTTAGGCTTTAGTGCCCGCCTTGCCCCCCTTGCTTTAGTCTTGTGTGTGTGTTCTGATAGTGTTATATTCTGCATATCATGCCTGAGTCCTGGCTCCTGATTGGTGGATTCTGCTCCTGTCACTGCTGGATTGTTTCTAGGCGGCCTGCCATCCTGATTGGTGCTTTGCTGCTCCGGTCCACTAATCCTGACGATCCACCTGCCTACGCTCCACCTGGTAAAAGTGCCGCCCAGCTGCTGGTCGGGTGGCTCTGACTCAGTGTTGAGTTCGTCTTTGGAACTGTTAGACATGCCTCTTGTGTGCATTGTAATTGTGAGAGTCTTCTCTGCGTGACACGCTTTAGTTATCTACTCTGTTAAGTTTTGTTCCCAACCCTGGTAGAGTTTGTTTTTTGTTGTGTAAACCTTAACACTAGGACTACCAGGATTTTTGAACTACTAGAACTCCCAAGCCGTCAATTTGACGGTTGTGCTCTGGCAATGATGTAATCAAAAGAATGATTCTTCTAACACGCAAAACATTTGTCTATTAGCCTCTTTTATGAATATTATCATTATTCAGAGTGCCCAAGTTGACCAGCCTCAGCGGAGGAAGGAGGAAGAAGAGTGGGAGGAGAAGGAGGGGGGTTGTTTGCGCTAGCGAAGCCGCTGTTACAGAGAATATACGCATATTCATTCATTGATCTGGACAAACCTTCCTAAAAAAAGCCAGCCAAATACTATAATAACACAGGATTCGTAAAATACCTTGAATATTGTCACCGTTGCCAAGAATATGCCACTCCTGTGCGGCGATGTTACCGGGGCAGCTGAAGCAACAGGCAAATAGTTTGTTGATCTCGACAGCCTAAAATGCCATAACTATATAATAAAGTTTGTCATAAATACCTTGAACATTTACAATAGACCTACTGCAAGTGAGATTTCGTCCTCCGAATCGCTTCCTGATTCGGCTGAGCTGCCCAAAACCCACGAGTCCTCGAGTCTAATTCGCCTTCACCTCCCGAATGAAACCTCATCAATGTTTTGAAGCATTGCCAGGGCCTCTTGTACGGATAATGGCTTCAAATCCATTTTACCTTTAGCCTTGCTGTGAGAGACACTAAAGGTGATGCAACGCTCGCACTACACTGTCATCCGCGGCGAAAAATGTCAATGTAATTAATAGAGGCGTCGAATTGACGGGTATGAGAGTTAGAGGAAGAATTACTCAGAACTCATTGTAACGTTTTTATTTCAGTTGAATAGCAATATGGGGATGATATACACAAAGGTAAAGAAAAAGTCAAGAGCCCATGAATCTGAAAGAGCAACGTAACCAGAATAATTAGACGTACAATTCTGAAAACTGTCAAATTGATGGCCTTAGGAGTTCTAGTGTTTATACCCTTCTTTATCTACTTATCTATTATCTACCTAATTTTTTATTTAACCACTTAATTACCATTTTACATCTTGGTGTTGCTTCCCATTTTTCTTGCCGAGCTGGATTTGTAACAGGGTTTCAAAGCTGTACTAATGCCATGCTTGGAAAAAAGCCGCTTCAGTTGTTCTGACAGGTTAGCTACATAAGGGAGGGTGACTTGAGGCTTGTGGTCGTTCGTACCATTCAATTTGCATGATGGGCCATGTGGCATGTGAGAGAATGTCGGGAAAGATTTTGTTTGAATGTGTCAGCCGTCTGGGTATTTTTGTGTACATTTTGGATGTAGTTTTTGTGGTTTGTTTTCTTCTGTTTTTGTTGAATACGTTTGAAGTATGTTTTAATTCAATAAAAATCAAATGGATGTCATTTTAATACATTTAGCAACGAGTAACATACAGTGCATCCGGAATGTTTTGACAGAGCTTCACTTTTTCCACATTTTGTTATTTTACAGCCATAATCCAAAAAATATTAAATTGATTATTTGCCTCAAAATTCCACAAACAATACCCAATTATGACAACTTGAAAAAAGGTTGTTAGAATTCTTTGCAAATGTATTAAAAATAAAAAATAAAACAATAAAGTGCCATGAAACTCAAAATTGAGCACAGGTACATTGTTTTTCCACTGATCTTCCTCGAGATGCTTCTACAACTTAAAAGGAGTCCATTTGTGATAAATTCAAATGATTGGACATGATTTGGACAAGCACACACATGTGTATATAAGGTCCCACAGTTAACAGTGATTTCAGAGCACAAACCAAGCCATCAATTCCAAGGGATTGTCTGTAGACCTCCGAGACAGGATTGTTTCAGGGCACAGATCTGGGGAAGGGAGCAGAAACATTTCTGCTGCATTGAAGGTCCTATGAGCATAGTGACCTCCATCATCTGTAAATGGAAAAAGTTTAGTACCACCGAGACTCTTCCTAGACCTGGTCCCAGCCAAACTGAGCAATAGGGGCCGATCCCTGACAGATCTCCAGAATGTCACTGTGGAAAGAGGAAAACCTTTCAGAAGAACAACCATCTTTGCTGCACATAACCAATTATGGCTGTGTGGCAAAGTGGCCAGACAGAAAACCCTCCTCAGTAAAAGGCACATGACCGCCCGCCTGGAGTTTGTTAAAAGGCACCTGAACGACTCTCAGACCATGAGAAACAAATATCTCTGGTCTTGAATAGCAAGAGTCATGTCTGGAGAAAACCAGGCACCACTCATCGCCTGGCCAGTACCATCCCTACAGTGAAGCATGGTGGTTGCAGCACCATGATGTGGGGCTGTTTTTCAACCGGGAGACTAGTCAGGATCAACAGATAGATGAATGCAGCAGTGTACAGAGACATCCTTGATGAAAACATGCTCCAGAGCGCTCTGAATCTCAGACTGGGGCAATGGTTCATCTTTCAACAAGACAACGACCATAAGCACACAGCCAGGATAACAAAGGAGTGGCTACAGGACAACTCTGTGAATGTCAGTAAGTGGCCCAGCCAGAGCCTAGACTCAAACCCAATTGAACAACCCTGGAGGGATCTGAAAATGGCAGTGAACCAACGCTCACCATCCAACCTGATGGAGTTTGATCGGTTTTGCCAAGAAGAATGGGAGAAACTGCCCAAAAATCGGTGTGTCAAGCTGGTAGCATTAGACTCAAAAAGAGGCT
Organism: Chaenogobius annularis; assembly: GCA_015082035.1. Classification (NCBI taxonomy): domain Eukaryota; kingdom Metazoa; phylum Chordata; class Actinopteri; order Gobiiformes; family Gobiidae; genus Chaenogobius; species Chaenogobius annularis. The sequence goes on from BJKM01000059.1 coordinate 667,729, forward strand.
GTAATTAGTGTTAAAGTTGCTTCAACAAAGGCTGTGCGCTAAATCTATTTTCATCTTTAATACATTTACAAAGAATTCAAACAACCTTCTTTCACATTGTCATAATGGGGTATTGTTTGAAGAATTTTAAGGTAAATAATTGATTTAATCCTTTTTGGAATAAGGCTGTGACTTAACAAAATGAGGAAAAAGTGATATGCATTGAATATTTATACATTTATAAATATAAATTACGTGGCTGTTAGATTTCAAGCTAATATTGGTTCTGATGTGGGAATTTTTGGCCGATACCGACGCCGATGCTATGCTAAGCTTGGGCCGATAATCGATATTAGCCGATATTTTCTAGTCGTTCTTTTGTTATATAAATTATTATTATTTTCTTTTATCTCTTGGTTTTTAATTCTCACCCATTGGTTTTACCTGTGGTTTTAAAACAAATAGAGCCCTAGACCTTATAAATACTTGTGCTGGTTCTGAAAATAAATTGACTAAATAGATCTTTAGACACAATTTTCTTATCATTGCCTTTCTCGGTCACACTTGAGAGGATTAAAAAAAACAGCACACCAAATGAACTCAATCAAAAGAAACGTTAACAAGCTAAATTATTTAACATTGGGAAATCCAATAAAGTAAATAAACATTCAGTATATGAAGCAAACAATGTAAAGTGATTACATCAATACTATCACTTGAAAGGAAAATATAGGTGAGCAAAGATATATAATAAATGAATAAGAATAACCACTATATAGATCCTAAGCTGCATCACAAAAACGTCTTACATTGTTTTTATGGACCACCCACAGCCAAATGAATGAGTCACGCTTTACGTTAAGATCCATGTGGATGTGCTATCTTCAGCCTCTCCTCTCTGTGCTCGCATACATTCAGCTGTGCTCCATACTCCCACAGGGTCCACAGCTACAGCAATTAAACTCATGGTCTGACATTTAGAAATGGATTGTTTGGAGCTTTTTGATCCTAAAACTTTCACCACAAAGCGAGGTGAGATGAGAGGAAGGCAGTTTGTTCATGAATGGCATTATACTGTAAACTGTATTTGTGTTGAAATGGAGAGGCACATCTTTATAATAACCACACCTTAATGATTGTAGCTTGGGCAGAAGGCAAAGGTGAAGCGCCCAAACGAATCATAACAAACATGGGGACCACGCTTAAACCTGTTTTAGTGGCAATATGGACAGAAGGAAGTGCTTTTTGCATTTATGGATGGAAAAGATGTCGGTGCTTTTCCAACAAGCATTTGATTTCTTGCCTTGTTCCGCTGTTGTGACATTTCGCCCAGTCAGCTTAAATTGTTCGTCATGAATTCCTGCTTTTTCCCGATTACTTTCCAGAGCATTTCCAGATCGATTAATGTGTACAACTCAATTCAGAGTGCTACACATTTCAATGTGACGTTACCCGTAAAGTGCATATGATAGGTCAGTGTACATAAGTTTATTTTTGAGATTTTACCCATAGTCTTGCCAAGCTTTCCCTATTTTGACCATTTGGTAAAGTTTATAATTGTACTTCCTGGTTGGACATGAGCCGCAGATGTGACATGGGTGGATGTAATTCCACAACTACTCCTTATAAATTACACAATAGTTTTGATCTGACAAATAATAATACCTGATGACGCCTTTATTTTATTAAATGATTGTTTAAACTTTCGTCAGTGTATTTTGGTTAGAATGTTGCTTATTGATGACATTGATAGAGGGTTTCTGTTTTAGAACTCTTCACTACCTGTTATTTTCAACTTTTATCTTTCCATTTGTCTTCACAAACTGCAACATGACTGATGTAAAACTATGATCAAAATGTATGACACAGAAAAACCCACCAAATAAAGTTGTCATATGGACTTTTAGCATTATCCTGAATCATTCTCAATAAAGATTTTCATAGATAAACAGAACTATGTAAAATACCACAAAATGTATCCGAACAGTAATTGCCTGTCAGTAGTCAGAACGTAGCAGACCATTTAATTTAATAGGGTGTTTTTAAAAAGTATAATGAATATGTCAAAACAATTCCACCTCAATAATTGTAGCCATGCAATTGAGAAATATCTCAGTTCACTTTATTTATAAAAACAGTCAAAGCACATTATACCGAGGAGCTGGGATAGTTAGTGGCATGTTAAGAGCACAATTATCATAAAACCATATTGATGCTGAATTACTGACTTTCTCATTTTGTTGTTTCATGCTGTCAAATGAATAATGGCAGCAACAACGTGACTAACTCTTATATTGTTTGCATGTCTCAACAAATATTGCTGGGATTTTGTCTCTTCTTGTCTGTCTAATTCTTCCTTTTCTTGACAGTTTGGCACTGCTTTGAACCTCGAAAAGAATTGCGCATATTAATTTTGTTTGTTCACAGGGGTTGGGTTTTGTATCCTTGTCATTTTATGAGGAATTTACAGTTTTACTCTAGGCAATTAGAAATCTGGTAAATAAACTAGTCATATGTCCAAAACAACCTGATTATTGTGACATGGGTGATAGGGATAAAGAGACTATGGCAGCATATGTGTCAGGCGCTGGCTTATCGACTGCTCCACTGTTGTCCTAAAGTAAACACATTGTATACTACACTGAAATACTTTGCACTTACTTGATAAAGGAAATGTACAAACTTGATTTAAATGCAACCCAAAATTCTAACTATTAATTACATGTTATTACAGGTGTCACAATGTAATGTAATAAATTTATGATTAGGGCTGGGTACCGTTTGATCTTTTTACATACCTTTACGTTAACAATACATGATTTTCTATACCAGCACTTCAACGGTTCTTTTTTTAAAGTATAAATTATTGGCCAATATTGTTATATGAAATAAAGTGGGACTTTACCAGTCTTTGGATTTAATATTTGGCTTTTGCAGATTTACCCCACAACCTGCCCCACATGTGTACAACCTGCCCCACATGTGGACAATTTGTCCCACGTATGGCTCAGCGTGAGCTGCAGCCGAGCACGGACATGAGTTTTCACGCCAGAAGGACAGGAGCCGGGATAAAAATCTCAGCTGTTTTATAAACACAGGCTCACATTTACCTGTACAGCTTATTATTGGATGTACATGGGCCACTTTCCCATGTTAAAGCCATCTTAAGCATTATTTTATGTTTTGTTCCATTTAGCATCATAACATTGTAATTTTTGTGAGTAATCACTGGAAATTGTGATATATTTCTGTGTGATTATCAGTAATTATAAATAAACCTGAGTTTGACCTGCTCCTGTTACTTTCGAACCTTTCCTCGTGTCATTTGTCCTGTTATCGATCATATATGACTTTATTTTGATCCTGAGCGTGTGTCTCAGCATGGCTCACTTAATGATCACTTCCTGGTTTTCTTCTTCTCTCTGGTCTGTTTGCATTTTCAAACCAAACGAACTGCTCCAGAGTTCAATTCAATCGGACCGAGACGACCTTTCCAATCGGACCAGTTCACTTCTTTGGCCCAGATCCGAGTTTGATTTGCGCATTCACAATAATCCAAATGAACCGGACCATCAGGGCAAATGGAAAAGTGTATTGTTAATGCAGACTAAGTTTTACTTTTGCTTTCCCCATATAGTAAAGCACAATACATCAGAAGCAGAGCTGCTTACTGGACCTTTTCGGTCGATACTAGCGTTTTGGAGCCCAGTTCTACTCATGATATAAATAAATAAACCCATATATTATATTTATATGTGTTGTTTTAGTAATCATACTCAAAAACAAATATAGGCTATACTGTATACTCAAAACTCCACTGTGCAACCTTTTTTTCTTCGTTAATGTTTGTTACAATGTCAGCCCAGTCCTTGATTGTTGGTGAGGTTTGTGTCATCCATTTCTTTGTGATGGGCTTTTTTCCTGCTGTGAAATGTATGTTCCAAATATATTCATTTATTGCATACCTGGCCAGAGTTTTAAGGCCCAAATACAATATACAATATTTCTGAGCGACAGGACAGTCCCAAAACATGTGATAGTGGATTATCTTCTGTTTTTCCAACAGTCAGCGTTTCCTTGTGAATAATGAACACTTTGACATGGTGTTGTGAAAAAAAAAAAATTCCAACTAAATTCTCTCTAGACATGGGATTTTGTGGTCCTCATTCTTTAAACATATCAAAGAAGAGGCGGGGCTTATCAATTCTGCCGTTTTGAACAGGAAGTCAATGGAGCTGTGTTTATTACTTTAAATGTTTTCGTTTTTTAGATCAATATTGTGGTTTACAAAGGAACAAAATGTGAAATGATGTTCTACTGTTATATAGGTCACTAAGTACCTGAAAAAAGTCAACTGTTACAGCAATAAAAACATGTTATTTAATAAATGCCAGATATATTAATTTGGTGCTTTACATTCCAGTTTACACAAAAGACTGTAATGGGAGTTTGCAAACCAAATGGGCTATTTGACAGTTTCCATTTTCTCATTCATTTTAAATCCCCAGACAAGCATGCTTTTTGACAGTTGTACACTTGTTTTGGTGCTTCTTGCATGGCGGGCTGCTCTCCAGTGTTTTATGCTCTGCAGGACCTGTAGCCTGGTCAGCATCGGGACCTCCTGAAGGGCTTATCACCCCCCCTCAATCGGTGCCTGATAAATTCGGATGGAATTCAATGTGGTGGCCCCCTTGCTGGAATACATAAAACTAAGTGTTAGAGCATAGGGAAGGGAGCAATTTTTGAAAGACCAAAGCTGAGACAAAGGAGATGACAATTTGAGACGCGAGTCCACACACTTTCCCACCGTAATAAAGCGAAGGGTCATCCACATTGTCTTTGAGCACAAGTATCTGGGCGTCGTATTAGACCACAAGCTAAAGTGGAAAAACAGAGAAACAAAGACTGTACTTTATACTATACTATACTTTAAAAAAATAGTTTTGCTTTCATGTGGACAAAACAATGTGTAAAGTTTTCTACAGTGCTTTGTAGTGTTTCGTAAAGATGCACATCATTCTCAAAAACAGGTCTCAAAACAGCATTGCTCTTGTATGCGCAATGCTCCTGCAAATCAAAAGAAAAATCCCGCACAATCTTACTTGCAGAAGGTGAGGCAACGTTTCAGCAACTAGGCCTTCATATCGAGGTTTTACTCATGGTTTCTGGCCAAACTTATTATTCTATTGTTTTGTTGCGGCCTGTTGCATGCCGTGTCATCCACTTGATGTAGAAAGTCTATGCATAGAGTTGGAAAAGCATGTTGTTTTGGCAAGTCAAGGCTAAGCCATAGCTGCCCTGTGGTTTTCCCCTGTGACTATGGCCTTCAGAAGACCACCGTCACTCAGGAACCTATTGACCATAAATAACCTCACCCCCATGTAACCAAACAGAATCATCAATAGTACCACAATTCCAATGTTGGCTGTCATAATTGTGAACAGGAAACCCTTGGCAAGTCGCTTTCTATATTGACCATTTTAATTACTAACTCTGCGCTCTCCAATCCTCCACATTTAATTGCTCAATTTTGTTAGAAATGTAACTTATTTCTGGAACACTTTCAGAAATAGCAGAAACATTTGTTGTTTAGGGGATGAGGTCTGGAGGGAGGTACGCAGAGGAGCAGGTGGTCTGGTTTCTCACACCAGCTGTCAGTAAAATGGATGCTTTTAGAGGAGGTTCACCGCTTCCTCCCATCCCTTAAACCCGGCCAATGTATCATCTGCAAGCGACAAAACCCTACGCCTAATTAGCATCAATTATATTACAGCTAATGGCCATCGGAAGATAGAATGAATTAGCATAAATGTTGGTGGGATAATGATGTAGATGCTTGGTCATTTGTACAAAATTGGAGTGCTTTAGAATGGGTTGAGATGGTCTTAATTACAGAAAATCTTACATGGGGTATTTTGCATTTCTGTGTATTTATTTTCTGCACTGTTTTTATTTGGAAATGGGTTTAATGGCAAGCAGTTTTTCACTTTTTGAGATACAAATTTACAATGGAATGTAATAAAAGACACTCTAGGCCTACTTGATGTGTTATTGTTCATCTCAACATAATTATACATTGTGTGTGAGGTTGAGACAGACATGTACCTCGGTATCTGTAATTACGGAACAACAAGCACTAATTTGTATTATTGGTTCACTCTGCATGAAACAGCAAAAAAAAAAACTGTTTTAATAAATTAGGTCTATTTGGTTTGAATATGAGAACATGAAAAGTCAGTGGTTCAGTTATTGTGTCCTTGGGCAAGAAACTTCACCTATCTTGTTACATGAATGCAGTGTGTTTAGTCTTTATTTGAAGGAACCCAGTACAAAGACATTAAGATAAATGTTTTGCAGCGGTTTATAGATAGCTAGTTTCCACCTGCAATCCCCGATTAATGTGAGTGCGTGCGCGTGTGTGTGTTTGTCTGTCTGTGTGTGAGTGATTAGTGGTGGTCGTAAAACACTGAATCTGCAGATTTAAGCCTTGCTTAAGTCTCTGTCCCCCAGGGCAGCTGTGGCTACAGTATAATACGGTATATTCCGCACTCTAGGGCGCACTGGATTATAAGGCGCACTGTCAATGAATGTTCTATTTTCGATCATTTTTCATGTATAAAACGCACCGGACTATAAGGCACATTAAGTCAGATAAGTCAGTCAGTCTTTATTAAATGCGTTCACCTCATTCAGCTCAACATTGTTCAAACGTTAATGAGCGAATTCACAATAACTCAATCTTGTTCAGTTGCAAAACGTAAAAAACACAGTCTGATACCGCAAAATGAAACATTAGCATATTCACAATAACTCTCAAAATTGTTCAGTTATAACACGTAAAATACAATACACTCACTTTTTCAGTTCATTCCTCGTCCACAAATCCCTCAAATTCTTCCTCTTCTGCGTTCTACTTTTGTCTTGTGTTGTCGGCTTGCGCCGCGGTGTGCTCCTGCCAAAATTTACTGAGAAAGCGGACAAAATAACAACTGTAGGCTCCTCACGTGGTGCACTTCACGTGGCGCACTTGCGCTTTTGGGGACCTCCATGTGCGCACCATGTGATACACTCGCTCAGCGTGTGTTTATACTGTATATTAGCGCCAGCCAATAAACTTTGCTTTGGTATCGACTGCCACTGCCTCCGAGATCGATTGCCACAGCCGAGATCGACTCGTAGGTCGCGATCGACACAATGGGCTAAAGATGTCTCAGTCTCCCTCGGACTGGGCCTCCATGCAAGATCTCACGTTGTGGGAAATCAATGATAATAAGAAAGGTGAGGAATCTGCCCAGAACACAAGCAGAGAAGAGCTGGTCAATGACCTGAAGAGAGCTGGGACCACAATTTCAAAGGTTACTATTAATAATAATACACTACGCCGTCATGGTTTAAAATCAGGCATCGCACATAAGGTTAAGTCAGCACGTGACCTCAGTCAGAGCATTGAAGATGGGTCGTGGCTGGGTCTACCAACATGACAATGACCTGAAGCAAACACCCAGGATAACCAAGGAGTAGCCCCGTAAGAAGCATATCAAGGTTCTGGAGTGGCCTAGCCAGTCTCCAGACCTAAATCCAATAGAAAATCTTTGGAAGGAGCTGAAACTATGTGTTGCTCAGCAACAGCCCTGAAACCTGACAGATCTAGAGAAGATCTGTGTGGGGGAGTGGGCCAAAATCCCCACTGCAGTATGTGCAAACCTGGTCAAGAACTACAGGAAATGTTTGACCTCTAAACAAAGGCTAACAAAATATTATTTTTTTTCTCAGGTGTTCAAATACTTGTTTGCAGCAATCACATACAAATACATTATTTAAAAATCATACAATGTGATTTCCGGATTTAAATTTTTTTTTTTTTAGACTGTCTAGGAAAAGCAGCTACGATGAAAATTTCAGACCCCTCCATAATTACTAATTGGGAGAACTGGAAAAATTGCAGGGTGTTCAAATACTTACTTTTCTCACTCTACAAAGTTACCATCACTAAATATATGGTAGTTTGGTGTCCAATACTCATTTTGGCACAAATTAAAACAATTCCTCTGTTCGAAATTTTGACCTGCAGCTCTCCAAAGGCGACGTAACGTGAAGAGGCCAGTGCAAATCAGTGTGACGGTTTGCAGCAGACTTATTTTCAATATTACGATGTCCAAAATCATCGCCTGGGACTTCCGGGTTTTGGCTGCGCTTTGAGCTGACACACGTCTCCCCACCGCTGCAAAAATTGTTTGACCCACCTAATCCTAAAGAGAAAGAACAAAAGATGAGTAAACAATGAAGAAACAAGTCTGGTAACACTGTGGGACCAACGGCCCACGATCCCATTGAAAATCAGCCCGCATCACAAGCTTACGAAGTTAACGAGACTAACATGGCTAACAAGAATAGCCAACGTGGCTAGCCAACCTGACACGGAGAAACGCAGTTCTTCTCTGCCGGCCTAGATGGAGGGTCTCGCAACTTCTTTGCATCGGAAGAGAGAGAGAGGGAGAGAATGTGACGAATCATCGGTTGTTGCTCATGATGTCCAAAATAAGACACAGAATGCAGCGTGATATGGTCTCTCTCAGAACGTAAATGATAGCGGCCATTGCGCTAGCGGTATCTGCTACAGTCTCTGCTGTGGTAAAAGCTGAGGACAGCAGAACTAACCGGTGCACACATGGACGAAGTCGAGCAGCGTGTTTCAGATAATATGGACGATCTTCAGACAGTAAGGGCCGAGATAGCGGCGCTGCGGGCCAGGGTGACGACGCTGGAGTCGGAGAATAATAATATGAAAAATTAGATCCTGGATTTGGAGTCTAGATCTCGTTGTCCTAACCTGAGGCTTGTGGGCGTAGAAGAAGGAGTAGAAGGAAAGGATACAGAGAAAAGAGTATCCCCGAGCTCCTTGATGGCTCAGGAGTTGAAGTTTTCCCCCATCACAATCGAAAGAGCACATCGTCTGGGCAAACCCAGACCAGCTTCTGATAAACCATGAGGCCTGATAATGAGGTTCCTTGACGATCGTGTGAATGAACATGTCTTAAAGGCTGACAGGGTTAAAGGAGACCTCCAGTACAAAGGCAAGCGCATTTTCTTTGCTCCAGATATTCCATACGGGGTTTTGTCAACAACAGCGAAGGTTCGCCTTCACCACCCGAATGAAACCTCATCGATGTTGAAGCATGAAGGATTGCCAGGACCTCTTGTACGGATAATTGCTTCAAATCAATTTTACCTTTAGCTTTGCTTTGAGAGACACTAAAGGTGATGCAATGCTCGCGCTACACTGTCATCAGCGGTGAAAAAAAATGTCATTAATATGATATACACAAAGGTAAAGAAAAAGTCAGGGGCCATGAATCTGAAAGAGCAACGTAACCAGAGTAATTAGACATACAATTCTGAAAACCGTCAAATTGACTGCCTTGGGATTTCTAGTGTTAATTGGAAGAGACTGACAATATTTATTTGTTTTAACCATCAGACTTTATGCTCCATGTTGGATGTCTGCTTTTGTACTTAAACTCTGTTACTAAACGCATCTAAATTACTTGCAGAATGCAGCAAGGGTGTGGTGAGTTAATGAGGTCGGATATGTACTGGTGAAGGGGAATATTAATGGAAAGGTTTTCACTCTTTTGAATGTGCATGCATCACCAGGGAATGATATTGCTTTCTATACTGATTTCATGGACCTGATTGTGAACCACTCTGAGGGAATATGGAGGGAAATGAACCCTAGAGCATGCCAGTATATCAATTTTTGTATCCACATACAATCTATTCCAGAATAGATTACTTTTTTGCTCTCAATAAAGACAGATCTAAAATCACTGAAGCAGATATAGGCACAATAGACCTAAGTGATCATGCTCCTATCTACATTTCAGTAGATTTAGAGGAAAGACAGAAAAAACATACTTTGGAGGTTCAATGCCAGCCTGCTTAATGACCCTTTGTTTAAAGAAAAAATGTCAAATCCCTAGTTGGAAAGAAGCCATCATATCCCTGATACCAAAAGAAGGGAAGGCCCGATTGGATTGTGCCTCATATAGACCTATTCCTATTCTGAATGTGTATTCTCGTATATACACCTCAATTATGAGCAAAAGAATGGAACAAATACTCCAAAACTTGATCCACAATGATTAGACAAGGATTCATTACCGAGCAACAAACAAAAGAAAACATATAACGATCTTTCTCCCTGTACACAAACTGCAGCACCTCCAGCCACGACTCCGTAAAACTGATCAAGTTTGCGGACGACACCACCCTCATCAGGCTCATCTCGGACGGGGATGAGTTTGTCTACAGGAGGGAGGTGGACCGGCTGGTGTCCTGGTGCAGCGGTAACAACCTGCAGTTCAACGCCCAGAAGACAGTGGAGATGATCGTGGACTTCAGGAAAGTCACAGCGACACAGCCCCCCCCCCTCACCATGGCAGACTCCCTCATCACCACGGTGGACTCCTTTCGCTTCCTCTTCACCACCATCACCTAGGACCTCAAGTGGGAAGCCACCATCAGCGCCCTCATCAAGAAAGCCCAGCAGAAGACATACTTCCTGCGGCAGCTGAGGAAAGCAAAGCTGCCAGTGCAGATGATGGTGCAGTTCTACACGGCAATCACTGAGTCCATCCTTACCTCCTCCATCACCGTGTGGTACGATGGAGCCACAGCCAGGGACAAACAGAAACTACAGCGCATTGTGCGTTCTGCTGAGAAGGTGATCTGCGGCAGATTTCCATCTCTGCAGGACCTGTACGTCTCCAGGGCTCTGGGACGAGGAGGTCGGCTCACAGCTGACCCTGACAGGGACTCTTTGAACCACTCCCTTCAGGCATGAAGCTACGGTCCATCCGGACCAGAACCTTCCCCCACAAGAACAATTTCTTTCCCTCTGCCATTGGTCTCGTGAACACCTGCCACTTTAACTACTACAACCACTTTCTGCACTATATCTGTAAATTTAACTGTAAATTCTTGCGTACATAGCAAGTCTATTTTTATTTTATACTATGGTAATTTTGTTTCGTAAAATTGTTTCCTAATGCATGCCCTTTTGATTTCATATATGTTGTTTTATTATTGTTCAGTGTTTTATGTTACACCTTAATGCCGAAACAAGTTCCTATGTTTATGAATTTTGTTAATTGATAATGGCAATAAACCTTTCTGATTCTGATTCTCTAATTCTGATAATGAATCATATACAAAAACAACAAAATAAAGCCGTAATAATTAGTTTGGGTGCTGAGAAAGCTTTTGATTCTGTTAGTTAGCCATATTTATTTATAGTGCTAAACAAATTTCAAATTGACAATTTAATTATAAAAAGTATTGGGGCTTTTTACGATGGTCCGACATCAAGAATTAAAATCACTGGTCATCTGACAGGTCCACTGACTCTTGAAAGGTGGGTCAGGCAGGACTGTGCCTGGTCTCCCCCTTGTTTGCTTTGTATTTGGAACCACTGGTCCAATTGAAAACAATTCATGGTGTTTCAATTGATGGGACGGAACATAAAATTGCAGATGATGTTCTATTGCATTTGACCAAACCAGAAATTTCCATACCCAATGTGATGCTTTTTCTCCCAAAAATTAGTCCATACAAAATTAATGTACAATTTTTTTTAAATTATTTCATTCTCGCGCACCCCTCTGACCTTTAAAAAGACTTACCCATTTCAATTGGCAAATGGATTTGCTAGATATTTAGGTGTGGTACTCCAGAGACCTATCAACAGTTCTGGAGAAAAAATATTACTATAAAAAACAAAGTCAAAGGATTGAAACTATAAAAAATAATATTTTGCCGAGATTTCTCTATCTGTTCCAGACTCTTCCGATTTCCATCCCCAACTGGCTGTTTGATGAGTGGAATAAAGCAATCTCAAGATTTATATGGCAAGGGGGAAAAAAACTTATCCGATTCAAAACTTTACAACTATCAAATGAAAAATAAGGCTGGGGTTTGCCTTGTTTGAAACATTTCTTGTTTCGGCTCAGATCAGAGCCTTGCTGTGCTGGTGTGACCCAGAATATGAAGCTCAATGAAAAATATTGAGATTAATGTTGTGCTGGGTTTAGTCATTTAGGGGAGTTTGATAACCCTTGGGTAAAATCTGTTCTTGCAACATGGAAGGAGCTAATCAAAACATACAAATTAAACACAGATGTTAAAATCTTAAATTGGTTGGCTTACATGTCGTGTTGGCTTACGATCGAAATTTCACACCCAACAGCACAGACTCAAGATTTAAAGTCTAGACAACAAAAGGTATAAAGGTTTTTTACCAGATTGTAAAGGAGAATCATCTGAAAAGCTTTGACGAGTTGAAAGAATCCTTTTGCTTAGAGGAACAGGACTTTTATAGGTATTTACAAATGAGGAGTGATTCTAATCAAGAATCAAAAAGAATGATGATCATCATAGCCCTTTGACTGATATATTTATTAAAGCATGTAAATCTGAATTTTCAAGGGAATTAATATCTAAATTATACAAATATTATTAACAATTTGAGCAGTCACTCTACTGATTACATTAAGGGTAAATGGGAAAGAGAGGGTCACCTTGTTCTGGCTGATGAAGAGTGGTAAAGTATATGTGCATCTCATTCGAGAACCACAGGATCACATGTTTGAAGGGAAGATTTTGTTGGATGTTTTAGAAAGGATGTGGCAGCCAGGAGGCAAATCACTATCATGTGTTGTGGGATTGTCTTGTTGTTCACAAGTTTTGTACTGAGATCAACAAAGCCTTACAGACAATTTATGACATCACCATACCAATGGATTTCAGAACTATGTATTTGGGCCTCAGGACTCCTGTCATGGACACAGTTGGCGGCTATCTCTGGGGCATCCTCCTGGCTGCAGCGAAAAAGGCACTCACAAAAAAATGGCTGACACAAAACACACTGACTATTACGGACTGGACTAACATTATAATGGACATTCGACAAATCGAAAAAATCACATTCGGACTCAATTTGACAAACTGCGGGCAGTGGGACTAATATTTGGGTTCATTTGTGTTTCAGTATCTCTGTTCAATGTTCAGTGTTCATAAAGTTGAATTATTTTTAATTAATTTATTTATTTATTTGTTGCCTGATTGGAGCACTAGTCAGCATAAACATTCAGCAACTATGCATCAAAATAAAGGCACACCAATTTTCACATAGCTGCAATGAGCAACTGACTGGCCAACAAAACTAATGGAACCATGCTTTACAAAACTTTGCCTTTGCCCTTCACGGGTGTGCTCACTCTACTTAAATAAATTGCTGTAAAAAGCTGGCAAAAACACAGCAGTTAGCTTTCAACACAACAGGTGGTTTATACATGAATGCTTCACGCCCACAGATGCTAGAGGTAAATAAAATCTAGTAATATGCAATATCTTAGTAATATCTTAATATTGTTATAAAACACAAACAGAACAAAGGCAAAAATATCTACATTTTATTGAAATTTACATTCAAAAAGATAAGGTGGGTCTTGCTGAAGGGAAGTGACCTTGGTGGCTGTATGGAGCTCACAGACTTCTTCAGTCGAGGCTCTGGTGATGAAAACTAGTAGATTTTAATGCTCCACTGCAGCAGTTATTTTAATTATGACCCTAAACTTCCTTCTTTTTATTCCCCCCCACTAATTAGTTTTTCCTGTGGTTTATTTTGTTTTTTTGTTTTTCCTGTACTTCTGTATGTGAAGATATTGTTAATCCTCCTTCTTCCCATAGCTTTTTTATTCTCTAAAACGTCTGTTTCTTGAAGTTAAAGTTCACATACTGTGCCATATTGAGTTTTTAACCACGTTATAACAGAGTTTCTTAATTTAAAAAAAATACCCGGAGTTATACATTACTTCACTCATATGACTACGAGGTCCTTTTTCTCTGAGCCTCAAAAAATGCTTGGTATAAAAATTCAAGTATATGAACTGAAAATTACAATCTTAAATAAGATAATGTGCAAGTAAGTGCTTAAATTAATTAATAGTTATCTAAATATTATCAAAATATCCTCAAATCAAAAGAAATGCTGCCTAATTCAAGCATTTTTCTTGTTTAAGAATGTGTTTTTTCCAGTGTAAATCATCGCTAGACTTGTTCTGAGCATTTCTGCCCCAAACCACGTTCATTACAACTGCCAGCTCACATTAGCATGTCAGGGGAAAACTAGCTTTTGCTTATTTCCCTCCCATGGTAATTCCCTTTGCTGCTAGTGAATATAGTGCTAATACCAATCCTGATGAGGGAACACCTGGCCTACGGAAACAATGTGTGGTTTTCATTGTATGCATTATTTTAAGCTAAAAAAACATGGGATGCCAAAGCAGAACTACTCATAATGCATAATATGTGTCCTTTAGCTGATCAAACGGTGTTACTTAAATTTTTTTGAAGACTGTACTGAATCACAAGAAATGTCACAGGCATGCACAAATCGAGCATCAAGAGAAAATGTATTAAGCAATCACTGTATGTTACAATTATTTATGTGAATGCTTTTTGATTGACAGTTCTGTGCAGTTGAAATTACAGAGTGCCAATCTATGGTTAAACTAAACAAACGCTCCTCAAATGGGCCCTCTGAAGGTTTAATATGTGTTGACACAAAGTACATGGGCATTGGCTGCTTTCTTGAAGGGTCAGCATAACCTCAGCACTTCACTCTTATAATCCGTCTCAGTCAGTATAAGATTGGCATCGGGAACTGATTTCTTTTCATGGACGGAACCATTTCATCAATGGACACTGAATCATAGTAAATGGGAGTACTAGAAAACGCATTGATTGGAAAGCATTTGAATCGTCACCTGTCACTGATTTGAATTTGTGGTGATAATGGCTGTACACGTACAAGCTGGGGTATTTGAATATTACATGATTTTAAATTGGCTGGTTGTGCAGTAATCAAAGCGGGGGAGGTGCACACACTACTCATGGTAGCGTCTGTTCTTTTGCGTTGATCTGTTTGTCGTTTGATTCGTCTCCTCAGAGCTTATGGATGCGTAGCAACAGAGCTGTACATGTGCTGAACTGCAACTGTGGAGGCAGTACATTTTTTTAAAATCTCTAGAACAAGCTGTAAACAAATAAAAGCTTCTTCATGTTTGTTCTTCTTGTTGCTGTTTTGCTTCCATTTAACAGACTTTGAGCACCTCCTGGTTGTGATTTAACAGAACACAGCCTTGACTAAATCTATTTAAGTATAAACATTTTGCAAAAAATGAGCCTTATAACAATATGAACACATGTAATCGAATACAAGCCTGATAGATTATATTACGTAGATAGTTTATGCCAGACTATGGAACATTTCAGACAAAGCAATATCATCTCTATGAAGCCCAGCAGGTGGCGAACCCTCCACTTTAAAGTTGCAAAGTGCACCTACTGAGTGTGTTGAGGCTGAAATTACACCTTAATTTGTCTTTGACGACTTTGACAATTCAAACAATACCATCTACATTAACCATCGTTCCTCCTGTCCAAACTATACAAAACATCTGCATTTCTGGTGTGATGTGCTGTGAAATCAAGCGTGTTTGTTAAATGTATCCTGTGTGCGTACTGATAACCTGAACCTCCATGTGATCCCTGCCATCCCAAACACAGCTGCTGTTTGCTGGCAGCACATACTTCACATTTGCGCTACTTTATCTAGTGAGACAACATTCGGCAGTGAATTGCAACAGGCCTGTACAAACAACTGTCAGACTGTATTTATATTTTGTGTTAAAACTTTGAATGAGTTTGTAAAGATTAATTTGAGCTCAATTGTTACATTTTGTTTTGCGCGTTATGATTTTGTTTTGACAAGATGGGAAAACGTGTTAGTCTTCATTCGTATTAGTTATAATACATAAAAATGCATAACAGAACCAAACTTTTGCAGTCAATATATTGTGTATGCGGATGCTATGTGTAAGTTCTGTTTTTTATGTGATTTAAATACTTTATACTTTATTGTGAACCAAACATAAAAGTCATATTTACTGTCATAAAGCCAATCAACAAATCAATAGTCTATGGCTGGGTGTTATAGCAAAAAATAAAAATAAAAAAAAAAATTATAAAACGTTTTTCCTTGTATCTCTTAACACTTAAAAAAAACCTCTTAATATTCATGTTCATAAATAATTACACTTTATTATACTTTATTAAGAATGACTGAGATTTAACACGTACCGTAACTCTAACCCCTATAAAATATTTACTAAACCTGAATTCTTCTTTTATAAGCTATTTGTTCATTATGAATTAAGTCTTTGTTCACACTTTTTAAAGATTAAGTCAGAATAAATATAGCAACGGCAAAACATAATCCTTGTATAAGTGTGTTTTCTTAGCTAGACTTTTTGTGTTGCTGCTTTCCCACTGCACCTGCTGTGTGCTTCAGACCTCAGCAGCAGGCTCCCTCGCTAATGCTACACTCTATTATAGTTCAGAATATAGAGGAGAGTCCACAGTGTAATATATTTTTTAGACATGTGTGATTCATAAGACGGTACCTTGTTTAACCTTTTCGCTGTCTACAGGGTCGTACTGAGAGTTTTATCAAAAACCAAAATGTCAAGAAGCTAATTTGAGCCGGAGCAAAGTTTAGGACAGACTGAAAATGCTTAACACTGTGTTCATGTCTGTTTCAGTGGACCACATATGTATGTATATATATATATATATATATATACATGTACATTTAACTAGGACACACCTCGACTGAGTGGAAGACAATAGAGAAGCCAGCAGAGGCACAGAGAACTGAACAGCAACAAGAAGTGGAACCACCAACATGGGGTATGTGAATTCAAGTAATGGGCATTAGGAATGAATAACATTTCTGTTGTTTTGAAGAAAGTGAGGATTGTTTTGTGATTTATTTGTTTTTGGAATCAGGCTTTATGCTCCATGTTGGCTGTCGGATTGGTCCATAAACAGAGTGCTAAATGTGGGAGACTGGGTTTGTGGGAAACTGGAAGTGTGTAGTGGTCTGGGGAGATTGTGTGAGGGGATTGGTACCAGGAGCAGGGGGCCCTTCATTAGGAATGGACTTCCCTCTTTTTTACGATCTTTTATACAATCAGGTTTTGGGTTCTGTGCATGAACTCTTTTGTTTCTATTTCTATCTTTTCATTTGATTCCTGTTTCTGTAGTTCTTGTGTCTGTGTGTTGTGTTTGACCAGAGAGTTTTATGACATTAGTACATTTATACATTTACAAAAGAGTCAAATCAATACCATTAACCCAATAGTATCGTAAGTGTTACGAGTAGCATCCGTTAAAGTTTACAGCACACTGAACACAATCAAGGGATCAAAACTATTTTTAAAAATGAGAAAAGGGAAAAAAATACATTATATATTGAACAGAAACACAAAAAAAGTTCAGCAAGTCCACTTTAGCCCAACTCAGAGTGAAGTATTACATACAATCTTCTCAGTGTCTTTAGCCTCCACTTATAGCCCAGTGCAAATGCACCATTATTGCACAAAGCCCATACAGCTCTGCATCAAAGTCAAAACTCCAAACCACTTTTGCTATCAACGGTGTGTAACTATGTCAAGACTTTATTGTCTTTTCTTCTTGTTCTGTTCTGGTCTTCTTTGTCTGCTGTGCTACAGTGTGCCAATGTTTTGTATCAAAATAAATGTATTAACCAAAATTGCAGGACTGATGAAGATTCATATAGTGTTTCTGAAATTGTGGTTTGTGTACCACAATTTGGCCGGAACAAACTGTAATTTCTATTGTCTGCACATGTATTCTTCACATCTTCACATGAAATCAGCAATTTCCTCTATTCTGGTGAATTTTAGAACTGTTATTTCAATGACTGCAGATGACAGCCCATTCACTTGGCTGCATGATGTGATTTTACTTTCTTTTTTGGAGCCCCCTCCCACCCCTTTACCCACAAGTCTAAACCTAACCCACTGCTCGTTGCCTTCGCCCCATGGTAAAGAAAAAACAGAAAAAGGAGAGGTGACGCCTCAAAGAAGCCCTTGGAGAAGTGACTGCGGGAAAAGAGGAGAGTTTGTGCCGGTCTAGAGAAATCAGAATCAGAAAAGGTTTATTGTCATTGTCAATGAACAAAATTCACAAATATGGAACTTGCTTTGGTGAGCCCTTAAGTGCAGCAAGAGTAATAACAGTTAATCAATACGATCAATATGAAAATCATAGACTACACCACTGTACTGAATCGCTTACCCACAGCCAGCTGGATCTGCAAATCAGATATGTGCACTTTTCGTTGACATTTGTGAATAAAAAGTCCAATTCCGACTTTTCATAAATTATGTTTTTGGCGTCTTTTCACCACTCATGAAGCTGCACGCATGGATGGCTGCAGGTGACAGCACCATAACCACGCTTGGCTTAGACAGCAGCATAATCATTTGATTGACTGCTTATTGACAAATGATATGTTTTGTACAGGAAGAGGGCGGGCCAACAATGGATTTGATAGGGCAAATGCTTGTAATGCATTTAGAAAATGACTGTTAAATTTAGGTGTGTTTTTGAAATCCCTTTACAAGCTACTCAAAATAGGAGTAACTTGTGAGCTATAGGTTGGAGCCCACAGCCCTAAACCCCGTTGTTTTAAAATTGTACTCTGCGTAGCCCTCGAGAAGATTTTCAGACATAAAGTAATAGGCCCACCATCTAAAACATTTACTGTGAAACAGTTTGTGTCCCTTGATATGTCTCCAATTCATCAAGAGGTTCAGACAGTCTCTGTTTCTGCTGTTTGTGTTTATAAAAACATGTGATAATGTCACACTTAACAATCCAATAATTAAGAGGACAAATTGTATTTTCTTGGTTAGAGATTATGTAATTGATTAATGTTAGTAATTGAATTGAAGATAACTGGAAATAGGCATACTGTACATACAAACAAATGCAACTGTTTAGTGAATATACAATGGGTTCCTTTTGCAGTGTACTTGAATTTAAAAATTAGGTCTCAAGCTGTTTAATGAAATACTAAGGTGACATCTAACCTATTGATCACTCAACAATTTTTTGCAACCTAAAACACTGTTATGCGACTCATTTTGATTATATTTCTTAGGCAAAATGTAAAATGTTTTTTTACCCTCCAGACCATGATAAAATGTGAATTATTGTGCTGAAAATGTTTGCAGCTATAAACAGAGAGATTTAGGACGCCTCAAATAACTGACTAGAAAATGCAACTGATTTTATGGAAGAAACTGTCACACTAGTAAAGTCGCTTGTCAAATTTAAATCGTTTTTATCTACAATGTAATAAAAAGGATTTAGACATTGTGGGTGCTAAACCTCTAGTTTTTAAGGGAAAAGAGGGAATATAAAAAGAGGGCGGGATCGTATAAATGTTGACCAGCGATGTTGAATTAATCTCCTTGGTTTAAATATACGTTGCCGCTGTGAAATTTAATAAAAGTGGAAAAACAAACAAATGTGTCTTGCTGCACAAAACAATCCCATCTCGCTTGTGTGTAGGCTACATGTCCTTTAAAATCCATGCACTTTCAACAGACACATTTTCAATATTTTCCTTTAGCACTTTTAAATTTGCAATTGAATTTATTTCTGTAACGCCTGAAATCACAGCAGCAGTTGCCTCAAAGGGCGACAGTGAGAACAGATTAAACAATGTTCATAGGGACTTGGCAATGTCCCAGCATCCTGTGTCCCTCGACAAACACTAACGGTCATGGCTCCAAAGGGGTCAAGATTATGCTTGTTTTACTGCTTTGTGCACCATAGTGTGTTTCCTTGAGTGCTTGTCCTGCAAACACACTTGGTACCACTTTACAATAACAATAACCTTAATTAACCTTAAAAAGCACGAACAAAGACTTGAACAAATAGTTTATTAAGAATAATTCAGCATTAACTACTAAGGGGTTAGGGTTATGGTATCATTCATTTGTTCATTTGTTGATTATGAATGAAATCTTTGTTCATGTTTTATTAAGGCTATTTATAGTTTAGCTAGTGTAAAGTGGTCAGATCCACTGTCCCACTGGATGATGGTGCAATTCCAGCTCCCACAGATGAATACTGTCGCTATGTCCTTGGGCAAGACACTTAACCTGCCTCGCCCCCAGTGTCTGCGTACACTGGTGTGTGAAAGTGTGTGTGCCTGGATGAGTGTTTCCTTGCTGTAAAGTGCTTGAGTGTCTTGAAGGTACAAGAGCGCTAAATAAAGGCATCCATTTACCAGTGATACACTACTGTACTTATAATCAAGTGCAGAGAGTCATATTTCCAGCTGTCAATCATGGCATGCTGTGATTAAAGACCTGCCTGCTGACATACTGAAATCAAAAGGAGATTCAACCTGCTTCATTTAAAAGAAAATGTACTAATGCTGAATCACAGAGGCAATTTGAGCACTGAAATAATCCAAATGAATCATTTGACATAAAGCAGTCATAGACAGGTGTTATGAGGCTCTGGACAGAGAGAGAGCGAGACGAGTAAACATTCAGAATGTGTGGATGAAGCAAAACACTACTCTAGTTTTGATGACTAGACAACATTATTAAAACAATTTAGCGAGTGTAGCCATATTTATTTGATGTGTCTTGCGTATTGAAAATAGAGGTTATTAGGCAACGTTGTTTCTACAGAGTGAACTACGTCCCCTTATTGGAACTGCTTTTAACCTTCATTATTGGTACTTACGGTCTGTGCTTTCATGCCTGTCTTCCATTTATCTGATACATACGTGTATTAAAATTGCATTTTTTCGCATTTACGAGATCTATTGGAGAGAAAGGCACAGTAACGTATAACCAAACCAACTTTGTGGTGACTCATAGCTGCATCCTTCTATTTCAGTTCTGTTATCACACAGAACAGGCTAATTTCTCTTTTGCTATTCTCGCTACCAAAGTATTAAAGCACGTTAAAAACCTGCCCTGATCTGAATAAGAGCTTTCTTTGGGAGAGCTGACTGCTGGTGCTGGAGGTCAGTGGTACGGAAAACGACAGGTGGGCTGTCCAGATGTCCAGTGTCTGGGGAGAGGGTGGACAAACAAGGGCAACTCCTACCTGTGTTTATACTGCTGTTATCAGGAGGAGATCTGTGGGCCAGAACTTTTAGAAGAGTTGAAAGTAAATACATAAGCGCTAGAATACTTTATGGTACCACTGTGGACCATTGGCCGCACAGTTTTATTTTTCACATCTTTCACTTATTCTTACTAGCTAAGGGTTTGATTAGAATGGTTGATTACTATGGCAACCATCTGAATTTTCCAATACTCTGAAACCCATCATAGGCTTTGTAAACAACTTGGGCCCACAAAATCAAAGGGATTTCCCTTGTGGATCAAAAATCAACAGCAGGCGACGCTATGGCTAAACTGTGCAGACTTTGGAAACAAACTAGTCAAAAGGTTTTTGAACGTAATCATCACTAAACTAGAGTCCTGAACATTATATGAGCTCAAGGAATCACAAAAAATGGACTGAACGGACTGGATTATTACATCTTTTGGCTGAAGAAGGACACACTTAAGTTTGGATTTACTCAAAACTAAAATTAGTTCAATCAAATTTATTCTGGGGGTTTTCTTCTTGGTGTAATAGAGGTTTAAACTGTCCTCTGCATTTGACCCGTCCTTCACTAACCCCTTGGTAAACTTGTGCATCTCCCGGACCTATCACTTCCGCGTGGATCATGTCACCCTTATCAAATATCAATCATTCATGGTAGTGCACTTCAGGGACAGGGAGGTGCACTTGAAAGAGGGAAAGAGTAGCACATGTGCTCTTTTGAAAAAATTAAATATATATATTAAATGATTGCTGATAAATGACATAACCTTAAATAGATTTCATTAAAGCTATTATACATGCTCTTACACTGTTCCCTCATCTAAAACATACTTGGAGTTGCATTTAGTTTAATTCACGCTTGTTTCATTGTTTACAACGTCCTCTCCCTCTGGGCACTCAGAAATCCCATTTATATTTAATACCGGACTGTGACATCAAAGGTATACTCTGCTTTTAAAGGTATACTGTGCTTTTAAAGTACATAAATCAGTCCCAGACTCTTCTGAGCATTTTTACAGTCAAATCATCATCGTTCATTACAAGGTTACATTGCTTAATGACTAGCTTTTTTCCTCCATGGTAATTCACTGAAAACACCAAATCCTGAAGAGAGAATGCTTTCAATTCATACATTATTGTAAGTTCCACAACATAAGATAATAAGAGTATGTTTAAAGGCCAATAACAATACAGACATAACATGTGTCCTGTAAGAACTATTCCTTTAATTCTAAATATAGTTAGTTTGAGAAGTGAAGATCTTGTGTACCTTGGGGAAAATGCCTCTTGCTCGTACATGCTCTTCCCATCATGCATGCTTAGGCAGCTCACGCCTCAGCAGAGACAGACAACTTTGAGAAAATGAACGTCAGACTCTATGCCATCTGTAGACTGCATATGCTCTGTCATCACCTCCAGCTACGTCTGCAACTGCTGTTAGCTCTCTGAAACACGATTTACTATTAATGAGACTTAAAATGAGAGCATCGAGCTGCAGACAGGACAAATTAATCACAACCATTCTACACACTATGGCCTATTACTTCACAAGCAAGTGCTCCATAAAGTAAAGTGTGATCTCTCTTCATGAGCAATTATTAGCACATTACGCACGGCTACGCTATCCATTTTGTTCTATTAGGCTGCGTGCATAAAGCATAGGGATTAGCAGAGTGTATTTTCCATTGCAGTTAATGATAGGGCTATTGAATTCAAATTAAGCTTTTTGAAACCACCTTAGGCTAGTATTGAGACTATGCTCCTATTAATAGGAGTTAGATGACACATTAGGGGCATGAATAAATGTGCAAACTATGACTCAGGTGACAGTTCACACCTTAGAGTAGTTCAATAGACTTAACTAACAACAGATACTCCTCACTGTTGACAATTTGTGTTTCTGTTAGTTTTAGTGTAGCTCCTTCCTTCAGTCAGATACAAGGCAGTGACTCATCATTTCTCTGTCCGATGAACTGTGTAGAAGCAACTTGGATGAGTGGCGAAATGTCTTCGCTCTTAAAAGTGTTCTTTTGCTATGTTTATTATATGTTAAATTTTATATATATATATATATATATATATATATATATATATATATATATATATATATATATATATATAAATTTCTTTTATATATATATATATATATATATATATATATATATATATATATATATATATATATATATATATGATATCCATTTATGGCTGTTAAGTATTTGTACAATAAGTAAACATATATTTATAACATTGTATTTTTCATTCACTACCTATAATCTACTATAGTGTGTGAAGTGAAGTGCCTTGCCCAATGACACAATGGTATGCACTGGTTGGAGCTGTACTTCCTTTTATGATTAGATCTATGGGTGGTGTCATGTGTCAGAACCAGCACATTATTATATCATATGTTATATCATATTATGTCATCTTATTTGTTATTATATTATATAATGCACGCAAGTTTGCCTTCATTGTCGCTTTCTCACATTGGCTACTTTGGTCAATCAATGAACTGATTTAAAAATAAATATATGTGCAGATAAACTCAAATGTAAACAATGTATCTAATAAACTGATTAAAAATAGATTAGAAAAAAAAATACTGCCTCAATTGTTAAATATTAATATTTTTGCATATGAATCATTTGATATATTGATATTTTCCTACAAAAAAAGGTGCAGTTTGGGAGATGCTCTGACCTGTTCGTCCAGCCGTTATGATTTGGTCCATGTCAAACTCTTTTTTAGACTAACCCGTTCTCTGTGTTGAATGAACACACTTTCTGCCTCAAAAACCTGCCTATATGCATGGTTAGTCTGTGCTTTTCACCTGTCAGTGCTCATGCGCATTTCAGTTATTTTAGAAAAGACTGGCACATGGCTATCGTATGGGTCTATTCAACTGTATGAATACATTTTTGTCATAAGTCATTTTACATCGACTGTATTGAATACATTTTTGTCATGAGTCATTTTTGTCATAAGTCATTTTACATCAATTTCAGTTTGTCAAATTATTACACGCTGTTGCACCAAGATACTATTTGGAGAGTATTATTGTACCTTTTTTAAATGTTTCTGCCACTATGAGTTTTAGATTAGAGAAAGACATTTAACAACCCTTTTTAACTCAACCTCATGACTTCAAGTAAAAAGTAAAATTAGTAAATCATTCGCTTTCCATGAAGACAGGTCAGATTTGTGGAGAAGCGAGTCCCCTCATGTTAAGAAGGCATGTTTGTCAATGTAATAAAAACAGTCAGTAATGAAATACACAAAGATGCGATATGTAAGCTTTCTGGTGGGGGGATTCAGCACCTCCATGTGGAAAAAACATGCATTCTTACTTCTACTACGCCACAGATGAGAGTCGCATGGCTTGGTAGCTGCACTTCTTGTCTCTATGGAGATCCATAGCTTTAATATATTGTGGGACATTCCATGCAAATGAAGAGAAGCAGGTGGTGGACCCTTCACCAGAAAAGTTACATTAACGCTTATAATATTAAGCTCCATCGTGTACATTTTTGGCCAAATTATCGACTAAAATAACAGCATGTTTTGTTTTGTTTTGGGGTTTTTTTGTTACAAACTGCAAACTTGATTGGTGTAAAACTATAATTTATATTTAAAGTTATCCCACCAAATAAAGTAAAAAGTAGAAAATAAAAAAACCAGTCATGCATGCTTTAAGCTTCATACACTATCTGTAAAACAACAACAAAAGATGCAAACAATCATTGACAAATTATTGACCATCCATCACCATCAAAATTATAATTCATTTCAAATCTGATATAAAGTGTATCTGTTTTGCACTGCTAGCTTTATATGCACAAATATTCTGGTAGAATCATATCTTTCTGATTGCAGATGAATGCATTTCCATTCATTAGAAAGCACATATCTCATTGCCGTGATTGTAATATAAGTGGATGGAAACTGCTGGATTCTATTGGTTATCAGTCTAACGTTTGTTTCATTCATTATCCATCATGTGCGATAGTGTGCCTGGGCCAGATTGTGCCTCCTGCAAGGTAATGGCTCAATTTCAGGGAGATTGTGCTTCTCCTGCAAAATAAAGATAGATGACTTCATGAGAGCAGAACTAAAATTGAGATCATTATCTTTAGATGGTTTTGGTGTGTCCTGGAAGAAGAAGAAGAAGAATCTATATGGCAAGTTAACCTGTTAAAGACCACAGTTTCTGTTCCCTTTCAATACAATGGAGAAACCGTATATAGACATGGATATATTGTTAACTTTTTCACAGAACATTTACTGCATCAATTTCATGCCATAGTGTGACCCAAAAGAGCAATACAGGGTAAAAAGCATTTAAATTATTATGTTCTTGCTTTAATTCAGACAATGGCTATCCAGTCATGGGTAGATTGGTCTAGTTTTGTCCCCCAAAAAATCCAGAAATAAGAAAAATACAAACAATAAACACACACAAGTACTACCTGTTTACAAAAAACTACAGAAATGTCAATTTTAATGGTAAAAAATAAGTAAGCGCAGGGGAAGCTGTACACAATGGGTCAGCTAATTCATATTCTAATTAACCTGATTTAAATTTTAGCACATGGAGACAAAATGGAGGAATAAGGTGGCAAGTCCTATTTCATCATTTTAAAACTAATTAGTTGAGTGTGTCTTTATTACAGTTCGCACTTTTTGGTACATTTGTGCACAACATATAAGGTTCACCATTTCAATATACGTGAACCCAGAGCTCTGAAATGTCTCGCTGTTATTGACCAGTAGGGCAATAAATGTAGAGAATTTGGAGTGTCTACTATGAAGTATGTCTTCGCTAAAGCCATTTGAAATCAACCATTATTATTATTGCTTCCATGCAAATCACCAGGAACTAGACGTTGTTACCTTTCAAATGGTGTATTTTGGACAAAAAGTACTCTTTGAATACTTGTTTCAATATATACCGTATTTTGGAAAGAGTTCTGCGGCTTATACAAAAGGTGCGGCCTATGTATTGTTTTATTATCGTTTTTTTAAAAATAGAGCAAATGCGGCTTATATAGGGGAGCGGCTAAAAGTCCGGAAAATACGGTATATATATACCTCCAGTTGAGGAGCATCCAGATCTATAGGTCAGCATTGCCAGCGTCTGAAACAAAACCACTCTCAGAGTGAAGTGGAAAAAGGAGAAAAAGATGTGAACAGCAATGAACAGACTACAGGTGAACTAAAATATTTAATATTGTTGACAGGAAAAGTAGCAGGAAGCTGAGGCTAGTCCTCAAGCTGCCATACTACCCTCAGCATAGTTGCTCCTAGGGTCTGTTCCTAACTAATTCAATTAATTTTACTATTTTACTATTATTATTTGAAATAAAATAGAATTATACTTGTTATGTTATAATATAATCATATATCATAATAATATGTATTATAATACAAAAGTGGAAAAGTGGCAGTGGATTCCAACTCCAAGATAATGCCACAGACGGATGCCCTGGTGTTTTGGTACGCTTTGTTTTGTCTGCATAAATCGTGTCAACATGCTCTTTATTTCTGTGAAGAGCTCTTAAATATTAGAAAAAACACTTATTTTGGATCTTGTAACTGTTTTTTTTAGCATTTGCTGCAAATTTAGCTATTTTTTGGCTAAAAGAGTGAGACGCCAGACAGGAAAATCGAGCCGGTTCTCTTGTGCGTGTTCGGAGATGCATATGCCCTTACATGGGATCTTCCTTTCCAACGTTTGCTCACTCACCAACAAGATTGATGAACTGGCACTGCTGATGATGAAACAGACTTTTCTTCATCTCTTGTTTTGTGCTTCACGTAGATATGTGGCACAGCGTGTCAGTTGCAGACTGCACGGTGCAACTGGAGGGTTTCCAGCTGCCTGCACCGATAGACAAAGCATTGGAAAAACACGAGGTGGAGGCGTTTGTTTATTCATCAACAACATCTGGTGTTCTGATGTGACTGTGATCTTCATTCACTCCAAACCATTCTACTCTCCACATGAGTTTGCCTCATTCATTCTGGCCGCCGTTTACATTCCACCGAGCCCAAATGTGCAGGAGGCACAGCTCATGCTCGCAGACCAGGTCCTGATTGTCCCCCCCTTGCCTTAACAGACTCCCCCATCACCATCGTGGACTCCTTCTTCTTCCTCGGCACCACCATCACTCAGGACCTCAAGTAGGAGCTGACCATAAGCTCCCTCATCAAAAAGGCACAGGAAAAGATATACTGACTGTGGCAGCTGATGATGGTGCAGATGATGGTGCAGTTTTACACGGCCATCATTGAGTCCATCCTTGAGTCCATCCTCACCCCCATCACTGCGTGGTACCATGGAGCCACAGACAGGGACAGGAGCAGAGACACTGGCAGAACATGTTCGGGACTAGTAGACTACAACGCATTGTGTGCTCTGCTGAGAAGGTGATTGGCTGCAGACTTTCATCTCTCTAGGACCTTTATGTCTCCAGGACTGGAGGATGAGCAGGTTGGATCACAGCTGACCCTTCTCACCCTGGACATTGGACTATTTGAGTCACTCCCCTCAGGCAGGAGGTTACGGTCCATCCGCACTCGATTGGCCATTGGAACAACACCTGCCGCTTTAACTGTTATTCAAACCAATAACCACTCATTGCACTGCTCTTTTTTTGTATTATTGATAACTGTAAATTGTATATATTAAGACCAAGTCTATTTTATTTTACATGTAAATTAAACATTTTATGCATGCCCTTTTTGATATATTTTACTACTACTACTATTATTATTATTATTATTATTATTATTATTATTATTATTATTATTATTATTCATTGTTATGTGTTGCACCTTAATGCCAAAGCAAGTTCCTAGTTTGTGAATTCTGTTCACTGACAATTGCAATAAACCCCTCGACTTTTTCTCAAACTAAACCTTGGTGAAGCTTTATTTGTGACCCTTGGTGTAGAATATACTTAAATTAAAAAAATAATCAAGGTCTAATATAGATAAAAATGTGTAATGGCCCAAACGGTTGCTCTGATTTTGTCGTAATACCAGCCTGATCATTTATGTTGGTAATGACAAAAAAACATCTTTTCCCAGAGTAGACATGAATAATTCGAAAGTACAATCCAATACGATACAAAGAATGAAATCAATACTAAATTGAGCTCAGGGGAAATTAAGAAATTACAACAGAAACACATTTTGAGATAGCATTGTCAGTATGTAAACAGTACAAAAGGGTTATGCAATTTATGTGCAAATTGTATTTATTTATATATTTGATATGGATATAGAAATTACATTAGAGGAACCAAATGCATTATTTTTAATGTTACTAAAAAATTGCTAATTTCCAACACCTGTCCATACAGTAGGAGACTTTTGAAGGACGTATTATACTGAATTTTCTTTTTGAGCTTTTAATCATGTTCTAACATCGTTTCCTCATCAAAAACATACCTAGAGTAGCATTTAGCTTAATTTAAGCTACTTCGATGAATCCTGTTTAGAAAGTCCACTACACAGCAAATTGGAGCGATTGAAAAAATGGGGGTTAAGCAGAAAAAGATGACGTGTCTAATTGAGTAAAATTATTTGAAGGTGCGTTCCAGAAGCCCTCCTCCCCTTGAGGCGTTGGGTGTTTAGCACCAATTTGTCTTGCCCTCAGAACACCGTGTCCAGGTGAGAAGGGTCAGCTGTGATCCGACCTGCTCGTCCCAGAGCCCAGATCCTGTGCTGATAGTCCGAGTGTCTGAGACGTCCTTCCCCAGCCACACGCGCTGCCTCTGATCCGTCAGGAAGTCAGTGATCCACCTGCAGGTGGAGTCGGGCACGTTGAGCTGGGAGAGCTTGTCCTGGAGCTGAAGTCCACAAACAGGATCCTGGCGTAGGTTCCCGGGGAGTCCAGATGCTGCAGGATGAAGTGGAGTGACAGGTTGATGGCGTCGTCTACAGGCCTGTTGGCTCTGTAGGTGAACTGCAGGGGGTCCAGCAGGGATAAGGTGAAGGACTTGAGGTGGGGCAAGACCAGGTGTTCAAATTACTTCATGTCTACAGACGTCAGCGCCACAGGCCTGTAGTCATTAAGTCCAGTGATCCCGGGCTTCTTGGGGACAGGGACTTGAAGCAGGCTGGGACGTGGCATGACCCCAGGGAGGTGTTAAAAATGTCTGTGAAGATGGGGGTCAGCTCTCCTGCACAGTGTCTTAAGGTGGCAGGAGAGACACCGCCTGGTCCAGCAGCTTTTCGGGGGTTGGATTTACGAAATAGCCTGTTTACATCCTGTTCCTGAACTGAGAGAGTGGTGGGGGGGACCAGGGTTGGGTTGGCAGAGGTGGCCACCGTGGGCGATTGTCTGCAGCAGGGGGGGCTCGGGGCTTATGATTGGTGAGAAGCCGGAACCCACACCACAAAGAGGCGGGGTTGTTGTCAGAGAACTGCTGCTTCAGACGCGTATCGTACTGTGATCTAGCTGGAGACACCTCTTTGCTATATCCATACTTTGCATCTTCGTAGCACTCTCTGTCACCAGCCCTGTGCGCTGGCTCGTTCTGCTGTCTTAACTGCCTCAGTTTAGGGGTGAACCATGGTTTGTCATTATTGTAAAGTGACTTTGGTTTGTGTTGGTATAATGCTGTCCTCACAGAATTTAATGTATGACGTCACAGTGTCCGTGTACTCATCCAAACTATCTGTGGCAGCTCTGAAAACCTCCCAGTCTGTAATGTCCAAACACGCACGTAGCTCCTCCACTGCCTCATTGGTCCACTTCTTAGTTTTCCTCACTGTCTGTACGTGGGGATCAGGTGAACCATGGCGTGATCTGAAAAGCCGAGAGCAGTGCGAGCCACGGCGCGGAAGGCGTTACAGACTGTTGTGTAACAGTGTGCCAACGTGCTCTGCTCTCTGGTCGGCACTTTAATAAACTGTCTGTACTTTGGTAGTTCGTGGCTGAGATTCCCCTTGTTAGAATCACCCAGGATAATACACAACGAGTCCGGGAAGGTCCGCTCCACACTCAGAATCTGGTCATTGAGCGTGTGCTGTGCCACGAGCATGTTTGCACTCGGTGGGATGTAAACAAAAGCCAGAATCTACTCGGAGAGTAGAATGGTTTGTAGTTAATGAAGAGATATTCCAGATCAGGAGAGCAGTGTTTGGAGATCACAGGCACATCTGAAGACCAGGTGTTGTTGATGTAAAAACAGACTCCTCTGTGTTTTTCACCCAGAGAAATCCCTTTGTATGTCCGCACGAAGAAGCTCGAAGCCCTCCAGCTGCACAGCACAGTTCGGGACCAGCTCGCTGAGCCACATCATGAAGCACAAAACAGTAGATGAAGAAAAGTCTCTGTTTCGTGTCATCAGCACCAGTTCATCCATAAAAAATAAATATCTTAAACTGGAGAATCTTACCTTCTCGTGTTTCATTCACGCTGGTGAGTGCGTCTCTTTAAAGAGAAATCAACATCTGTGCAGTAAATATTCTTCTTGTTGTTCAGTTCGTATGACGTTCCAGATAGACGAGAATATCACACTGGCGGTCACAGCTGAGCATGGAGTGGAAGTGGATGAGGATGTTTTTGCAGATCGTGGGGTTCCTCATATCTGCAAGTAACTGTATGGTATTAGGGCTCATTCAAATACAAGCAAGTGGTTTAAAAAAGGAATGTTTGATTTCAGTGCTTCTCCTGGAACCAGTTAATTTGTCTACCTTCACAGACCTGAAGGATTTCGGTGATGGCCCAAACCTGTCTCACTATATGAACGTTGGTAATTAGGATAAGAATACATTTTTACTAATGAATATATGTATGACATTGGCATTTTTTTATGTTTTAGACTTGAGTCTTTTAGAAGATGAGAATGATCCAAAAATACTATATCCATGTCTACCTGATGCACTGTCCATCTCAAGCAGTCAAAGCAGTGAGGCTGCTTTAAGTGAAATATGACAGGACACTATTCAACCTTTGAACAAAGCAAAAAATAGTATCTTTCTTTTATTTTTGCAACTTGTGATAAACAGCCTTTTTGACTTCTTTGATTTGTGTTTTATGTTGCTTTTCCCCCATTATAGAATGTGGAATTTTTGTTTAGATGTATTCCTGCAGGCAGAAATGTGCTTAAGGAATATGAAGAAACTGGTACTCTTAAAGAGTCAACTCAACGTATCATTAAAGGATCCACATTCCAAGACGGGAATAAGTCTTTTACTAACTTCGTCGTTAGAGAAGCACAGACCTTGAGAGAAGCATCTCTTCTTAGAAGATGTCAGAAGGCAGCCCTCAATGAAGCTACCAGCCCCACAGATCTATTTAGAAATTAGACATATTAACTTATGTCAGCATAAGGGCTAAATGTTTTGCTTTGATGTTCATTAGAGATGATACATGATGTTAACAAAACAAAATTAACTAATATTTTCTGTTTTTAGAGTGGAACAGTGATATGTCCTCTCTGATTCTTCTACTGTATCTTCTTTCACCACAAGCTGCTGGAAAAAAGTGGACCGAGAAGATCAGTGTTGAAGAGGCCACAGCACATCTTGTGAAATATCAAAAGGTGTGTACAAAGGTAAATGTGTTCACATGTATTGTACGTATTGATTGATTACATTTTTGTATTTTCATTTCAGTCCTTCCAAAGTCTTGAGGATCATCTTCTGACCATAGACGGAAATCCACAACCATATCTTCTTGCCCAGGGAACATCAAAAGCCCAGGTTTCATCGTTCTACATATAAGGCCATGTGTGCTTGCATTATAGCCTTCTTGGTTTCATGGAGTCATTTAGTGCCAATCATTTTGGTCATTCTTGCTTAATTGACAAAATATTAGCTTAAGTTTTTTCAGAGGATGATCCAAGATTGATTTTGAGGTCTGATGAAGGCTGGGCACAATGTACGTTTAGCAGATGATTAATGTCTGCGTTTGGAATCAAAAGAAAAAGTGCTCTTAATGATTTGCAATATTTTGACAGCTGAAAATTACAGTGTTGACATACTGCATGACATTTTAGAAGGAATTGGGCAGTTTGAAATCAAACTACTTTTTGAATATTTGAGTAAGCATATTATCTCCAAAGAAGGATCATTGAACCGAATTTATGCTTTTGATTATGGGTATATAGAAAGCAAAAACAAACCAACAAATGTCAACCTTGATGGCTCTGGTAATGGAATTGGATTCAAAGCATCACAAACATTGTGTTTTCTCACAGACATTCCTTTAGTATTTGATGACCTTATTACTCTGGATGACATGCAGTGACACTTATTGCTTTTGTTGTTGAATATTTTAAATGCTGTATTTTCATACAGTATAACAGAAGGGCATTTTATCATTGAGCACCACAAATTATTTAAAGAATGTATCCCACTATAAACCTGCTTCCCAAGCATCAGTTCCTGATCTATCACCCATGATGCATTAAAAAACGTGGCCCTTTAATACATATATGGGCAATAAGAATGGAAGCTAAACAGAAGTTCTTCAAAAATTCTGTGAAGAACTTCAATAATCTGACATTTGCACTGCCTAACAAACATCTGTTTGCAATAGCATATCTTTGGGAATGCTTGTCTTTAAATAACATTGACTCTGGTCCAATCACAAAGTGTTTAGTAGATGCTCTAGAGTTTTGGCCAGATGTAGCTGCATTTCTTGAGGGTGATTTACCCAGTTCTGTTAAGTGTTCCAAGTGTTGTGGGACTGAATATCTTGTGGGACTTTTTGTTTGCACAGATACAGATGAAAACACTATTTTCAGCACAGCACTGCATTTTTGGACAATAACAGTGTTGTTATTGTTTTGTTGAAACATGAAACCTTTTTTCATGAACATTTTCATGCTTTTCAAATCAGTCAGCGCATTCCAAGAGAAGTAGTTGTAAAGCAACTAAAACATCTAAAATGTTTTGATATTGAAATGTCTTATGGTTGTGATACACAATTGTATGAGTTATCTGAGAGTTTTATTGTCTGAGGACTGTTCTTTTTGCACATATTTGTACCTTAGGTTAAAAATGTGCATTTGACAAAACGTAGTTAATGATTGTTAATCATCGACTGAGGTTCAGGAGGTGGACCACGCCTCGACCTCCTACTCCTCCCGCAACCACTCCTCCCCTCTCTAACCACACCTCCAATTACCCAGAAGCCCTATTTATTCAGGAATATCCAGGCATCTCTTGTTGTCTCTGCTCTCTCGACCCCACCGTCCCACCCCATGTCTCTATCATCTTCACCTTAACACAATCTTTCTCAAATAGTGGGGTGCGCCCAGGGCGAGTGTGACCCCATTTTGAATTTTCTTTGCGGGGCGAATCCTGCGTTTTGAGCGTCTGACACTTCAGGGTCGTTTGAACATCGGACACCTTGGCCGTCCAGAACGGCCAAAGCGTTCGCAGAAAAGTTGGACAAAGCTGAACTTTTTTGCGGCAGACGTGGTGCAGCAAAAAATTATGCTCCAGTGATGTACATATGCGACAAAACAAACCCCACACCGATGAAAAATCAGCCAGACGCAGCTCTTGGAGCAAATTATTATATTCACTAAACTCTGCTCAACTCTGAAGCATCTGCGAGACCCAGACAAGCCCCCGAGCCGATCGCCTTTTTTAGACTTTGTAAAGTAAAAACACCAAAGCCATTCTCTTAACCTAGACTGCCATAGGACCAAAAGATAAACACAACTCCTCCACTGCGCATGTGTTGAGCTGTGGACACCTCGGACGCGCGTCTGCTGGTGAGTATATTTTGGCATAATCACGTCTCTTGTTGAGAATTCCACTCCCTCAGTCTCAATTCTGTTAGATCCGAGTGCTGCTTTTGACACTGTCGATCATGAGATCTTCTTACAGAGACTAGAGGACTGGGTGGGCATCACTGGCACTGCCCTAAACTGGTAAAGGTCCTATCTGGAAGACAGGAAGTACTTTGTTGAAATTGGTCACTGTGTCCCAGACCACATGCCCCTGACCTGTGGGTGCCTCAAGGGTCAATCCTGGGACCCCTTCTGTTCAAACTCTACATGCTGCCGTTAGACCAGTTGATGCTCAGCGAAAATGTGTCCTATCAAAATTGTGCAGACGACACTCAGATCTATGTTTCACTGACGGCAGGTGAATATGGACCAGTGGATTCACTCTGTCACTGCATCCAACAGATCAGTGTGTGGATGCAAAACAACTTTCTCCAGCTGAACTCAGACAAGACTGAATCATATTCTTTGGCAACAAAGAGAACGTTTTAGCAGTCACCTGCAGAGTCTCGCTCTAAAACTTATTTTTTTATTTATTTTTTCACCTGGAGGCAACTACTGTTGTGATTTTGGGCGTTACCAAAAATACATTGAATTGAATTGAATTGAAAACTTACAAATCAAGTTTGGAATCTGGGGGTAATAATGGACTCAGACTTGAATTCTTACAGCCACATCAAATCAATAACATCAGCTGCTTTTTACCATCTAAAAATCATTGCCAAAATCAAAAGTATAATGTTCTAAAAAATATATATATATTTTTTTAAATCACATGATCACTACCTAAGGGGAAATGGTAGCTCAGCTTTTATTATTATTCTATTTTACCCTTTTATATGCTTTGTTATATATACATGGAATGAGATTTTAACCCAAATGGATTAACTCTAGTCTGCACATTATTGCCAAAAAGGCAGTATTGATTGACCCTTCACAACACTGCATCCATGGAAAAATACATATCAGTGTATATGTATAGAAATTATCACACCACTTAGATTACATTGAATTTCTGGAAAAGGTATTGTTGTTGGAGCTCTTGAGAACAGAAAAAAAAATATTTTTTGAGAGGCATGGTGATGACAGGTCAGTTTACTAGTGTCCTAAAAGTGCCCATAAGTGCTGTCTCAGGCAATGCTGTGCTGTTAAGTGGTTTTCAATTGTGTACAATGGCTATAGTTATTACAATTACAAAGGTTTGACATCGGAAGAGAGTTCTCAAATAAATAAGGAGTGGCATGACTTTAGTTCACATAACACAGTGCTAAACCCAAGACACAGATGGATTATAAAACTTGTTTGATCATTTTTTACAATTCAAATTACATCTAGCCTGATAGAGCTTCATGAGGTTACATGCATGTGTGTTCTACCTGCACTTGGTTTTGCATCTCTCTTTGCATCTCTTCTCATTCTGTCCGGTAAGGCATTTGGGTCTCTTGTGCATGCTCACGACGCCCTCCTTTGACCATTCAGACTAGTGCCTCCGCTCTTATTATGCACATAACGCACAGTGCGTAGGGACAACATGACAAGGCGGTTTATATTGAATGACATAATAGGCTATTTGAAAATAAACAGGGAGCCTACAGTAGGCATTCTGTCTTTAGTTCATTATCAACGCAAAAGTACCTTGCACTCAAGTGTCGCCGCTCTTTTTGAGATGTGCAGGGGCAGTTGCACAAGTTTAAACAAACGCAGAGAGATCAGGGGGGCACAGCTGGGAGATGTTAATCCTACGAACTACTAGGAAATGGTTTTTAGATTATGAAAATTGGTCTCATATTCAATTAGTAATGGTGAAAAAGAAGAGAATAAAAAAAGACGTGCTTCAACGTATCAATTATATCATGTTTTCATAAAGGCGTCAATAGTTTTGCAGCCTGTAGTGTTTTGTAGACCATCGATCTGTTCTGCAGAAGAGCAAGAGAAGGGCTTCGGGTGACGCTGGAGCAGGGGCGGGGCAGAAACATTTAGGGACTGTGGGGAGCCCTCATGAGTTGCTAATAAAAATGCTAATTCTCAGGCACCAGAATACAGAAAATGATAGGATTCTTGTTGAAAACTTCTTGGTTTAGAGCTCCCAGACCATACTTAGTATTGTGATGTATACAATATTTCTCAAATTAAATTTATTAAAAAAATGACTTCAAAAATAGTCACCTTAAATTTGTATTACAGACAACACGTTCGAAGTGGGTTGGGGCATGGGGGCACCACTGATCATTTCCACTTAGGGCACACAAATAGCTAGCAGCGGCCCTGATCCAGACCTCGGCGTACAAGTACAGTATATGTGCGTGAACAGGGCCAATCCTCACGCACATTTAATTTAGCCTGTGCTCTGACAAGAAAACTATATCTGTAAAATGTAGCCTACTGCCTTAATATTAAGTGTATAGTGGCCATACCAACTATGCCCTAGTCAGATCTTGGAAGCTACCTTAAGCAGGTATGAACCTGGTTAATACTTGGATGGGAGACCGCTATGGCTGCCTGCGCTTGTGTGGAGTGTCTCCTCCCTCTCTATCCCCTGTTTTCTGGGTTGGTCAAACCCGCTGATTATATTGGCTTATGTTTAGGGAAATTTCCTTCATAAGTCACTTCATTCGCATGGCCCTTTATGGCGCAATCCTTAAGAAATGAGGCCTCGGACCTGTGACTGGTGACTGTCACCTATACTCATCTACATGGAGATAGATACATTTACTTCTAGAGTTTGGAAAATTCTCAACAAACCACGCATCCCTATGGAAGCAGGGAGCAGGTTTCAGACCTTCCTCGAGGACTTGTCCACTGACTTAAATTAGATTACATTTATTTTGTAACGCCCAAAAATCACAACAGCATTTGCCTCAAAGGGTGACGTTGAAAAAACAGAATAAACGATGTTCATAGGGACTTGGTAATGTCCCAGCATCCCATGTTCTTTGACAAATGTCCCAAGCTCCCCTCTCCTTAGACCCTCCTTCTCGGCCAGGAACAACTACCAAACCTCTTTGGGGAAAAGTAGAAACCTCAAGGAGTTCCACAGTGAAGGAGAGATCCGACTCCCTCGGACGGACACCTAACATATTTACAAATTGAAAATGTCCCTATGAGGCATTGTGAACACCAAGGAGGACATTTTGGTCCCTCAGACTTTCTCATTGTTGAGATAATGAGAGCTATAATCAAATAGAAGGAAATCGGCTGTTATAAGGGCTATGACGCCACATTAGCCACAGAGGAGGCCTGCTGTGAGAGGAGATGAGGGGATTTTTCACTTTTTTTTTTTTCATTTTTCAAATCATTTGCTATGGGGTCCACAGAAGTGAAACTAATGGGCGTGCTTGGGATGCATGTGTGGTTAGCTGTCCGATCAAGGCCAGCATAGCATCACTCATGTTGAGTAAAGTATATACCAGCATTCTGGGTTCATTGAGGAGGAGAATGAGTAGGCATTAATTGTGTGGATATTCTATTTGATATAAAAACATTAAACATTAAAACAGGAAAGAGAGAGAGGAAGAGAGAGAAAGCAATACGGATTAATTAATTTACAGGAATATCTATCTGAAGAGAATTATGCATTCATACACGGGTTAGCAATGAAGTCTCCAATCAGTTAAACAGCTCCAATAAACATAATTTAGCTTTTATTGAGCGTTATCAGATGGTACCTTTGTGTTGTTGTACAGATCTGTATTTGAGCCCACGCTGCTCTCAGGTCAAGCTCACACTAGGACTCAAGTGCTGAAACACACAAGTAACTATGTTTGAGTTCACTCTGGATGTTTACTACTTTTGAGATTTGAAATTAAGTTTTTGTTCAGGTGTGAACTGGGACTATATATCAGTCATATGTGAGTGTGTCCTTTAAGTGGCGCTATGACAAACATGGGTTCATTGCGTAAAAGCAGCAGTGATGGAGCAATCAGACTTCTGTGAGTTTTCTCACTCTCATTATTTATTGCATTCTATTGTGAATCTTTAAATGTCTTAATTCTCTGCCTGTGATTAAGTTATCTTATTTTCTGCTGTAGAGCATTCATCCTCGTGTTCTATGAGCAAAATGAAAAAAGACTAATGGAAATTGATGAGAAGCTGGTGAAATGTCAATCTCAAAAAGCAGCACATTAGAAAAAGTGTAAAAACTGGAAAAAAGTGGGCGGTCGTGGCTGTTGGAGCTGGATTTGTTGTTGTTGATACTGTTACGGGCTGTGTTGACTGCAGGAGTCAGCCTCGCTGTGATGCCTGGAGCGGTGGGTGGAATTTTAGGCTCTGTTACTCTCGATGTGGGGTGGAGGTGATTGAAAAAAGAAAAACAAAGAAAATACAGAAGGAAGAAGAGTCCTTGATGGAGGAATTAAGAAACATCTCTCAGGTTTTGAAAATAAAACTGAAGTATCTAGAACAGGGGTCACCAACGCTGTGCCCGCGGGCGCACATGCGCCCTGAGCAACCCTTGATGGCGCCCGCAGGCATGCACCAAAAATAGCACTACTCATATTTCAACATATACATATATAGAGCTGCAACGATTACTCGAATAAATCGAATAATTCGATTACAAAAAAGCTTTGATTATTATTATATATTTCTTCGATTATTCGTTTAATTTACATATTTAATCAAAAAACACGTGAATCTGTGGCGCGCGGATCGCGCGGAACGACTTGCGGCGCTTTTGTTTCACACGGAGCTTGTTCCGCTCTGACGAAGGCGCGACAAGAAGAGAGCGGCGCGTTTTAAACTCACGAGTGCGACTGGGAAGAGTTTTGATGAGTGAAAGAGCCATGGATCTATTATAAGAATCCCGAGCTGCAACTCTAAACACCGCATCTAGCTCCGCCCACCCCAGCCCCCGCGCGCCGTCGGCACGCCACCGCGGACCCCAGCGCTTCCCCACTCAACAACTCTGCTTTCCAGTCACAGTCGTACTTTTAAACAGCCAATGCACATGGAAACAGCACGAGGACCGCGGTTATGTTATAATAGTCTGTTGTGAAACAGAAAGTCTGAGACGCGGAGGCCAAAGTGACCGGCACACGAGCCAAAACGGCCAAAACGCAAAATGCGCAAAATGCTCAAAACGCCAGGACCACTGGTCCCACCCAACATAACGTTTAACAAATGTCTTATTTGAAGTGATGTGACAGAGCGACTGTAACTGTTTACAGTCTATGACAAGTTAATTAAGTCCTTTATATATTCTTTATATACAAACAGAACAGTTTGGACTGAAGTGAAATGTTGCTGTTTTGGGGACAAATTTATATGAAATTAAGAATAAAATGTGTTATTTTAAGCAGACATTCCTTATTTTGTATTTGTTTATTACTATGAGCTATAACGTTTATCTAAAAAAATTATTTAATATGTGTTTTAAATGGTTTTACCGAATGTACCAAAAAAAAAATTACAGATTAATCGAAGAAAAGAATCGATAGATTACTCGATTACTAAAATAATCGATAGCTGCAGCCCTATACATATATATAAAAAGGTATCAGAAATCATTTATCAACTTGTTTAGGTAAAAAAGTGATGTTTCCTTGACTTAAAAATGTTAGAAGTGATGATTTGCATTACAAAAACAGCAGGTGTTTCCCCTGACTTTCAAATGTTTGAGCAAATACACATAAATAAGTATTTCATGTTTAAACATGTTTTTCTGATTATTATTGCTATGTAAATTACTGGTAAAGTGTGGATAATTATTATTGATATGTGAGCAGTCATTTCACAACTACTACTATTTAAATATCATTATTATAACGTTAGTTATACATGCAGTTTTGTTATTTAGGAAGTTTGTGGCAAACGGGTTCTGTGCCCTCCATACTAGTCGGGGCCCATGAAGTAGCCCTCAGCCTCAAAAAGGTTGGTGACCCCTGTTCTAGAACATGGATCTCTGAAATAAAATAAATGGCTCAACTGCAATAAAATAAAAATAATATACTTACTCTTGTGTTTTTGTCTTGATCTATAAAGCATCTGCGATTAATAGAGTCAAAAGATGTAATTTGTTTTATTAAAAAAAAATTTCCAGTCATCACTTCGACTTATTAAGAGCTTTTTGGCAAATGGCCAACCAGTAAAACCTTCTATAGAGTCACCAGTTTTGTCGCTGAACTCAAAGTCTGAAGCAAATACTTACCAGTACACAAGACCATGTTTCCTGCATGGGTACTGTTAAGATAAGATTACCATTATAGGCTTACGAAGATCGTGATGATTCATTTTATTTGATGGCACCTTTCAAGACTCCCAATGAATGATATCTTACAAATATACTGCATGAACATTATACATATGTTACACCTATCATCTCGGCCTGGCCCTCCACCATTTGCCTTGTTTCGAATATGGCCCTCGGAGTAAAAATAATTGCCCACCCCTGCTGCACCGTCTGACAGCCGCAGTGAGGATTGATCTGCAGAACCTCTCCTTCACACAGTGAGGGTGGATCTGTCTGTCACTGAAGCTGCTCCAGAGAAGTCAGGGCGGCCGAAAGGGTGAGACCCTTATACTTGGGGCATTTGCAGAAGACTAAAACAAATGCTTACTGCACAGATATATACAGGCTACAGCTATGTGGTATTACACATTACAGTATATGCAAGGTGCAGTGCAGAGCAGGAGAGGAGCTGGGACAGCATGCAGAAGTGGCCCATGCATG
The DNA here is from genome assembly GCA_015082035.1 of Chaenogobius annularis. Lineage (NCBI taxonomy): Eukaryota > Metazoa > Chordata > Actinopteri > Gobiiformes > Gobiidae > Chaenogobius > Chaenogobius annularis. The sequence continues at coordinate 708,205 of BJKM01000059.1, forward strand.
AGCGCTGTAGCATTACACAGAACATTAAACAAACAGATGAATTCTCCGGTGAAGTGGTTACATCGTAACTTAGACTTTAACATGCTGTCTGTGATTATCCACCCATGACTCGTTGTCCGTTGCATAATCTTTAGATATTGATTATTTTAGCATGACTCCCCATTATGGATAGCACTAAGGCGGAAGAGGAATTGTGCACAGAGAAGAGTCAATTGCAAGTAAGGATGCAGGGTTGTGCAAAGAGCCCATAGAGCCCATGTGATTATACTAGAAAAGCCAATCATTTTAAATAATTCTCAAAATTCTCTGTCAGCATTAAAAGGAAATGTACAATATTTGTTTTCATAAAAGCCTCAGATACTTTTTTCAACTCCAAAGACATGATTGATGTCAGTTGACTTATATATATATAAGATATGAGATTATTATGACAAGTTTGTGGAGCCAATCCCAAACAAATGAGAAAGTTCATTGTTTGTGGATTTCTGTTTTGGATATTTGTTTCGAAAAGAGTAAATTTCTCATAAAGTCACATAGGAACCACCATCTGCGATTATGACATGATACAATTTTTGAACGTGAATGCAACCTGTTGTTACAAAAACGCTTTTGGATTGTTGGGCAAATGGGATGAAATATTTGCTAGATCTCTCCCATTAGACTCCATAATAATTCCTTAGATAGTTTCCGTATCAACCTGAATTCTTTGACCAAAGTGACCAAATCGGATCAGATGTCTGATCATTGAGTCCATCCTCACCTCCTCCATCACCGTGTGGTACGCTGGAGCCACAGCCAGGGACAAACAGAGACTACAGCGCATTGTGCGTTCTGCTGAGAAGGTGATCGGCTGCTGACTTCCATCTCTGCAGGACCTGTACGTCTCCAGGGCTCTGGGACGAGCAGGTCAGATCACAGCTGACCCTTCTCACCCTGGACATGGACTTTGAACCACTCCCTTCAGGCAGGAGGCTACGGTCCACCCGGACCAGAATCTCCCGCCACAAGAATAGTTTCTTTCCCTCTGCCGTTGGACTCATGAACACTTCTTAAACACCTGCCACTTTAACAGCAATTCAATCAATCACTCACTACACTTTGTCACTTTCTGCACTACATCTGTAAATGTAACTGTAAATTCTTGTGTACATAGTAAGCCTATTTATAGTATTATACTATAGTTATTATACTATAGTCATTTTAAACAGTTTCCTAATGCATGCCCTTTTTATTCCATACATGTTGTTTTTATTATTGCTCAGTGTTTTATGTTGCACCCTGATGCCGAAACAAGTTCCTATGTTTGTGAATTGTATTCATTGACAATGGCAATAAACCTTTTTCTGATTCTGATTCTGATTCTGATGTGTGATGCATTTTTGTCGCTCCATTTGCTCAGAATTGTGTGACTGCTTCCGTGCCCTTGTTGCTCTCGGCAAAAGGTCAAACAGTACTGAAGGCTCAATCTGCTGATATCATAGGAACAGTACGGTCCGTTTCACCCAATCACAGTGTGCACCCAGACCACCCTGACCCCACACTACTGCTACTTTAAAAACATTATCAGTCTCTTTTGTCGCTTCATAATAGATTTCAACTCAGCCTTTGTAAAAATGTCATGACAAATATTATTTTGTGAAAAATAATTTAATGGATTCTTGGTTTGTCCTGGCAAATAATATTCTTATTTCTACAGTGGTATGGGGGTTAGTGCGTTGCATGTTTTGCACTTTATCTGCTATTTATTCTGCCAATAGGCTGTACTGGACAGAACCATCAGAGCCACTTATTGTACATCCAATCGTTTTACTCTACTTGCTCAGTGTTGTGTTGGATTTAAGAATTACATTTAATCGTTAGTTCTCTGGATTTTGATTGCAGGTTTCTGTTCACCTACTGTTTTTGAACAGGAGGGGTCAGTGGCGTCCAAACTTTTTTCATCAAGGGTGGCACCGAAACAAAGCGGAAAGTTTTAAAGAGCCACGACCACACCATAATTAACTCTAACAACCTTTTATCAGGTTTGTCTCACACCAAGATGTTAGTCATGATGGTTATAAGGTAGACAGTGATGAACGTGAATGTAGAACAATACTTCTCAGGATAGAGTGGCCAATGCACCAAGTCTGAGCGCCGCATTTGGACCGCGTTCGTATGAACAGCCCTGAGCTTTGTGCAGTCCAAACGATTGCTGGAAGGGTCAAATGAAGAGGACACATTTCCCAGTGTTGACAAAGTACACCTTAAAAATAATGTATTTATTGATTTGTTTGTTTGTTTGGTTTGTTTGAAAGTGTATGTGCTCCCTGTTTGTCTCAATGGCGATGTTATTTCTTTATTAGCTCTTATTGCTTGTATGTTCTGCAGTATGACAGCATATTTTTTTTTAGCATTTATTTTTTAACAGGTAGACCCCTGGACCCAGGCCCAGAGCATGGAAATGCATCCTGCCATGAAAAGAACTGTTCCAAAGCGCTCCTGGGGGACCACGGCCAGTAGAAACATGGCTATTGTCTCCATAAATATAGATGAGTTTAATGCTGTGGAATGTTGTGTGCAAAGCAATAACATCTGTATGGAGACAAGCATATAATGTACCCTTCACCAGAAACGTGGCGTGCACCTTTAAGATCCCTTGGTGTGAGCCTTTTTCCTCTTCCACACGCTTCTTTAACCTGGCTTCATCTGTTGTGTGTGTGGGCACATGATGTTCTCTTACAAGTGACAGCGTATCTTCAAAGGGGTCGGTCTCTTCCTCCCACAGTATTCTCACTCCTACAGTTGCCAAAGGAACAGTCCCTTTTACTCATATATTAAATGATAAACCCAGCCCTCTAACCCTTCTCGGCCCCATCTAGTGCGGGCCCCTATTGCACCTGTGGGAGACCAAAGACTTTGAAGCACCACTAGAGCAGATGCACCACTGACATCAAGGGTCTGAGCTCAAAGACGGAAACAATGTCTTTTAAAACGTAAAACAGTCTGGCTTTTGATCCACAAACAAACAACAGGGACCAACCGTAATTATATTTATTTACATAGTAAGTAGTATTTTCATTTTTATCCTATAGTAAATTTAAAATGTTTTTCCTTAATGCATGCCCTTTTTGATGTTATATATGTTGTTTTTATTATTGTTCATCGTTGTATGTTGCACCAAATCACAAATGAATTGTGCACAAATTGTGAATTTTGTTCATTGACAATGACATTAAACCTTTTCTGATTCTGACAAACTATTAAAAATATATTGCACATACCAGAGTAGGTTCTCTTTGACTGTGTTGTGGAAAAGAGTACTGCAAATTTGTACTCAAGTAAAAGTACAGTTATAATGGCTAAAGAGTACTTAGTTGCAAGTACGGCTGCCAAAATGTTCCAAGGAAAAAGTGCACATGCTGCTCATTTGTTACTGTTTAATTTTAGTAGCATTTTGGATTCATATTTCATAAAAATTTGAAAAATGAAATAGTTTGAACTGAGCGTAGGTGTTGCACAAATGCATATTTTCTGAGCTCAGCCGACAATGCAGTCATTTTGAATGTTTGTAGATGTGAAAAGAAGCAGATACAGCTGTGAGACAACCGTGAATAGGGCCGGTTTTGACGTGGAGGAAACTCATTTCGACCGCTTGTAGCCGCGATCTTGTCCTTTCGGTCATTACCCAAAGCTCATGACCATAGGTGAGGGGAGGAACGTAGATTGACCGGTAAATCGAGAGCTTTGTCTTTCGGTCCGATGCAGCGACCGCATCACTGCAGACGCTGCACCAATCCAACTGTCAATCTCACATTCCATCCTTCCCTCACTTGTGAACAAGACCCCTAGATACTTGAACTCCTCCACTTGGGGTAAGGACTCCCCACCCACCCGGAGAGGGCAAGCCACCTTTTTCTGGTTGAGAACCATGGCCTCAGATTTGGAGGTGCTGATTCTCATCCCAGCTGCTTCACACTCGGCTGCAAACCGTCCCAACACTCTCGTGCAAACCGTCCCAGTGCATGTTGCAGGTCCGGGTTTGATGGAGCCATCAGGACAACATCATCTGCAAACAGCAGAGATGAGATCCTGTGCTCTCCAAACCGGACCCCCTCCGACCCCTGACTGCGCCTAGAAATTCTGTCCATAAAACAATGAACAGAACCGGTGACAAAGGGCTTCTTTTCAACATTGTCCTTATTATAATTTTTGTTTTTGTTTCTAAGAATGTAAATTTTATATACTTTTTTAATGTTTCAATAAAGTAACATACTCTCTCTCTCTTTCTCCCTCATCCTTTCTCTCTTTGTATTTTTATGTAAAAGCATACTATGTAAATATATAAAAAGCAATAAAGAAATGATCCGCACAAAACAAATTTAAACACTACAGTTACGCTTTAACATTTCTCAAAATATGTGTGAAATACTTCTACCTTTTTAAAAATTTAATTTTTATTTGTATATTTCTTTTGAAACACAAAACAGAACATGACCAGAGAGTGAAAGTTAAAATAAAAATACAAATAGACCAATTAAACACAATCATGACAATCTGTCAAAGTAAATTTTTTTAACTGGTACTTCAATATTTACACAAGTCGATTATTTGTAATTTTATTTAAAATGAAGTACTTCTTCCACAGCTACTATATTCTCAATTTAAGTAACATTTTCTACCTGTTTTTTTCCCCCCGTCATTTCCTAAAACGTTCTTCCTGTAACACTTTGGGCAACATATTTTATTTATGTAGAAAGCAAATGCCTCCACCTAGCTTGTGCCCATAAATAACACATAACAGCTTTGCTTCTAATGCACTAAAGTGGAAGCAGTCGGATTAAATAGCTAACAAACCCAGATAATGCGATTAAATGTAATTAAACCATCAATGCTGCTTTCCATCACTCACCAACAAAATCACACACAAGACAAAATTGTAAGTGCAAAGATTTATTTCTCATGCTTTTTTTGAGGGTTAAATATATAAATACAGTGAATAAACACTTTAATTTATAGAGGAAACAATAACATCCATATCGTTTTAAGGATTGTCATAACATGCGTTAGAAGATAAAAGTTGTGATAAAAATAAATGATTCTGACAGCGTTGGATAATCAAGTCTGCAGGATTGTGATCATTCAAAAGTACATCTATAAGCAGACCCACTCACAGATGGTTAACAGATTGGTGCCTTAAGAGTCATCACCGCCTTATTTAGACATGACAAGACGGCCAGGACCAGAGCAAATGAAACAAGTGACTGGTGACCTCTAGTGGTCATGATGGAGACAGACGTATTTCAGTTTAGCAGGTTCATTGGATAAAATCACGAACATGCAAATCCAAATAATCGAATAGCAAGTCGATACTCAAATTACTAATGAAACAGACTCATTTAAACAGATAGAGTGGTTTGGATGATTATTATAGTTCATTGCCAAAAAAAAATAAAAAATAACCCTTTCTGATTCTGATTCTGATATGTTTAAATTTCATTATAATCCATAACAGATACACATTTACAAAATGGCAGCAAAAAGGTTAATCTTGAGGTCCATTATGTCACCAAATAATCTCTTACACATCCCTGTCTGGCTTGCATCTCAGTCTGAAGACTAGAGAACATAACAGAGATTTTACCATAAATTAACATGCAAAAGACAACTTTTTTCGAATGAATACAATATATTTTGTCACTCATCCATGTAGTTTCTTCATTTCTGATATTATCATGTTACAAAAATGTAAAAACTAACAATGCCACTAAATAACAGTCTAAATGAATATTATCATATTTGGAAGAATTTAAAAACAAAAACAAAAAAGCTTTAAAAACAAAAAAATAGTATGAAATTCAAATACATTTAGAGAAGCAAATCTTTGTGCAATATATACCTTTAGTCAAACTTCATAGGTTGCATCTCCTTAATATTTCTAAGCAATTTTAAATAAAGTATGAAATAATAATAATAATAATAATAATAATAATAATAATATAATCATAATCATAATCATAATAATAATCATAGTAATAATAATTTGTTTGTGTGAGTTATATTAATACAGAAATATTTGGGTATTGAGATGTTTCTTCATGTTTATCTTTGGGAAACTGGTCTAGCTCCTGCCACATTTTGCATTGTTCATATATGCTCTTACAACAACAAAAAAAGTCACCAGAAGGTCACTTGAGTCTTTGAACACTTCACTAATACCTTTTGGTATAGGAAGTCAAATAGTGCAATAGTTAGTGTACATAAAGTGCGGGCTAACTCGTTTTGAAACAGCAAAATACAGATAAGGCAGACAACAGGAAGTAAAGGAAAGCGGTGAATGTTTTAAATAAAATAAAGGTTAATCATCAACAGATTTTTTTGCTCATTTGAAACCCAAAACTTACCACCACAAATGAAAAATATAAAGTAATACTGAATTCTAAATCGGAAGTTTAAGTGCTACAAATTACAGATAAACAAAATGAAAAATAATTTAATTTAAAAAATAAATTAAACAGCCTTGATCTCAGAAATATATTAGAATCAGTCAGCATGTCCTCATTGAAATAAATAAATAAATAATCAAGGGTTTAATCACTTTAAAAAAAATATAATGCAAAAATATATCTCTATGCCAACAATTTGGTTTTGTTTTTCTATCCTCACCAGCTTTTTTTTTCCCTTTTTACTTTCAGAAACAGATCAGATTATGGGAAAAGACCAACCTAACCTAACTCTCGGTGTCGTAATACTTAATTCCACAGTTTGAATTATTTTGACTCACATCTCATTCGCTACTCTTCGCAGCAGGGTCATCCTCAAATGGCAACATTACGAAAGAGCTAGCTTTACCCGGTTGATACTGCGTTGTTCCGCTTGGACTGTCCACTTGCATGTTGTTTTGCCTGTTCTTTCCACCTGCATTCCTCTTATCAAACTCCAAAGTTATCTCTGTCAACGTCTTCCCTTTCGTTTCTGGTAGAGTCAAACCTAAAAATATGGCAGACACAACACATACAACCAAGAAAGGCAAGAAGCAAAAGTCCCCAAAGGCTTTGACAATAAACGGAAACAACATACCGACTAAAAATAAATTAATCCACATGAATGAACCGGCGATCATGTACGCTGCCGGTCGAGCTGCCTGGTCAAAAATCTCTGCCGGTAACATGCCTGCCACTCCAGCCGGCCCTAAACCGAAACTCAAAATGTAAGCGAAGACGCACACCATGCTCAAATACGTCATTCCCGCTACACCTTGACTTTGAAGAACTAGTGCAATTGTGAAAACAACACTCCAGCAAGACATCAGGCTATACCCTCCGATCAGAAGGTAGCGACGTCCGACACGCTCGATTAAAAAGTTACTGATGATTGAAGCGAGAAATTCGGACGCTCCTGTACCGATTGTGGCGTACTGGATATTCTGTGGAGGGATGCCGGCCGCCAGGAAAATGTAGTAAGCGTAAAAGTAGATGGAGTCGTTTCCACATAGCATCATGGCGCTACTGGCGGCCACCACGGTTTGTAGTTGAGTTCGCAGAGCCTTGTCCTTGATTAGTGCCCATGGTGTTTTCGCAGCGGAATTGGATTCGATCGCTGACGATTTTAGCTGCTCCTTTTCTCTAATCATCTCCTCCATCTCCAAAATAGGAACTTTGCCGCCGCGGAGTCTGGCAAGTGCATGTTCGCAAGATTCCTGATCACCCCTGTCAATAAGAAGGTACTTAGGGCTTTCAGGGAACCATGGTAGGGTCAGAACTTGGATAAGTGCAGGTACCGCGTTACTAGCCAACAAGTAAGGCCAAAGATCTTTCGCGCCAAGAATCTCGGTAAGTCCAACGACCTGGCCCAGGAATATTCCGAAGGCGGTAAAAACAGCGGAAGAAAATGCAACAGCTCCTCTCAGATGCATGGGGGCGCTTTCACCAAAATACATGGGTTGGATGTTCATGCTTACACCTGCGTTCATCCCAACGAAAAATCGGGAAAGCATGATCATCTCAAACGATCCAGCCATTTGACACGTTAGCACAAGGATGGTAGCAAAAAGAAGAAAAATGTTATTGAGAAGTAATGCGTTCTTCCTTCCAAACTGGACAGCCATGGGTCCAGCGAGTAGGGCGCCAAACAATCCGCCAAGGGAGAAAGCGGATACAATGAATGTCCACAATAGCATCACCTGGGGGGTATCCAAGCCAATACCCCATCGTTCCACGTAGGTGTCATTGATAAAGGTCTGGATATAGCTGGTGGGGGCATTGATGATTGAGAGATTGTAGCCATACTGGAAGGTTCCTCCAATGGCAGCAGAGAAGACTGTCAAAACAAGAGTGGCTGTCCATGAGGTCCTACAGGGTTCTGCATCATCAGTAGGTTTATCTTCGTTGGATAACATCTGAAAATCTCTGGGAAGCTACCAGGCAAAATACGTCTCTCAAACGCCCTTTTAAAAGTCCTGTTAAAAGTCAAAAATATGAAATGTTATAAAATATTTTCGAAGTGCCTTTAGAGATGCTGGCAAGGTTGTTAAGCATTCAATGGAACGAGATAGATTCCTGGATTTCGCCGGCGAAGGCTTCTCTAACGGATACATCAACATGCAGTTTGCGCAGCTGTCATTCTCGTCCCTCAGTTTAGTTTCCAAGGCGAAAACACGTGTATTTCTATTGAAAACCAAACTGTCACTGCATTGTTTTAATACAGCTCTTTTGTCACAATGCAGTGATAATCAAAATGCTTTCTTAAGGACATAAAACCCCTTTTACAGCAACTAAGAAACATGCGCCTTACAGCCAAATGTCAGGGCAATAATTTGTCGCGACTTGCGTAACAGAGCATGCGCGTAGGTACGACATCTCTGTGGGACAGCGGCTGCTGGTAGAATAAAATGTAAGTACGGCGTAATAAGCGTTTCAATGCGATTTTGGTGTGATTTTTGGCAATTTGCGATTCAAATGCATGAGATTAAAGATAAATAAACGTAATGACTAATGTATGCATGCGTTATTATTGCGCTAAAATGTTGTGGTTTTAGTAATAAATCTATAAGCGTCCATCGTACACATGTCAGGTCTGAATGCACAATTTCTGGACATCGGCCTGATTTTCTCTCTTGTCTATAGGAATGTAATGTAATTATTATGAAGGCGTATTCGTGCCACTTATAGAAGGGAAAAAATGTGCTAGTTATATACATGCAAATTTACGAGATTTTAAACATGCACATTTACTAGAAAAAAATTGCAAATTTACCAGAAAAAAACAAACAAATTTGCTGCAAAAAACACTCAAATTTAGATTTGTGTGTGTGTGCGTGACAATACAGTGCAGTGTGGTGTGCATTTGCAGTCAAATGTCACACAACAGGACAAGGTTTGTTAAGATTTAGTCCAGTTTAGGTCTGTTGAGCTTCCGAACAGCAAACTCCTTCGAAACAAAGTTCAAAGATCAGCACAAATTGGCAAAACTCCAGTCATAAACAGAGCTGGGGGTAACGCGTTAGCTTGTAACGTTAGCTGGTGAGTACTCAAATTACTTTTTAGAGTAACGAGGAACGTAACGCGTTGGTTTTGTGCACCCATGTAATCTAGTACTTCTTCTTCTCCTTTGGTGCTGTAAAACAGCTGCAGTACATCCAGAACGCTGCTGCTCGGGTCCTGACCAGAACCAGGAAGTACGATCACATTAGTCCTGTGCTCAGTTCTCTGCACTGGCTCCCTGTGGCTCAGAGAATAGACTTCAAAGCAGCTCTGCTTGTATACAAGTCTCTCCATGGCCTAGCACCAAAAAAGTACATCTCGGACATGATAGTGCCTTATGAACCATCTCGGACTCTGAGGACCTCAGGGACAGGCCTCCTGCTGGTGCCCAGAGTCAGGACTAAACATGGGGAATCTGCGTTTCAGTTTTATGCAGCTAAAATCTGGAACAGTCTTCCTGAGGATGTGAGACAGGCCGCTACTCTGGCAATGTTCAAATCTAAACTAAAAACTGTTTTGTTGGCTGTGCATATGACTGAAATGCTTTTCTTTGCACTCTTCTCTTTTATGTCTTGAACTATTATTTTGTGCCATGTCTTTGTGATTTTAATGCATTTTTCCTGTTGTGTGAAGCACTTTGAATTGCCTTGTGTATGAATTGTGCTCTACAAATAAACTTGCCTTGCCTTTTATGCAGGGTGGTATCCATAGTGTTACATTACACGCCACTCTTGTTGTTGTTGTTAATGTTGTTGTTGTTGTTGTGTTGTTGTTGTTTACCTTTAATAGGGGTTGGCAGCCGAAAGGTGCATTTACCGTACATTTACCGTACATCTACTGTAGTTGTACGTCTTCAAATGATTGTTTTACCGTTATACCGTAAAACTAGGAGAGGAAAAAGAGAGAGAAAGAAAGAAGAGAGAAAGAAGAGAAAAAAGAGAAAGAGACGGAGAGAAAGGAAGATTTGATTCTTTAGATTTGATTCTTTTTCAAATGAGTAACGCGTGAGTTTTGGTTACGTCACCATCTCTTTGCCGGTCTCATCGCGTGACCGCATTCCCAGGCGTGTTGTGAGCATGCGCACTGCGTAACCAGTGACTTTGAGTCGAGATGAACAATTTAAAACAAAATGTCCCCAAAACTGTTCTATATAACAGGAAGCAGAAACCCATGAATCCCACAATGATTCTTTTTTTTTTTTTAAATTGACAATAGACTGCCATTTTAAACTGAAAATTAATTATGCTTTCTTTACGTCATCATGAGGTCTTGTACCAGCTCTGGCAAAGCTCAAGAGGGCAAAACTCAGTCCAGAGAACTCACTTCTCTCTCTCTCTCTCTCTCTCTCTCTCTGCTCTCTCTCCTCTCTCGTCTCTCTCTCTCTCGGGTCTCTGCTCTCGCTCTCTCTCTCTCTTCTCTCTCTCTCTCCTCTCTCTCTCGTTCCTCTCTCTCTCTCTCTCTCTTCGCTCTCGCTCTCTTCTCTCTTCTCTCTCTCTCTCTCTCTCTCTCTCTCTTCTCTCTTCTCCTCCTCTCATCTTCTCTCCTCCTCTCTCTCGTCTTCTCGTTTCTCTCTCCTCTTTCTTTCACTACCGTCTCTCCGGTCTTTCTCTCTTTCTCTTGTGCTGGCCCCTCTCTTTCTCTATCTTTCTCTCTCTCTTTCACATATTCACACCATACTTTGAAAGACGTACTACTGTAGGTGGCGGTAAATGCACCTTTTCAGTTGCTGCCAACCACCATAAAAGTAACAACAACAACAACAACAACAACAACAACATTTTGTTTTATATACAAGCTCAAAGAGTGATCTATCTTCAATACTAGTTATTACACAAAATAGGTATTATTCTTGGAGCCAGCCCACTCCTATGTAATTATGTTTGGTACTTTTTCTTTTCCTTTCTGACTAAAATGTTTCATTCGTGTAAACTTTCGGTCATTAGGAGTTTGGGAGTTGGGATCTTTTGTTTCAACTCTTCAACTCTTCAACAACTTTGTTTGGTCCCACTACACCCAAAACCCCATTTTGAACCTCAGATGGCATTTTGTGCGGCAGTCACATACAGTGTCACACAGCATTAGAAGTGGCAACCAGGAATACTGACATGATGAGGAATACAGCAATATAACATTATAGCAGTTTATTTATATCGGTTTCCAATTATTAGACAATTTATTGGAAAAGAATATCAAAAAATGGCATACATAGACTCATGGACAAATCCACTTCACAAACAGTTACATTGTGACACCATGGCATGGCATTACTGTTCCATATGTAAATACAAAAAAATGTCCCAATATATTGCTTCAATTTAAGCCCAAGATGAGCTCTGTAGCTCAAACGTAATATTTAAAACTCCAAAATTCTTATCCCATAGAAAGCCAATAGGACCATGTAAAGAAAAAAAAAACTAAATATGACCTAAACACTGCGTCCTCTGCTTGTCCTCATGGTCAAAGTTTAACTGTTCTGAACTGACAGAAAGCTATTATGCGGCTGTTTTTGCCACTAACAATATTAATTCCAATGTTGTTTGTGTTTCCAGGGCGCCTTCTCCAACAAAAAGAAAAGAGGACGACAAGAGTAAAGCACGACCAAAGGAAAAGTCGGGCACTGCCAAAGAAGGAGCTGACAAGAAAGACAGAGGCAGGGACAAGAACCGCACCCGGCGAGGAGCGTCCAGTGGCAGCAGCAGGTGAGGGGCCACTACTGCGGCTCCCCGATCAATCCTGCGATTCAGCTCAGTATATTATCACAATAGCTATATTAAGCATGGGCCATAGTGACAAATAGTACGAGCTTGATATGAATATGTTTTGGGTGTTCTTCTGATGACTATTCAGAATGCCAGTATGGTAATCCATCAAAAATCTGCTAAAATGTTGTGGTTGAGGTTCAAGTATCGCACTAATCTTGAATAACCTATACAACTAACCCCCAGAATGCAGAAATATCGCTTTATATAGCATTTATTTGAAAGGATACACTGCAAGTTTATTTGACTTTTATAAGCTTTGTAAAATGTATAATATTGCTGATTAAATGTTGAAATACGCAGCAGGGGAGGGAAAAGCATTAAACTCTATACTGTATAGAACATGTTTAATGCTGAACTGAGCCTCTCGTCGTTCCGCTCCAGCTCCAGCTCCAGCAGCAGCTCAGGCTCCAGCTCGGGCTCCTCCAGTGGCTCCAGCTCCTCGGGCTCCAGTCACTCCGGCTCATCCTCCTCCCGCTCCTCTTCCTCCTCCTCTTCGTCATCCTCCCCCAGCACCACCCGACAGCGCCACAACAACAGACGACGCTCGCGCTCCAAGTATGTTCTAAGATGTTAAATGTTCTGCTGTTTCAATTCAATGTGTCAGTCTTCTTAATTGTCAGGTCTTTACTTTTGAATGAGGAAGGACAATATTTACTTTATTCACCTTATTTTACTGTGGCTGTTACTGACCTGCACTTCACGCAAGCAGTCATTCTATTAATTTCAGATTAGAACTAGAGAAAAGTCTTGCTGCTAAAATATTATATACAGTAAAGTAATTGATTTATGTAAAATGTTTATGCGCACCAACAAGTCGACTCTGCACCGTTTCTCTGCAGGCTTGAAAACGACACAAAAAAGGGCTGATCTGTTTGTTTCCAGAAGCACATTTTCCTCTAACTTATTAAAGGACACATATTATGCTAAATAGCCATTTTTAAACTTTTAACCATGTTCTAACATCATTCCCTCATCAAAAACATACCTGGCGTAGCACTTAGATTCATTCACACTAGTTTGATGAATCCTGATTAGAAAGCCCTCTCCCCTCCGAGCGTCAAAAACATTCTGAATCTCCTCGATCACTGACGTTTTCTCGATCTCTCACTTCGGTGCTGAGACCGGGAAGTGAGAGGACAGCTTGAAATGTATTTAAATCATGGATCTATGCTTATCTTAAACTGTGTGTAATTCCCTCTGCAGCCAGTAGATGGCTCCAAAACCTAGTTTGTTCCAGGGGAAACAGCAGAGATCCAGATTAGTTTTTCTAAACATTTATTTGTTTCTTTTTGTTCTAAAACATGAGATGCAACACTATAGGTACTCAAGAGCATGTTTAAAGGCTACAAACAATATCAATAATGCATAATAGTTGTGTTTTAACACATTGGTAGTTGAACTTAAAATTTTACATATTTACCAAAAATGCATCATGTGAATTTGTCTAAAAGTCTATGTGGCAAATGAATGTGAAATTTACTTTTGGAACCACAGCTCTATTCAAAGTGTGTGGGACTGTTGAGCGCCATGAGAATATCAGTGATACCAGAGGATTTTTTCATATAATGGTATTGGGGGAACAAAATCCTTTCATAGCAAATATAAAATATGTTTTTTGTTTCTAATTGAAATAGAAGAGCAATGAAACTAAATCATTTTTTAAATATTTTCTTTTGTTAATGTACATTTTTCTACAACTTCACGTTCATATGTGTGGCTTGCCATATATTTTAGGATATTAATCAGCAAATATCTCATATTAATTTATTGTGTAGAAATTAGATTTTTGGGGTAGATGCTCAAGTCCAGATATTTGCTGACTATAAATAATTTTTTGGAACTTTGTAATTCGCTCGATGGTTACAGTAAAATACATTGGCAGAATTGGCTTTTCACAAAACAACTTGTCTTTTAAAAAAAATGTGCTGATAGAAAGATAAACGTAGTGACTGTAACCCCAGGTCCAAATCTACAAAGAAAGATGAGAGGGAGCGGCGACGAAGGAGCCCCACCCCCAAACCCACCAAGCTGTCCCTGGGCCGGCTGACGAGGAACGTGGTCAAGGTAGAACTGTGCACTTACTTATGAGGAACAGATGATGACGGAGATGTTTGACTTAAGCATTTTTCCTCATTGTGCTTTCCAGGAGCACATCCAAGAGATCTTCTCCACCTACGGTAAAATCAAGCACATTGAGATGCCCATGAACCGGATGCACCCTCACCTGTCCAAGGGCTACGCCTATGTAGAGTTTGAGAGCCCAGAGGAGGCAGAGAAGGCCCTCAAGCACATGGACGGAGGTAATGATGCTTTTAGTCTTCTGTACTTACCAGATGATGAGTAAAATTTGTAGTAACTTTTCTGTTGGATGGTATGGATTAGCCTTTGAACGTGGTTCTGTTCTTTGGCATATCATGTTTTAGAACTTAAAACAATTGGTCTACAAAAAGTTGAGTTTTAGCGCTCCATCCACTGTCAGTTGAGGGAATTACACAGGAGAGATAAAGAAACCTCGCTTGCAACTCTATGGTACAGACTGACTGTCACGTCTCTGCTTTAATGGCTTTAACACCACCTGACGGGGATCAAGCAAGTGTTTTAGCCGTTTATCGGTGGCAAAATAAGAGAAAGAGCGCGAGGCTGAGTAAAGAGAAGAGTGGTAACAGGTCAGTTTTCCCTGAACCGAGACGGTGCTCCGCTGTAGGTTCGATCTGAAGACCAGAGGCTTTAAGGTTTTACAGACGTGACACAGCAAAACAGGTCAGAATAGTGGCGCTGGCTCCAGTTTACTGTATGTGTGCACATTTCAGCCACATCAACCGCATCAGTGCGCTCCATGTGCTCTGTCCCGGTTTCAAAACTTCCAAAGAGCAGTGAGCAGGGAAAACTCTGCTGTGATTCAAAACTTCGTGCCAAAATCTTACTGTGAATGTCTTCTAGGGAATAAAAGACAACAAACACACAATAGGCCTGTATTTCAATAGCTTACTTGAAAAATAATTCATAACTCTTGACTCAAGTGACTCATTTTAATCCTTGGTGATATGGTCAGAGAAAGACAATTAAAATAGAATTTGTTTGAATACAAATAAAGAAAAAAAATAATATTGTTTATATTAATACAATATTATGTATAATAGCCTATTATAGGCATACTGCTATTAATAAGGATAATAATTTTACATAATATCACACATTTCATTCCACTCCCTGGAATGCATGTTATTCACAGCGCAAACCACAAAACTTCATTTTTTTTCAAAATATAGTTAATAAGTTATTTCTTTTTCAGAATCTTTATTAATGGATACACAAACAGTTCCGCACTGCCGGAATGCAGCTGGAGATTGTTACACAATGTGTGAGCGCTCTAAATTTGCTGTCGCCATGATATTAGTTGCCAATATTTGGTGCCAATATCAATATTGATGATGTCGGGGGATTTTAACATGAATTGGTATCGGACTAATTAGCTGATATATTGGGCGGAAGATTTTTCTCTATTTCTATTGGAAATTGATCAGCAATGAACCCAAAGAGGTGGCTGGATGTTCACACAAATATATAAAGTACAACCAATAATTTCCTATCTGATAAAACACATATTTTAATTATTACAAATGTGAAAACTTAATATGTCAACTTAACTACAACTTTACTTCAATTTGTGGAACATCCCATAGGTTTAAAAATAATCATATCAGTATTGTCAGTTATTGGCTATCGGCCACAATAGTAAGGTTTATTATCTGATATAAAAATCCAAAAGTCTTCATAAAGGAACCATGATGACCAAGTCTAGTTTCTACAATTTACTAAGATTATCACTCTTTTTGTCAGCCCACTTCCGTACATGACTTGCAGTGTCTGTGTTTGCAGGTCAGATCGATGGTCAGGAGATCACAGTCACAGCTGTTCTGACCCCCATCGTGCGCCCTCCCCCTCGCAGACTGTCGCCGCCTCCTCGCAGACTCCCTCCTCCCCCGCCCATGTGGAGACGCACCCCGCCCCGCATGAGACGCAGGTACATCATCAGGAAAGCTCCCTGTCGTTAATATTCTGTGTACTACTATTAGTACTTCAGGATATACAAATCTTACCTTTGTTGACATTTTATGCTGTTGTAAAGGCTAATCATCCTGTCAATACTATCTCAAACTATTGAAATATTTTGAAAAATCCATATTCAACTCACAGTGCATATTATAAACACATTCTGGAACATTATAATTGAAGTGAAGACAGAACCAACATATAAACTAGTGCTATAATACTCACATACTGTATATTCCTGGTGAAATGGTAGATATATTCAATTTACAACAACTCATTCAAAAACCTGTTTGGAAATTGGATAAGAAAGCAGCCAGTTTAGGCAATTTAGGCAGCCGGTTGCTCCAAACAAATATCTGCCTCTGCTGGAGATTTAAGACCAATACACTAAAATACTGCCAGCATTTTTACAATCTCTAGGTCCTTGTCTGAATAAAGGTGTGATGGATCAATAAAATGTCTTCTAAATTCCAATATTTGATCGATTGACCACCAGTATTTCCCTCTGCCTGGTACGTGTTTTGATATGTGGCCCTCGATAAAAAAGTTTGGACACCCCTGTTTTAGAACATCTTGTACTAAAACACACAGCTCAAACAAGCTATAAAATGCAACAAAATTGAATTAAATTATTATTATTATTATTATTATTATTATTATAGTATTATTTATTTATATATATATATATATATATATATATATATATATATATATATTTTAAACAACTAGGGCTTGCACAATTAATCAACTATCCGTGTCTGTCTATAAAAATAATAGTAGTTGTATTTTGATAATTAGTGAAAAAACCTCTTATAACAAAGACAGCTGCAATTATTAAATCAAAATTACTAAAAATGTATAAACCATTTTATATTTCATCAATAATTCACTTTAGTCGTAAAAATCTGTGTAACACCTTCAGTCACCTATTTTCAACTTTTATTTGGTCTATAATGTATAAAGTCTCAATGTACCATAAAACTGAAATAATTCGTTGTGACGCGCTTATTTCACCCGCATACACTGATTCTGTCCAATCATTTCTTAATTGTGAATAAACAACCATTTTCCCCCGCTGCAAAGTCAAGGCTGCACTGTTTTATTACACAAAATACCCTAATATAATGTCCTTTCTCCTCCGAGGTCTCGGTCACCACGGGCGACGCTCTCCGATCGCCGCAGGTCTCGTTCTCCCGTTGCCGCAGACAGTCAGCCGGTCAACGCTCCAGTTCAACTCCTCTCGTTAATGTTCCTTTTCTTTATGTTTCATGAACCAAATTTAGAGTGATTTGTTGTATTTTTTTTCTTATTAGTGTTGTGTTGTTGAATCATACCACCAATTATTAAAAAAATTAAAACAATCAAACTGACTTTCAAAAATATTCAGAGAGTTATCGCTAAACAATGTGAAACGTGTTTCTTGAGTAGCGCCCCCTATGTGTCCCATTACTTTACTTTACTGTAAATAGTACATTGAGTTACTGAAAGTGTGAGGGTAAAAAAAAAAATTTTTGGCTTCATATTTTGGTTTTGAGATAATACTTTCCAACGCCTGTACCTGTGAATATTGTAATATTCAACTTCTGTGTGAAATTGCTATTCATTGACAATAAAATTCAGTGAGACTTATTTTCTATTGTATAAAAAAACCACAACTCATTGAATCTCATACATTTTCAGATAGAATGGTATATCTTACAAAATACTTTATTATATGTCAAGTCAGGCTCTTCTTACTGTACAAAAATATTTACACACACATTGTACACACTTTTCCATTGCCATTTTAAAGTCTTTCTTATAAAATATGATGATGCACTTAGGACTTGGTATCTGTTCTGTTGTAAGGAGGAGGATCCATGAGGTCTTTAAATCCGAGTTTCTCCAGAGGCTCCTTGGTCATCAGCTGACTGAAGAAAATAAATGTATTGTTTAAAAAAAAAAAAAAAAGGAACAAAAGCCAGACATTTGAACGGTGTGAAACAGTATTATATTGGCGAGTAGCGTAACATTAATTTAAAAAAAACACATATTCTTTATTTCAGTAGATTGGACACTTAGACATTTCTTGTTCATTTGGTCAGTAATTTTACTTGACAAGCCAAATCTTGAGTTCATATGACATCACCACATTTTAGAATGCCTGCTACTGTATAAATTATTAGAGACAGATCAGAATTATATAGTGGGATTTGTTGTTTAACTGTCAGATTACAGATTTGTTTACCTGGTTTATGGTTCGTATCTCTTTAATTACTGAGCCTATCCATATGAAACAAAAACTAAAAATGACAGCAGAAAAGAGAAACATCTACTCTAGAGTAATCTCCGAAACAAGATATGAAGTAATATTTCTGCATTTTGTGTTAAATTTAATGGTTTTAATGCGATATTTTAACATCACCCAATACATTTACAGACACATGAGAACTTAGTTTTTGTCACATAAGCTTTAGAAAGTGATTCCATTAATCAACTCCCAAAATTTGATGAGTTTAAGCCATACAATCAATAGTTTGTGGAGCCAATGATAAGATTAAATGTTTGTGGCTCTTCAGTTTGAACATTTCTTTCAAAATATAATCACATTTTAGAACTTAAATGCAAACTATTCAAGTAACATTAATTTACCAAAACAATACTTTTTACAGTGAAAGACAGAAAGGCAGTGATTCTTACTTTTCCATCCTACACTCCAGATAGTCTTTGGACTGTAGCCTGCACATGGAGTTGTCAAAGTTGTTTTCATTCAGACACTTCATGAACTTGTCCTTGAACACTTTGCATTCACCTGAAATAAACAACAAATGTGCTTTAATACCACTTTAATTTCACAGAAAAAAATCATAAAAATACATGCGCTTCACAGGCTGAAATACCTCATGAATAATTGGTAAAGGAACACAAAAGCCATCTACGTGCCTATTTTATACAGTGTGCAGTAATTTAAAGTCCACATGACATGATTTCTACTTATGATGTTGTTTGGTGAGATAGTCCATGTTGTAAATGATTATCATAGTTTTTCACCAGTCAAGTTGCAGTTTGTGAAGAAAATCTGACAAATAAAAGTGGAAAATTACAGGAAGTAGTGCTGAGTACAATATCAGAATACCTCCAACTCTGTGACGTCATCAAAAAGCGCACTGCCATCAAAAATGCAGAGAAAATTTGCACGCAACTTACATATTCTAATAGTATAAACAAAATAAACGTGTTATTAGGGGCAATTATTTGTCAAATCATAACTATTGTAAGATTTAAGTTGATTTTGGCCCCTGTGTACAATCTAGTTGCGAAGGCAACAACGTTTGGTATAATATTATATTTAATAATAATTCCTTTGTTTTACTGAAAAGCGTATACTACTGTGTGATATAGAATTTAGCTAGGTAAATTATTATTATGACGCATTAACATGACCTGTGTCCCCGGATACCAGGTAACAATATCCCGATTAACAATATTCAGACAATATTATGCCAATCCAACAGAAACAGGACTAAAAAGGTATTAGTTAAAGTTTAATTATGTGAAATGTCAGTAAAATTAAATCTCAAAAGTGCAGAAATACCTTATTCGGAACATAATGTTTTGTATTATCTTTCTAGTGATGCCAGTTTACATATTGAGCCCACAGATTTATCTTCAAAGCAGCAGTCACGATATAATCTAAATTTGGATGCATTGTCCACGTTAATTTGAAACCCCTGAGACCAGTTCAAAACAGTCAGTCCCAGTTCGTTCTAATGTAAACTGTCCCGGTTTAACTTTATTCACAGAGATGTGGGACATGTAGGTCTAATAATAACATACTATGACCGGGATCAAGCACGGATCGACTTTTGAAATCTCACTGCAGCTATTTTTTAAGTGTTCTCTTACCAAAATGATCCAAAGGAAACGATCCTTTATCAGGAGCTCGAGGTCTGAAACTTTTTGTTCCGAAGTTCATGGCAGTAGACATGATTGTTAGAGTTTTAAATGCCTTCTTTGGTATTTTTTTATATGACCTATCTGCCTGTTTTCAACCAGCGGCGGTAACGTGGTCGTATAAATATGACGTATTGTTTTGGTAACTCAGACCTGAGCAGTTGATGAAAGATGGATCTAGACTAAATCATCAATCACAGATAAGAGTAAGCGTGGACTATGTTTTACTCTTTTTGGGCTATAAAACAAACACTGGTTTATACAAAAGAAAATGCAATGATAAGAAAAATATTTTTTGTCAATTCTATAGTAGACCTATTTCAAAACAGTATTGATTTAAGTTATTTAAAGGAGACATATCATACTCACCCCGAGTATTTACTTTAGAGTTAAACATACGTAGAACATTATATTACTTTTTGTTCCTTTTAAACTGCTACATTGGTTTAGTAGCGGTCCTGTTCAAAAGTGCAGAACTGAGGAGTCCTGCCTCTTTATATTGGCAATGAATTTATTATTATTAGAACATTTACTGTAAAAACATTCAGCTTTCAAATTAAGAAATATTTCTGTGTAATCCTTTAGTCGTTAAGGTAGATTCTATAGCCAAAACAAAATCTAATACTCTCAACTGTATAGAACTGTGAAGACGTTTGACAGAAAATACATTTTGTACATGGGACACCCCTGCAGCTGTCATTAATTTATAAATGGGGTCCATAACATTGATAATATTTTATAAAATTACTGTCACCTTCATTACCTATCTAATTAATTTAACACACCTTTCCTACAAGCGAAGTGTATGCCTTTCTCTTAAACTACTACACATCAAACTATACACATTTGGCTTACCGGGAATAAGTGTGAAGTTTAAATTATTTAAAAGCCATTAGCTTTTCAGGATTTCGTTCATTATATTCAGTTTGTCATAACAAGCGGTGAAGATTAAGCGTTTTTCCCCTGTCAGCCTGGATGTGGCAAGTTGAATGGTGTCTCTATTTCAACTTGTCTCATGTGAATTTACTTGTTTACATTGACTATGCGCATATATTTGTCAAAATATGGTGTGTTTTAACCATGTTTCATTTTGCTACGCTCACAAATACACTTGAACAAAACACACAGGTAATTACCACTTCACACATGGAAAGGATCATCTTTTACAAAGCACATGAAGGCAGCTTTGCATTATTTAATTTTATCTTTTTACTTTTTGTGAGGGAAAAATAATTTAATGTAGTAAATGATTCATAAAATAAATAAATATAACATTAATTCACAATTGTTAAATTAAAATAGCCTATATTTGTATGGTTGAACATTTTTAATTAGAGGACCGTGGAAGACTATAAATAAAATGTTAGACAACTTTGATTATAAGCTACTGATGAGGGAACACGGTTAAAAGCGCTCAAAAGTCAATTTAGCAAAATGTGTCCCGTTTAATCAATATTTGATTTACGACAACATGTTTATACCAATTGTACACTTTAAATAAAACACGTGGGAACTTATGAAATATTAAATCGAAACTGCACTTTACCTGTCTACCTCTAGATGTCGCACTTTGCTCTATTATTTCCCCTTGCATTGTGGCACATCATTATACAGACAGACAGTCAGTCCGGCTGGTGGAACGAACGAAGCACATTGCACTGCTTCATTATTATGCAGTCAGCGCGAGTCCGTAATCGCACTACCGCTGGGCTGAGACACGTCCTCGCCTTGTTGTCCGCACTCGGAGTCGGATTCCCCGGAGTCTTCTGCAGCAGGTGACAGGACAGGCAGGTGCGCGTTTGCTTTTGGACGGTCACGAACGATCGGATGCTTTTTTGACTTGCGTGTCCTCGTCTCCGTCTTCTCCTCCTTTTCTTTTTGGTGCGGTTAGGTGAGGAGCACAATCGCATCACCATGGCGGGAGAAGCGGAGGCGAACAACAACATGAAGCTGCTCCAGGACGTGTTCACCAGACCCGGGAACGAGACGTGTGCGGACTGCGGTAATCCAGGTAAGGGAAAAGGATCTGGACCATGTCAAAATGAATTCAATGAGCAAAAATGTTCTAAAATGTATAATAATCTTCTACAAAAAATGCACTAAAGTTGCTCAGCTAGTTAAAATGTGCCAATGGGATCATTTCAAAATATAATTCATTGTATCTGTGACTGCATTGATTCAATTTTAAAAGGCACTAGAAACTAAGAACTATACTTTTTTCGTGTACTATAAAATAAAAGTGAATATGACAGGTTAGGCTACACATTTCATTAAAACATTGTAAGATTTTACCAAAATTTGACCATTTTAGTGAGTTACTTACCTACTTACTTCCTGCTTGGACATGATCATAGAGATAACCATACCAACCATATTGTAAACATGGACCAAAATTTATATAAATTACACAATATTTATGATTTGACTATATATTATGCACTTATTATTCAAAATGATGCCAGTTAAGAGTAAATTGTCCCTCCATTTTTTCATGGAATGTCGCTTATTGATGACATCACAGAGGGATTCCTATTCAAGATTTCAGCTCTACTTCCTGTAATGTTCAACTTTTCTGTTTCGATTTTTCTTCACAGACTGCTACTTGACTGATGTAAAACTATGATAAATATCTACCATAGGTTCTATCTATAGTCATAATTAGAAAAACATGAGAACTTTCACATGCACTTTAAATGTTCAGAGGCTACATTTCGCGTTAAAGCAGTACTAAGTAACTTTGGCGAAAGAGATCCGCCTGCTGCTCCCTTTTTTATCATAATAAGACAGTCGAGTTACATACAAAAGCATTTCACATATATTTGGCATATATCACATGGCAAATATAAAAAAAAAAATCAGAGCCAGGGTTTCCCAGGAGAGTTATCTTCAGGTCAATCACGCTGGTTTTCAGCCCAGTGACAGCAGGGGGCAAATACCGACATTTCAGACACCCCGATTTCGAACCACCACAGGGACTTATAAAGACGTTCAATAAGGTGAAAATGTTATTTAGTTCTGCTTTAAACAAGGAAAAGTTTAAGCTTATCATATAAAAACATGTCATATGCATAATAAGCCACGACGAGCAAAGCAGTTTAGATGTCTATGGACTAAGTGCTTATAAAATGGTCTTAAGATATGTGCACTTTGTTTTGAACGTGCCATAAATACACGTAGTTGTTCTGTTTAGGAGACACTGCATACTTGTGTTGTGGTCAGTTGTCATTAGGCTTTGTTACAGCGTCAGCATCCACAAAGCAAGCGCTAGCCTGTCCTTATTGGTGTACGTATGCTACGCTATAGGGGCAACTGAAATGTTATGGGTAATTTTAAAGCGGACATATTACGCAAAAAGAATTTGAATGAGCTAACGATGAGGAAACAGAGTTGTATTTTGATTGATTCCTGCATGTTTGAGTCATCCTGTCTTGCAACTGAGGTTAAAAAAATTCCTGCTCTCACCTACCCCCTACCCCACCCACATCCCTGTACTTAGTGGCAACTGTTTGAAAAATGAAGACACCGAATGATATGATATGTTTCTAAAATGTCATATTGCCACTTGCTGCCTGTTGCAGTGTAATGCCGCTAAAGAGGCGGGGCTTATCAGTTCTACAGTTTTGAACAGGAAGTCAGTGGACCTGTTTAGATTATTTTGCCATTTTAGATCAATTTTGCGATTTACAATGAACAAAATGTAAAATTACGATCTACATCTGTTATAACGCAATACAAGTACCTGAAAAACCCATATGTTTCCTTTAAGTGTTTTAATCAATATTGTGAGCATACTATTTACCTAAATGTGAGAAATTGACAATCTTCTAGACTTTATTTTCAGCCTTAGATATAATGTTACTCCTTTCACCTTGACATACATTTTTCAGCTTTATGAAAAAGAGAAAATCACCTTGACTTCACTGTGTACAGTATGTATTTATAACTTGTCTGATAAAGGACTAACAGGGCCGGTCAGAACATTTATTAGAGTTAGTAGAGAAAGGTAGAGTGAGTAGTGATTATCTAAACCCGTGTAGCTTGAATCAATGGAATGTTGGGTTACATTTAATTAGTATGTAGTTCAAAGCTGACAGTCTGGTAATAGCTAGTAATTTATAATAGTATTCAAGAATAGTTTGTAAAAAAATGTTTAAGGTAAACATTGAAAATACTTTTGAAGTTTTCTCTTCCAAAACATTTAATTTATTCTTATTTGAGTATTTAAAAAAAAAAAAGGTGCACTGTGTAATTTTTAGGTGGAGGGTATATTATTTGCTTGTCTCTATAGATATTGTCTGGAATTTTCCACAGTATAAAGGAAGGTGACACTGTCAGGTCAGGTCTGTGGAGAGGCCATTTCGCTCCTAATTAAAAGGCATGTTTTTCAAGGGAAGAGTTACTGTACTGTGTTGTTGATTATTTCAGTAATGGATTATCATAATTATTCATCTAATTCGTCATTTCAACTATGTATATGATGCTGCATAATAAGTGAATTTAAATGTTATTTCATTCTTCCAAAGATAAAAGAAAACTCTTAAATACTGGAAGAAAGCTGCATCATTCAAAGATAAAGGGCCTTTCTTCCAGAGCTAATTGAAAAAAATAAATAATGTCTTAAAATGTATGCAGCTAATCTTATTCTGCCAGCACAGTTTGATTGTGAAGTTGCTCCACCAATGCTGGTCCTCACAGGAGCTGCAAGCCAGGCCAAGATCCAGGCATCACTGAAGGCTCTGGATCCAAGAGCCGGGCGTCCATCCCAATGTGGAACCATGCCGAGATCAGACATGGTTTGTGGGCATTTGTGTGAGACTAGACAGCAGGGGGAGAGAGAGAGAGAGAGAGAGAGAGACAGAGAAAGAGAAAGAGAAGGAGAGAGAGAGAGAAAGAGAAGGAGAGAGAGAGAGGAGAGAGGGTTGGGAGGAGATGTGACAGACAAAACTGATACAGAAAGGCTGTCTCTCAAGTGGGGGGTGACAATATTCAGTCGATATCACTTAAAAATGTGCTAAATGTCCCTGTAAAAACATGGTTGAGGTTCAAATGCTGCACAAACCGTGAATGCATATGAATTAACCACTGCAGAAACATCACTTTAACTTTATTTTAAAGTGCATATGACAGGTTTAAATGTTTTAGGCTCGAGCCCCATTAGTGCGAAGGGTGCATTTTCAGCCCCCCATTTTTCCACTGGTTCGCTTTGGAGTGGATGGCGCGTTCTACAGGCGACGTAAGTGAATCGTACCGGCCCATCTAGGGTCCAAAGCGACAGACACACAGACTCGGGTGAAACAAGACGGTAAAAAATGTGATATCACAAAACAATTCTACTATCTCACCAAACGCTGACTTGAGCTTGTGATAAACTGCTGTATTTCCAGTGATGCCTACTTATATGTTGAGCCGACAGACTTAGCAAAACAAAGCTAGCACACGTTAGCATCAGCTTTTTCCTGTTTATTGACGTACTGCACTCGCATCAAGATTGAATTATTATTTTTTTTTTTCTGGAAGTAATCACTGGAGACACATTATGCTTATAAAACAATTGTTACTCTATTGTGCACCTTTTAAACATATGAATGATACAAGAAACTAACTTTTTACTACGAATGTTCAGTCCAATAGTGAGATACTGGGCTACTCTGAGCTCCTTCCATCTCTTTGAGCAGAGGCAGCCCAAAATAGTTACAATAGCCATTTATCAGCCAAGCCATTCTTCATCTTTTGTCTCTTTTTGAGCCATAGATGAGGACTTCCCCTGGCCCATTACTCACATCACATAATGGCGATGATATGAATTATTGATGCTTTCTCATTGGCTGCCCCTCAGTGGATTACAGAAACCCATCACAGATTCATTACCCATCAAAACACTGCAAATATCCTGGTCCAAAGTAAACATGTCTGACCTTAGATGCCTTTGCAATAAAGACAGAGCGTGAGGAGGAATAAAAGACCATACTAAATTAAGGACATTGTGAAAAAACACACAAACAGTACATATTTAAAGGTGCGCATTGTACTTTTTCTGATGGAGGGTTCGCCACCTGTTTGTTGCTTTCCTTTGGCATTATCTTTATATATTTATAGTCCGAGTTAATGTTGCGATTATTGCGAAAAGAAACATCACGACGATTATTGAGGATTTTTGGCAGTATGACCAAATATCAATGAAATCCTTTATTCAATATCATTCATTTGAGTTTAATAGATTACCATTCCTCACTAGCTTTATTAAATCAAACTTTA
Organism: Chaenogobius annularis; assembly: GCA_015082035.1. Lineage (NCBI taxonomy): Eukaryota > Metazoa > Chordata > Actinopteri > Gobiiformes > Gobiidae > Chaenogobius > Chaenogobius annularis. Next base: position 734,666 of record BJKM01000059.1, read on the forward strand.
TGAATGGAAAATTAAAGACATGGGGATATGAACAGCCTGTTAAGTCTGCTTGGTTAGTGGATTTTGATTGTTCTATTTATTATGTATTTGATGAATGTGCTTTTTATGTGTTGTGTCCCTATTTGTGTCTGCTAATGAAGTTTTTAACGGATAAATACAGTGTTTTCGATTCATTGATTAATACTTTACTCAAATATGACATAGGTAGAGGTAATTCCACAACTGTTACTAAGCAACCACTGAAAACAAGAGCCAAAATCCATATAAATTACTCAATAATTAGGATTTGACACCTTTATCTTGTTGAATGATCGTTGAAACTGTCAGAAAAGTGTCTCTCTGGTTTCATTGTTACGTCGCATACTGATGACATCACAGAGGGATTCCGTTTTAGAATGTCTCTAGCTCTACTCTTTGTCATTTTAAACTCTTGTTTTCAAAATTTTCTTCACAAACTGTAACTTAACGGAAGTAAAACTATGATCAATATTTACCACAGGTGTTATCCTACTATGTAAATGTCCTACTCGAGTCCCTTTAACTTGAATTTATGACTCGTTTTATTGGTGAAATAGAACGATAGTTTATGGGGCTGTTGACTTATTGTGACTCAGGCCAGAGGTCTCAGACTCGTGGACCAAGGACTCATACTGAGGCTTGACTACTTACTCCTCTCGTACTGCTGACCTCGGTATTCAAGGGTTTCAGCTTCCTGTTAGAAATAAGTGATTCATTGATCACTTTTCTGCATTCAAAATATGTTAATTGTGATGGCAATGGCGCTAGATTTTCATCACTCTGAAACCCATGGCAATAAAAAACTTCTTTGATGAACTGGGCTCAAACTCTGTCGTGGACTTGGTTTGTAATGATAATAAATCAAACTCAAACCTTGTGTCAAAGAGTCTGTACCTGATTTTTTTCATGTAATAAATCAGTTCTTCCCCAGTACATGTTTATTGTAAACGCGACCAAAATGAGACCACTTTGCATCTAATTATAGAGCGTTTTAGTCTCTGTGACGCAGGTATTGCATGTTTTTTTTACTGTGACTGTTAACTCTACTCTGGCCTCTGAAAGTTGTGAAATGCACTTAGAAACTCATTGCAGTGAATAATTATGCTTCGCAGGATGCAGTAGGTAAATGAGGAATAAATTGGGATCACTGTTCTGGCTTTCAAATTTTTATTAAGAGTAAAAATCAGGTACTTTATTATCCCGGACCTGGACTCGAGCTTGCACTGTGATATTTACTCGGACTCGACTAAAGAGAATTGGACTTGAAAAATGAGGACTTGCGTGTGACTAGACTACGACACTGTCATTTTGTATTGACGACTGCTATTTTGTGACTTTTCGACTGGCATGTATTTACCCTGTTAAAATGTAAAATATTCCTAAAAAATCCTGATAATGTATCCTAACAAAGACAATCAATAATCACAGTTATTTGTTTTGTAAAATCGACCATAAGCCCATTATTGTTCTCAGCCTTCAAACCGAAACAATTCATTAGCTAAAATGATGTTGTCATTCAGTATTGATGAAGCAGTTGCATGAGTTGACTTGCACAGTTTCGTTCGGATTATCTCACAATCGGGTTTGTCCTGTCCTCCGTTTGAGCTTTATCTCCTCATCACACACAGAATCCATTAGAGACTCCAGGCAGCGGAAGTTAAAGGAGACAATATGCTTGATTTTAGCTCCATTAGATATAATGCTATACCTATATTAGATTGTAAACTAATCCGTGGTCTTTTTCAGCATTAGGCATTTAGTTTCACAGAGAAAGCTTGGATTAGATGTCCGACACAAAGGAACAACATGACTTTAGTGTCAAAGTGATTTAGGGCTTTAGGGGGCTTTAATTGAGATTTTTCAGACAAATATCTTCTTCAGACAAACACCTATTTATTGCAAATTGTGAAACGACATTTTTGTGCTAGGTCTTCATCGGCCAAATGGAGGATGAGCTTCTGTCGCATTTAACATACTCTACCAGGTTTAACTCCAAAAGCCCTCAACGATAAATTTTATATATGTTTCTATTGTAAAAAATATTGTCCTTATTGTGTACGAACCTTTCAATTGTAATAGGCTGGGGTGATATAGGGATGTGGATATAGCACAACTAGCATATTTACATACTACCTGGTGACTATATATATCCTCGTCATCAATATGTACTCAGATACTCTCCTTTTATTTTTTGTTTGCATCTGTAATGTTTTATTATTATACTGTAGATAAATTGATCACTCCTTCATGAATCAACTGATGGTTTGTAAAGATAAGATGAAATAAGATAAGATCACCTTTATTTGTCCCACAATGGGGAAATTACAGTGTTTTAACAAAGGGTACAGAAACTTATGCACAGTATAATAATAATAAAAACAGATAATTTAGAAAGCCACACCCTATTTGAGATGGCCTCCTGGCACTCTTCCTCTGCGCACTAATTTTCTATTTATGAATTTGGGGTTGCTCCCTCTCCTCCATCGCACCCGTCTCAAAGAAATTGATGTGCTAAGTTCTCTTTCAAGCTGACATGTTGCAATTGCGATTAGTTTTGCGATTTTCAATAGTTAGATTCTGTTCAAAGTGCATATTTTATACGTCCTGCAGCTTTAACATTTGAGAGAAGCCTGAAATCTCAACTGCTAAACTTATCCACGAATCCAAGGTATTTCAGAACAGGTTTGTTGAGGTATAAACAGGGTTAGCAGGTTTTATATGTATAAAAATCACAAGATAATTAGCTGTTGCAAAGGAAGTAAATAATTGCATATACTGACCCTCCAAACCCTCCCAAATAAAGCAAAAGTGTTCCATATATATTTTTGTTTAATGTATTTATTTTTACATTCTTTATTGTTTGATCTGATGACTAAACGCCTAATGGAAATTGAGGTGTAGTTTGCAATGTGTGTAAACAATATTCTAAGTTAGAACATGTGAAATAATTACCCCAACTGAAAGCATGTTTAAAAGCAAATTAAAGCCACAAGAATGCACACTGTCCACTTTGAACAAATGTAGAACAAAAAAACTATCCCAAGTATGTTTTGGAGGTCCAGAGGCGGTTATGAGGGATAAAACTGTGTGACTTTCTCTGTAGATCAGCAGGCGCAGTGTTCTCAGGCTCAGCAGAGGACAGAGCAGTGAGTTTGCCCCTCTGGAGAGACTAGCCTCAGCAGTGAGGTGGAACAAAGGGTTCCGACTGCAGAAACACGCTGTTGTATGATGTAATAAGATATAATAGAAAGTTATTTTCTACATAATAGTAGTTTCTTTAAGATTTTTAAGATTATCATGTGGTCTAATTCCTTATTATTTATTATGTTTGAGTAATCCTGGATTGTTTTATGTTGCGCCTAATCGCCAAAGCAAGTTCCTAATTTGTACATTTTGTTCACTTAATAAACTTTTTTTCTGATTTTGTTTCTTATTGTTTTGCATTCGAGGCTTGAGTACTCTGAAAATTCCTGTGTCCTTATCACTTACCCCATATCTCCGTGTGATTCTTGTGATTATTTAAAAAAATAATAATAATAATCAGACTCTGGGTTATTTGTGTGGTTCAAAATCGTCATATAGATATTTAAGCTGCTTGCTGCTTGCTAGGGTGAAACACAACTATGAGGGGGGAGCCAGCAGCAGTCAGTTTTGCTGTCACTTTTCTCTTATTAACATGTTTTAGATCAATAAAAAAAAGTTTCATACTAAATACCCCAAAAAGCATAATGTGTTTTCTTTAAAGGCACTGTACCGTTTCTCGCAGCAATCAAAACATATAACCGCATTATTATTCACTGCAATGAGTTTATCACAACTTTCAGGGGCCAGAGCGAGTTTTTACATCACAATATAGCTAACAAAATTGGCATGCTAACAGCGCACATCCTGCATCTCTGAGCATTAAACACTCTATTATTAAATGCAGAATGCACACAATGGTCTCATTTTGCCCCTTAGAGCTGCTTTTATAATATAGCTGAACTAGAGCAGAACTAATTTTATCGACTATTGTGATACTATATCACAATAGTCGTTTAGATAATAATCAATCTTAGTATTGATTAGTATCTGGTTATCGGTTTCTCTTTTCTCATTGTCTGGAGTCAGTTAGCAATGTAGGTATCTCAACGTTAAACCTCACTAAACCAGTGATATTATCTTTTCAAGATGGCTTCTATCTTTGGTAAAATTCTGCAATAATTCCAAATGGCTTCAGATTGATTTAATATTGGCTTCTCCATTAAAAGAACTTTAACTTTTAGTTTTGTATTACTGCATTTAGCAAAAAAGACCTTGGCAAACACAAATAACTGGCATTACAAGAGCTAACGAACTCTCACTGCTCTACTTTATTGTTGTTTTATTTGTATTCTGCTTTTGGGAAAATTATTTATCCGTTTTCCTTCTTCTTCTTCCTCCTCTTTGCTTTCCAGAGGTTTGTTATGGGTGGAGATCAGATATCTTCATGCCATTTAAAGGTTCAATTGAAAGCGAACCAAAACCTTCCTTTCAAACCCAGCCAACAGTTAATATTGGCTCTTGTTAGTGGGTTTGTTGCTCAGTTTGGTGGTTGTTTTGTTGCACAATAACTGGGAAAGTATTAGTTAGATGACATTTGATGACATTTTCATTGAAAGGTCATTGTGTTGTCAATGGGAAAACCAGTCGGCTTTTTGTGAGGATCCATTAACAGGCAGAAATCAAATCCAGAGTCCGTCTAATCTTAACTTCATCATCTCTAAGGTTTGCTGTAACATAACAAGCTAATGATTTAAGCAAGTTACTCTGTTAGTATACAGTGGTACGCGGACTCCTTTTCGGTCATATTGTTGACTTCATTTAGACGCAATGTTATCCACATTTTCCTCCTCCTTCAGGTTAGTCATTGTTTAGAACTTTTGTGGCATCATCACGATTTGTTCTGTAAATTTCTCCCATCTGCACAATCCGGCGTGTTTACTGCATGTATGTTCATTAACGTGCACTGTCCTGACCAAATTAAAAAAAAAAAAAAATCATCATGATCAGTACAACTCTGTGCTAGGACCAGGAAGCTATCAGGCCAGCTTGAAATGTGTTGAAATGATTTGAAATGTTAGTCTTAAACTGTGTGTACTTCCCTCTGCAGCCAGTAGATGGCAACAAAACTTAGTTAGTCCTGGAGGGAAACCGCTAAGAGCCAAATATAATTGTGTTTGTTATACAAAAAATATTCTTGCTTCTAAATCTTGAAATGCCAAACTAAAGGTACCCAATAGCATGTTTAAAGGCTAATAATGATACAAATAATGCATAATATCTGTCCTTTAAGACAGCAAAAATCAGGTACAGCACCTTTAAGCAATAAATAGCAAGCCTAGTGTGAATTGCTGTTGTGTGGCGACAGCACATATGCCAGGCTATGTGCCGCAGCGTCTTGAGTTCGAATCTTGGCTCCGTTCATTTGCTGGATGTCCTCCCTTCTCTCTCATCCCCATTTCATGCTAAGACTGTCCTGTCTAATCAATTCTATGGACCAAAAAATCCTTAAAAAATGTCATAGGCATGATTGTTACAGAAACATCTTACTTAACAATCTTTTAATCTCTTTATACTCACTTTTAGTCCCATTTCTCAGAGTTGCTCAGATTTTAAAACATGAATTATGTTACTTGGTTTGTTTAACTATAAGTAACCTCTTTGTCTTTTATGAAACCTCTCCGCAGACAGACGGGTCCCGCCGACATACAAATGAACAGATGTGAGCGCACAGGACCCCTTTTGTAAAAGCCCCATGTTGTTTCTTTACTCTGTTGTGCCTGTGGTAATGCTACAGGCTGCTCTCTTTTCCAGGCAGAACCGAGAGCTCTGTGGTGTCGCTAACCCAAACACACCTTTTTTCTGTCTTTTTGCACAATCTCATGTTGAACTAATCATGTGTGTTGTTGAAAGAAATTCAGTAACTATAAAACAAGGATTTCAATATTCTGATATTACAATATTAAGAATCATGATGAATTTTTCTGTGATTTCTTATCAAAATCGTTCTAAAAAAAGCAAAAAATTCTCTGATTGGTTTACGCTAATAGTTCCACCCAGAGATGTCAGGCTTATTTGTGATTATTCAGTTAACAATATTATCGTAAGAAATGAGAAATAATAATTTTGACAAGTTTTGATGTAAAAAGTAATTTAAATTCTATCTTGTCAAGAAAAACGTTTTGTTTTGTTTTTTGTTTTTTTTGGCTGTTTATGTCAAATTACCTTTACTTTCTCATTTATTTCCTGAAGCTAGTCACAGAGCAATGTCAATCTTTAGACAATATGAATGAAAGTAAAGTAAATATTTCTCTAATGTTTGGTTATGCTCTCAATAATCATGAATAATCTTAATACATTTTTTTGGCACAAAGGCTTTTTTGGACAGGACAGTTCTAGCGTGAAATGGGGATGAGAGAAGGAGGGACATCCAGCAAATGGTCAGAGCCGGGATCCGAAATCATGACACACGACTGCACATGGAGCCAAGCACATGTGCTGCAGCCTTAACCACTCTACCACTGGGAAGCACATAATTGTGAATAATCTAAACACAAACATTTGATATTGTGTTCCATAGTTTCCTGCTCTGTTGAATTCAATGAGATTTTTTTTTTTGTAGAATTGAGCCAAAAACTTATATTGAACAATCTTTCGCTCCATTTCAGTACAGTAAACTAGAAATGACTGATATTGGTCATGATGTTTTATTCTGTAGAACACTAATGTAAAATCCACATATCGGAACAGCATAAATATTGCTCTGTGTATTCTCAGCTGTAAACAGTTGGCCTTTCTGTTATCAGCAGCAGTGTCACCGTTTAGGTGGAAGGAGGAAGCCCTGTGCGTGGTTAAGTCTGGTGACCACATTCATCTCTAGGAGTGACTCAGAACAATGACCTCACCACTGTTCATGCCAAACCGTGTCTATGTGTCAACTGCAGTTGCTACAAAACATCTATTTGTCGTGTTGGTTACATAAATTTGATAGTTTGCAGTCTTACACCTTCTCCAGAACTGTATCCCAGGTGTACGGGAAGGCGTATGGTCCGTCGTCCCAGTTCTTTGTTGTCGGTGCATGTTTTTGTGTCTCGACGCCCTCTCTGATCCAGCTCTTGGACTTGTTTCTCTCAATACAAATGCCTCTGATGTTGCTCTTTTCCATGACAGGGTTTTCTCTCTTACAATTGTCTGATAGAGCAGATTTGAGGTTTTCCTGTTCTGCATGTTCTGTTCATGTTCTTCCTCGTTTGCATATGTATAAACCTATGCTACCATAATACTACTAATACTTCTTTGTCTGTATCTTTGTCAGCTATTGGTCAATGTAGGGCACCATTGCATATAATATGCTTATTATTTCTTTCTTTATTTTATGCATGCCTTTATTTTTTCATAATTTGCACTAGAATCACACTGTTCACAAAGTTTGTGAATTGTGTTACACTACAATGGTATTAAACCTTTTTCTGCATCTGATTCTGAATACTTTTACCAAACAAATGATATGTAAATCCGAGTCCTTTCCTCCGTTTTAGTTTTCAAAGTAATCATGTTTTAGTTTCAGATTTTTCAGATTTTTTATTAAATATGCTTTGTGAATTTAGCATGTGACTAAAAAATATCTACGTGTTATAAAAGTTGGCAATTGGTTATAATGCTTAAGCTGTCAATAATTGGGTATCGTGTCAAAAAATGGCAGACAGTGGCTCGAGAAAAAAACAATATGGTTACTGTATATCACTAAGGAAAAATATGTACTGTATATGGACTGGTATTTCTTTCCAGCTACAGTATGTTCCCTTTGCTATCTGTTCATAAAAGATCTATCAGATATTGGATCTCTTCAAAGCCCCTCATCTAAAGCTTGGCTCTTGACCGTCAGCCAAAACCATTAAAGGATACCTTGACATTTCTGAAAACATGACAGGCCCGTCACACTATAGATGTGATGAATCGACCTGGGATTATTGTTAAACCTCCCTGCGCCCTTTGGGATTTAGACGGTACCCACACACTTTCCCTCTGTCTATATCTTCTACACCTCCTAACCCTCTCCTCTTCGTCATACCTGCTAACCAGCTCTGTCGCACTGTCCAATATCATGACATCTACGCTTTTCAGGAAATGCAAAAATAGCATAGCGTTATTTTCTCTATCCCTGGCTTCTGATTCTGATTCTGATTTTGCATGGCTCACTTGGGTGCTACATTCTGATCATGGTGTGATTGTATATGGGCGTGCATGTAAAGTGAGGTGACTTTAAACGCAGTATTTAGGTGTAAATGATAGTGACAAAAAATATAATTCAATAAAATAAACCCATCTAAGCTTGTATGGAAATCAATGTTCAGTGGCGTTGTCGAAGCATTCAAACCTTTGACCAGTGGGTAGCCAATTTAAAGCCCACATAACCCCCCAAACTCACCAAACCCCCACAGAAATAGTTGAACAGGAAGGGCATCCGGTGTAAAAGTAGAATAATAATGCCAAATGACTATGCAGCTGGTTAGCCCTGGCAAGTTATAACACACAAAAAACAACTTTATGATAATTACACTCTTAATAGCCTTAATAAAGCATGAACAAACACTTAATTCATAATGATGAATTAAGTGTTTGTTCATGTTTTATCAAGGCTAGTTATATCGTAGTTATCCCAAAGTGGTACTGCTCAGTGCTCAGCGGTTGTTAAATTGTTTTTAGGCTGCATATCTTTTACTTGTACCATTCGAGACTGCTGTAGCTACATTTGGAATCTTTCTTTTCGTTTCAATTCAGTTCAATTTATTTTTGCAACGCCCGAAATCACAACAGAAGTTGCAATAATGGTAACACAACTATTTGACGTTGTAGCATCCCTACTTACTTTAGTGATCAAAATGCACTGCCTTGTCAAAATACTACATGCAGGAAGTCTCTTTCACATCAGTTGAAATCTTGTCAGTGATTCAACATGCGACATAAAGGTCAAAATGTATTACTCAACCAAAAGTAATGTTGCTTCAAAGTGTTGTGATGCACATAGAAGTACAAAGTAAAGAAGAATTCCAAGAAATGATTTAACATTAACCATTTTTTATGCTTATATCCAAAAAATGAATTTAACAAGATAGTGCACCAAAATTAGACAAACGAAATCATATTTGAAGGAGAAATGAGAGAAACACAACCCTAAACTGTTAAATATAGTACCCAAATAAAATGTTGGTGTCTGAAAACTACTCTGAGAGGTAAAATGTTTAAAACTAAAAGTCACAAAGTAAATTTACTTCAATGTAACTGCCCACCATTGCTCCTAACGCAGCTACTTTTTTGCTTCTTCACATTTGAGAACTGTATATTTGTCGTCTTATATGTGTAGTTCCATGAAGTCGCAGAATGTGACTTTTGACGCATGCAGCGGTGGATTACCTGCGTCTCCTTTGTGCTTGTGTGCGATATGTTATCAGAAATCTGCTGTTACCTCTGTGATATGATCGAATAGACCATGGTTCCTGTCTTGGAGCTGGAGTAAATAGGATTTCCCTGTACAATCACATTTGGCTGCACTCCTTTATGAGCTGCACTGTGCCGGAGCGAGGTCCTTGTAAGATTTGCTTCATTTACTTTGCCTGCATTAGCTCATAACAGCATTAAACAAGCCAGGTGGTCTCATTGGTGCAGTGCTGGTTTTATTATACCGTTGTTCGGAGGATGTAAAATGGTACATGCAAAAATGGTTTGTTTTTGAAATTCCCCCCTAAAATGAAAATTGTATATCCACATGCAGGGAAGATGACATAACTAACTATATCAAGGAATAAAAGACAACTTTGTCATAGCAATATAATTGAGGATGCATTAATACATTTTCACTCCAATTGTCTAATTAAAAACGCACAAAATGAAACAGCAAGAACATTGTAATTTGACTCTGTGTGTTCGAATGAGTAGCCTGCTTTTGCAAAAAATCATACCAAAAAATCTGTAAAACAAGAACACAAATATTGCGTTTTCTTGAACATAGATTTTCAACATAAACCTAAAAATAAGAATGTATTCGACCCCAGTGCCAACACAAGAAATCCAAACAAAAAATAAAACAATAACATTTCAATGCCACAGGATGAATAGAAGACATTGAAAAGTATATTTTTTTGTATCCCAATTCAATTAAATTTGATTGAATACACAACCGCATTCCAAATATTCATAAGTTGCCCAAAAGACAAGTAGCCCTTCAATTCCGTGACCATGAAGGGCTACTAGCTTTTTTATTGCAGTTTTTTTTAGTGTGAGAAATGTGTGTGTGTGTGCGTGTGTGGTATGTGACTCTGTGATATCTGTCAAATGTGTGAGACTCCAGCGCTGGTTTAGAAAGTGCTAATAGCATCAAAATATGCTGATTATGCATTATTAAGTCTTTGGTTAGCCACACAGATTCACATTAATGCAATTATCCTTCTTATTACCTTTAGCGGAAAAAGTATGCTATTGCTGTTATTACATTATAGACCAATGGTTCTCAACCTGGGGATTGCGAAATTATTTCAGGGGGTCCCCAGATTATAGGACAAAAAGGAGGGATGTAAAAATGTATGCAATAGTTTTAAACAGGACTTGATACCCTTAAAATGCAGTTGCAAATGGGGCCGGAATAAGGTGAATAGGCTTTTTACTGTCTTAAAAACGTGAAAAGAGAACATTTTAATTTGAAACTCTTTGCACTCTTTCCACATGCATTGCTCATTTACCTAATGCATTTGAGCATCTTAATTATTCACAGAGCGACAGAGGACAGAGCGAGTTTTGCTTTTTTTCCTTAGACACTTATTTCAGTATTTCAGTCCTGACTATTACACAAAAATAAGCCCAAAATCGCTACTTTTATATCGTATGTGACAAGATTCTACAACCAACCAGCTTTATCAATGGCACCATTTCTCATCTCCTAATCCTGCTGACTTCCTTCTTCTCTCTCTCTCTCTCTCTCTCTCCTCACAGAGCCGGAGTGGGCGTCTTTGCCTGTGGGCGTGTTCGTTTGCCAGGCCTGTTCCCTGCTGCACCGGAGCATCCCACACATCACCAGGGTCAAAACTGTCCGGGACACGTGGGAGCCTGACGAAGTGGAGGTAAAAACCCGCGCACTGCTGAAACATGGCCACCAACAGGGAGACGGGAACAGCATTTACAACACTGGAGTACATCTAACAACCAACCATCCGTCCATCTTCACCCAGCCCCCCTGCGGAGGAAACTCATTTCAACCGCTTGTATCTGCGATCTTGTCCTGTCGGTCATTAAAGCTAAGCGCGTTCTGTAGAGCGTTTTATTCTCAGAACACCAGGAAGTACTCTGTTAGCAAGCTAATCCTTCTGGCTTCCCAAAGTTGTAAAAAACGCTTTGTAAACTAATTGCAGTGAATTATCAGGATACTTAAAACAAGTGAGAAAGTGAGGAACACCGTCGGATTGCCGCAGAAAATGTGGAACACCGTTGGAATGCTGCAAACTTTCTGCTTTTCCAAGCTTTATAGACAGTAAAAATCAGGTACAGCGCCTTTATTTATTTTTAGTTATTTGACACTTTCCATCTTTGACATTCTGGCTTAAATCTAGTCTTTGCTACTTTAGTTTGTCTCTCTGCTGTATTTTCCTAGTAAGGCTTGTCAGAAATCAGTTTTTAGTGTTTTGTTCATGTAAATGTGGCTAGGGATACATACAAATTTAACTTGTTTGTTGTTTTAAAGTATGGGACATGTTTTCAAAGACCGCTAGCCCGCACTTAGTGACAACAAGTCTTATTATCATAAAGGTGCATTAACGTTTTCTAAATTGATTTTTCAGATGAAACTAAGTATCCACAATGACATTTATAAATCTGTTCTTTCTAACAAGCTGTTGTTATGGTAACGACCTATTCAGGGTTTTTTTTCTTGGCAGGTTGTTGTAAAATATTTCTTGCCAATGATAAGTGTCGCCTACAGTGAGGGAGAATTTTCAAAGAATCAGCAGATTTCAAAATACTTTTATCTTAGATTGTGGTTATTGAGCAATCCAGCTACTATATGGTTAAGATGTCAAGCTTTAGAAAAACAGAATAAAAAAATAATTCTTGCAGATGAAATGTTGGTCAATTTAGAATGTTAGAAACAAGTGTTATAAATAATAAATAAATATTAAATATCAGCCGGACTATCACTATTCTAACACGTTTTTGTTAATAGACTTTGTTAAATTGTATTTATTTATGTTGACAGTGTGACAGCATGTTTTATATGCATGAATCAGATAATTTCATATTTAATCTTGAATTCAGGATATTATCATCATAATTTTTTTCTTCAATATTTTCAATTCAAACACAACAAAGAGAGACAAAAATAAAACAAACTCAAGTACACAAGACATCCAATGAATGTCCCGCATACAAGTCCCATTTGGTCCAAAGTCTGCCAAAAAGGACATCTTCAAATTAAATCCGAATGTCATTTTTTCCATTTTCCTAATGTTTGTTATTATGTTTGTACAATCTTGAATTGTTGGGTCACTTTGTGTCATCCACTTTTTTGTGATTACCTTTTTCCCTGCTGCCAGAAGAATACTCCAAAGGTAGCCATTCACAGTGTCCATGGCAGTAGTTTTGAGGCCCAGATAAATATGACAATTTGCGTTACTCTATTGATCTCAGTCCAAACAATGGGAATATCAATATTTTCTGTAGATTTTATTTACTTACTGAAACTTGATTACTCTACTTGATACATTATAGTTTTAAGATAATCTAGAAATGGCCAACTGACATAAATCCAATCAAACTACTTTTCAAATTTAGATTCATAATGTAAATCCAATACATTTTGACAAATCTAGAAAATATATTAGATTTTGCATTGCATATTTCATATAAGATGTCTTTATACTACCCTCCTTTGGGGCGTCTCTGTCCTTGCTCTATAGACAGTGAACCCTTGTCGTTGTAGACCCTGATGACCCTGACCTTTGATCTTTCTTTGTTGGTGTTGCATTTCCTCCCAACTATCAATAAACAAACTTATCTCCATAGCGTACAGCATAGAGTTAAAAGTCCCCCTGATAAATATGTCTTCCGAAAACTGTAAAAGCCAGAATTTCAAACGCTTGCCTGAGTTATTTCTTGTTCCTGCATCTGTTTGTTTGGACTTGCCTGAGTCATGGTCTTTTGGGAAGGCAGGCTGCTGTAAATCATGATGAAACGGGAGTTTGGGGACGTAGGTGGGAGATAATTGGGAGGTAAATGGGATTTGACTTGAGAGGAGCACAGGGTTGAGGTGGTGCCCGGGTAAATGAACAGACAGCACTGGGAATAACAAAGAAACAGCAGCAAAGCGAGGATTATAGGATCAGATGGCTGAGTGTGCGCAGGAGGAAATGGGTTGTAACTGTAGTTTAGAGACAGTTTAGGAGATGTGGTGTTTTATGTTGAGCTAGTCTTTACTGTTAAATAGACACATGCTAGACTATTTCCACTCTGGTTGGATTCACATTATGATAAACGTATAAATGTATATGAGCTAGTATTACCCTTTTTGTTTTATGCATAAATGCTTAAGAACAGTTTGTGATCTCTACCTCCTCCGTGCACGAAAGAGGTGACAAGCTGAATGTCTAGTAGACCTGAAAATACCCAAAAATTGAGGGAGTAGTCCGTTAGTAAAGACAGCGGCGTTTGGTCCTTAGTATACTGTAGGACAGGTATACTGTATTTTCGTGTATCTGTAACAGTTTTTGTAGTTTGTGCCTTTACATGTTATCACGGAAATCTGAATATATTTTTTTAAGTACTAAAATACAAAAAACTATTCCTTAAATACTTTAAATGAGAAAATTGTTCTGGATAAAGTTATATTTGATTCCACACCACAGTTTAAGAAAGCTTTTTTAAATAGGGTGGACTATATATTAGTGCTAATATCTGTATCAGGAATATCATTAAAAATGACTTCAAGTGGAAATGGAAAAGCAATTAAGCAAAAGAAGGAAATGTTGTTATGATAGATGAAGAGCAGGAACATATACAGCTCAATGGAAATAATTCAGTTGGAAAAGTGCACATTATTCACCGGAAAATACAGTACTTGCTGGTGGCGAAATTGTGTTTGTCAGGTTGCCCATCATTATCATGTGTTTTGGGATTGTTTGATTGTTCATAATTACTGGATTAAGATTAGTAAAGCACAGCAAACGTTTTCAACTATAACTTCTCACATATCTTTAGAACTATGCATCTGGGACATAAAACGCTTCCATGAAAACAATAGATGTTTGTTAAATAACTCATTTGATGTTCTTCTGTCAAGGTATTAGACCCCATCACAGCACTGAGACTTCTACATGCTGCCGTTATGTCAGTTGATAGGCAGCGAAAATGTGTCCTATCACAATTATTCAAACGACACTCAGATCTATGTTTCACTTACGGCAGGTGAATATGGACCAGTGGATTCACTCTGACACTGCATCCAACAGATCAGTGCGTGGATGCAAAACAACTTTGTTCTGCTGAACTCAGACAAGACAGAAATCATCTTCTTTGGTCCACAGAAACAAAGAAAAAGTGTTGGCAGTCACCTCCAGAGTCTCATTCTAAAACCTACAAATCAAGTTAGAAATCTGGGAGTAATAATGGATTTAGACTTGAACTTTGACAGCCACCTCAAATCAATAACATCAGCAGCTTTTTACCTTCTAAAAAACATAGCCAAAATCAAAAGTCTAGTGTCTAAACCAGACTTGGAGAGACTTATCCATGCGCTTGTCTAGAGTAGATTAGACTACTGTAACGGCCTGCTTACTGGCCTCTCCAAACGAGTTATAAAACAGCTGCAGTACATCCAGAACACTGCTGCTCGGGTCCTGACTAGAACCAGGAAGTACGATCACATTGGTCATGTGCTCAGGTCTCTGCACTGGCTCCCTGTGGCTCAGAGAATAGACTTCAAAGCAGCTCTGCTTGTATACAAGTCTCTCCATGGCCTAGCACCAAAGTACATCTCGGACATGTTAGTGCCATATGAACCATCTCGGACTCTGAGGACCTCAGGTACCGGCCTCCTACAGGTGCCCAGAATCAGGACTAAACATGGGGAATCTGCGTTTCAGTTTTATGCAGCTAAAACCTGGATTAGTCTTCCTGAAGATGTGAGACAGGCCTCCACTCTGGGAATGTTCAAATCTAAGCTAAAAAATAGTTTTGTTTAGCTGTGCATATGACTGAAATGCTTTTCTTTGCACTCTTTGGGGATTTCTGTCATGTCTTTGATTTTAATGAATTGTTTCTTGTGTGTAAAACACTTTGAATTGCCTTGTGTATGAATTGTACTCTACAAATAAACTTAACTTGCCTTGCCTTGCCTTTGGATCTTTGGAATGTACTGTTGGCAGCAGTAAAAATGGCTATCACAAAGATATAGAGGACACATAATGAGCAAAGTATCAAGGACTGGGCTTGCATAAAAATTTATATTTGTAAATTGAAGGTTGTATGTTTACACAGGTATCAATATCAGTACACAAAGCACAATACATAATATTGCATAACAGGTTATGCATTGTGTATTGCAACAGCATTAGAATCTATATCGGCCCTGTAAATTATTTTGTCATTTTTGTTAACTGTTCTTAAAATGATCAAATTTAAGATTTGAACTTCTGAATTTTATTTACTGGGTGTAACCAGACACCGCAGCATCCTTAAGATTCTGTGGAAATTCTTTTCGCTGCAGTGGAAATTGGAGCGTGTCAACCCCCCACAGAGGTCTTGTTTCATGTTGGCATTAACCATCACATATTTCTGGCAAATAAGTCAAGTCTTTCTGCAAATTCGCAGAAATGGAGAGGCGTTTGGGAGCTACTGGTTTAGGATTATCCATGGATAAAAAAAACACTTGGTGGTGGATTGAATGAGGCTAAGTGGATGGGTTGCAGCTCTTCCCATAATAATCCCATATGAAGCCACATGCATCACTGTTAGCTTGAGTCACACCTAGCATGTCCTAAGCTTCATGGCACTAGAGCTGTCTGTTCTGTTATGGAGTTTTTTACTAACAAGGTTGTGGTTTTTTTCAGCTAATGGCGGCTATGGGAAACAATGCTGCAAAAGCCAAGTACGAGCAGAAGGTTCCCCCATTCTACTACAGACCCACACACTCCGACTGCAAGTAAGTATTACTGGATCTACTGTATGCATTATGATACAACTACAATGCTTTTAGAATTGAATCCAGAATTTCAGTGTTCCGCCACTCTGCATACTGTCATTGTGGCCTTGGGTAAGACTTCACCAATCACTTCACCAATCATGTCTCTGTATAAAGGCATTTGTGTGCGATGGCTTGTGGTTTGTTGGGCAAGGAACCAAGTCCGCAGATTGGCAGCCAAGCTTGACCCAGGGCGGTTGAAGTAATTTATCATCACTGAATGAATAAGGCATGAAGTTGACAATTTGAGTGGCTAAGAAAGCTCAATAGGACTATTTGATGTTTTGTTACTATTTAAAGATGCACTTGGTGACGTTTTGGTGGAGGGCCCACCATTTGACTGTCTCCAGTAAGATCTTGCTTGCTTTGCCTCTAATGTTTACAGTGGTGTGAAAAAGTGTTGTGAAGTGTTGGGAAAATGTTTGTCACATTTAAATGTTTCAGATCATCAAACAAATTTAAATATTAGTCAAAGACCACACAAGGAAATACAAATTACCGTTTTAAATGAAGGTCTTTATTATCAAGGGAAAACCAAATCCAAACCTACATGGTCCTGTGTGTAATAAGTAATTGCCCCCTAAACCTAATCACTGATTGGGCCACCCTTAGCAGCAACAACTGCAACCAAGCGTTTACAATAGCTTGCAATGACTCTATTACAGCACTGCGGAGACATTTTGGACCATTAATCTTTGCAGAACTGTTGTAATTCCGCCACATTGAGCATGAAGTGCCTTTTTAAGGTTATGCTACAGCTTCTCAATAGGCTTCAGGACTTTTACTAGGCCACTCTTAAGTCTTCATGTGGTCATTCAGAGGTGGACTTGCTGATGTTTTGGATCATTGTCCTGCTGCAGAACCCAAGTTCGCCTCAGCTTAAGGTCACGAACAGATGGCCATACATTCTTCTTCAGGATTTTTTGGTAGACAACAGAAATCATGGTTCCATTTGTCACAGCAAGTCCTGGGTCAGGTCCTGAAGCGCAAAATAGCTCCAGACCATCACACTACCACCAACTTCTTTTTCCGAAATGCTGTGTTACTTTTGCGCCAGATGTAATGGGATACGCACCTTCCAAAAAGTTCAACTTTTGTCTCCTCAGTCCACAGAGTATTTTCCCAAAAGTCTTGGGGTCCATCAAGATGTTTTCTGGCAGAATTGAGATGAGCTTTAAAATATTTTTTGCTCAGCAGTGGTTTTCTCTGCCATGCAGGCCATTTGTTCCCAGTGTCTTTCTTAAGGTAGGTTTATGCATGATGAGGTCCACAAGGGGTTGCGAAATGTTTCAATTTTTGCCGACATGCCTCCGTCACGCACCGTCCACGCGGACCTGATTTTCCGTATTGGCAAATTTGTAACTATGCAGACGGTTCTGCACGGAAATGAGCAGGATTTCCTAGCAGTTCGCTCAGATGTATACTGTCGACACAGCATGAACTCCGTGCAGACTACAGCTACTGCCAACGTCTTCTCCGCTGCCCTCCGCGCTTCACATTTCCGTGCGGGAAGTATAATACAAGCATAATGGTGGAGTTGTGAACACTGACCTTGACTAAGACAAGTGAGGCCTGCAGTTCTTGGATGTTGTTGTGGGGTCTTTTGTGTCTTGGATGAGTGGATTGTCAATGTGCTCTTGAGGTCATTTTGGTCAGCCGGCCACTCCTGTTTTTGCCTATTGTGGAGAATGGCTCTCACTGTGGTTTGCTGAAGTCCTAAAGCTTTAGACATTGCTTTATAACTTTTTCCAGACTGATTTCGCTCAATTACTTTCTTTTTTGTTTATTCCTGAATTTCTTTGAATCTCAGCATGATATCCAGATTTTGAGGATCTTTTGGTCGACTTCACTTTGTCAGGAATGTCCTATTTAAGTTATATCTTGATTGAGAACAGGTATGGCAGTAATCAGGCCTGGGTGTGGCTGGAGAAATTGAACTCAAGTGTTATAAACCACAGTTAAGTTATGTTTTGACAGGGCCATGGATGTTTGGATTTTGTTTTCCCCTTATTAATAAAAACGTTCTTTTTGTGCTGTCTTTGACTAATATTTAAATATTTTAGATGATCTGAAACATTTAAGTGTGACAAACAGGCAAAAATAAATAAGAAATCAGGAAGGGGGCACTTTTTCACACCACGGTAAGTGATAAGGTTTCTTTATGCTCCTCTGTGCAGGATCTTTGGCTGCGGTGCCATTCTATAGCACTATTTCAAAGTGTCATATTATTTAAACCCAGATCTTGTATATTTAGTTCCATTTCATGGATATTTAGGATGCATAGACCTTATTCAAGCCATGAAGCAAGGCATGCTGGGAGATAGAGGACATTTTACATTTATATGTGCTGTGTTTACTGTAAAATTTGATTATTTTTAAAAGATTATTCTTCCCTTTGGGATAAATTTGTTTGATCAGTATGAGCTGTGGGAAAACAGCCACACTTGTATTCCACCCTTGTTGTCGTTTTTTTGACCTACTGCTAATCTGTATAAAACACTACACGCTACATAGAAGTTGCCTGTGAACTGAAAAATGCGTCTTTTCACACCATAACTATCTAAACACGCTAAAAATCCTCTTCTCTTGCAGGCGTTAGTTTCAGTCGTATTACAGTTTCACTTACTGCAACAGAGAGGATGGAAGCATTTTGAAACGATAAATTAGCAACATGACTAGTGTAAAAATGATTACTTTTACAATTTACGTTTTTTTCTAGGTATTTTTGAACAATAAAAAACATCAGCTATGTAATAAATGAAAGATAAATGCATTTCGTGCCATGCTGTGGAACATTTTAGGCGATGAGGGCTGTAAGCTCTCGGGTCCAGGACCCCCCATCCAGAAGATAAATTAGAATAATTAAAATAATTAAAAGAGGGTTGGATGGAGGGGCATGAAGTCACGAACACGGGTGTGTGTTAACTGGATGTTTAAATAGTGTAGCTGCAGGAAGGGCCGTGAAAGGGGTGTGGTCCTGTGGTCCTTAAGATAACAGACGTATCTCCATTTCACTAGCAAGGACCACACCACAACAAATGGAATATGAGAGAATGTTTATTAGGGCTGCAACGATTACTCGAGTAAATCGAATAATTCGATTACAAAAAAGCTTCAATTATTATTTTATTGCCTCGATGATTCGTTTAATTCACGTGTTTTTGATTAAATATGTAAATCTGTGGCGCACCGAACGACTTGTGGCGCTTTTGTTTCACACGGAGCTTGTTCCGCTCTGACGAAGGCGCAACAAGGAAGAGAGCGGCGCGTTTTAAAACTCACGAGTGCGACTGGGAAGAGTTTTGATGAGTGAAAGAGCCATGGATCTATTATAATAATCCTGAGCTGCAACTCTAAACACGGCATCTAGCTCCAATGAGAAATGTGTTATTTTAAGCAGAAATTCCTTATTTTGTATTTGTTTATTACTATGAACTATAACGTTTATCTAAAAAATGATTTAATATGCGTTTAAATGGTTTACTGAATGTACAAAAAAATTTACAGATTACTCGATTAATCGAAGAAAAGAATCGATAGATTACTCGATTACTAAAATAATCGATAGCTGCAGCCCTAATGTTTATTGATAATAGTGATGAAGGATCATGATGGATCGATGATGGATCGATGATGGATCGATTAGAGTTGGCTGGGTAGAGAGTCTGTGGATGGGGTCTCCGTCTCGGGTAATCAGACCAGCCGATTCAGAACCCCCACTCCTAAGATGTTGATGAGTTATGGTGAAGATGATAAAGACATGGGGTAGGAGGGTGGGGTCGAGAGAGCAGAGACAACAAGAGATGCAGGGATAGGCCTGTATAAATAGGGCTTCTGGGTAATTAGAGGTGTGGTTAAAGAGTGAAGGCGTGGTTGCTGGAGGAGTCGGAGGTTGAGGTGTGGTCCCGAACCTCAGTCAATGAATCATCAACTACATTTAAAACATAAAAAAGTCATTAAAATGTATATTTCTTTCAACAATTCGACTTTCTTTTCCAGAATGCATTTTTGTATTTTTACGTTCTTCGCTTGTCAACCACACCACACTTCATGTCCTTAAACGGCATCCTCCCTAAACAACCCCTGCTTGGTTTTCTTGTTTCTGATGCAGAGTTATTTATGCCCCAGACACCAGACAGGAGGATAAAACGTACAAAGTGTAGAGGGAGGCGGATGAAAGCGCTTACGAGCCTGCAGGGAAGACAAAGGTTGAGAGAAGTGTCGCAGAAAGCATAGATAAGACTGACAGACAGTCCGTTGGCATAGCGATGAGGTACACCAATGGTAGACAGTGAAGCTGAATTGACTTTCATAAGGCATATAAACATGCAGCAAGGTGGTAATGAGGATTTTGTTATAATAATGAAAATTAGCGATTTCATGAAATCAAATGTTAGTCTTACAACTTTTACTAATTGCTTAAGATTATTGGGCTGTGCTTAGGGAATTGTCAGGTTGAAAGCTCTATTTCCATGGCATAGAGTTTACAGATTAAATATTTTACCATAAACAAATGTTAGTTATCGTTATTTTTGACACATTGTTGGCGTTACTATGACTGATCTGTACCTGAATTTTATTTCTTCTTGTTCAGGAAAATGTGTTTTATGCCATACATTATATTGTTAAAGCAGAATTTGTGAAAAAGACACACACAAAAAATAAGATTGAAGGCATTGAAGGCATTTTGTTGGAAGAGAACTATAAGGAAGTGTCAAGGACACACAATTGTATCTGTGTGGGTGTTGCTAACGGTTAATATTGAAACATGTTCTTAACTCATGGTCCCAAATCTGATAAACTTGTTTGGCTGAGCTCCGCACACACTGCACACTGATATAAACTTTCCATACCATTCATTTTAATGAGACAGAAAAATACAATTTTAGGCTACAAGGTCACACAGGTTGTTCTTTATAGTATGTTCTTTACATTTGCCAATGAGTAATAAGAGTCGATATCTAACTCCCAGCTCCAATTTCACTCATTTCTAAAGTTCACCAACTTTTTAAGTTCACCATGTTAAGCATTTCCGGTTCTTAAAACTAAAATGTAATTGTTAAACTTTACAATTAAGTCCAGCATAACATTTATTAA
Organism: Chaenogobius annularis; assembly: GCA_015082035.1. NCBI lineage: Eukaryota > Metazoa > Chordata > Actinopteri > Gobiiformes > Gobiidae > Chaenogobius > Chaenogobius annularis. Next base: position 756,021 of record BJKM01000059.1, read on the forward strand.
GAAATGTTGATTGAGTGGCCGCTAATAGCTCGGCCACTTAATTAACAGTCAATAGTCAATATATATAGATACGTTCTTTGACAATGGCAATAAACCTTTTCTGAATATATAACGTAACTCTTTGCTACATGTGGTAATGTTTACTAGCGGGGTTCTGAAGTTACTAAAGTATGTGTGGTCAAGTGTTTGTCTATTGCCAAAACAGCCCTGGATTTTCACAGTTTGCGATGTTTGGTGGATAACGCTGGTGGATTACACGAATTCTTCCTCTGAAAATGCAGTGGAGCTAATTAGGGCGGGGCATTATGGAAAAAATGTATTTGGTCTTTCCAAAAACAAAGTAAAATTATAGTAATGATTTCATGAACATAAACTATACAGACTTTTAATCTGTACCATTTAACACAAATAATATTACGATTTCTTCCTCCAAAGTCTGACGTTTGTTTTTACTTACTTTTATGTTTTGTATTGCCTTTGATGTTTATCGTGAAGCACTTTGGTCACCTTGAGTGTTGTAAATGGGTCTATAAATAAAGGTTGATTGATTGACTCTCCATCCAAAAACCCCTCCCGAATAATTGTCGAAGCGGGCTTCTGGAATAAAGTGAATAAAAGGTAGCTGGAGCATTAGTCTGTTGTGCATCATTTGGGTTGATTGGGACAAAAGAGTACCCGGAAAGGAGAAGACGCAAACTCCACAAAAATGAAGTCCAACACGATCCAAGTACCTTCTTTCTTTGAGGCTGCAAGATGAATCTCTATTGATTCAAAATTGCAATTTGAAATATCACAATTAGCCTATCGCATAGACAGCAATTATTGAAGTGACATCAAGTTGTAGTAGTTTAGACCTCTTCTGGAGTCATGATACTAAAATTTAAAAGTCTATTTCGATACAAAGGAATAAGCTCGATACGCAATACCAATTTTGATACCCCAATTCAAAATAGCTCTTTTTTAAAACAACAGTCATTTTCAACACAAAATAATAGTATTGTCTTTACGTTATCATGTTGTCTAATATTAGTTCTGATAAAACTCACGGTAATTCTAAAACTGACAAATTTTGTCCTGTTTTAGCACTTTGTTTAAAGTATCGACGCATGTTCAAATTAGTATCTAGTTTTAGTATCGATTAGAATCTGATTTTCGATACCGTTGTCAACCCGACCTCTATTAGCCTACTTAGTCTTAATACTTCTTCAACTACATCTTCTCTGAAATGCAAATACTCTTTAACCTTTTGAGATTATCATTAATGCTTGTCAGAATTTCTTTTATTAGATAATATCGCTTAGCCCTTGTGAAAATATTATTGATTTTGTGTCTTTTTTGTGATTTTGCATAGCAGCTGTAGTAGTAGTCGTCATCATTGCAGTAGTAGTAACCGCTGAGTGTTGCCTCATTTTTCATTGCGTTGGTGTGTGCTGACAGTGAAACTCTCTCTCTTTCTCCCCCCCATCATCCCTCCCTCTCCTCCTCTCCCTCCCCCCCATCCCCCCTCCCTCTCCCACCCCATCCCTCCCTCCCTTCTCCCCCCCATCCCTCCCTCCCTTCTCCCCATGTCACCTCTTCAGGCTGCTGAGGGAGCAGTGGATCCGGGCCAAGTACGAGAGAAATGAGTTTGAGTTCATCGAGAAGCAGGAGCCCTATTCTGCAGGTGAGCACAGGCCGGGTCTGTTAAACTGGTTCTGATCCACGACTCCACCCAGACGGAGCCGGCTGCATGAGGCTATTGTAATCACATCATGGCAGTTATATGCAGTTAGAGTTGGATTACACGACCTATGAATGTTATGTTTGTCCGGGAAGGAACCTAGTGCAGGATTTTTTAGTTTTGTTCACAAATCAAACTCTGGAACTATAGAATTCCTACCTTATTAACAGAGCATAAAAGGGTTGCATGTTTTCAGTCAGTTATCATTGGAATTGATTTAGACATTAACACATTTAAATACACTTTCCAAAACAAAACAGGGCCGCTTTTAATACTTTGGCTCATTTTGTTGATGTATTAAAGCTGCATTACCTGATTTTACACCACGAAAGAAAGAAGTATGTAGCCTTTTTAAGTCACAAACTTGTTAATATTCACATTCATTCATGTTTCGGGCGCGTTCACGGCTTTCAAACTGCTCTTTTATATGTCGAAGTGAAACTAGGGTGGACCAAGCACCAAAGGGTGGACCAAGCACCACATTCAATCAGAGCGCTGCTGCTTTTTGCACTTACTGCTGGGTTTATGATAGATAAAAAAACTGACTTTATAATTTGCTGCAGATGGCGTACTGTGGTCTAAATGGTTGTAGAATTATTGAAAATGTACAAATGTACATATATTATGTTCATATAATAAATACAGCAAGGGGGTGCCAGGTTCAGGTCCCAGAAGGAGTCTTTCTGTGTGGAGTTTGCTTGTTCTGTCTGTGTCTGGTTGGGATGTATATTAGGCAAATAGGCTTATCTAATTACCAGTCCATGTACTCCTGGCCATGAACCTCATGATCTATAGAAGGATCTAAAGAAGAAGAAAATAAATGTCTGCCTAGTTGTTTAGTTTTTGAGCTGTTATTTAGAAATAACAGTGTACAGACGCACAGTCCCAAAAAGCTTAACACATTATACATTTATTTCTCACCACAACTACCCAGTTTGTATATCTTCCATTAAAGGGAAAATGGTATACATTATTTCTATTGTTACTAGCTTTTAAACATGCTCTTGAGTACCTTTAGTTTGGCATCTCATGTTTTAGAACTAGGATCTCTGCCTATTTCCAACACTACAAATGGTGTAAGTTCCCCTTACAGCCATTAGATGGAACCAAAACTCAACAGTTCAAGATACACATTTCCTAGAAAACGCTGTCAGTTTACTTCCTGGTCTCAGCACGCAGTTGTACTGATCATGATAAGATGACAGAAAGTCACAAAACTAGTCTGCCGATGATTTATGGACTTAAAAACAGCATAGACAATTCTCAGAGCTACGTCAGAGCTACATCATTTATCGCAGAGCTGCCGAGAGGACTGTTTTGACTGTCGGAGGGATGAGGATCTTCTAACCAGGATTCCTCAAACTAGCGCGAATGTTAAAACAGGGTTAAAAGTGCAAAAAAGTGAATTTTGCATAATATATGCCCTTTAAGCTGTGGCGTTCAGCAAGTGTTGGAGCGCAGGTGGGCGGAATTTGCACACAAGAATATTGATAGTTGTTTTTGCCTCAAAAAAATGTCAGAGAAAAGTTACTGAAAAAAGTTTATTGGCATGAATGTTATTTTTCACACCCAGTTGTCCGGGGACTAAACCTGGGACAAGCATCTTTCCTTGTAGGTTAATGTTTTATGTGCTTTGTCCCTGATAAATAAACTAATGAAAATTAAAAAGAAAACAGCAAGAAATACGAGTGGGGACAATTTTGTTTTAGATTCCCTGATAAATGTATAGGTCCTCCCTCGGTTTAGATCCATTAACTGCACAAAAACAGCTATTTTCCCACTGTTTAATTCTGAAGGATGGGATCTTGTTTTAACCAAAACACACAGTGAAGCCAGTAGATATGAAGCTAGCTAGCATGTAACTAAGTCATTGTTGCATCATGGCCTTTGACTTCATCTATTGCTGTTTAAAAAGGTGTCAGCGTTGAGGCATTAACTGTTCCATTTTCACACAAGGAAATTTACGCCAGTACACCCAAACTGTCATTGTCCCCATGCTTTTGTGAACTGTAGATATACAATTACCTTCATGCTACGAGCACAATGTCCAATGAAGCACATAAAAAAATGCATTTCGACATAATTGTCACGACACAAAACCTTGAAAACACTTTGAACAAATTTTGATGAGTGTCAATGGAACAGAAACACTGAAATGACATTACATTTGCTCAGCCTATACATTATGGCATGATTGTTATTGCAATGCTAGGTATCTATCTTGCATATTATACTGGGATTTTCTAACTTTACGTATAACCAGGATTATATCAGGACTACATTCCTACTAAACCATGACTAGACCATAAATAAAAAGTGTACAGTATGTACTGAAATGTATATAAATCCAAACAAGGCCATACAAAGCTGGGGTGGTGTACATTTCAGTCCTAGTTGTAAATGGAGCTCTATGATTGGCTGCTGGTGACCTCATCCTCTTATTGTTACAGTATCATCCACACTCAGTATCTTATGAGTCATTGTGCCGTTTGCGTTTACTTATAAGTTTTGTTTATTGGGCCCATTGCATTGTGGTATTGTCTACGAAGGCCAAAAATGTAGTTGAAAATGGCCGTACAGCGGTCAGTGCGAGCATTGATCTGGTGTATGCATAAGAAAAAGAGGAGAGGAGGAGCACGAGAAAGAAAAAGGAAAGGCTATTGATCCATGAGGTAATGCAAGTGTGGTGAGGATTTCGTGGCAAGAACTACAACAAATGATTGATAAAGGGAAAGGAGGAAAGGAGTCGTTTCAAGTTGTAATTCGGTTTACAATTTATGTTCAACGTGAAAATTTTTAACACGAGTAGCAAAGGACAAGTATTTTAACCAGGTTATGACATCAAAAGCTTCACCAAAAACCTTCCTGGGGCTGTATTCAGCGTATGTTTTGTTAATTCTGTTTACAAGATTGTCTTCACAAAAACACTTTTGAAATTTGAAAATTTTTCGTTTCAAATTTCTCCGATTTGTGGCTTGATGTAAATCTGAGGTCTCCTGGGCTGTGTTTAAGTAAATCATTGCAAGACTTGTGAGCTTTTCTGTTGTCAAAAATGCATTCATTACAAAAGACTGCTTGTATTAGCATGTTGGTGCAAGCTAGCATTTGTTTATTTAGTCATGGTAATTCCTTCTGTTGCCAGTAGATGGAACTAATCCTGACGTGGGAACATCTGACTGTTACAAAGTAATGTGCGCATTTCGATACATAATTCTTTTAACGTTCTAAAACAGTTTGATTGATGCTTTGTTGCAATGCTAACATTTGGAGTGTAAGAAGCAATTCCTGGTTACATTTACCGCATTATTTTAAAGAGAGATATTATGCTTTTTCCAGTACTCAGTATTGAATTATAGAATAAATTGATCATTATTTTGCATTTTGTTCATTGTAAACCACAACATTGATTTAAAACAGCTTAGTGATTGAAACAAGTCCATTGACTTCCCGTTCAAAAGTGCAGAACTGATAGTGACAGTTTACTGTGGATTGTCATTTACATACATGCTTTTTTATTTTTGGCTACATCTAATTTTAGAACCCTTCATGTGTCACTCGGAGTCTTAATTTTAAAAATAATCACAACTAAGTTCAGGGATGTGGGCGGGGCTTGGGGTAGGTGAAAACAGGACTTTTCTGAGTACTCGAGCCTCAGTTGCTGGACAATACAGGATTACTCAAACATGCAGGAATCAACTTTAAACTAATGATGCGACAACACCCTTGTAAGAAGATTGAAGTTGATTTTGTGCAACAAGTCTCCTCTAAACACTTAATGATGCACTATGCTCCATGGTTATTGATATGTTTAGAATGTTCAACACTATTGCCTTAAATCGATCAACCTGGAGACAAGAAAGTGATGCCGCCAGGCCAAGTTACAGGTCAGATCTGTAGAGAGGCGATCCTGCTCACAAAAAGAAAGGCATTTTTTGAGTTATAAAACGTCACCTAATTTAATAAATGCAAGCTAGATGCGTTCAATGCCAGATTGTGGAACATTAACCAGGGGCAGACCCTTCTCTAGAAAAGTTACATAGTACACCTTTAACTTTTACTCGATGTTTGGTGACAAGATCATAAAAGTGAACTCACTTTTAGCAAAGAGAAAAGCTATTAAGTGTATTATGTACATTTTTATGTATAATGAGTATATTTGAATTGAATTGGAGTTGTCTACTTCAAACACTGATATAAAGCTATGAACACTTCTTTACCTGGTAAACCTTATCTGTACAAGTTAATGGTTAATTCTCTTTTTATATCTTGTTACTATCAAACAGGTTTATCAAATCTCCATGGAGTCAAATGTGTAAAATTGTGGTGAGTCACGTTCCTTGAACCTGCCTCCGAAATAGAATCTGGACCAGAGAAACATGCTGCGTGGGCTGAGGATTCAACCAAAATAGACAAAAGAGAAAATAAATTAGGCTCTAAAAATAGAACGACATAAAATACTCGCAGTCAAATGTCCATATGCGGCGGCGGTTTCATGCTACATTGACTCTCACATCCTCTTGGTTTTTCCGTTGGTTTGTGATTTGCAAATGATTTGAAATGAGCGCTCGGATTACAGCAAGAAGCTAAATGTCTTTGTCATTACAGCCCAAATTTCCCCTCTGTTCAAAGAGGCTGCGTTTCAACAATGTACAAGAATACAATGTAAAAATATGTTAATTTACAGTTTTTTTTTTAAAGAGAAGAACGTACAGAACTTACCGTAAAAACAGGAACTTGATTTTTATTTCTAGAAGTAGTGGAAGAAGTGCTAAATTGTGTTTTTTAAGTAAAAGTACAGATACATGTGCAAAAAACTAGTCAAGGAGAAGGAAAAGTAGCATATATAAAATCTACTTAAATAAAGTTTTGAATTACCAGTTTAAACATAAAGTAAAAAGTGAGTTTAAGTAAGTAACTGTCTTTGGTGAAAGGAGCAATTCTAATCAATTTCCAAAATTTTCTGGTGAATTTTATGTAAATTTTTCCATAGATGTTGTTTTGTCTACAGATTTATTACATACTTTATCACAGACGTCATGTTTTTTTCCACATCACAATACAATTTGAAGGCAAGAATGTTTCTGGGTGTTCTTTTTCTTTTTTCTTTTTTCTTTTTTTTTAGAGAGAAGAAGAAAACTAACTGGCTTTTCTACCCTGGAATTTCAAAATTGTTGTTGATTTATGTTTTAAAATAAATAAATAAATAAAATCTTAGCAATTAGATCTGATCACAAAAGTGTATTTTAATGTATTATTATATACTTTTATTCTGATAACAGCCTTTTAAAGGGTCTATACAATACTAGTTTTTTTAATAATGGAATTTTATTGTCTTTTTCTGGGGTTTTTTTCTTTCTCTTTTTTTAATCTATTTTTGTCAGTTCAGTAATCTGAAAGTCTTTTTGTTGTTATCGTGTCATTTGTTCAAGAACCACTAATTTCCCTATGAGACCATTAGGGGCTCGTATGGAAAATTATGGGTTAAGGATGTTTTTGCATGTAAAAAATCGATGTCAATAACGACCAATTTAAATATAGAATTCTTCTGGTAACAATGAGACAAAACCACACAGGGAAATCAGATTGTTCTCACTGTGATGATATTTCTCTCTCTCTCTCTCTCTCTCTCGTCTCTCTCTCATCTTCTTCTTCAGTCTCTATCTCCTCCGTCTCCTCATCTCTATCCTCTCTCTCTCTCTCTCTCTCTCTCTCTCCCTCCCTTTCCCCTGCCAGGTTACAGAGAGGGGTTCCTATGGAAACGGGGTAGAGACAACGGGCAGTTCCTCAGCCGAAAGTTCATCCTTTCCGAGAGGGAGGGGGCGCTCAAGTACTTTAACAAACAGGATGTGAGTATCGCTCGTGACAATGCGAAACAGAAAGTCGTGCATTTCACAAAGCAGATGTTGATACACTGAACGATTTTTGGTCAAATTATGTCGCAAGATACAACAGGAAAAATGCATATTTACTTTTTGGTGTTTTTAGTCTGTTAGCTCTCTCAACAGACACGCGTTAATGTGGAAACAACTACATATTCCCATTCCCTGCTCCTAAATATGTTTTATTTTTTCATTCCATTGGCCTTGTAGATCAATAGCTTCAATAGGACTTTGCACCGTCAAAGGTTGTTCTTCCAAATGCATTTTTCCCTCATAGATAAAGAAAGATAAGTTCTTAAAGTGACACCTACACACACCAAACTAATGTTATACTTAACAACATTTTGACAGATTTTACAGCAGGATTTGTTCATATCTATATTAATGCCTGAAAAAATTAGACAAACTTTTTACGCCAATTTTCAGTCAGATCAAGTTTACTTTAAAACTAAACAAGCTAAATATGCATTTAATATTTTTTCTTGTCCCAAATATGCGTAATTTGCCCATTTAACACACATAATGCCTCATTTATATATGAAAACATAACATGATCAAAAACACAAGCGTCATGTTTCGTTTCATATTTACATTTTTTCCTCCTTTTTATGTAAACTTTAATATGTTTCAAATTGATACCTTTAAATTTAAGAATCCTATTCACCTGCTCTATCTTGAATAGATTGTATGTTTTGCAATTCGGATTAGATTTACAATTTAAGTATGTTCGCTCACATATTTTTAATGTCCAAGAGGATTAACATTAGGACGGAAATATAAACTGCTAAACTGATACAAGAATTCCATGTTTCGTAGAACATGTTTGTTTAGGTTTGACCTTCAAGATTGATGGATTTAGTACGAGACCCATAAAAAGACCACTCCTTACGAGTTGTTAATTATGACAATTCTAATTTTAATTTGGATTCATTCTGCACGCTTTTTGGTTATACGTCTTTATGTGTGTTAGGCCAGAGAGCCCAAAGCCGTCATGAAGGTCGAGACCCTCAATGCCACGTTCCAGCCGGCGAAGATTGGTAACCCGTGTGGTTTGCAGATCACATACCTGAAGGACAACAGCACACGCAACATCTTTGTGTACCACAGCGACGCTAAGGTGAGCGACAAGTGTTTAGTTATAGACTACTGAATACCTGCAATAGAGAGATTGCTCACTTTTTCTTTCTTTTTTTGGTGTGTACTTAAGATAATAATAATAATAATAATAATAATAATAATAATAATAATAATAATAATAATAATAATATGGAATATAAACATACCTTATTATTATTATTATTATTAATAATAATAATAATAATTATTATTATTATTATTATTATTATTATTATTATTATTATTATTATTATATAATAAATAACATAAGATAAGTGTTTAATGAAAACACTTTTTTTTTAAACAAACAAACATTCCTACATAGACACTAGTTAAAGCATCTATTAGGGTCCAACTGAGACAGTTTTGTGCTGTCTGCATACAATTATGGTTTTTATTCTCCATAAACCAGGAAGTGTGCTGTGTTACTACTTCCTGTCCAGTTCTATCTTGTGGGTTTTTTGACGAGCTTAAATCAAGTGGATGTCACTAATGACATGTTCAAGACTTTACAAATAAGGTGAAAACTTACAACGGGAGGTGTTTGTGACCCAATGCTAATGCTAATTTTGAGACATAATGATACATTTAAATAAAAATTGAAGTAATATACAAATAAAATACAAACAATTGAGTAGTCTTCACTTTAAATCTGAATTTGTTTGTTTGTTTTATTTTGCGTTTTCATAAATGTAACTGTGGGACACAGTGAGCTAGCAAGCGTGCTGCTGTGCAGAGCCTAACAACTTCAATACTCATGCAATACAGTACAATAATAAACAAGATCACCGCTTAAACTCACGCCTGAAGATGCAGAAATACATTGCTTTCAGTATCGGCAACAATACTCTCCACCTGAGCTATTAGAGAGTGTTCATCCTTGTTAAGGCTTCAGCGATAAAGGACGTGCTGGCCCACTGAGTTGTGTTTGGGGCATTCTCAGAAGGAAGAAGATGAAACTCCTCAAAAAGACGGTCGGCGGGGCTTTCCCTTATTTGTTCGGCTGTGTATATCCTGCAGCTCATTTTGCCCGACTCTTTTACCACCCAGACCAGACAATTTCTGCTGGAGACAGAGAGGGCACCAAACCAACAAACAATGCAAAATGTAACAACTGAGTCGATAAAATAGGGTCATAAGAGTAAAAGAGTTAATTTACTTCCCAGGACCAGGACCAGGAGTGTAACATAATAATGGTCATAGTATCGTGGTACGCAGAGGAAACTACAAACAGCAAACACGAAGAAATCAAGAAACATTACAATATTTTGCACTTTAATAAATACGTACATGTTTTAAGAAAGTTACCAATTATGTACAAAACCTGCAGCCTCAAGTCCCCGGAGCCGTTTCCAGGTGTGATCAGGAAACCTCTCACCTACAAACGCACCACGCTTTTGGAGCTGGAGTGTGAGAAAAGTGTGTCCAGTAAAACCAGTTCTTTTGTCTGGGTGTGTGTGTGAAACTCCAGACTGCTGCGAGCTAAAATAACCCACACTACTGCTTTACTTCACTTCTTTTTGTTGGTTTGTTTCTTTTACATATCTTTAAATTCATGTTCAAGTGCCTATGACAAGTTACTCATTTGACTAAATCGAGTTTAGCTAATTATATTTACGATTTGCCAAAAACAAATTTTATCCCATTTTAGTAATTTCTTTATCTTTTATAATTTTACTTTTCTGGTTGTAATCATGGGTCAAAACACCCTGAGAACACCTTTAATTTGTGTAAAACAAATTGTGCCTGATTGATCACAATTAATGGATTATTGTAATAGTACAATACAATGTAAAAGTAGTTTAGTAATCAAGTAATTAATTACTGGACAATGCACAGGTTCCAAAACATATTAAACATAACGTTATGTGAACCAAAAATAAAAATCGTGACAATTTTAGGGGAAAAAATATGTATTTTTACTTCAATTTACTGTCCAAAAAATGAATCTGGTTGTTTTTGTCCAATTTAACTTTATTTTGTCTTTGAGAAAGTAACATTTTGTAAACCCGGTCACAAACTTGGAGAACAGTAACATGTTAGACCACATGAATGAAAGAAAATTAAAGATTACACTGTTGTTTGGTCACAGTCTCAGTAATCGCGAATAATCGTTAAATCGTGTTTGTTTGATTTTTTTCCCCTCACAATTATCGTAACTCTAACATTTGATATCGTGACATCCCTACCTCAGAGAAGAGGTTTTTTATGACACAGACAGAGCAGGAATTTACAAATATATTTCACAGGAAACTCGTAAATGTTGTGTTTTTGATGAAAAAATCCTCAAACAGCGTCACTTTAGCTTCGACTGGATCAAATGTCATTTTTAACAGATTTTTCAACTCCTTTCTCATCAAACTGCTACTTGATACGCTATTATTTAGATTTACAACAAAATAAAGTCTAAATGAGAAAATCATAAAACCCTGTCATATGCACTTGAAAATAGTAGCATCTGATGAGACAGTTTTGGTCAAAACTGCTCAATTTGGAAACAGGACAAAACAGAAGCATTAAGTTGGCTGGTGGGCATTAGCTAAAGCCCACTGCGCCCTCTGCTGGTGCTGTGGAGGTGCTGCAGCAGGAGAAGGTCAGTGAGTTCAGCCTGTGTACCTGCCTGCCTGTCACTCTGCCTCTGGAGTGGCTTTATTGACAGCTCTGCAGCAGCTCGAGACAGAACTGTCTGGACAGCACCCGAACGCAGCACGCTTCACACCTCAAACAAAAGAAAGAAAAGTAAGAAGAAGAAAACAATACCAGACGCAATATTGTTTCGAAAACTTACATTTCCTGGTCCATTTTAATTATAGAAATACATTTTAGGGACTTAAATTTATAGTATACAGTGTAATAGATTAAAGGTCGTTATGGTGAGACACTGTCAGTAATCTTATCTTAAATTTAGAGATATACATTTGAAACGTATCCTGTAGTTTACTCACAAATGTTTTTTCATCAAATTAAAAATAAGGCATTTTGTGTGTAAAATTTGCTAAAATTGCACATAATGGACATATAAATCTGAGCAATTGATACAGCCAGGGTTAAATTTCTTGCTTCATTTTTTTTAGAAGAAAAAATACAGAGAGGATTTGGATATACTGTATTATAGTTTTGCTTACATTTTTGAATAGTTAAAACTTCAATAAATCAGGCTTTGAATTAGATATCATCAAATCCTATGGTACGAGCTGTCAGAAGCTTGATAAGTACAAGATTGGAAAGTTTGGTGTGTTTACATGTATTTGGAGAAAACAATATCAATTCAATTAAATTAAATTCAATTTATTTTTGTAACGCCAAAAATCACAACAGTAGTTGCCTCGAGGGGCTACCCCCCTATCCCATATAGATCTATTGAATCAAGTATTTTAAATGATTTTTAAAAAGCTCGGTGCAGATTGGATGCATTGTTCTCTCCATGTGAAAGTTAATGATAATAATAATAATCATCATATTAATCATAATAATCATAATTATAATAATGACGACATATGTTTACTCCAACCTAGAAACCTAGAAAAAAAATATTGCTTTGTGGGGGGTCCGCCACCTGCTGCTTATTATTATTATTATTATTATTATTTATGTTTCTTTTTTTTATTGTCTAATTCCTTTGCCTGGAATAGTGCACAGTATGGCATTATATGTTTTATTGCTCAACAATACCTTGTACTTTGGTCTGGTCGCGTCACTTGCTTGTCTCCACGGTGATGGATAATACCATATTGTAGAATATTCCAAACAGGTCAACCAGAGAAGTGACACAGTGCACCTTTAAATTAATCTAAAATATTGTAATATTTGTTTTGTAAATATGGTTATTTCTGGTTTATATGTGTAAATATCCTAAATAAATAACACAACATTCACGACTTATCTTCCAGGAAATGGTTGACTGGTTCAACGCTATCCGAGCAGCCCGCTTTCACTACCTCCAGGTGGCGTTTCCTGGAGCCAGTGATGAGGAGGTATAGTCTTTCTTCTCTCATGTTGGATTCATTCAAGGAGAACAGGAAGACCCAGATCTTTTGTCCCAGTTGTTTCCCCGACACCAGAAGGTAATACCATCTTGTCTTCTCTGTGGTGTGTCCTTCTTCTACAGCTGGTGCCCAAGCTGACTAGAAACTTCATGAGGGAGGGATTCATGGAGAAGACCGGCCCTAAGGTTTGTCAGTGTGATTCCTAAAAGCAATTACCAATGAACTGTTTGTCCCCGTAATAATCATAACAGTAAAATGTTATATTGTGACTCTAGTCATAGGTAGCTATTCTGTGCTGTTTTTAAGTCCATAAATCATCACCAGACTTTTTCTGAGCATTTCTGCCTCAAACCACCTTCATAACAACTGCATTCTTACAATAGCATGTCGGGGCCAGCTAGCTTTGTTTATTCCCCTTTATAATTCTTGATGAGGGACCATCTTACTAAAGTTATGTGTGCTTTCAGTAGATACATTATTTTGCATGAGATGTATGTCAAAGTAAAGGTTCAAGCATGTTTAAAGTACAATAACAAATAATGCACACCGTGTCCTTAAATGTGCAGCTGTGAAGTCTAACACTTGATTTGCATGGGGGGTTTATTTATTGGTTGAATGTTACATTAATATTATTTCTTCAAAATAAAACAAATTTGAATCAAACCAGACTAAAATAAAACAAATGTAAAGGGCTGGGACAATCATGATACAGAGGGCGCGATAAAATATGTATTACAATACATGATACATTACGATTCGATATTCGATTACAATGCTTTACACATAATAAATGGCAAAAAATGATTATGGTTCAGTATTGTAAAGAACTGGAATACTTGCAATACGCTTCAAAGATGAATATTAACAATGCTGATGCTAACACCAGCTTTGTCTGTAACTTAGTCAGCAAACAAACGCATAAGTAACAAAACATGTAACAAATAAAAACACATGAAAGTCCATTTTATGATTCTGTAGTGTTTGGCAGATCAAGAACTTAGACACTAAGTTCTTGGGATGTCCAATCTTTTTTCACAGAGGGCCACATTTTGAAACGTATTCGGAGCAGAGGGCCACAGACAACACGACAATGAAATGAATCATTCGAAATTTTGCTTTTGATATAGTTTCGATGAGCCTCGACACCTTTAATGAAACTTGAAAGATTATAATTAGGCTGGTATAACATCAGAATGTTTGAATTTTTCCAATTTCCCTGTAAAAAGTACACTTTTTGTTCTTTGGGTCCACTTAGCAGGAAGTATGAGGGCCAACAAAAATTGTGCGCTGTATTTGGCACCCGGGCCATAATTTGACACCCCTGACTTAGATGTACAGTGCTGCCCTCTCCTGGCCACATCAAAGTACAAGCTGTTAATAATGTATTGTGTTACAGTTCCCTTGAGTCACAACTAAATCACGTTACGCTATATTGCAAAACAATAAACTGCACCAGCTTTTTAAACATATTATATCAAAAGTGAGTTTGAAGGGTCCAAATGTCTCTGCAGACACGTAATATTATTGCGTACTTGGGCAAGGCACTTCATCCTCATCATATTAACAACTGCAGTCTGTCTTAATGTGTCTTTTTGTACTATGAGAACTGCAAAATCTCAGTGGGGGAGAAAAGTGCCATCAAACGAAGATCATAAATAAGATATGAATATTTTGTATAATGTGATGGCACAGAATACTCCATCCCTTTAATGTCTACAATGTTTTTGATGCCTAACAGGTCAATAGCCACTTCTCATTGCTCTTCATTATCTTGTCAGCACTTAAAATGATTAAATAAATCTTTGCGATGTTGTCTGAATTCAAGGAAAAAAGCTATGGTACTCCTAAAGCTAAGTGAAAATACCCTGTCTAGACATGCGAACAGCGACAACATTTTATACCGTCTTCTCTCAAGGACTCATCTTTTCATTTCTAATACTGCATATTGCTGTCTCCTGAGAAATTTGCAGGTTTTCATGTCGAATTAACCGTCGTGCTCTTAGGCGAGGTTTGAACTAGCTTGTCCCTGGTTAGTGTGCGTACGTTCAAACCACTGCACCACCGCCAACCTCTAATAATACAGTTGGAGAAGACATAAAATGAATTCAATTAATTTTGTGAATTGTTCTAAACCTACAGAGAAAAAGATTATAATATAATTAATTCATAGCTACAAGTATTTGATGTGTGATTATGCATTTGATATAAGAGTATTTAGCACCCAATTATCTATGATGGAGAATTATTCTAAATCAGTCTGCAGGAATCTGTGTAAAATGTTGGAGTGTGAATTTGCATTATTGACATATCCATGTTTTGCAGCACACAGAAGGCTTCAAGAAGAGATGGTTCACCATGGACGACAGGAGGCTCATGTATTTCAAAGACCCTCTGGTAATCTCGACTTCCTTCTCCTGTATTACCCACGTCAAGAACACGCACTGAACGTCCTGTGTCACGGCTCTTGAAAAGGATTTCCACACGTCTTTGGATGTTTTATCTGCATATTACTGCAGATTTATATTTTTTTTTTTCTATACTAATAGCCTTTTTTATTTTATTTTGACCACTGATGAAATTTGGTTTAGCAATTAAACTATATAATAATAATACATTTTAATTTGGGTGGGTTTCGGTGGTTTTGGATGGATCTTCACGGCCCATTGAGCTGGAAACGGTGAGATCTACTTGGCATCACTGACTCTTACTTGAGAAACACACATTTTTGTCAACAACAAAGGTGCATTTCCCGCCACCTACTGTAGTTGTACGTCTTTAAAGTATGTGTTTTACGCTATACTGTAACCTTTTCTTTTTTTTTAAAAAGAAGAGAGAGACAAAGTTTTACTCAAGAGTAAGTGTTCTGTTACTGCAAATAAATGTACAGTAGTAGAAGTATAAGTATGGTATCTGACAGGTACTCCAAGAAGTACAAATCCTCTTACTTGAGTTAGCGCTCTAAGATTAGGCTCTTGCATACTTTGGTTGGCCGCTCACGGTGCTCTCGTGCCGCAGGACGCTTATGCCCGAGGAGAGGTGTTCATTGGGAGTAAGGAGAACAGCTACACGGTGCTCCCCGGTCTGCCCCCCTCCACTCAGGGCCACCACTGGAACCACGGCATCACCATAGTAACGCCCGAGCGCAAGTTCCTCTTCGCCTGTGAGACAGAGGCCGAACAACGTGATTGGATAGCCGCCTTCCAGAGGGTCATCAACCGACCAATGAGGCCACAGGAATACGCAGGTAGGAGGTTTTGCTATAATTTCACTTTTTAAACTTGTACACAGCAATCATTTTCACATTTTTGTATGTTGTATATTAATTTGTAATGACTGGGTCTGCCAAGATGATATTGAAATGACAGTTGTTAGAATATTAAGTAAATACTATTAGCTGATCATATCCTCGTTTTTACTTTATTGGTGGAATAAAACCTGTTTTTACACCAATCAAGTGTTGGAGAGAGCAGAGCCATGCTAAGTTAAAGTTAGGGGCAATTTACACCCAAAAAGACAACGTGGTTGCTAGGAGACAGTGTGGGTACATTTTAAATCTAAAAATTGCCAAACTGGGATTACATTTGAATACAAACATCTTAAATATAAATATCTTAACAATGATTTAGTAAAAATGAGTAGTTCAACCTGTCATAGGCACTAAAATATTTGTGACACGCCTTTGCAGCAAAAGGCAAAAATAATCAGTTCTATAACAAGCGTAACGAAAGCTTTTCACAAGCATTACTACAAATAAAATCGTAGCTATTGCTCATCCGCTGCAGTTCAGTTTTGTCTGAATATTTGCACATATGTTAAATAAAAAAACATTAAAAAACAAATGTGTTTATAAAGCTGACTAATTCCTTAGCTTGTACGGAACCTTTAACGTAAACTTACCATCCAACCTAACTACAGAGACTAACTGTTGATTATTGCAAATGACGTTACAGAATGAAGCGTTTTCATTGCATTTTGTCTTTACAGTGGAAGCCCATTTCAAACACAAGCCCTGACATTGGGCCAAGATGTGTTAAATTCCTCTGGACTTGTCACCTGCAAAATGAAAACAGACTGTGAACAGACATGAGGACAACAATACACATTCGCGAGGAGATTGGAAATAGACAAATGTGTGGAAATGACAGACGACAGCAGCTGGACTTCGGACGACATATTAAAAAAGAAAAAAAAAAGATGTCATGAATTCCAATATCGTGCTCACCGTACCAAAACGTCCATGTCCAACCTTTTTCCCCTGGGTTTTGTCTTGTTCTTCCTGTAGTCTTTGTAATTATGTAATCTAGAGTCACGTCACTGGTCGCCAAACAATGTAAAGGCATTGTTTATTTATTGAATGTACAGTTTTTGGGACAGCTAAATGTGTGTGGGGTGTTTACTTTCCGAGCGCTTTGGGGGCGGAACCATCGGCACAACTCAAGATGTATCGACAAAGTGCTGTTAAAGTGTCAGATATGCATAAACATGAACTTAAAGGAGATATATTGCGCTCGACGGGCTTTATTGAACTGTTTCAAATATATAATATTACTACATTCACGTACAGGCTGGGAAATCCAAATAGCTGACCGCTTCTGATTATAACTGGATTTGTATGTAAAGGATTTGCCTTCAATTGGGGGGAAATTGCAATTTATCTATTCAAATAGCGTAAGTGATGAATAAAATATAGCGTACGATAAAAATGTGATAGGTGAGGCATGTTACTGCACTGGGTAAAAGAAAAAAAAACGTTGTATTTTGTATGTATAGAGGTGTACTTACTCATTTTAGATCAACAATACCACAAATTATGGTCCCTCTACCGTCTAGTAGCTTGTGCCGTTTCATTGTTTTGGGCCGCTAGGTTAAAAGTGAAAGTAAAAACTAGATAGATATCAGTACAATCAAGATGGTAAAATGATTTAATTCAGTTTCTAGGTTAATAGGGTTCATGCAAATCATTTTATAGTGTTAATTTCTCATGAGGCAGGTTTGAGTAGAAGCTGCAGCCCATTGAAACAAGCTAAACTTAAAATCTATGTGTATTTCCAAGTTGAAATAAGTGTATACTGTACAGCAGTTTGTCATATAGACAACTCATCAAAATTAAAGTCAATTGGAAATCTAGTTTTATAATTATATTCATATTTGGATTTGTCGCAAATACCCGACAGCAAGTTATAGTGTGTTACAATAGCTCCAAATACACATGTATATTTATTTTAATGAAACATTTTGTATATGTACAGCCATATGTACGGGTATATGTATAATATACAATAGTTTAGACTTGGTTTTAGCCTGATTTGGACTCGTTCAATTAAGATTAATCAGTTAAGAAAATGTGTTTCAGTACAAATTTGTGATTGTATTATATTGTATTCAAGACAAAAGTGACCCGGTGTTAAAGACATACCCAACAGTACCATTATATTAAGTGCTATCAAAATAAATTCAACGCAGCCTTGTTTTGGGGTCCAAATGACGCAAAAAACACCAAATATTTTTAAAAATAGGGAAAATAATTCAAGTGTCAGCGGTAATGTGTTTTGGTAGAGTTGATTGATTATAGGGTTAGTATGTTTACGACTATCATTAGCATTTACAGCTAACATATTCAAGCGCTAATGCTGAATTACTTAGACCCTTAATATATCGTAGCATCTGCAGCTATTTGGTTTTTTCACCTGCAAGTAAACTGTGGCAACAGACCTCAAAAGACGAAAGAAATGTAACAAATTGAAATAATTTAGGATGTAACTGTAATCTCGAATTTGTGAAATGAAAGCATTGTGTTTTGTTTGTCACTTTTGTCTGTTTAGTATACATTGACGTGAATAAATACTAAAATACTAAAATCAAAAATCAATTTTAAGCCTGATGTAAGCATAATATGTCTCCTTTAAAAACTCAGAGATCACCACTGCTGTTAATGTAGCCAAACAGGGTTCTTCTATTTATTTGTTATTGTGAACTGTTATTGCTGCTTCGGAATTATGTCATGTGATGGGACTGTCCATTTTAGAACACTTTTTCAATTTCTTGGTTACTTTCAACATTTATTTAAAACCTTTATTCCAGTCATGTGACAAAATACAGTGTGAACAACAATGAGCCATTTTTCCGTACACACATTTATTGTGTATGCAGATATTGTGAAATAGAGATTTGGGGAATTAGTAATAATGGTAGAACCATCATAAAATAAATCTGACAATCATATTTAAGGGTAATCTGATCATTATAGACTAGAATTAAAACACATCCATGTTGAGAAAATCAAATAAAACCATTGTTTGTTTGTTTGTTTTTTAATGGACCATCAAATAAAGAGGGATGAAGACCAAGAAACATGATTGTAACTTATTTTTAAGATGTGATAAAGCGATATGAAAAAACAATTCTGACTATCAAAAGGCATTAAATTGGCCTTCATTCAATATATATATCGTATTTTTGTTTGTTTCTGTATTGGTTTCTTTCTGGTTTTTGTTTAGCTGTGAGATAGAAAAAAGAATGCCATGCTGTGGAATAATCTAGTAGGCACCTTTAGGATAATATTTTGATAATAATGTTAGTTATTGTCTGTTTTTTTATTATTATTATTATTATTATTATTATTATTATTATTATTTATCTTATTTATTTTATTATTATTATTTATTATTATTATTTAACCTTTAGAACCAACTTTTGATGCATTAAAACATTCTATTTTTGTTAAACATTTTTAAGTTAAACACAATGATAACTGCACTAAAATTAAACTTAATAAAGCATGATAAAAATACTTAATCCATAGTGAACAAATAGTTATTAAGAATGATTCAGTAACTACTTAATTAATATGACCCCTTAATAAGGTCATTACTAGGATTGAATCATCCTTAATAAATTATTTGTTAATTATAAGTCTTTGTTCATGCTTTATTAGGTCTTATTTAAGAGTAATTAGTATAAAGTGTTACTGTTATATGTTATGCATTGAAATCGTCCATGTTTAGGTTATGTATTTTTGTACTGTTATTTTCGTTGTTGGCCAGAAGAGGTCGCTATTCTACCACAAAATCTCTCCTCTACATTATCAATTACTTAAACATTTTAAATCCTTCTACAAGTTATATCACAAGTTTGAATTATGATGGTTTTAATTATTTGTTTTTTTATATATATGCATTGGCTACAATCATTAATCAATGTGCAAAAAGTAAAAAAAAAAAGAAGTAAACCCAACTTTAATGATCTAACGTTCAAATACTAATACTTTGACGAAGCCTTCCTTCTTTCTCACACCTGGAAGACCCTTCTCCAGAGACCATCAGGCGACTGGAGGAAGTAACTACAGCTGACAGAGCGGCCAACGCCAAGTCACAAATGCTGGTGACAGTTCTGAAGATGGCTCGCGGTTAAGCGGCCAAAACATGTCAACAGGGATTGAACAGCTCCTGTTTCATTAAGAAGAACCTTTGTTTGTGGATAACACTTGATAATATGTCTTTAGTGCTTTACCAACTCCTTGTAAGCTGTGGCTAAGTGAGCTGGGGTGAGCATCTGGGGTGGTTGGGGAAACAAAATGTAAATAATAATAAAATACATTATTCATAAATGTATTCATAGGTTTAGGATATAGGATATAGATTTCACTGCAGACTGTGAATTATAAGACTGCAAACTATTCATGAGCTCAGCATAACCGTGACTTGAGTTTTTTTAGCTTGAATTTTCAGACTATATGACCTTGTATATAACAAAATATGTTATCTAGACGACTCGCTCACTGACTGTCTGCAGTGAGGATACAAGAATCCAACCCAAGTAAATGTATTGCTGTATAATGAATGTTTTTTTGTTATATTATATGTTCAGAAGCTCATGAGGAATGCTATTTCTTTACTCACAGCTAGACTGAAGCAACACCATGGTTTCTGCATTGTAGTTGAACGTCCTTGTTTAAAGCCAGAATTTGCTGGTTTTTTTTGTTTTTTTTGTCTGTTTCAGATTACAGATTGAAGAGGAACCTGTCTGAAAACTTTCCTGTGTCATCCTATGGTTCCCACTGAGGCTCAGATATTAAAAGAAGCATTTTAGGAGATGTTGTCCTTTCTAATGTCCCAAACTGTGCACATTATTACATAATATTTAAATGCATGCATAGTTTCCTTCATTAAAATAAAGATGCAACATCCCTTTACTTCTTTATTACTAGAGTTATTATTAGAGTATTTTTAACATTGCCATTCCATTTAATTTCGGAAATATGTATTTGGGCCTTAAAACTCCTGCCATGGACACAATCAATAGATAGATTCGGAGCATACTATTGGCAGCAGGGAAAAAGCCATCACAAAAAAATGGATGACACAAGCTGCATGTACAATCAAGGACATTGTAATGGACATATGGAAAATTGACTCAATTTGGAACTGGACAAACTGAACAGATTTTGGATTCGGTGGGACCGCTATTTGTTTTTCAATATGTCGTTCAACTTTGTTTTTGTAAATGTCCTGTGCTTCTTGTGTTCTTTTTTATTTTGTCTTTTGCTCTCCGGTCGTGTTCTATGTTTTGTGTTTTATAAGATTGTTTGGACAATTTTTTGAAAAAATATTAATTACAAAACAAATTTAATCTTAGGCTTGTTAGTTCATGACCAAAGTTTTACACCTATCAGCACAGCATAGCACTGAGATTTAAGGTCTGGATTACAAAAGGTCCAAAGGTTTTCTATCAGCTTGTAAAAGAAAATCAAATTAAAACTTTTAACATGTTGAAAGAATGCTTTGGCTTGGAGAAAAAGGAGGTATTTCCAAATGAGGAGTAAGGGTAACTTTGTTTTGACAGACAAAGAGTGGGAAAATGTGTGTACTGGTACTTCCCAATGGAGAACCACAAAATCACATGTTTAGAGGGAATTTAGTTGGAAAAAGTATCAAAGTGCCCATTATTCACAAGGAAATACAGACTGTTGGAGGAACTGTGGCAGCCATGAGGCCCACCACGATAACACATTATGTTTGGGACTGTCCTGTGGCTCGAAAATATTGGACTGAAATCAACAATGAACTGCAGACTGTTTTTGACATTGCCATCCCACTCAGTTTTAGAATGTACTTAGGCTTCAAAACTCCTGACGTAGGAGATGGATACCTTTGGAACGTACCTTTAGCTGCAGGAAAAAAGGCCATCACACAGAAATGAATGACACAAACCTCACCAACGATCAAGGACTGGACTGAAATAGGAACAGACTTCAGATAAAAGCAAAAATTACATTGAGACTTAATTTGGAAGTGGACAAATCTGACAGACAGTGGACCAAATTAGACTCTTATTTTAATTTAAATGTGCTGTGATTATGTTTTGTTTGGGGTTTAGAGCTGCTTGTGTTCTTTTTGTTTTTGTTTTTGCACTCTGGTCGTATTCTGTGTTTTACATAATTGAAAATGTGGGGAAAAAATAAAATAAAAATAGGTTTATTACTACGTTGACATGTTTTGGCTGCTTAACTGTGAGATTAAGTCTGTGCCGTGTCTGTGTCTGGTTTACTTAGTAGTTCCATGTGGGAGCTTGCAGAATTATGGGTAAATCAATGCGGCTTCTGTCTCTGGCATGATGTTGTGGCTAGCGGCTGGTCGTCGTGGTAACCGGCAGCAGAGGACAGAGGGCCACTGAGGTGCAGAGGAAGTATTAAACTGGGCGGAGAGGGCTGTTTGTCCAGTGGTCAGTGAGGTGCTGGACTGTCCCCTGGAAAGAATGCACTTACTATGAGCATGGACTAAACCAGGTCTAAACCAGGACCTTTTACTCGTTTGTACTGAGATTAAGACTAAGCCGATGTCAAAAATAGGACTGAACCAAGACTTCTTACATGTCTACACCAAGATTAAGACTAAACCAAGGTTAAAACTAGGACTGAACCAGGATTTAACAAGAACTAGACCAGAACTGAAATAGGACTAAACTAGAACAAAGCCCGGACTAAATTAGAACTCATCCAGGACTAGTAGAGGAATAGCTAGAACTAAAAATGACTGAACATGGACTAAATTACATACAGAAACTAGAAATTAACCATGAGTAGACCAGAATTATTCCAGGATTAAACATGGACTAAATTAAGACTGAACCATAACTAAACTAGAACTAAACCAGGACTGAAACAGGAATAACTCGGACTAAACCAGGGCTGAGCATAGACTAAGTAGAACTAAACCATGACTGCACCAAGTGTATATTCCACAGCTAAACCAGGACTACCCCATGACTAAACTAGAACAAAACCAAGAATAACTAGGACTAAACCAGGACTAAATTAGGACTAAACCAGGACTAAAATAGAACTAAACCAGGAATAACTAGGACTTAAACAGGACTGAATATAGAATGATTGAACTGGAACTAAATCATATGTTAATACCGACCCAAGACTAAAAATGGACTAAAATGAGAATAAAAACTTGAAGCCTGGACTAAACTGTGTAAAACAGTTCCAACATTAAATTACAAATTAACCATGACAAAACCATGGCGACGCGAAACAAGACGAAGCTAGGACAGAACCAGATTGGACAGCCTACATTTATACAATACTGCTTTTACTTAAAGTTATACTGAAAGGAAATTACACATTTACAAATATATATAAAATAAAGGAGACACATGTAAGAATATTACATTGCAAAGACCTGAAACCTACATTTAGCTAAATAAAATCGTTTTCTGTACCACAACAAAATTAGGTCTATAAATAGTAAGAATCATTATATTAAATTCAATAACTATGATGAAAAATTCAACAATATAACATTTTACTCAAACACTTAACCAGAAGTATCATGAATAAAATTGTCTTCGTAAATATTTTAAAGAACACACCTTATTACAAAATTTTTCCCTCAGCAAAAACATTCCTGGAGTTGTAATTTATCTTCATTCACACTTTACGA
The DNA here is from genome assembly GCA_015082035.1 of Chaenogobius annularis. NCBI lineage: Eukaryota > Metazoa > Chordata > Actinopteri > Gobiiformes > Gobiidae > Chaenogobius > Chaenogobius annularis. Next base: position 779,668 of record BJKM01000059.1, read on the forward strand.
GGTCCTCTCCTTCTGAGCCTTAAAAAACACTCATGACATGATAGGTCTTCTGCACTGTTTTAAAGTTTCTGCCTCAAATTGTGATCATTACAAAAGTATGTTTACAAAGCATGTCGGGGGACAGCTAGCTTTTGTTCATTTCATTTCGTTGCCAGTACATGGAACGCTAACACCAAATCCTGACGAGCGAACGCCTGAAAAAAGTCATGCAGTTTTCAATACAAACAATATTTTAAGTTCGAAAACATGAGATGTCAAAGCAAAGGTACGCAAGAGCATGTTTAAACACCTGTAACAATAATCCTTTAACGCATTTTCAATATACTACGTTTCATACCATTAGGATTGTTGTGCTGGGCAGATATTGCAGTGACAATAATTCCTCCATATACAATACAACCTTAAATAAATAAATAATTATTAAGTATATTTGTTAACACTCAAACAGCTTTGATGCCCACCAGCTTTAATAAAAGAAGAAAGGTTTATACCGCTTTACTGTCGACCTGAACTGCCCGTCATTAATATGGGCTATTGCATACCACTTTTATTAGCGTGCCATGTTTCCATATGGGATTAATATTCTTCCACAGACTTTTTCCACAGTGCCGTTTACAAGATCAACACTCTTTGCCAACTCATTTCTACGGTAAGTGTAAGCAATAAATGTGAATTCCAAATACGACTGTTAAATTAATTGAATTTCAATGATCAGATGGATTTTTTTTTTCTTTTATGGAAAGGTCGACTACAGCTAATCCTTTGACGGCAAAAGCATGTGATTTGGAGCAGAGTCCAGAGTTTGGAGAAAGAAGAGATTAAATGTTGGTATTGTTCAAGCAAAGAAATATTGTATTGAAATCTATTGTGTCTGTTTGTAATGAGACAAAATTAAACTCAATTGAAAATCGTGGTCGTACAAGCCATACGACATGATATTGAATGTTTTAAACGGGGAAAATGTTCACAAAATGTTTTTTCCCTTATTTTTTATTTTATTTATAATTTAGTATGTAGCCACCGATTATCATGGTTTGGGAACCGTTTCAATCTTTTTACGTAAAGATGGGTGTCCACAAAAGATTTCCCTATGTCCAGTAATCTCTTATCACAATAAGAGATTACTGATCATAGGGAAATCTTTTGTCATTACTCGTATATGTCGTATGGGTCGTATAGGTCTCAGTGAAACAGGGACAAAGAAGTAGCCTACTCAATTTTGTTACTTGGGTAAAAGCGCAGATACAGCACAAGACAAGGAAAAGTATCACAAACACAATTCTACCTATGAAAAAGTGACAGTCTAATCAAATTTGGCAGGATTTCTAAAAAACAACCCCTCAAACCATACGGCAACCACACGCCTCGGCTCTCAGCTCTCGTAACTCTTCCGTATTGTCAGAAATATGTCGTTCCACCTCAGCGGTGTGCCTGACATCTCGTCCCACCTTCAAGCTCGCCACATCGGCTTTTATTTTGTCTTTTATGATGCCATGCCAGGCATCATGAGGGCCAGCTGTTGTAAAGTTATGTTATGTCCTGTCCTCTATCCACCCTGCGGGGGGACCTGGTGAATCTGAATCGTGGAGAACACTTGTCTGTGAGGTATTCATCTCCAGGGACGTCTCTTCAGCAGCCGAGTTAGCAGTAGCAACATTAGCTTGGGAGAGAATCAACTTCCCGCCGAGGTTACAGTTCATCAGTTTTGATTGCTTAGCTCCAAAAGCATTATCTTACATGTTTAGGATTTTTTTTCTCGTTTTTTGGGGGGATTTTGTGGATTTTGTGGATTTTTAAGGCACATTTGTGCAGACAGGCGGCTGTTTACACCTGTACCATTTCCGGAAAAACCCAGATGACTGCTTTTAAATGAAGTGAAAGCAAAAAGTAGAGTATCCACTGTAAAAAGTACTTTAGTAAAGTACACATACCTCAAAATGTTTCTTAAGTTCTGTTCTTTTACTTGTGTCCTTTGTTACGTTCCACCACTGTAGTACTACAGTGACTTGACCACACGCCTAGAGCCCGATGTGAGCTCAGACAAACTTGCATGCGAGCCGTCTTACAATTTTAAATTTCGCATGATTTTAGTGTGACATCCATAAAGAAAAAAAATAAAGGAGCAGTGTTAAAAAACCCCACCAGGTTTAAAAAAAACCCCAAAAAAACAATAACAGTCCGTCAAACCGTTTTCAATCATACAAAGTTTGTCATTAGCTCCAGTCTCTATGGCCTGGTGAGCGTGGTGAAAAGGGGCGTGTCCCAAGCCGAGGTGGGACTGTGAGGGGGCGGGGCTAAGGCCAGGCTAAAAGCTCGGTGCGGAGAGTGGAAGTATGGATACTGATACAAACCGGCAGAGTAGGCGGAGAAACTGCCGTAGAGGGCGGGGCTCTGCAGATCGGCATATTCCGATTGGCTAGAGGTCAGACAGGTGTACTCGGGCAGAGGTGGGGGCGGGGACGAGCAGTGGGGGGCATGGCCTGGACTCAACTGCTCTGTTTTGATCAGTTTCGGGCCGTCGTCGTTGGGGGCAGGTTTCTGAACCGGCGTCAGCGGTGAGTTGACGTTGGCGTGCCCCGGGTCGGACGGCGGCAAGTACTGGTCGAATTCGTGCACGTCGAAAGTCTCCATGGCGCCGAGCTCTGCAATGTCCACGTGACTGAAAATGATGTTGGCGGAGGGAGGAGCAGGGTGTGACTGAGTGTCATGCTTGGCACCCATGTGGAGGTCGGTGTTAGGAGTGGTGGGCGGGGTTGGTGGTCCGTTTGGCTGATCTGGAATGATTAGGAAATATATGTTTAATGCAGTTTTCCTTTCTTTAAAGGGGATATATTCCATACAATTTGCTTTAATGAGCTTTTCACCTTGTTATAACCTGTTTTATCCTGCGACTGAGGCTTGAGTGCCCATAAAATTCCTGTCTTCACCTACCCCCTAACCTCGCCCACATCCCTCTACATAGTTGTGATTATTTGACTTATATAAGACTCAGTGTGATACATACTGGATTCTAAAATGTCACGTAGGCGGTCAGAAAAAATAAAAACATGTAAATGACAATCTGCTGCTTGTTACGGTGAAATGTCACGATGAAGAACTTACTGGTTCTGCAGTTTTGAACAGAAAGTCAATGGGCCTGTTTCTATTATTAAGCAATTTTTTATTTAATCAATATTTGTGTTTACAATGAACAAAATATTTATATTATAGTTCAATGCTAAGTACCTGAAAAAAAACATAATATTGTATGTCTCCCCCTCTAAGAGTTCCTTTGCAAAAAGAGATATTTAAATTTAGAACATTTTGGTCCTTTTGATAGTGAACAGTATGGATGACTGGATTTGCTCGAAAAGAGATGGGGTATTTTTACTGCGCTTAAATATATTTGGCTTTTGAAAACACTGCTAGACAAAGAGCCTGTAAGCCTTGAAATGGAACTTGAATCGTTTTTTGCAAATAAACTCAGTTCATCAAGTGTCCAAGATTCGGAAGGTTTATTGACATTATGTTTTGATTTTTAATTTGAAATTGTGTTTTGTTTTTCTACAATTTGGACAGCAGTGACTTTCTGGGGATACATTTTTTGCTCCTCTTAAAGGGTTAAACCTTTTCTTGATTGTCCACTAAATTAAAGGTTTCCTGTTTTTCATTTTAATTAATAACATATGTAATGTAATAAATAATTACAAATATAGATATAACATTCCAGCCCTTTCAAAACCAATACCTATTTTTCTTCTTCTTCAAAACAAAACTGATTATAACATGTAAAGAATTATTATGCATAATGAATTAAAGGTGCACTGCGAGATGTGATAGATTGGCCTGGTATGTTCCACAGAATGGCATTAAACGTTTCTGTCTAGCATTTATTATATAGGTGTTTTCATTGTTCAAAAATACCTCAAAAAACATTACTATTGTGTGCAGACTCTCTTCTCCACAGATCTGACCTGGAACTCAGCCTGGTGGTGTCACCTGCTTGTCTCCAGGGAGATAGATACGTTTAATGCCATACTGTGAACATTCTAAGGTTAAGCAAAGCAATACAATTCCACAACATAACCAGAATACAAGGTTTATTATAGGATTTATTTTTCTTTACACCACATAAACACCCAAAAATACAAAGCGCCCCTCACCTGTCCCATTAGAATACAGCTGCACCTCTCCTGTCGTGTCCAGTCTGGGGAAGGGTTCAGCGGTGAAGGCACTCTGCTGCCGACCGTCTGCCTGTGGGAAGTCCGCAGCAGGTTTGGATCCCTGCTTCCGTCTGCGGGGCTGGTACTTGTAGTCCGGGTGGTCCTTCTTGTGCTGCGTCCTCAGTCTCTCTGCTTCCTCAATGAATGGACGTTTCTCAGGCTCAGATAAAAGTCTAAAGAAAGAAAGGAGACGGACTGTGTATCACGCTAGACGGACAGATTGGAGCGGGGAAAGTAAACTTGCAGTCCATTTAGTAGTCTTCATTGGAAAATATTGGGGCCCACAAATACAAAAAAAGTCCAAAGTCCATTTGTGTTTCAAGTATTTTATTCTATACTTTATTTTGTTGTTTTTTTGGACAGTGTATCGTGAAATTAATGTGAGAGAGGGGAGGACATATAGCAAATTCTCAGAGTTTGCAATCAGTCTGACCACGCTGAGCTAACGCCAGCCGCACAGATCCAGGCATATGTGCTGCTGCTTTAACCACTCAACCCCCAGGCAGCATGAGGTAAATGCAACTTGAGCAACTCGTCAGGAGCAAAATATTAGATTAGGAAGGAATGTCTGGTTATTTTAAATTATGCATTACAATGAATTCAATTAGTTGATATTTTATATTTTTACTATTTATATATTTATTTTTATTCATACCGGGGGAAAAAACTCAATGAGTACCCTGTTGAATAGAAAACACATAAGAAACAGCATCAGAAAATGTCAATAAAACAATAATTATAAAACAAATTTATAAAACCACACACTTTGTTAAATAAAATAATTTAAAACAAGAGCATTGGCACGGTGGATAGTCTTTTATGTGATGTTCAAGTGTTTTGAATTCAATAATAGGCATAAAATCATTTCATCTAAAAAGTCTTTGGGTTTTGTTCCATAAACCAGGAGCAAATTTAATGTACCGGTAATTCTTTTTCCCTAGCTCCGTATTGATTCGGTGAGACTCTAAAATAAGAATGTCCTGTGATCTTAATCGATGAATATAATTTCCAAAACAAAAGCAAGAATAAGCCAACTCAAAACTTGTTAAAAAATATTGTTAAAAACCTTCACATTTTTAAACAATATTTCAACAACAGCCAGTCAGACAGAAAACCAAGTTCCAGTCTGTATCATCACATCTGCACAAATCAAGTCTCTGTGAGCCACATACAGTAAGAGGCTGTGTAAAATTCCGTCACTAAAGTACTTTGTACATGGAGATTTTTTTTTAGAAATGTAGTGGAGTAGAAAATATTATATTTGTCTTTCAAATGTAGTGGAGTCAAAGTAATAAGTACGAAAGTACAAACTAAAATACAATTTAAAAACCCTCAATAACTTAACTACAGTAGCCTACTTAAGTAAATTTCCCAAAGTCTGCAGCCACCCCCTTATTATTTGAAGATCCTATGGCCCCCCCAATTATAATTAGAGTTGGGGGTAACGTATTAGCTGGTAACTCATTAGAGTACTCAAATTACTTTTTTAGAGTAGCGAGGAACATAATGTGTTAGTTTTGTGCACCCATGTAATCTAGAACTAGTTATTTTTTCAGAACATTAAGGTGTTATTTTTGGTTAGGTCTCATCTCCTCCCCGCAATTCCAGAGCCAAGTTTGAGTTCCAGCCGCCGAGTAGAGAGAGAGCCGCGGCACCAAACACTAAGCGTGTTGTGAGCATGCGCTTTGCGCAATTAGTGACTAGGAACTCTTGTCCTTACACCAAAGAGAACTTTCAGATGCACGTTTTGAAAAAACTCCTTCTCCTTCGTTATAACCACTATTTTGTAGCTGAGAAGTAAATGTAGGGTAACAGTGATATGGTGAGTTTGATTTAAATAAACTTAAGAGCTAAAACAAGCATGTTCTGTTGTGGTGCATCGGTTCTCTTGTCAATCCACTAATGTTGTTTTAGTGATGTTTTTCATTGCTGGAGGACAGGCCTACATGTGCTTCTTGTATGCCATTGTATTATGTGAGCTATCAACATAAAAGATAAATAAAGCTCAGTCAAACACATTTACTTTGTTTGTTTATTTGATATTTTAATGATTATGTTACTGCGTTGAGCAACGCAAAGGGACTGTCGGCAAAATATATAGATTATAAAATAATGTTGATTATTGTTAACGCAAGTACTTTAATGCATTATAAAGTAGCACAGTAACTTGACGCGGGCAGTAACGTGTTTCATATAAATGAGTCTTTAAATAAAATAACATGTTATGTTTTCACTTGAAAAGTAGGCTACAATTAAAATACTATTTACAATGACTACATAGGCCTTTTGCTCGTGTACAGCTGTTGTGTATTTCAAACACATTTTTTCTTTAATGGCCTTATTGTGTGGACAACCTTTGGAGGGCTCCCCTTCAGTGCCCTGATGCCACTCAGAGGGCTTCGGACCCCACTTTGGTAACCACTGGTCTAGGCTATAATTTTGGACAGTAAAAACATGTTATTGTCTTTTCTTTTGTCGCTGGGGAACACACCTGCCTCACTTACCTCCAGAGTTTGCCCAGAGTTTTGCTGAGCTCGGCGTTGTGCAGGTGTGGATACTGGTCCGCTAGTTTCCTCCGCGCCGCCTGAGCCCACACCATGAAGGCGTTCATCGGCCTCTTCACGTGCGGGCTTGCCCCTCAGCAGCCTTTGTCCCCGTGTCCCGTCACCGGAACCAGAGACCAGTCGTACCCGCTCAGCACCTGGGACACGGCGTCCTGGATACACGCGGGGAAACGGCCGTCGTCCTCCCGTGCGTAACGTGCGTAACGGTGGAGGTGTCCAGGTCTGACGCTGCCGGCGGGACGGCGAAGGAGCCGTGTCACTGCCCGCTGGACTGCACGGTGGGAGGCTCGACCGAATTTGAGAGTTTTTCCTCAGTCATCTCTTTTCTAGCAATCAGTAAAGTTTGTAAAAAAAAGTTTGGAATTAATTCTTGCGAAAAAGTCCTGGCGTTGGCATCCTGGTCCGCACCTCGATCTCAGACAGATTGACTGATTTAGCCGCTCGGGTTTGTCCCCTCCCCTTCTGCCAGCCAGGACCAGGACTGTTAGTTTTGGAAAGAGAAGTTTCTCCAAAAGGGCAGCGCAACAACAAGTTAGCTAATGCTGTGCCAGGGATCAGACCATTTAGGCAACCCTAACCAAACCACAATGTAAAGGTCTTCTTCTAATTTAGGTGTTTTGAGATCAGAATCAGAATCAGAAAGAGTTTATTGCCATTGTCAATGAAAAAATTCACAAACATAGGAACTTGTCTCGGCATTAAGGTGCAACATAAAACACTGAGCAATAATAAAACAACATATATTCAATCAAAAAGGGCATGCATTAAGAAACCATTTAAAATTACTAAACAATAAAATTAAAAATAGCATTTCTATGTACACAAGAGTTACAGTTAGATTTACAGTTTGAGTGCAGAAAGTGACAGTGCAGTGAGTGGTTGAATTTTGCAGTTAAAGTGACAGGTGTTTTGAAGTGTTCATGAGTCCAAACGCAGAGGGAAAGAAAACTATTCTTGTGGCGGGAGGTTCTGGTCCGGATGGACCGTAGCCTCCTGCCTGAGGAGAGTTGTTCAAATAGACCATGACAGGGTGAGAGGGGTCAGCTGTGATCCGACCTGCTCGTCCCAGAGCTCTGGAAGGCGTACAGGTCCTGCAGAGATGGAAGTCTGCAGCCGATCACCTTCTCAGCAGAACCACAATGCGCTGTAGTCTCTGTTTGTCCTGGCTTGTGGCTCCAGCGTACCACACGGTGATGGAGAGGGAGGATGGACTCAATGATGGCCGTGTAGAACTGCGCCATCATCTGCACTGGCACTTGGCTTTCCTCAGCTGCCGCAGGAAGTACATTCTCTGCTGGCCTTCTTGATGAGGGAGCTGATGGAGGGCTCTCACTTGAGGCCTGGGTGATGGTGGTGCCGAGGAAGCGGAAGAGTCCACGGTGGTGATGGGGAGTCTGTCATGATGAGGGGGGGCTGGGGGCTGTGCTTTCCTGAAGTCCACGATCATCTCCACTGTCTTCTGGGCGTTGATCTCCAGGTTGTTACCGCTGCACCAGGACACCAGCCGATCCACCTCCCTCCTGTAGACAGACTCATCCCCGTCTGAGATGAGCCTGATAAATATTGCACACTCACTTTTTTGCTGCCTAAATCCAATCAAATGTCTAAAAAAAGGGAACATATTGTGCAAGATCAAAGAGATTTTATACTTGTACAACAGCGTTTCTTCATCATTAGTTTACTCAAAGTTGTATTTTGATAGATTCCTGCATGTTTGAGTAATCCTGTATTGTCATGCAACTGAGGCGCGAGTGCTCACAAAATTCCTGTTTTCACCCACCCTCTATCTACCTTGTGATTATTAGAAAGACTCGTGTTATAGTTTTTTTTTTAAATGCTCTTTACCAAACAGAGATATTATTAGATATATATTTATGAGATGGATTATTACCTTGGAAACTTAGAAAACTACAAACTGAAAGATTTGTTTAAAAAAAATACGGGACAGACAAAGCAATACAATCTTAACCAAATAGACAAATCTAATCAGTAATCTACTATTCTAGGAGATAAACAGAAGGATATGAATCTCTGGACACATTCAATTTGCCTGTATGCCAGAAGCGTTAAATAAAAATGAAATAAAATGAAATAAAGATTAAAGACCAGTAAATCTCCAGAGAGTGATGGATTCACCTCAGAGGGTAATACGCTCTAAAAGACACACTTACTCCTTTGCTTTTAACAACTTTTAACTGGGCACTTAAAAAATATGCAGTGATTTTTGTGAATGTTTGTATTTGTGTACTTTTAGTTACTTAGTTAGTTATTTCATTCTCTCTTTCTGTTTTGTTCTGTTTATTTGTTTGTATTCCCATTTCACACTGCACTGTCCTGTCAAATACAGCCTATGGGCTAAAAAATCTTTAAAAAACAAAAAAAACTAGCCCACTCAAAGTTGCACTTACATTGATTCTCACATGTTTGAGTAATCCTCTCTTGTTTGCATTCGAGGTTTGAGTGGCTCAGAAATAGGTCATTTTCAAACTGTACTTATGTGATTATATAAAAACAAAAAAACCAAACAATATGGAAAAGTGTTACAAAGCCACAAAGTTTACCTTGCTTCTATGCAACAAATTGCAAACAAATAATATATGTAAGCATGAAGTAATATGATAACATCATCATTATTATTATTCATGATTTAAGTCATTCATTTTCTACCGCTTGTACCATTAGGGACTTTATTATTTAATTATTTTATTATTTATTATTTATTATTTATTATTATTATTATATTTTTATTTATTATTTATTATTTATTATTTATTATTTATTATTTATTATTTATTATTTATTATTTATTATTTATTATTCAATAACAAACCATGCTGACCGCCTACCCATGTGCGCTATGTCATGTGACAGATCACGTGGTATGAAACATGGCGGTGGCCGGGGACAGCGCGGAGGGAGAAGAGCACCGTGAGAAGGAGACGACTGGACCCGAGCGGGACAGACACACACACCGCCAGGGACAGCGATCGCAGAGACGGGACAGAGACCAGCGGCAGGGCGGAGAAGGAGGCGCCTCTGTCCCCTCTGTCCCCTCTGCAGCCCGGGACGTACTGGCTCACGCGGATAGTGCTGCTGCGAGCTGTTTCCTTTATTTACTGTAAGCAAACTGTGCTGTAGAATGAGTATATTACTGTTACTAACAACGACATTAGTACATTCTTAGCGGATGTATTTAAACTTAAATGTGCATTATGTCATTTTTCTGTTTGTTTGATTCGCTCTACGGAGATGTTTTTATTTTGACTGGAATGTTCCACAGTATGGCATCGAACTTCTATATCTCCATCTAGACAAGCAGTGATGGCCAAGTTACAGGTCAGATCTGTAGAGCGGCGACTCCACTCCACTAAGAATTAGGGCTATGTATTGTCTCTAATCTGGTGATACAATACGGATTACGATTCACACGTCACAATACAACATTTCACGATATTTTCTTTGACTTTGGCATTTTACAAAATTAAAACTTATTTCTCTGTATTGATGAGTCATAATGTAATGGTCACAGCTACTTTGTACACTTTCTGGTGTTGAATTATTCTCAGTGAAAGTATCAATACTTTGGTTGGTAACACAGGGCACATCCTCTTTCCAAAATGAATAAATCACTTGTCATTTCTTATAAATACATGTGTTTAATTGGTCATTTATTTGCATTGTGTCATCAATATATTGTAATCCTGGTATTGGAGTATCGCAATATTTAGGTGAACACCGCTGGTAAAGAAATTTTTAGAAATAAAAAATCACACGTAATTTATTGAAAGATAGACATGTTATTTTGTAGAATATTCCTGGCCAAACCATAACATCCCCATGGAGACAAGCAACTACCTCTGGAAAAGTTACATAGATAACGGCCTTATTCCAGTTTTTTCGTGTGATATGGCTAATAATAAGCTATTACATCAAGCCTAATTAAATAAGTATTACTTTGTCTTTTTTAGCTATCAAAGAGTTATCAAATTAAACAAAATAAGGCTGCAATGATTAACCGGAATGACTGGGACGATTCGACTATTCAAATAATCGTTATTGTATTTTGATAATTGCATGGAATTATGCAGATGATGTACCTTCAGAAAGTTACATACTGTTACTTTAAATGAAAACAATGTTTTAAATTTCATCAATAACACACTTCATTTGAAAATCTTCTCTTTCTTCAAACCTGTATTTCAAACTTAATTAGGTTAAAAAGGCATTAAAACATAATTGTATAATAAAAATAATTGTTTGACTAGTTAACTAATCCGGGAAAAAAAGCTCACTAGTCGATGTAATCTCTCATTTCTGACTAGTTGACTTCTAAAATTGTTCGTCGCATCACTACAGCAAAAACATGGACCAACCAGCATTTGGTTTGGCGTTTACGTGTCTCTTCTTCACAGTTGTGGCCTTCAGCGTGGCCTTCCACCAGAACAAGCAGCTGATCGGGGAGAGCGGCCTGCTGCCCTGTAAGAGCTACCTGAACAGTGTGAAGCGTTATGTGGGGGGCAGGATAGGCGTGGCTGCCCTGGCTTACACGCCCTCCGTCCTCTGGTTCCTGGACTGGACCCACATGGACGCCAACCTGGACGCCATCGCTGTGATGGGCATGGCGCTGTCCGGCTTAGTCCTCCTCACCGGGACGGCCAACATGCTGATCATGGCCCTGCTGTGGATGCTGTACCATTCACTTGTCAATGTGGGACAGCTTTGGTAAGAAGCACTTAGAAATATTGTGGCATCTAAATGAATAATAGTATAATCATTTTTAATTTGCTTGTTTGTTTTTCTTCGTAGGTATTCGTTTGGTAAGTGAATTTCATTTGTTTATTTGCTTTTTACAGTTTCTGCCCAGTGTAAAAAAAAAAATGCTGTCAAATAATTGTTTTCATATTTAAAGGGGAACTCTGAAGCTATTGTGAAAAAATGTGTGAGAAAATGTTGCACTTTGTGCCTTTGTGTTTTTATTTCATGTGGATAGAGCCAGTAGTACAGATATGAACTAGGGGTGTACGATATATCGGCACAGTATTGTATCGACCAATATTCACTTCAATATCGGTTTCAGTCCAAAACCACCGATATCAGTCTGCGATGTTACGCCTTGATAATGAAAGAGTTAACTCTGCCGTCTTTTCGGAAACAGGAAGAAAACGACGGCACCATGGGTTGAGGCTTTCTGCTTCTATATTCTAACAGAACAGGCTCTAAACTTTTATCCAGTCTTTATTTCTGAGCCAAAAGACCAAGACAAAGTTACAGACTTTTAAAAACTCGAGAAAAATTTTAGACAAAACTTATCATTAAATTCACCTGCGACTTGTGATAAACGCAATGTTTTTTCAGACATTATTTGACTAGTTTTCCTCCTAAACGATCAAATGACTTTAGTGTGGGAGTATTAAAGAAGGAGAGAAGAGACAGAGGGTGAGATCACAGAGTCTGAGGAGGAGAGACTGTCACTGCTGCTGTTACAGGAGGAGGCGGAGCAACACGAGGAAAACTCACGGACTTTGGCCCGATAATGAATCTAAATAAAACAGGAAATGTACAGAATGGAACAGTGTGAAGGCTCATTTTGCTCTAATAATTAATAATCATATTATAGCCAATAGCCTAACTATAGCTTAACATATGCAACTTTCTCCTTTTTTTTTCCACAAAGAAGAGTATTACGTGTTCTAACTGGTTTAGAATAAAAAGTAGTTCATAGCTAGTATATGTCCTCCCCCAAGATGTCCATATCGGTGCACCACTAATATGACCCATAAACCAGGTCTACAAATCAGTAATTTGACAGTTAAAATGCAAATTCTTCAGGAGAATTCTAAATTGTCTCCTGTTCATTTTTAAAGTATAGGGATTCTAGAATGTGGTGACCGCGCAACCTAGTAAAACATTCTTATATTGTACATTTTATGAAACATTTTTTTGCAAGATTTATAAATAAGTATTGTCCAGGTTGGGAGAGTCAGCTGCTGGAGACTGGATTCTTGGCCATTTTCCTGTGCCCTTTGTGGAGTCTATCGCAGACCCCTCGACGCTGCCCCCCCTCCCTCATCTGTGTATGGGCCTTCAGGTGGCTCATAGTGCGCATCATGCTGGGAGCTGTGAGTACTTCTCTCTCTCATCAAAAATAAACTAGTTAAAAAGAAAATATACAATATTTGGTGAAAACACTTCCCAGGTACAACAGCTTGGAGGTGAAGTATGATTTGTGTTTTAGTATTGAGCTATTGATCAGACAAATGTACATAATGTACTATAAACTTATTTCTGGCGGTCGATTACGTTTTTTGTATTAGCACTGGGACAGGAGCAGAAAACCACAAAGCATCTTAGTTCGAGGAATCACATCGAGATCAAATATTCTTCCTCAGTGGTTCATCAAAAGGTCACAGCTCTTCAGCTTTTCATATTCCATTAATGTGTCTGCAGAATGTGCAGAATAATCTCCATTGTTATAAAACACTCCATGACTCAGCATTGGGAGGAATAGTTTATAACCCCTCATTTGTACAAACGGCTCGTCATCTGCCATTTCATGCTATTTCATGCTATTTCATGAGTACTATTATTATTATTAGTTTCTATGGTTGGGACCGTGCATGTTAAACATACATGATACATGTAAACACGCTGGAGAGTAGCCATGGGATAATTTGCCTCTGTTGTCCCTCAAACACTCTCTCTTTCATACACCTGCATACTTGGACACTGGAGGAAAGGTGGGTCAAGTGTCTTGCCCAAGGACACAACGACAATATGCACTACTGCCCCCCTGTGGCAACTGGCATTCCCGCAATCTACCATCCAAGTACTAACTCGGCCCATCCCTGATTAGCTTCTGAGATCTGATGAGGTCAAGTTGGTATCAGGGATGCATCTGAAGGTTTAAAAACCACTACAGTCTAAAGCACATGTCAAAAATAGCATATTTTAACTGAATGTTTAATAGATAACACAGTGGTGAGTTTGCATCTGTGTACTGTAGATGAATCAGAGAAATACAGAGACGTGTGTCCGCTGGGTCTGTACGTGTGTGTGTGGTGTCCAATCTTTTTTCTTGTCAGCTCATCCTTTCCTCTGCTCATCCTTTGCGCTCTCCTTTCAGGTGTTTTCCCATGAAGCCCACATGCTTTCTCTTCTCGATATTCAGCAAGTGCATCCACAGCTGTGTCGTAAAGTGAAATTAAGAAGTAAAGCTCTTAGAGTTTGGAAGCATCCACAAACGTTAGTTTACGCGCTAAATGCTGAATATGCTCTTGAGAAAGGTGAGGAAAAAGTGAAATCTCATCTGCTATTTGTCCTGGTGTTGATGTCCAACACTGATTTTGATCTGTCAGAAACCAGGAAAGGAAAGATTCACTCTTGATACAGCCAAGAGCCATTAAACACGAACAATTTTACTGTGTTTCGCTATTTAAAGCTCGTTCCCTTTCACTTCATCACTCATACTGCTGTGTCTCATACACACAAATTTTTGCAGCAGAGCCGCAGACGGGCCGGAGACGTCAGGCAGTGATATAAACAGGCTCATTCACTCACTCGAGAGTATCGACGCACGGACCAGAGGTGAAAGTTAGTGCTCATGTTTGTCTGCCGTTCAGATTGAGAAAGTTGTTCTGCCCCTCCCTAATGTGAAGCCTCAGCCTACAGACCCAATGCTGCCACGCTGTGTTTGCTTTTAACAATCGCTTTCATGTTCAACAAGAAATTATCATTAACTGCAACTTAAAATAACACGTGAAATTTGACGTGGGACCTTGTGAGATTATAGCGTAGATTCAATATCAGAGTAACTCTTACAAAAGTGCTACAGTACACAGTACACTCTTATTTATAAACAGTATGTGGGTATAGTTTATTTAAATATCTTACACATCTAAAAAGTAGAAATTCAAAAATTACTGCAACAATGGTAATTTAGTTGCCTGACCATCCGGTCCCAACATGGTTTAACAGACTACTTTACAAAACCGTCAGAATGCTGGTCAGGCAAGTAATTTAGCATTAAACAGTTACATGAACGAGCCCATTAAAGTTTTCTCCTGGCGCTGTTTCAGTGACATAGGGTAAGTTATACCACTGTTCCGGTACGGTACACTGTACCATTGTTGGTACAGCCCAGAACTAACTTCTGTGTTGCACAAAACAAATAAAGGAAAAGCACTGAATATTGTCCCACTTTACTGTGTTATGTTACTTAACCACTAGTTTATAAAAGATGTAGTACAGAGAGAGGAGTGTGGCAGCAGAAGAGAGGGCATGTTTGAGAAGTGATAAATATAGTCCCGTTTTACTGAACTGCAACCACTAAAGTTAGTTAGAGTTAAAGGAGGAAATACAAGTGTATTCCTATTTTACATCTGTAACAAAGAAATATGATTTTATAGTGAGAGTGTGATTTGTTTTTGCCTTTTAAAAGCCACAGACTAGCTTTTTCCACCTGTCGCACACGTATAATTTATTGAGGACACCCTCGAAAATGAGATGATTAATCTCAGGGGTTTATTCCTCATGAAATTTAGCTCCTGACAGATTACTTGGGATCTTATTTGTCATAATGAATTATGTCTAGCGAGATCTCTGTGGCTCAAGCTGAACCTGCTGGCAGCTGATGCCTTGTCATGAACAGTGGGACATTGAGAAACATGCGTGGGCACAACATGCGTGGGCACAACATACACTGACACTTTGCAGGTTCATGTGATTTCATTAGTCATTCAATTAATTAATTGAACATTAAATAAATTCATTGGACATTTTATTAATGCATTGTCATTTTATTTGCAATTTAAATTATTGAATGACATTTAATTCATTATTTGATTGTGTTTTATTTAATTTTTGCACACGGACTCTTCCTCACAGCTGTAGAGCATGTTGATCCTCTTGATGTCCCAGGAGGACAGAGCCTGTCTCTGTCCGATCTGGACTAGTTTCTTGGGGGTGATGGTGTCCTGGCCGTTGATTGAAAAGGCCTTTCTTCCGTAGTGCATGAGGGAGCCGTAGTCGTAGGGCGTGTTCAGGTTGTTGGTTTCGTATCGGTAGAAGTTGTAGGTCATGGACTTGTCCACGTTGTTCCAGTTTATATCGACATACTGGTCACGATCGCTCCTGGTTTGCTCGTGCTGGAAGCCCAGTGCATGGTTGAGCTCATGCTGGATGATGCCATAGTAGACACAACCCCATTTGTTGAGCGACAGCACCTGTTGGCCTCCCTGTCTCCCCAGAGAAGAGAAACAGCCATTCTGGCTTTCGATGCTGATGTAGTCTTTGTCGTTCTGACGGGGGACAAAGCGGATGCAGGTTTTGGTTTGGAAGGCCTTCAGGGCAGAGGTGATCACCTGCATCTCATTTTGGTTGAACTCAGGGCTGATAGTGTAGGGGATGGTGACCAGGCCGTAGGCGCCTTTGGGCCAGAGGCAGCTGTTGTACAAGCACTTCATGGCATTCCTGTTTTTGGGAAGCAGCACGTCTCCTTCCAGGAGGAAGTTGGTTGATTGATTGTTGCAGGCCAGGATCCTTTCACTGATGTCCACAATGTTCTCCTCCTGTTGGAGCTTTTCGTCTTCAGTGCCTGTCCCAAGGCCTGTCCCAGGCCTGAGCCTGGGCTTGAGAGGCAGCCAGCAGTAGCAGCACCACAGAGACACTGTACAGAGTCATGTTGAGCTTCAGTGTGGTGGAGAGCAGAGACACTGCAGCTTCTCATGTCGAGACTGTGTCCAGCTCAGTGTCTTTATACTGTCTCCTACAGGTGTGTCCTCAGAGGATTATGGGCTGCGTCCCCACAACACTAGCCCCAAACTAAATATTGTGAAGAGGCAAGCCTCTCAGAACAACAGCATTTAACTTACTTTAGCTGACTTAAAACACCTGCTGTGTTTCAAATTACATTTTTGAAATGTAATATAAAAACACTTAAATGACACTAAGGCATGGCTTGTCTAATCCATTTTGTCTAATTCATTACATTATAGTCCATGTTTAATTGTTCTAACCACTTCCCCGTATTTGATAATGAGCACAGTTGGAGACTCACATACCTTATGTCGGTGTAATCCCTCATTTCGTCATGGAGTGTTCCATTGTAGAAAAAGATTCAGTTGTAGTGCATCTGGACTCTGTTTTAGAAAAAAAACATACATATACCTTATGGTTAGAAGGTAATGCATAATTTGTTCGGCAAACATATAGAAGTTTGCATATTAGCTATTAAGTAGATTCATTGCATTCATGAATTGCCATCATTAACAAGGCAGTTTTGACTGGAACAACAAAATGACAATTGTGAAAAGAAAATTATCATGATTTCCAGATTTTTTTTTTTACAGAGCGTGCAAAGGTATTCAACCTCCTTTTCCATGAGTGCAAATAGCTGCTGTCAGAAGTTGCCTGATGATTGCTGAAAGATTGAATCTTGACCTAATTAGAGTCCACCTGTGAGTAATATATTCTTAGTATAAATGCAGCTGTTCTGTGAAGGCTACAGAAAATTGTTAAGAGAAGGTTGGGGAGCAACCAGCATCATAAAGTCGAGAGATGGAAGTCTGCAGCCGATCACCTTCTCAGCAGAACGCACAATGCGCTGTAGTCTCTGTTTGTCCCTGGCTGTGGCTCCAGCGTACCACACGGTGATGGAGGAGGTGAGGATGGACTCAATGATGGCCGTGTAGAACTGCACCATCATCTGCACTGGCAGCTTGGCTTTCCTCAGCTGCCGCAGGAAGTACATTCTCTGCTTGGCCTTCTTGATGAGGGATCTGATGGTGGGCTCCCACTTGAGGTCCTGAGTGATGCCGAGGAAGAGGAAGGAGTCCGCGGTGGTGATGGGGGAGTCTGTCAAGGTGACTTTCTTGAAGTCCACAATAATCTCCACTGTCCTCTGGGCTTTGAGCTCCAAGACACCAGCCGGTCCACCTCCCTCCTGTACGCAGTCTCATCCTCATCCTCAATGAGCCCTATGAGGGTGGTATCATCCGAAAACATGATTCGTTTTATGGAGTCGTGGCTGGAGGTGCAGCAGTTTGTGTACAGGGAGAAGAGCAGAGGGGAAAGTACACAGCTCTGTGGAGATCCTCTGCTGATAGTCTGAGACATTCTTCCCCAGCCGCACGCACTGCCTCCGATTCGTCAGGAAGTCAGTGCTCCCCCTGCAGGTGGATTGGGGCACGTTGAGTTTGGAGCGGTTGTCCTGGAGCAGAGCAGGGAGGATGGTGTTGAAAGCAGTGCTGAAGTCCACAAACAGGATCCTGGCGTAGGTTCCAATTTATTTCAGAGCATGTTTATAGAGTTCCAAAATACAAGGTTTGCAGGTCTGATAAATTATTGAGATAAAATATAAAGGTTTTTTTTTTTTTATCCTTGTGATTTTGTATTTGGAACCATGGAAATATTTTTTGCAGCTCTAGTCATAAAGGGCTGTGCGCATCCAAAACATCAGTTGTTAAACAATAGGTTGCATTCACGGTCTAGAATGGTTAAGATGGTGGGCAAGAGCCGCTTTTCCCTATTGATTACATTGGACTTTGCCAAAAAATATTGCAAAGGTCAATTCACAAATGTTGAACCAGATAATTGCCCTTTGTGACTAGACCTAAGAACTCATTTCCAAAACAAACCTAAATTGATCAGTCTACTTTGATTTGTCACTTTCTAAACGCATTACATCCATTTGTCTTAGCAAATCCGTTGTTGGTCCGCCCTCTTCCTGTACAAAAAATATTATTTCCAGCAGTGGAGCCAGAGGGGTAACGAGGGTGGCCAATGCCACTTGTAAAAAAGCCCTTGCCACTCTTAGTGCCACCCCGCTAGAGATGCTGACCGCTTCCCACTGTCTGTGAATGCATTCTTGCGCAGCCCCTGTCAATGCAGCCTTTGTAGATTTTCATTGGTTACACCGGAACATGTGCTTCCTCCGTAAACCAAAACAAACTGCCCGCCGTTTTACAGTAGGAGATCAGAGTAAATTAGGTACATGATTATTGTAGTGTAGTAAAGATGTATTTTACTACTTTCTCTCCGTGTAGACCTGCACAAACTTTACTCTCCTCTTTCCCCGAAGTCACTTTTCCTAGCGCTTAAGTTTAGCAGTCCTGAGAGTGTTACCTGGACCTTTTCAGTCCACAGGGAAGGAGAGAAAAGAGGTGAATATGTGAAGTGCCAGGGGCTGTGCAGCCAAACTCAGGTTCTGGGAGTAATGGGGTGGAGGGGTTACTTAAAATAAAATCACATCGTGCAGCCAAGTGACCTGCTAAAATAGTAAAAATGTTCTCTGGGGTTTCAGTTATCTGCCTATTAGCAAATAACTTGAATGTTGAACCATGTCTTATAGATTAGTTTGTATTATATAATGAGATAAATGTTCAGACAATAGAATTGACAGTTTGTTTATTTGTTAAAATATAACTAAAATAAAATGAAATGTTTGGAACATGAGTAGCTCACGGATGCAAAAATGTTGGAGACCCCTGGGTTAGAGCAATTTGTTAATCCCCCGATCTTAGCGATAACATGGGTATCCCGTATGGATGAGATAATCGTAATAAAACTTCCTTCATGGGCATAAATAACACAAATAATACATGATAGAATATTGAATACAGTCCGATATTCCGTGTTTACATTTTTCTCCCACTCTCTTTAACAGCACTCAGCTCTTTGCTGGGCACCTCTTCCACCCGTACGGAGAACTACATTCAGAAGT
Source organism: Chaenogobius annularis (assembly GCA_015082035.1). Lineage (NCBI taxonomy): Eukaryota > Metazoa > Chordata > Actinopteri > Gobiiformes > Gobiidae > Chaenogobius > Chaenogobius annularis. The sequence continues at coordinate 799,152 of BJKM01000059.1, forward strand.
TCCTTTTTGTGTTTTTAAGTCCACAAATCATCGTATGATCATTACAACAGCATGTGGGAGGCAAGCTGTTAGATAATTTATCAAATGCTCTTTTGAAATATTTTAATAAAAACATTTGTTAATATATTTACTAAATCAAGTTTATAAAAGTTTCAATAATAGCATTTCGCATTTTATACCATTAAATTACACAAAAACACTTAATAAAAGCATTTGTTAAGTTATGTATTAAATGACCTTTTAAAGACTCCTTTAATTAAGGCCTTACTCCATTTATTGTGGCACTCAGGATCCGTGGCACTTAGGATATCAGACTGCTGGAGCAACCCGGCGATAGGCAGCAGGCGCCACAGTGCAGCATGTGCAGAACTCTTCCTAAATCTTAGGCTAAATGATTGGTCTTGCTGGTGGGTTAGCAGGCTGGGCTTCACACAGCCTGGTAATTTAACCGTGAGATTTTTATTAAAAAATGTTATAGAAAGGCACTCTCAAAATCCAATACATTTGAATTATATGAACAACAGTTTTGGCCTCAACACTTGATAATACATCTGCTTTCTGTAGCTCAGGTGATTAGAATTAGGAAAGATTCTTGAGGAGTTCATGACCAGATGACATTGTCATCTGAATGTGTGTGTACGGAGCAGGCAGCTGCTGAACCTCCGGCACAGAATCACACTATTAATGTGCCACATGTTTGTGTCTAAATGTGCTCATTGTTCTCACAACCACATGATTCTATTGACAGTCTGGTGTACGTGCCACACTTGGTTATGTATTAGGCCAGCCGAGAGACACGTGTCCTGGGTCTTCCCCGGGGCCTCTTCCCGGTGGGACATGCCCGAAACACCTCCCTAGGGAGGCGCCCAGGAGGCTCCTCTGGACGTGGAGGAGCAGCGGCTCTACTCCGAGCTCCTCCCGTGTGACTGAGCTCCTCACTCTATCTCTAATGGAGCGCCCAGCCACCCTGATTTTTAAACAATTACATTTGTTTAAAAATCATGCAATGTGATTTCCTGGAGGTTTTTTTTGACATTCTGTCTCTCATGCTTGATGTGTACCTATGATGAAAATTACAAACCACTTGCAAATTTAAGTTGCCCAATACTTTTCTGGTTTACCTACCACTTGTCCCCTTGGAGATGTTATTGTTTTCCAGTTCCACAGTATCCTGTTAAATGTATCTGTCTTGCATTTGTTCAATTACAGGTGTTTTATTACTTTTATCCACCTCTCCACAGATCTGACCCACCTCTCCACAGATCTGACCTGTAAGTTCGTTGGCGGCAGAGATTGCTGAATTTAAATAAATTCTGTGTAGAACATTCTAGGCAAAGAAGTAAGAACTCCATGGAGACAAGCAGGTGTCAGAAAAGTTACAGCGGCACGGTGGCGCAGTGGTTAGCGCCTTTGCTTCACAGCATCGATTTGCAATGGGGCCTTTCTGTGTGGAGTTTGCATGTTCTCCCCATGTTTGTGTAGGTTTCCTCCGGGTGCTCCGGTTTCCCCTACCAAAAACAACTGAATAAAAGTCAAGTTGTCTTTTTTGTAACAAATCAAAAAATCTATGTCAAATTTGACTGTCATCCCCTTTTTGCACATTACATGCAGTTGGCCATCTTGGATATTCGAAGTTGACGTTTAATATAGCATGAAACTGAAATAATCCCTCTTTATTGAATATCTCCCTTTCTCTTTGCAGGGCCTTATTAAAATCCGAGGTGACAAATGCTGGCGGGACCTCACCTGCATGGACTACCACTACGAGGTAAGCACACCCCGGCTGAATCATCAGACAGCAAATGAACCTTTCCTCCACAGTAACACTTAGATAAAGAGTATTTCACTTATTAACTCAAGCGGCAGAATCAATTAGCAGCTGCAGTAGATCTCCTTAAACGAGTCTCACGCCTCCATGATTTCCCTGGTGGAAAACACTGGAGCCAAAGGGGAAGCAGCAGGAACAACTGCTGGATGTGATTAAGGTTAAGATTGTTAACAGCAAGTCATGTAAAACAGAACTGTATTACATTAAAAAATATATATATAGTTATATTTTTGTGTGGGAACCATGTTTTATGTTTTGATAAAGCATTTGAATTCACTGAAAAGAAAACTGAAGATAATTTGCAGCGTTTTGTGAATGATAAAAAGGCATCTACATGAATCAGAAATATAAACATTTGAAAGTAAATTCTGCTCTGTTAAATATTTGAATTAAGTCTGATATTATAGCAAAATAGAATTAAAACGAAAATATTTTTTCTCATAGACTTTAAATGCACAATGGGGGCTAACCAGCTAAATGGTAACTATTGTCCATGACATGGTTGTTTTCAGTCCAAAAAACAAAATTTAAACTTGAAAAATTCTGAGAATTTTCTTTTGCTTATTAGTTTCCACATTCACATTCAAACTCTTTATTTAAATTGTTTTAAAAAGCCCATGAAAAAATGGATGGAAGTTTCATTGACCCTTTGTAATGTAAGGCTGGCTTGTAGGGGGAAGAAATCTTTGATGAGATTTTGATATTATCGTGACTAATCCTTCAGCCTCATTTTAAAGCAGTGCCACGTCAGATTAAGGCAGGTTAGGTTAAGGTGAGGGCTTTGGGATCAGTTTTGTGCAACTCTTTGGAATGTTTGATGGGAATACAGTTTGAACAACAAGTCAGGTCAAGGTTTTTAATGCAATAAAAACAAAAACATAAAATTATTCATCAATTCCTAGATTGGAAAATACAGAATAGTTTGTAAAAATCACTCCCCTTACACTTATGGACTCAAATCCATCTGATTTTACTAGCCTTTTTAACCCTCTTCACACTGCCCTCATTCAACACAACATATGTACATTATAGCCCAGATGTTGGTACAACTACACATTTGTTAGCGCCTTACCGTGAATCAGCAAAATAAAGATTAGGCTGTGCTCACTCTTGCCTCTTGCATTTTGGTAAACTACTGGTTAAATGTTGTTTCAGTCTTTTATAAACAACGACAGCATAGATGCAGAGCCAGTACATTTGTTATTCTTTCGCCCGCTCCTATTTTGGGTGCGTGTTTATTTTTTCATCACCTCACCTAACTGTTTGCACATTAGCTTTTACAGGGTTTACATGCAAGCTAACATCCACACACACTAATGATTTGTACACACTAGCATAAGGCTCCAGTGTGTTTCGCTGTGTAGGCTGGGTTTCCTTCATTTGAATAATGTTCCAACTTTATTTAGAAGTGGAAACATGTCCCTTTGGGTTGGGGCTACTGAAACGAATCCCCATTCCAATATTAAAACTGTTAAATTTATGTCAAGGAGAAGTTTTCCCACTGAATATTGCATACGGGAATTAATATTAGTAAATGAGCCACTACATTTTAATAGGATTATGGTTCCCAGCACATTAAGATGTTTGTGGTGGTAATAGGTTACATTGCTTATGAAAGTTGTAAATTTATTTAAGCCTCCAAGTTTTAATAATGCAACAGGGAGTACTTAATCCAATGTCCAAAGTAACTGAATCTGTCATGCTACTTTGTTACCACTTACTAAAGTATTATAAACTATTTAAAGGACCTTTATTATGCAGGGCTGACGTTTGATGTTTTAACCATACTATAATGTTCCCTTGTCAAAAACCCGGGGCTTTATTTTGTTTTGTCATTCACACAGGGTGGAATTTCTGCATGTGATGGCGCTCTCATTCTCAAGAGCTGAAAATGCGACTATGGTTGTGCTACTTTATGTCTTCAATGAACATGTCAGTGCTCCAATTGTCACAATGATGCAGAAGTTGCTGACAATAACCAACTAGAAGCTACTGTTTATAGCCATAACTTCACTTCATACGCTATTATTACGCTATTATTCCCCCATCAAAAACTTACCTGGATTTGTAATTGACTTCATTCATCAATCTTGTTTACGAGGTCCTCTCCCTCTGAGCGCTCAGAAAATGCTTTTTTATTAATAATTACTATTGTCAGTATTGTGACATCAAAAGTATAATTATAACAATCTCCAGTGCTCTTTGTCAGTAAATCGCATTCATTACAACTGTGTGCCTTCATTAGCATGCTGGTTACATTTCAAAAATAGCTAGATTTTTGGGGGTTTTCAATGGTAATTTTCACTGTTACAAATAGATGGCAGGTTTTTAAACAAATCTTGAAATACAAATATAAAAATCTGTGGAGGAACACTGAGAAAGCTTTTGAGTCTGCCTTATTTATTATTATTTATTTATTTATGGCCTTAAGTGCTTAGCAAATTTAAAATAGATTTAATAATACAAATATTGTGGCTCTATATAACAGTCCAACATCATGAATTCAAATGAACGGTTACTTGACAGACCCACTGACACAGGAAAGAGGGGTGAGGCTGGGCTGTACTTGGTCTCCCCTCTTGTTTGCTTTGTACTTGGAACCATTGGCCCAATATATTAGACAATCAGAAACAATCCATGGTGTTACAATTTATGGGATGAACATAACATTTTCTGTCACGCATATTATATTTTATTGCTTTTGACCAGACATTTTCCTGCCTAATGTGATGCATTTCCTTCAGAATATTGGTCCAATGTCTGGATGCAAAATGAACACACAAAAAAACAGAAATTCTTTGTTAGTGGCAACAAAGAAATACCTACATATAGAAATGACAAATTGAATTCCTCAAATATTTAGTTGTGGTTCTCCATAAAGATTTGTCAAACATTTTAGAGAGAAATAATACCCCCTTTTTCCTCTATGAAGAAAGACCTTAAAAATTTTTAAGGATTGACACTATTAAACTGAACGTTAGAGAGAGTCTGGTATTCCAGACTCTCCAAATTCCCAAACCCAACCAGCTGTTTGATGAGTGGAATAAAACAATCTCTAGATTTATATCGCAAGGTAAAAAACCTTGTGTCTGATTCAACACTCTACAACTATCAAAAGAAATAGTTGGTTGTGGCTTATCTTGTCTTATTATTAATTTGAACACCCACTCTACTAAATATATAAAAAAATTTAAAAAATGGGTAAGTGAAGGTAATTTGGCTTTGGTTTGGAAAGAATTCTCTTGGAAGAATGTATCCCATGTCCATGTAAAAGTACTCATTATTCGCAGGGAAATGCTAAAAAATTGTGGTTGTCAGGAGGCAAACCACTATCACGTGCTTTGGGATGGCCCTGTTGTCAAAAATATTGGACTGAAATCAACAAGGCACTGCAGACTATTTATCACCATACCACTCAATTTCAGAACTATATATTTTGTCCTCAAAAGTCCTGTCATGGACACAATAAATGGATATCATTGGAGTATACTCCTGGCTGTAGGGAAAAAGGCCATCACAAAAAAACCAATGATACAAATTGTACTGACGACCAAGAACTGGACTGACATAACTGACAAATGCAAAATGGACAAATCACATTTGGACTTAATTTGGAAAAAGGACAAATTTGTCTTCTTTCTTTCTTTTTTATTTAATTTCTTCTCTCTGGTCTTCCATTCTGTTTCTTGTTTTTGTTATTTCGATAAAAAAAAACAAATCTATCATGTCTCTAGACCCAGCCCATTCCAAACCCGATGTCCTACTACCTTCACCGCACCCCGTGGTGGTTCCATCAATTTGAAACTCTGTCCAATCACTTCATCGAGCTCATCGTGCCTTTCTTCACCTTCATGGGCAGGAGGATGTGTATGGTGAACGGGACATTACAGATCCTTTTTCAGGTAATTTTTATCTGTAAATAAATGCTCAAATGAATACTTTCTGTGTATTGATTTGGAAAAACAAAGTATTTTTAACAAACCAAATTGTTTGTACCTTCAAGAGAAGATAAAGGTATTGTTTAGCCTGGAGATTTACAGTTTTTGGAAACAATATTTTTTTAAGTTTATGGTGAAGACTAATCAAAGTTCATCTGGGATCAGCAACGTTTTCTAAATATTTACACTATAATGTTTACAGAGTGGTCTGTTGTGCTGCAGGTAGTCTTGATCATCAGTGGGAACCTAAGTTTTCTGAACTGGCTCACCATCATTCCCAGTCTGGCATGTTTCGACGACGCATCACTAGCCTTCCTGTTTCGGTCTGGAAGTGGAGCCAAGAAGACTGTGCTGGAGATACAAGAAGAGACGGCAGCAGGACGCACACCAGCGCCCTCAAAAGGTCTGAGCCTGGTACAAAAATGCATTGTTTTGTTGCAGCAGAATGGTACACATTAACCCCTTAAAAGGAGGACGTTCCACGCGTGGGACGTTGGACTTTTTCTTTAGTTTTTCCATTTTGTCCACCATCTTCTAAAACAAAACTCAAGTTGCTTGATCTGCTGTACATAAACTGTAACCCTCTTATTTCCAGTCAAATCAATCATTCTGAGAAGCGTCAGGGTCAGTTTGTACTCCAAACCATTAAGTAAAGAATTACCCTAAAATAAAAAGAAAGATGAATTGCACTTTTATATGGATTCCGCCTGGACTTTTTTGCTTTATTGCAAGTCCTTAAAACTAATCTTTAGTGAATTTACCTTTTAAAAGAGAATTGTCAAAACCCAATAAATGCTAAAACTAGTTTCAATCAGACCCTACCTCCAGAAACCTGCTTTACTCATTCATATATTTAACAAAGAAAATCTAGGCAGGATTTAAAATCTGAATTCCTCTGTGCAGAGCATGTTTCTAGATTAGATTAGATTAGATTCATCTTTATTGTCATTACACATGTACAAGTACAGAGCAACGAAATGCAGTTTAGCATCCAACCAGAAGTGCAATAATAGTAAGTACAATATACAGATAGTAATAAATAGGTGATAGCTACTTATAGCTACTTATGATTAGAGTAAAAAAGAGTCCAAAACTACAGAGGCTCAGCTTCACAAAGGCTCCCGCCAATTGTTTGTGCTCCAGAGGGATCAGGAACAGCTTCACTTTGAAATGGGGCTCTTTTTTTAAGGCATTTTTAAAAAAAAAATAGGCCCCCAGCATAATTAACATATCCATGGAGACAATCAGATAGGGGTTATTTATTTATTTTCGAATATATGTCTTAAACATACAGTGTTTCTTGACAATCAAGGAGAAATTGTATAAAAATATTCCGTTGAAATCAAGACGTTTCGAGTCTCATTCAAGGGTCTTTCTCAATCTGCGGATCTAGTCTGAGAACTGATATTTATCCTACTCTGGGCTGCATAACCCCTGCCCATCGTGCGGAGTCTCATGATAATAGCCTGTCCTGTTCATCTGTTTGTTTGCATGGGCCATAGAAATCCTATTGTTAGCTGGCTGCAGCTCCATCCCTCCCTGAGTACATGATTAGCATCAGAATGGCCAGGGCTGATGCCACCCCATAGCTTCAAAATGCTGTTATACACTACCGGTAAACTGAACCTTAAACCCCCATTCCTCTTTAAAGAGGGATTCTCTTTTTTAACAAATATTGCCTCCTTAACCCCTCTTTCCAACCATCTCTTCTCCTGTTTAGAATCTCCACCCCACTGTCACCCCCCACTTTAAAAGAATGTTTTTTGGCTTTAAGATGAAGATGCACGGCACTCTGGGCTCCTGAACTCGAGTGGCTTCTATGCTGATAAAGCCTCTTATGCAGTGGCTGTTTAGTAACGCTCTTTACAACTTTCTTCAATGCATTGGATAGAATACACTACATTGCTCTGTTTTTGTGTGGGCAACTTGTCCTTACGATGAACCAGTTTTTGTCTTAAAGTGTTGCCTGGTTTGAAATAAACAGTTTTTACGATAGTCCAGAGACATAAGGGATAGAGATGTAATTTCTTCTTGGTTCTGTTTCCCTTTTGTCCTGCTTTTTGTCTCTTTGAACATTGTTTAGAGCCCAAGCGCAGTAATCACAAGCTGAGAGAGCATTCCAGACATGTTTTTTCTCCTTCCTCTTGCCCCCTGAGCTGGTGGGCACTTCTTGGGCTCCGTGTTGTAGTTTCTTGATCACCACCAGCTTGTGCTGAAGTGGATGGTTGGAGTCAAAGAGCAGGTACTGATCCGTGTGTGTAAGTTTCTTCTGATAGTGGAACAATCAAGAAAGGCCAAGCGTTTCTCCTTATCGTCTTCTCTTGTAAACCTGATATTCGGGTCCACCGGATTGATGTGCTCTGAGAAGGCTTCCAGCTCTCGTTTCTTGATTGTCATAAAAGTGTCATCCACGTAATGGTAACCAAAGACTTGGAGGAGTGCCTGAAAATGAGGTCAGTGCCTTCTTCTCAAACTGCTCCATGTACAAGTTGGCCAACGGGAGAGCCCATGGGACAGCCCATGGGACAGCCGTGAATCTGTCTGTAGTCCCCGAAATTGAAAGTATGTGGTGTTCAGACAGATGTCTAGTAGAATAACATTAATTTAGTCTTCTTTCGGTTTTAGTTTGGGCATTTCTTTTTTTACATGATACATTATTTAGTAGCCCTGCGACGAGTTGGCCACTGTCCAGGGTGTACCCCGCCTAAGGCCCAAAGGCACTGGGATAGGCTCCAGTCACCCGCGACCCCTAACGGGAACAAGCGGTAGAAAATGGATGGATGGATGGACATTATTTAGTGTCAAGTTCGTCCTAGTCGAGAAAACGTGTGAATCATCAACAAGATAAGCTCTAATGAATTAAATACTTTACACATGTCCAGACACTCAGCATTACCCAGCTTCATAAATAGTTTCCTGGCAGTAAGATAACTCATAACCCAATTTAGTTTGACCCCTCTATTAGCATATCATTCTCATTTTTGATTAGCAGTAAATGGTTAACGGTCCTATACCATGCAAAATCGACTTTTCAGAGCTTTTAACCTCCTTACAGTGCTATTGGTACCTCGTATATATATTTTTTTATTGATTCCTGCAGTCTTTAGCTAGAGAATAGTCTCAATCCTTCACCTCGGATGAGCAGACGAACAGGGCCTACTCACCAGGATGAGTCAGCTCTTCGCGAGGGTGGGGGCGACTCTCAAACTAAGTAGAGGATGGGGGGTGATATTTTATAACTATTATGTTGCGTGTTGCACTACACTTATTATTATCATCAACTATGCCCTTCGGGTAGACTACGAAATGGGAAAAATAGCAAAATATAGGATCTTTAATGGTGTTAAAACTTTTCTTGAAATTCAGAAAAATCTCAACAGTATACATAGTACACCTTTAACACTCTACAAATATTTTTCAACAAATCAGTTAAGATAGATTGCGCCAGTGGATTTATTTCAATTTTATTATTACACATTTACCGGTCGTTTTATTGCGTTACGGGTTGAAAAGAGATTAACACTTGGCAGGGCGGTAGCTGGGAAAACTCTGACGCGATATTATTAGTCATTTATTACTACGTTGCTTTTATTTTGTACAATATGTGCTCGTAAAACATGCTTAAACCTAGTGGTCCCTTCTCTAATTGGTCTCTTCGGAGCCGTTGCCGTCTTTTATTCCAATGTTTGAACGACACATCTACCTGCAGTATGAGAAGCGTAATGGCTTTAGCAGGAACTTGGATGCTTTGGGCAGGATTATGTTGATGCGTTTTACATGTGCAACCAGGCACAGGTAGGGAGGATTTTGGGTAAGGCTTTTGTGAGCTCATGGGCCAGTGCTTTTCCACTTCACCAACAAAGAAATAGCACTCCGAAAAAGCAATATTTGCCTTCAAAAAGATAAATCCCTGTCTAAACCAGACACATACATTTATGTCACCCTGATTTAGCATTTAATTTGAGTTTGTCCTGTGCCTAAGCTATGAGAGGTAAAAACATTTTGTAAAGTCACTTTAGGCTTGGCTAAATGTATTTACATGCAGTCAAAGTTGTAGCTCAAAACTGTAATAAATGAAAAGAGTTTTTTGTGTGTCCCTAAGGTATGTTGATTCGCAGAGTGGTTAACATTTCGATGGGCATTCTGATTGGCTTCCTGAGCGTTCCCGTGGTGATGAACCTGGTCAGCTCAAAACAAGTGATGAACACCTCATTCGATCCACTGCGCATTGTCAATACGTACGGGGCGTTTGGCAGGTAAAGTCACTCCTGTGGCCTGTTTTCAGTCAGCTCTGTTTTATTTGAATCTTATGTGTTAATAAGAATTCAAATATGAATACAAAAACTTTATTGTCCACAGATGTGTCCACAGATGTGTCATTGGTGTCACCAAAACAATTAAAATGCATAATTTCTAATTCATAAAATAATGCACCACAAGTAATAACAGATAATACTCATTAAAGATTTTTTTGTTTGCTGATATAACTCTATACCTCCTTCCAGAAGGTAAAAGTTCAAAGTGGATGTGCAAAGGCTGGGAAGAGTCCTGGATTATGCAAAGATTTTTTCCTTAAGAGCTTCAGTAACTCTGCTCACAGGCCTCTGAGGCAGTCCTATGATCTTGGAGTTCATGTTCACGATGCGCTGCAGTTTGTTCTTCCTCTGCACGTTCAAGTTTCCATACATCAGCACGTTAAAAGTTAAGATGCTCTCCACAGTGAGGCTTTTGTAAACAGCTTCAAGGATAACTTGGCAAATTTCTAAAGTAAAATAAGTCCAGTATTGGAAAAACTGCTATAAGAATAGTATATATTTGACCATTTTCATTAGTCCTGGGTGATATGACAAAATAAATCAAAACAAATGTTTTTGTCCTCAAACCAGATCAAATCTTTGTCACAGTAAAACAATACAAATTTAAAACTGACATTTTGGAAAACTGCCTCATTTATGTCCTTGGAGCTATTGTTTTGGTCAAATTAACCTTATACGGTGAAATGGAAACTGAAAGTGTTTTCTTCTTTGTTGCTCTGACTGTGCAGAGGTTAGCTAGCTTGTTAGGTAAAAATTGGGGGAGATAAATGACACTTCAACTTGTCTCAAAGCTATTAATTTCCCCAATAGAGGAACTCGGAAAGGTCTCTTTTAAGGAGATGAAAGTAATCAGTTCAGCTGTTTGTGATCACAGAGTTCCTGTTGTTTATGTGGTTTTTCCTCTGCTGTTTACGTGAGTTTCTTAGTAGAAAGTAGGTGAAAACTAAATATTTAAGCCTTTTAGACCTATATTTGCTATCAGACTGTAGCAGCTTCTTCACAGTTGTGTTGTGTTTTGTGCTGTTACAAAAAAAATGTAATGACTTACTAATTTTGCATGTTGTGATGTCATCTGGATAACCTCAACACAATTTTCTCTTGTATTTTGCAATCATCAACAAAGACACATACAAAAAGGACTGTATATGTACAAATGTTGAGCAGGCTACAGATTACATCATCATCATCATCATCATCATCATTATTATTATTATCATTATTATTATTATTATTATTATTATTATCATCCTAAAGTGTCTTCTTTTGGACAGTATATAGCACTTGAACTTTTTTATTCATATATTTTTTTTCTTTGTCCAGCATCACAAAGGAGCGCACAGAGGTGATTATTCAGGGCACTGTGGCTGCAGACCCTAAAGACCCCAGCGCTGTGTGGGAGGAGTACCAATTCCTGTGTAAACCTGGGGACCTCTACAGACGCCCGTGTGTCATCTCACCGTACCACTACAGGCTCGACTGGCTCATGTGGTTTGCTGCTTTTCAGGTACAATATCTGGAACAAAACACACATTCAGTTTGGTTTGGTTTCGTTTATTTGCTGTTTGTGGTTTGAGAATCACAATAAAAAGGACAAAAAGCTCAGAGTGGATAGTAAAACATTAAAAACACACACATTGTGACACTGGGAAATAAGCTGCTTGTAGGAAGAAGGTTTTAGCGTGACGAGATGTCTTACATTTAACGGAGCGAAGCGACTACTGAGTGGACCATTGTTTTTTTATTATAGAAAAGAAAATATGAAGATGAAAAAAGCAGAACACAAGGCAAAAAACCCAAAACAAAAGGTAATCCCAAGAAAAGAACGGTTAAGGCACCTACGTTTCAAAATAATTGTCCTATTTAGTCCAGTTTCTTTAAATTTGTTCGTTTCCAGGTTGAGTCCGTGTGTGATTTTTTTATTTTTTTTTACTTTTTATTTTATTCATTGTCCGTAAATCAGTTATGTTGTTGGTCCAGTCCTTCATTCTGTCATCCATTTTTTTGTGAAAGCGTTTTTCCCGGCCGCCAAAAGCATTTTCCATAGGTATCCATCTATATTGTCCGTGGCAGGAGTGGACCACATTAGTCAAAGCTCTTCTCTCTTTGGCTGTAATGTTCCCAAACCACACACACACGGTAATACAGCCGAGAAGAAGTTCAGCAAGATCGTAGAGTTCTTTTGTGAAGTCTCTTGAGTTTCCGCACAAAGAAAAGACGCTGACGAGCCTCTTTACATTGCTACTCAGATTTTTGTTCCGGCTCAAGTAAGTAGTTGAGAGATTGTTATCTTTACTCCACTTAACAACATTCTGAACCTCTGCTCTGTAATGTGATCCATAATTTTCACCAATACTTGTATTGTCGGTATATTTGACTAATTTGAGGTTTATCTCTCTACGAGTTGAAATTACACTTACACCTCCTTAAAACTAGAAAAACATACAAAAATGTCCTCGAAATAAGTACAATTATCAAGTACAAGTGAATTTCTCTTATCAAGAATTCTTGAAATAATAATCATACTTATTTAGCGTGTATTTTGTAGAAATGACTTAAAACAAGATACAATTTTGCATTTAAGTGAATGGATCTTGGTTAGCTTTATGAAATTTGCTTGAGATTTGCATGACATTTTCACAAGCTTTATTTACTTATTAAGATCAGAATAAATACAATTTTGCCACATTTTCATACAGTTTTAAGGTGCACTTTGTACATTTTCTGCTTTGTATCCATGAAGTTGTTACTGCTTTACTATTAAACTTACTTATCTCGGATTTATTCAGTTACACATTTTTTTTTTTTTTTTTTTTTTTTTTTTTTTTTTGCATAAGAAAATACCTTGCTGCCTGGCGACATCAACAGCTTGTCTCTATGGACGTAAACCAATCGGATTTCCATGGAAACAAGCAGGCGTCGTGCCCCCAGCCAGAAAAGCTACGAAATGCACTTTTAAATTATAATTTTTAATCTCATTTCCCCTAAAAAATAATTGTAATCTGAAATACTGTGAAAAAAGGTAAAATATTTTGGGGCTACGTACTTAGAATCTAGTTGTAATAATCAAAATAAATCAATCAATTGGAATAGGGTAAAATATATATATATATGTCTATGAATTTGATATTTGTTTGCGCTCCAATTTGCTGCTGCTCATTGCCACTAGAGGGCAGCAGTTCACTTCACATAGACTTTGTACATCCTCAGTAGCTCCAATATTGTGACGTGTTGAAATAATTCAGGGTAATATTTTTGGGGAATTTTAATGACAAATTCTCTGTGTGTTTTCATCCTTGCTGTTGCAGACCTACGAGCAGAATGAGTGGGTTATCCACATAGCAGGACGTTTGCTCTCCAACGACAGCGCAGTGCTCTCTCTCATGGACCACGACCCGTTTCAAGGCAGAGCGACCCCCAGGTAAACTCCACTTCCATGAAGAGGAAACAGTGGTAGAAAGCAACAAAGTACAAAAGTAAACATACTGTACTTTTATCTGTATCTGTACTTAAGAAAACAGTGGATCCGTTTTTACTTTTTATTCATTACACAGGTATCAATACTGCATTACATTGTTTGAACTGGCCTGAAAAGTATTTTTTCTCACCATTTTAGACCTGCTTAAATAACGGAAGGGGTTTTTATTTTAGTTGTTGTTTTTTAGCACATTTATAGTGACTAATACATTTTTGTTCAAAATCAAGCTTTGAACAAAGCTAAGAAAATTTAGAAAAAATATGACCAGCTCCTGACGACCAAAGATCTGAACAATTCTTTATCAAAATCGTTTTAATAGTTCACGAATATCTGTGTGAATTACTTTAACTGTTTACTCTTGAAGTATCTTTTTACAGGTGTACTTTAATACTTTAACTTTATTAGTATAATGTACTGTATTTATTTTTTTTCTGTTTCTGTAGTTTTATTTGAGTAACAAAAATGAATACTTCTTCCACCATTGAGAGAAAATAGAAAGCCAAAAAGTAGCTGTCAGCTATGAATTGTATGTATTTCATAAACCATCAAGGCAAGAACATCCATTCATATTTAATACTATATATATACTTATCTATATATTTTTATTCCTTTGCGAACAACATTAAAAACTCTTTAAAATGCTTTGTCATTAGAATGTTAAAAATTTGACTGGATAAAATAACATAAATATGCAGGAGGCAAGTAAAAACATCACAACATTAAATTAGACAACAGCAGACACACAACTTGACATTACGAGACATTAAACATTAAACCTAATAAACAACAGATCTGTGATATTATACAGAAAACAAAAACACAAAAACAACAACTGGAGTTAAATGAGCCCAAGAAAGAAAAGCCCAAGATCATCTAATGAGTGCGCGATTGGTTTGTTTCCAATCAAATTTTAAGTTGTTTTGAATGTTTTGAGTAGTTGTGACTGTTTCTGGCAGAATATTCTATTATGTTGTGCCTCTAGTAGAGACCGTTTGGCTAAATCCAGCCCTGTGCCTTTTTACATAAACAAAAACAAAACAAAAAAACAGTTTTATTAGACTAGGGTTGCTAGATTATTAGAAAATGTCTGTTATATTTGAAATCACAATAAAATTACTCAGGGGGGAAAAAAACATAATAAACACCTGTTTTTGTAAATTAAAGCTGTTATTGCTTTGCCTGAAATGTTCCGCAGCATTAAACTCATCTGTCTGCAAAGCTATAACATCTCCATGGAGACGAGCAGGTTTAACGTTAACCGAATAGAAAATGTATTGTCCCGACCGTGTTCATCTATAGTAAGCTTTATTTTATTATTGGAAGGACATTGTTTGGCACACACAAGCAGTCGAAGGGCCAAAAATGTGCCTTTTTTTAGTCCGTTATGTGCTGTTAGAATGATGAACAGTGTTTGGCTGCTATAAAAGCTTCGGAACAGAATAAAAAGGGCGCTTGAGCTTCAATAAATCAGTATAATCCTGGCCTCTTTGACTCCCTGACACAGTAGAATACACACACGGTTCCCACAGATAAAACTGATGGACCAAATTTAAACGTGCTTGAAATATTAACCTTTTTTTTTGTACCGTGTCGATTTTTTTTTTTATTCGAGACCCCTATGACAAATTGGATATGAAAATTTTCCAAGCTGTAAAATGAGAAATGGGAAATGTGTAACTTCCATCCGTCCATCCATTTTCTGTACAATACAAATGATTTAAAATGGTTAAAACTAGCAAATCATGAAGGTTGCAAAATATCTACGCTAACCTTGTAAGTGTAGACCTATAAAAACATGTTCTAATATGTATGTAAATTTGACTATACAATAGAAAATAGAAAATTGATTACGATACCAAGGAATAGGCTTGACACACAACATTTTGATAGTATAAATATATAATTTAGAGTATAATTTTTAACACAAAATAATATTTATTTATCTGTATTACCACATGGGCTTATACTGGCTCTGATTTAAAATATTCTAAAACTGTTCAGGAAAGGTCCAATTTTGTCCACTCTTTTTGTATCAATACTTGTTCAAATAAGTATCTAGTTTTGCTATTAGTTTTAGTATTGATTAGTATCGGATTATTTATACTTTTGACAACCTGATCTTGTATTGGAGTTTATACAATTCAGAAAGCTGTGCTAATGCAACATGCAAATACATCAGGTGAACGTGTTTACAGTGGAATAACCTCTAACACAGCAAACACTGCACATTGTTTTTTTTTTTTTCTTTTTGTTCCTTCAGGTGGGTACGAGGAGAGCACTACATCTACAAGTTCAGCAGACCGGGCAGCACCAGCGCGGCTCAGGGCAAGTGGTGGATCAGGAAGCGGATCGGGCCATACTTCCCGCCGGTCGACCTGGAAGGACTCCGAGGCTACTTCCAATCACGGAACTGGCCCCACCCACATTTACGCAACCACAGGAGCTAGCCAAAACTGCCAAAATGCCAAAACTGCACGACCATGTGATCCAGTCCAAAAATGATCTGTGATTAAAGGGAAACTTGGTGGACTGAATTGTTTTAATGCACGTTCCAAATGCCAAATCATTTAGTAAAATGTCTAAATGTGAATTTTTTTTATATTAAAATAAAATAAAAACAAATGAAAACTTTCTGTAGAATTATTCTATAGGGTTTCAACAAAATGGACACATTGCGACGTCGCTGTACTTAAAGGGAGTGTATCTGATTTTTATGGTCTTAAAAAACAACTAGTTCATTTTAAACAGTTTGTAGCGATCCAAAGTTTCTTACACATTTCGAGTATTTCGAGCGCTTTACACAACTTTTAGAGCCCAGTGAAAGTTTTTATGTCACGGTAAAGCTAACAGGAGCTAGCATGCTAACAGCGTACTTCCTGGTTTTCGGGGAGAATAAAATCCTCTGTAATTAGGTAGAAATCGCACACAGTTGTCTCATTTTCTCAAGAGCTGCTGGGGGAAAAAATCAGTAGAGCCTCTTTAAAGGTGTACTGCGTAACTTTTCCTGCCACCTGCTTGTCTCTATGGACATAGCTTTGTATGGATATTTATGGCATTATAGGTACCTATTTAGCCTTAAATTCATTACATGTGTTTTTATTGCTAGAAAAACATTGATGGGTGAAATAAATTAAAAATTCTAATTTTTTGGAGTGTCTTGATAATCTTGGCTTTTTTTAATACAGTTGAAGTTAACATGACTTGAAGTTTAAGTATTAAATGTGGAAGGACTGTGAAAGTAATATGGCAAAATACATTTTGTCAGCTTGGTGAAGAAGTTACTTTTTGGGGGGGCGTTGGACAGGTAAGTGTGATAAGGGAATGACATGCAGCATACTGTCGAGAGCCAGTTTCGAACTATCGCACAGAAAGCATGTGATATCCACTCAACCACAAGCCGCACCAATTTCAATTTGAGTGAAATACTGAGACATTGTGTAAACTAAAATGTTAAAAGGAACACATCTGTGATAAATGGAGCTTGGTTTTGAATATTGATAGATGAATTTGACGAGGTACTGCAGTTTTTTGGCTGTGAGTGAAGAGGACACAAGAGAGCCATGTTACCATAGTAACATGATGAATTTGGGATTAAACTGTCATTTTTTTTCCTTTGGGAGTACACTGAGCAATTCAAAACTATGCAAATTACGAAAACAGATTTGATTGGGTAATTTATCTTTATTGCCTTTTCCTGTTCCTATTTCAGCCTGTTTGAATGTGATGGAGAATGCAATGGAAATGTCATATCAACAAAGAGAAATACTAACTATACCATTCAAAATAAACAAGGATATTACTTGAATGAGTTTGCACCTAAGTCCTGGTAAAACATTAAAATGAAGTCATTGGGGGGAATAATTAGGTTGCTTGAAATGCAGGCGCAGTATATACTACAGTAAAAAAAGAAATAACTTTAGACCACTGCCAACTGTTGAAAAAGAATAACTGTTTTTCACATTTTTAAGATGGTAAAAAATCAGGCCCGGTGCCTTAAACTAGATTGTGAATGCTTTTGGTATTAATTGTATGTCATTTATGACTTTATGTTTGATTGTTAAGTAAAGTAAGAAAATCCCACTGTAATTGGAGGTGGGATAAGAAACAACCTACATTCTGTTTACAACAGCCTCCTCAAATCTCGGTCGAAACCACAGAGCTCATTAAATGCTAAATAGCAGCTGTAAGGGCGAGGCTGGCACTGTGCCGCTGCTCCCATTACGCACTTAACATGCAGTGCGTTAAGTGACCAGGCTCTTTGGTTTGGATAATGTCGGCCATTTGTGCAGCAGCTGCACTGTTCCTTTTGTAATTAAACAGGGAGCCTTCAGTATGCCTACTTTGTCTTTAGTTATTTATCATTTTAAAACTAACTGGGACTCGACTGTCATTGCTTTCTCCATAGCGCGTTTGAGACGCACACATGTAGCTCCACTGTACAAGCCACAGTTTAAACAGACACAGACAGATCAGCAGCACAGCTGGGAGCAGACTCTGCATTCATATTCCACAGGGAGCAAAACAGTCTTTAGCAGATGAAAACAGGCCTCATAATTAATTAGAAACTGTGAAAAAGAGCGGATGAAACAAGATATGGCTGGAGCTATCGATCATTTTTTTCACATTCCATAAAACTACCGGTATGTTTCTTTTTTCAATATTAAGCTCATTAAAAAAATATTTCATAGTTCATAGCTTTTGCTTAAAATAACACATTTTGTTCTTAATTTCACTTTAGTATGTCTCCAAAACAGCAATATTTCACTTCTATAGAGATGCTTCTGACACATTTTAGAGTCTTTTAGATAATTTACTTTTCTCAATGGAGTGTTGAAGCCGGGCAAAGGGATCCATGTCTGTCTTCCACAGAAACTTCACAACAAGAAAAGAAAAAAAAAAAACAGCATTGCATTAATTTTTTCTGTAAGAATCTTTATAAATGTCACTTAAGATGAGAAACATCTACACATCTTTGTAAGTTGAGGCCAGTGATGGTTTACCGTGTGTTGTGTCTTGAGCGCTGTAACTCTGTAGCTCTGCAAACTCCCCACAGAAAGGCCCCACACCCACTGGGTATTGATCCCAGGGCCTTCTTAATGAAGCAAGCGCGCACACCTCTGTGCTAATGTGTTGCAATACTATACTGACATTGTCCAGTTGGACTATCTGCTTGGATAAAGCGTCTCATAGACGTTTAGGGCCTAGTAGGCCCTTGTTTTTTTCACGGTTAAGAAGCAGATAATTAAGTGTCATCCAGTTTTTTTATATCCTTCACACAAGCACTAAATCTGTCTACTTGATTGGTCTGATCGGGTTTCATTGATAAATACAGCTGTGTGTCATCTGCATAGCAGTGGAAATTGCTTTTTTGCCATGGTTTCTGTTAATGTCACCTAAAGGCAGCATATAAAGAGTAAACAGAATTGGACCGAGTACTGAACCCTGTGGAACACCGTAAGTTACTTTAGAACAGGGTGAGGAACTCTGGTTTACATCAACAAACTGGTACCTATCCGATAGGTAGGATTTAAACCAGCTGAGGGCTGTCCCTCTGACACCGACATCACATTCTAACCTCTGGAGTAGAATGTTGTGGTCGATGGTGTCGAACGCTGCACTGAGGTCCAAAAGAACCAGGATTGAGACCTGTCCATTGTCAGCAGCCTATAACAAATCATTTGTGACTTTAACGAGTGCAGTTTCATTGCTGTAGTGGGCTCTGAACCCTGACTGGAAAACTTCAAATAAATTATTGTCCTGTAGGTGGTGATGAAGGTGTTTAACTACAACTCTTTCAAGGATTTTGGAGACAAAGGGGAGCTTTGAAATAGGACGGTAGTTTTCCAACAGGTCAGGATCAAGATTAGGCTTTGTCAAAAGTAGTTTAATGACTGCATGTTTGAAGGACTGTGAAACATTACTGCTTTATAATGAGGTATTTATTATATTAAAATTGAATTTATGATTAGGAGGAGAATGTCTTTGAGGAGTCTACTTGGAATTGGGTCTAGGATACAAGATGATGTTTACTAATAATAAATAGAATAAATAGCTGAACACCTTTTTGACTCTGTGTGACTGTCGTTTATAAAAGCCCTAAATCTCAATTGATGAATACTTTATCTGGTGTTCAGCAACCTTGATAAATAATCAGGCAAAATGCCAATGAGACCCTTATAAACAAACAAAAGCAGTGCCGTTCTCTTCTTGCATGTGAGTTTTTTTATCCTTGTCCTGGAATGAATCTTAATGCTGAATGATAAACTGAATTCAAAGGTTTCAAGACTGTTGCTATAGAATGCACATATATAATATCACCATAATCCAGAATTGAGAGAAATGTAGCCTGGATTATGATACAATTACAAGGAATGCACTTTTTATTTCTAAAGAAGAATGACAATCTGACTTTAAGATTATTTGTCTGCTCTTCTAGGTGTTTGTTGAAGAAGAGTTTATCATCGATCCAGATTATTTAAGTATTTGTAATGGGGTACTTGTTCAATCACATTACCATCAAGCGTAAGAATACATACATTTTTTGTGTCACTAGAGTGCCTTTTGGAAAACAGCATACATTTTGTTTTATTTCAATTCATAAACAGTTTTAAATCAACACAGTTTTACAAGATAGAGAGAAAAATCACTTGGATATTCTGAATCACAAAGGCACCCTAGCATATAGAATCACATAATCTGTATACAAGTGGATGCTATTGTGTTTTAGATTTTGCCCAATTGAGTTTATGTAAATTGTAAATTCCAAGGACGGACCCTTGAGGAACACCTTTTGTTAAAATAAGAACATTCAGATTGCAAGCCATCAGCAGAAACAGTTTGAGGTCTATTTATGAAGTAATCTGCAAACCACTTTTCAGAGTTTTTATCAAACCCAATTGCATCCAGATGATCCAAGAGAACACAGTGATCAACAGAATCAAAAGCATTTGACAAATCAACAAAAACAGCAGCACATTCTTCATGATTATCCAACACAATAGCAATTTAATTTATAACTTTGGTAGCAGCTGTGATAGTACTATGCCCTGGTCTAAATCCAGACTGGTAGCTATTTATTATTTGGACACGGGATGCTGGGATCAAGTCCCTATGAACGCTGTTTATTCTGTTTTATTCTGTTTTATTCTGTTTTTACCACTGTAGCGAGGACTGCTGTTGTGATTTTGGGTGTTATAAAAATAAAGTGAATCAAATTGAATTGAATTGAATTGAATTAAAATGTAATATTTGGTTAAGAAAGCACGCACCTGGTTACATATTAGCTTCCCCAAGAGTTTCACTAAGCAGGATGGTTTTGAGATTAGATGGAAATTATTGAAATAATTTTTCTGTCCTCCTTTATGCAAAGGGAGAACAAAAGGGGATACTTTCAGTTTGAATTGTGAGATTAAATTTATGAGCTATACAATTTACGATTAGTAGAGCTGATAACAAGAGCAACCTAGGCTTGAAGGTGTCAGCTCCAGTGGACTTTTTGGGATTTATATAGAGCAACATTTTTAATACTGTACCTCATACTGTGTAAAGGGCTTAAGGGAAAATACCTGATCATCGGCCCTATTCTCATGTATTGGGACAACAGCAATAGATGGAGCAGCAGCATCAAAAGATATGTCCAATGTCAGCAAAATGCTGCTTAAAATGCATCACAAATATATTTTTTCATTTTCAGGCTAATTGAATCTTTGATCTTTTCAATTTGGTAAAGAGGGAACAGAATTTTGCGATAAGGATTTTGCAAAATTTAGCAGAATTGTCCTTTGATTCAGTGAAAGTATTAACGTAGTAAGATGCTTTGGCTTCATGGATATTAGAAGCATATTTATTGCATCTGTGACAAAACTGCTGCCAATCTGCTGCTGATTTGGTTGCCTTGGCTTCTGCCCAGGCTTTGTCACGCTCTCGAGATAATGCTGCGATGTCTGGACAAAACCAGCGATTGTTCTTATTTTTGACCCTGACTCTTGTAAGAGGGGCATGTTTATCAGTAATATGAAAAAGAGAAAATATGAAAAAGTCCAGTGCTGTGTTGGGTTCTGGAATACTAGTGGTAAAACCAATGTCACTACAGTACACATCAGACAGAAATGTTTGCTTCATTAAAATGCTTTTAACCTGCTTGACCTTTTGACAGTTATACTTGATTTGGATTTAATCATTCTGTGTTCCGTACACCCCCAATAGGATAGTTTGAGGTTTGTTGCTTGAAATAATGTCAAACGTAATTTTAAGGGTAGGTCGTGTGGAAGCAGTAATACGTTCTGTGAGGTTTATCTCATTACAATAGATTATTAGACTGTCAGAATTTTTGGACAACCAATCGGTATTCATGTCACATAGTAAATCAGAATGATCAAAAGTGGAAAGGAAGGTGAAGAAGTCCTCTAGCTCACCTACAGCTGCAGACGGGGGATGATAAAAACCTACTACTATTATTTTCCCAGTATTATTTTTACACAAACTCACCTCAAGGGCTATGTATTCAAAACTATTTGGAGACTTTGATATTTAAAGATACAGTGAAACAAATATTTTATAAATATTGCTATTCCACCTCAAAAACAAAAATTATTGAAATTGTCCAAATAAATGTCAGCATCTGAGATTTTGGAAGTTTGAGATAATACAATTAAATCAGGATTTGCTTGTTTTGCCCACACTCTAATAAAATCAGTTTTAGATTTAATACTTTGCACATTCATGTGAATAATTCGAAATAATTTTCTTGGATTTTTATGTTGATTTATTTTAATCCGTGTTATGAACATTATCTAATTGAATATTTGTCATGGAAAGGCTTTTTGTAGGTTTGATGTTGATTAAATATGGTTTGTTATTATGGCAGCCTGCTTTGAATCTATGCCTTTTATTATTCACTACATAACTGTGAGGCTTGTAATCATCAGCTGATTCCTGTCCCGTTTGAATAGGGGCAGTAGAGTATTGGTGGAGGTCCTGACACCATTATTCTCCTCGTGATCCTGACTGGCATCTTCAAAGGGCTATTTGAAATGACCTGAATGTCACACATTGACTGCTGCAGAAGCAAGCGTGAGGTCAGTGTTAAAAGAGAGAAGATGAGATCCATATATATTTGGAGGAAGGGGCGATCACGTATATCCCAAGCGCTCCCACCAGAACTCGAAAAAAATTTATTTAACCCACGCACACAATTTTTGACGGTAGCATAAGGGTCAAACAGTTCAAATTCCAGCAAAATTGTCCTGAAGCATTCAGCTTTGGGTCAATCCACAAACAGCTGATGAACATCTCTTTTTTATATATATATATATATATATATATATATATATATATATATATATATATATATATATATATAATATATATATATTATATATATATATATATATATATTATATATATATATATATATATATAAAAATGGACAATCTGATGATACATCTCTAGATTTAATATTGCAAATGATCACAGATTACTGCAGCATATTTCTATCCACATTTCTGCACAATTCTTTTAGAAGAAAATGAGGTCAGACAAACGTTTTGACAGAACTGAAAGCACAGAGAGGCAGCAGAGGCTGAGGCTCCACTGAGAAACACTGACAGGATTTGGACAAAAGTCAGCAGCAGCATTGAACAGCAGGTTAGACACAACTGTGACACAAGTTTTTCTTATAATAAACAAGTGTAGTAGCCTGCAATCATAATTTATGATTAAAGGTGCACAATATCACCTTTAATGGGTGGAGGCAGACAGACTAGTTACTACATATCTGGCCGAAAATACAGTCATGGTCACAGTAAGCTGTATTGTTATTATGGCATTGTTTGTACCCGTATTATACAAAATCAGTAGTAGTCATTAGTATGTAATTATAAAAATGCATTAAAATTCACCAAAATGCATGAAATTACAACTGTTTTAAAGAAAGAAAGAAAAAAAACACTAGTAATTTCCAAACACCTCCGAGTGCCCTTGTAAAATAAATAAATACATTGCCCAGTAGGGGGACCTAGAGTAATTACTTGTATATACTATATTGCATATCATATCTAAAATGCCTCAGAATACAGGTAATGATATGATTTTCTTCAAAACTTCTTGATGGAGGACCACCAGACACCCTTCAAAATTGTGATTCATTTGAGATAAAAAAATCTTCTGAAGTAGTCACTTTAAGACAGAATTCGAAGCCATACGCATATTTATACTTTTGACGGGGGGGTATGGGGGTACCACTGAGCGTTTTCCACTTATGGCGCCCAAATGGGTAGCAGCAACTCTGGGCTGGGAGAGCACAATAGGGTAGAATAGATCGACCCAAAACTTGGCTACCAGGTTAATCTGTGCATAATTCTAGCTAACTAAGGTCTGTCAAAATTCTAGCTCAATTGAAAATGACTTCCGGAAATGTTTATTTGTCTTTAATTTCAAAAACGAAATCCAGATGACTACCTTTTGAACCTTGTTGGATTAAAAGTTGTTAAGGAATACCACAAAGTATTGAATAAGGTGTTTTTACTTTATTAAGGCACACTGCAAAAACTCCTCATTAGCTCCCCCTGCGGCTCCATAGTAAAAATTCAAAAACATTTTCTGTTGCCAAATATTTTTCAAAGACACAAGGTTTCTGGCCAGATACAGCAGGGTGAGAAGACGGACACTTCAAACACCCTAAAAATACATATTCAACCATCACAGGGACTTACAAAGACATTTAATAAAGAACAATTTTTACTTTAGTTTCTTTAAAAAAAGAATTGAAAATAAATCGTGTACTAAAATCAGAAAATCACCACAATAACAACAAATCAAAATTATGAACGTCCAACCATTCTACAACAAAGTCCATGCTTGCTCTACAATTACTGACAACTTTACGTACCCGTGCGCCCCAACAAACAACTCATGCTGTCCAATCAGGGCGCCTGTGGGTAGGCTCCATTATCACCCCCGGCAACTAATGGCTATGGACTCTCCTGTCATTTCTGCCGCTCATTGCTTTCCACAATGCACAGCAAGCACAGCATGGGCGTTTTTTAATAGACCCGCCGTATCTGCATCCTCGCCTTCGGAAAGCAAACAGATTTCCCCATGGAATCGCTTTCGGTAGCTTTCTCTACGCTTTTATGTTTCTTTGATGGAGCTAAATTACAGATGGCAAACGGCATGATTAACATACTGTATGAGTTTTGATTGTGTGAAAGATTGGGAACGTATAGTTTGTCTAGTAGTTTAAAGAAGGAATGAGAGCGGAGAACAGCAGTCCAAAACATGGGATGAAAAATAGATTTAATCACAGCTTGCGTTCAATTGCTAATAGTAGTCTGGCTGCTACATGCTATGGATGTCAGTTGTGATGTACAGCTCGTGGGTGGTGGTTAATGGAGCGTGTTTTTTTGGTTACATTTGATTTGTTTTTGTTTTTAGATCGCATATATTTTGTTAATCTTTATCAGCTGCAAGAAATAGCAAGATGGGGCCTTTAAGTGGGGTTTGCATGTTCTTCCTGTGCAGTGGTGGAAAGTAACAAAGTACAAAAGTAAAATTATTGTTCTTAAGTAAATTTTTTAGGTATCTTCACATTACTTAAGTAGTTTTGCATTCGATACTTTTTACATTTACTTCACCACATTTGAGAGCAGGATCTGTACTTTCTATTGCACTACGTTTTTAAGTACTTTTCTTATGTTTTTAAGGATATTTATGGTGACAACTTTCCTGAAGGTTTTAAGTTCAAGTCTTTGAGAAAACAAAAAATATCAATAAAATGTACCTGGAAAATTAAATTATTGAGTCAGTGACCTCGGCACATTTCTGATTGTTAAATATGTTTCAAAATCTGTGTGAAATACTTTTACTTTGGTAAATTATTTTAAGAGGTACTTTTACTCCTTAGTAAGTAACACAATTGAAGAGTTCATCCATCACTATCCCTGTGTCTTCTTGGTGCTCCAGTTCATGCACAGAAATCCTCCAGGTTGGTACTCCTGACCAAGATAGTTTGGAGACCCCTACGGATGCCCAAGTACAGGTCAAATGCAGTAGATTAGTTTGACTATGTGGACAACAAAGTGTACTGCAAGGAATATCTTCAGTAGGCTAAATGTTTGGATTCTGAATTTGAACTACGCCAAGACATGTCACATATTCTTTACGGTATCTCCTGTGCTCTACTGGCTGTACTAGTCTGCAGGGTACTTTTAAATATACAAAAATATACAAATATAACTAGATTAAAGGTGAACAACTAGGTGATTTGTCTAGTGGGAGGTCTGCCACCTTCTGGTCTAAATGATGTTGTTGCTTTGCCTGAAAAGTCATGATGAACTATGTATTTAAGACAAAGCAGTGGACCAAAACTGCTTCGCACGAAATAACATCAGTTGTTGTAAATATTTATTACATTTTTAGGCCCAGATTTTAATGGAAAAATGAATTCCAGATGTCACATAACTTGTGTGCAGTTTAAATTTCAAAAAATTTTTCAAAAACCAAGAGCAGTTGAAAAATCACTAAACAGCCATTATAATCAATAGCACATAATAATAATAATAGTAAAAGGGATGACATCATCATTTAACAATCCCATAGCACCAATATGGCATTATTCTGCCTATTACAAGGTGGAGTACCAATTTAATTAGATAATTACATTTCAGATTTCTCCAAAAATATTTTTTTTCAGGTTTATAATTTTACTTACTCTAAAGCACTTTGAAGAAATCCATGTCATTAGAGCTCCGCCAAGTGCTGTTCCAGTTCACCCAAAGCCCTCACGTCCTCCGGAGCTCCACTCGTCCATTTGGCCTATTTACCAAGGATGCACCTGTGGACCTGATTACGGCATGTCAATCCATCTCTGTTTGATCAAATAAAAAATAAATAATGTATTAATTTATTGCTCAAAAATACCTTGGAAAAAAATGGTTCGAAATTCAGGTCAAAATACAGCAGTTGCCTCAGAATTGTAAATGCCTCTGGATAGATGCTGAAAAACAAGTTGACCACATTTTACACTTTTGTTACTATGGAAATAGCCTGGATGATGGAACAATAACACCAACAAGTTATCAAAATAGTGGCTCTCATTGTTTTACTGTATATATTAACTGGTCCAGCTATTCATTATTTAATTTTTTTTCAAGGGCATTTTACAATAGATCAGGCAACCATTTCAACACTGCTTTGTGAATTGAATTTATCTAACTCAAGGCGCATTTCTTGTGACTTGAGTAGGATGCGGAGCAGATCAGGACAATGAGCTCATCCTTTGAATCGGCAGTCAGCAGAGACACTATTCAGGGAGACTTTCACTGCAAGACGTACAGTGTATTTATAATGCATTAGTCATATGTTGTTACAAACTATACGAGAACATTGCAAGCATATTCACTGTACAAGGTTACAAGAGCATTCAATTCAAAATACTTCAGTAAATGGGTAACAGAGAACGGATTAGTTACGCTCTCTGGATTATCTGATGCTGAATCATTACAGTGTTCTCAAATAGAAAGCTTATACAAAAGTAATAGATAGTTTTAGAAAGAAATATATCTATGAGGTTGCCAGTTCAGATAATCTTCCGTCATTGTGTCCTTGGGTAAAACAGACTGTAGATGAGGTTTGGCTGCCACATCAACAAATAACACATTTGCCTTAGGCCAGCTGTGGTTTTTAGAAGTTTAATCTGCTATCAAGGTTACTGAGGAGAATGTAAAAAATGAATGAAGGGACAAGAGCTAAGCAAAACTTGATTTTTGTAAGAAAGGTATTAATGGGTATTGATACTAGGCTTCTGCTGCTACTGTGACAATAGGCTGTCCAATAATTATCTACCGTAGGTGGGTATAGTAGCCAAACATTTTCTCAAAAAGCACTAACTAGTGGTCCAAAATGAGTATTCAAGTAAGATTAACCTATTTGGAGTAGTGGAACATTACATCACTAAATAGTATAATCTCCCCGGAGACAAACAGGTGTCGAAAGTATACAAAGTACCCCTTGGCTTTAAGTACGAGTAACCTTCAAATAATAAAGTACAAGTAAAAAAGTTGCATTATAATACAATATAACCAGAGTATCAGCTTTTTTGACTAAACTGACTAAAGTCAGGACTAAAGCAGCTGATAAACTTTCACTAATGTTAACTGAATACTATTTTTTAAATTGTCAAAATAAAATGAACTTCTAAACACAAAACAAAACGAGGATTAAAACAACTGTTAAAAGCTATTTTCTAATTGCCAAAATAAAATAAAATTGGAACTGACCAACTATTTTTTAGACCTTTTTAGACCTCTTTAGAACATTAAAATCTTCCCAGTGGTCTTCACTGCTCAGTCGAGACTGTCTGAAGCCTGATCTCAAGGTTTTTGAGTCTGATTTTGGGTTCACATAAGCCTCAATTATTCCATCTCCTTCAGTTCATGACGAGGCACCTCCAGATGACCATCTTTTTTGAAAGCCCTCCAACACTGGTCAGAGCTTCAGTTTTTCACTTTATACCAGCAGATTTGAAAATGTTTCTGAGTCGACCGAAATCCAAAAGCCTTCCCACACTCTTCACAGACAAATGGCTTTACTCTGGTGTGGACTCTCATGTTTGATGTTTGGTTGCTTGAGTAAGAAAATGCTTTCTCTCAAGCATCACATCCAAATCGCTTTTCTCCAGTGGAGATTCTTAAGTGACATTTGTATGCAGAAAACTCAGCAAATCTCTTCCCACACTGGCCACAGCGGTTTTTGATGTTCTAAAAGTCCTCTCACACTGGTCACATTCATGCTACTTCTCAGCGGACATGCTGGTGTACTGAGAGCATCTGTTTGGTCTCGAAGGTTGTTCCACACTGGTCACAGTCAAACGACCTCTCTCCAGTATGGATCCTCTCGTGTCCTTTGAAAGCGTTCCCTTGGCCAAACTTCTTACCAGATACATCACAGCTGTAAGGTTTTTCTCCAGTGTGGATTTTTATGTGGCTCTTATTTCTGCTGTTTTGAAAGTATTCTCACATTTGTCACACTTGTACAGCCTTTGTCTGATGTGGATTCTCATGTGAACTTGAGCCAGAACAATGTACATTCTTTACCACAATGGTCACTTTCAAATGATTTCTCTCCAGTGTGGACTCTCACTCTCGTTGGTTGATTATGTAAATACCTTCTCACAAACATCACAGCTGAATGGCATTTCTCCAGAGTCGGTTCTGGTGTTGCTTTTGAGATTACTTGTGCTAGAAAGACTCTCAGCACACAGGTCACACTCGTATGGTCATTCTCCTGTGTGAGTTCTGTAGTGTTGTTTGAAGCTGGAAGCACACTAGTCACAGGTGGAAACCCCATTCTGCTGATGGACTTTGTAGATACCATAAACACAGAAAAAGAAAAACAACTTTAAAGGAACACTGAACACTGTTGTGCTGATTTCTTTATTACTGTTGAAAATTGTGTTGTTATGGAATAAAATAGCAAGTCTCAGTGAATAACAAAAACCAGGTCCTCCACCAGTTTGTTGGTAAATTAGATTAAATTAAATTAAATTCATTTTTGTCATAACTGCAGTTGCCTCGAAGGGCAACAGGAGGAGAACCAGTTCTTGAAAGCAGATGAAAAACCATTCATCCGGAGGAGAGACCACTCCTCCAGGCATTTGAGGGGCATCTGGATCCACAGTTCATCGATGTGCCTGTTCCACTCCCCAGGGGGAAGAGAAAGAAGAAGAAGAAAAATATGTGAACAGCAAAGAATTTTTCTAATTTTAGCTAAATTACGCAGATGGAAATACGCTGCTTTACAGGGTTGCTTTAAATGTGCTTTGAACGAAAGCTTCTTGTCAAATAAGTCTCCAAGGTTTCATACAGTAGAACTGGAGGCTACACTGACATTGTCCAGGTGTGACTATCAGCTCAGATAAAGCGTCTTGCAGACATTTACGGTCTGAAAAGACATCTAGTATTATTTTTGTTAACTTAAATTTGAATAGTATCTGGCTTAGGCTCTAATTTTCTAACTCGTGAATGCAGCTCGTCATTGTACCATGGGGAGCCATGTTTTGGCCAAATGACCTTCTGGTTTAGCTGAGGTGCAACATCAAGATCAGACTTCAGAGAGTTGACAAATTGATCACTTACACTGGGACTAAAGCTGTTCTCTGCAGGATCACATGACATATCACTGAATATTGAATAAACTGAAAAGTAATTCGGAAATGTTCTAACAATATAGGGCTTTGAGGGAAGACAATTAGGTCAATAATCTCTAGTCCATATGTTAGGGCAAGATCCAGAGTGTGCTTGTGACTGTGTGTCGGTTTATTTACATTCTGAGTAAAGCCAATGCTATCTAACAGGGCCTTGAAGGCATTACTGGGGGAGTTATCATATACGTTCATGTGGATATTGAAATCTCCAGCTGTCACTCTTTTATCCCAGTCTAACACTAATCAGAATCAGAATCAGAATAATATATATAACAGAATAACAGAATAAGATTCTGATAATATCAGAAGAAAAGGTTTATTGCCATTGTCAATGACCAGAATTCACAAACATAGGAACTTGTTTAGGCATTTAGGTGCAACATAAAACACTGATCAATAATAAAAACAACATAAATGAAATCAAAAGGGCATGCATTAAGAAACAATTTAAGATCACAATAGTATAAAATAAAAATAGGCTTACTATATACACAGAATTTACAGTTAAATTTAGAGTTGTGAGTGCAGAAAGTGAGTGATTGCTTGAATTGTAGTTAAAGTGACAGGTGTTTAAGAAGTGTTCATGAGACCAACGGCAGAGGGAAAGAAACTATTCTTGAGGCGGAAGGTTCTGGTCCGGATGGACTGTAGCGTCCTACCTGAGGGGAGTGGCTCAAATAGTCCATGTCCAGGGTGAGAAGGGTCAACTGTGCCAGAGCCCTGGAGACACACAGGTCCTGTAGAGATGGAAGTCTGCAGCCGATCACCTTCTCAGCAAAACACACAATGCGCTGAAGTCTCTGTTTGTCCCTGACTGTGGCTCCAGCGTACCACACGGTGATGGTGGAGGTGAGGATGGACTCAATGATGGCCGTGTAAAACTGTACAAGCTCCTATAGACTTGTAGACTTATCCCCGTCCGAGATAAGCCTGATGAGGGCGGTGTCGTCCGCAAACTTGCTCAGTTTTACGGAGTTGTGGCTGGAGGTGCAGCAGTTTGTGTACAGGGAGAAGAGCAGAAGAGAAAGTACACCGCCCTGTTGAGATCATCTGCTGATAGTCCGAGTGTCTAGGACATTCTTGCCCAGCTGCACGCACTGCCTCCAATCCATCAGGAAGTCAGTGATCACCTGCAGGTGGAGTCAGGCATGTTGAGCTGGGAGGGCTTGTTCTGGAGCAGAGCAGGGAGGATGGTGTTGAATGCAGTCACAAAACAGGATCCTGGCATAAATTTTATATAAAGTCAGAGAACTCTGTTAAAAACTGAATAGGGACAGGGTCTGTAAATTATGAATAAAACTCCTTTTTGGTTTCTCCAATTTGGACTGTGATTGATAAAACAAGGCTTTCAAATGAGCGAAATGCTTTGTTCATTTTAGAACTCAAGAGTAGACTTAAGTGTGAGATCACTGCCACACCACCATCTCGGCCTGTGCTCCTGGCGGTCTGAAAGTTAACATGAGTGGGTGGAGTGGACTCATTTAATTTTACATAATCATCTTGCTGAAGCCAAATTTCAGTTGCAGCCAGAAGATCTATGTTATAATCACTAATTAATTAATTAACTAAAAGCAATTAGGAGGGAATTGACCTAATGTTTAGCAGTCCACATTTTACATGTTTACATGCTTTGTTTATTTGTGTCATTTGTGAGTGTTACTTACTAAGTCATTTGGTCTGACGCCTGAAATAGCTTTTCTGAGATTAGACTTTTTGTCATTATTTGCACAAACACAGTCTCTATCTGCCTTGAGTCTGAACGCTTGATTTGTGACAGAGCGGACGAGACCTCAGTGACAGAAGAGTCTTACACTGTTTTGCGTCCGGGGCTTATCCCTGGGTTGTCACTTTAGACAACTAAGGCTATCGGTCAAATTCCGAACTAAACTGGACGTACCCTGCGAAGTTGGATGGATGCCATCCCTGCGTATGAGCCTGGGCTTTCCCTAAAATGCAATCGAGTTGTCAACAAAGACTACAGGTACATTGTTTTGACAGCACCAAGTAGATAACCAGCGATTGAATGCTGAAAAGCGGCTGTACAGTTCAGCATTGATCCGATTGGGCGGGGGACCAGAAAATATTACGGCCTCTGACATTGACAATTCTGACATTGCCAATTCACATATTGTATTGTACACAGAAGAAATGTCCACATCAACACATTGTCACATTGAAGGCTGCCTGGTGCCATTTTGAATGTCGTGCAGTTTGTGCGTAATTAGCATGGTAATTGGCATATGGCCACTACATAAATACTACAATGCAAGAAACTGTTTCACTAATAATAATGTGACTGAAGGTGTTTAACACAAGTACAAAATACATACCGGCAATGCCACTTCAAAATAAAGACATCTATGGTCTATTAACCACCATTGCTAAACTTTATGCTGAAATGCCTGCTGCTTTCATGGTTTACTGTTCAATAAACTTGTTCAATAAAGTTCTATTCAAAGCAACAGCCTGTCCACTATGACCTTGTATACAAGCACAACTTAATCAAATCAAAGAAAGGGTTAATGTTTTGTTTTAATTCTTATTCAAGTAAGAAGAAACTACTTGAATGAGAAACGTTTTCACTCTTTAAACTTTTTGTCCAGTTGAAAGCATTCAATTGTCTTTTGCTATTCAACCAAAAAATATTTGGGAATACCGGTAGTTCAATGAGATTATTTGGTCTTCTGATAATTTATTCTTAGAGATTTTTTTTTGTTCATATAGTTTCAACTGCTCACTCAGTCATCTTCAGAGAGGTCACGTGATGTTGCTGACATGTTTTATCAGTAGATTTACACGGCTGGGACTATAAACGGGGACAAGGGGCCCATTTTACTCTCCCACACCTGGGATACTTTCCTAAAGAAATCAGACTGCAGATGGCGCTGTCGTCCTGTCTCTACTGTTAGGAAGACCTCTCTTAAACCTGTATAAATAGGTCCTCTTCATGGCTTCTCGTTTCATTCATTCTCTTTCTTTTTTTTTCAAATTTATAAACATATAAAAACAAACACAAAGAACAAGAACAAGACCAGAGAGAAAAGACTCATGACACACAGAACCAAAGAAAACGTCCCAATTGTCCATAGTCTGTCGAATTTCTGTTTTCAAATTAAGTCTGACAGTACTCCTCTCCATTTTACAAATGTCCAAAGTAATGTCTGTCCAGTCCCTGATTGTCGGTGTAATTTGTGTCATCCATTTTTTTGTGATGGCCTTTTTCGCCGATGCCAAGAGTATGTTCCAGAGGTAACTGTTTATTGTGTCCATGGCAGGAGTCCTCAGACCCAAGTACATAGTTCCAAAATTTAGTGAAATGGCAATGTCAAAAACTGTGTGTATTTCCCTGTTAATAACGGGCACTTTGACATGGTGTTATGAAAAAATGTGACATATTCTTCCAACAAAACTCTCTCCAAACATGTGATTTTGTAGTCCTCCACAGGGATGTACAAACAGCTTCCCACACTTTGTCTGTCAAAACAAGACCACTCTCTTTCCCATTTGTTTTTAATATATTTAGTAGCGTAGCTGTCCAGATTAGAAATGCATTGATATAATTTAGATATAATTCACCTTGAAAGTTCAGATTTTTAAGCCTTGATAAAATCTCAGTCAGAGGGCTACAATGGTCATTACCTTGTTAAATATCTTGGTTATAGCAACTTCTTATTTATAAAAACCTATAAAAGTCCTGTTTCTCCAAGCCAAAGGATTCCTTCAACATATCAAAGCTTTTCATTTGTATTTCATTCATTCTCTGTGGGAATTAGCACAGTCTTGCTCGTATAAATCAAAATAAAAAAGATCTGACGGCAGAAAGCGAGTTTACAGATGGATAATCACTGGCAGCATGATAAGACTTCTACTTACATGTATATATGTCACCAGAGGAAACCTACATGTTTAGGCAAGGCAAGTTAATTTGTAGAGCACAATTCGTACACAAGGATATTCAAAGAGCTTCACACAACAGGAAACAGTTCACAAAGAAATGACAGAAATCACAAGAATTTGAAACATTTATAAAAGTACATATTTTTGACACAAAGCTAAAGGCTAACGTATATTAAGTTAAATATAAACAGACAAACTAGACATTATTGAAAAAATGTACTGATGCCCCCAGGTGAAGTATTTATATGGTACGTTAAAGCCTTAACATGCTCACTGTAATAATCCATCTGTAACTCGCTCTCCGCTTTGTGTTCAATAATTATCAATTGATTTTAGTGAGACTCGGTTAATTCCCCATAAGGAATGAATGGAGCAGGAAGTGGAGCTCCGCAGTTTTAAAGTAACCATAACTGGCTGCTCAGTTTTGTGAAAAGGGAAAATTAGCTGACAAGACATATCGCAACAAGAAGATTGTGAGTGAGTAAGGTTTGGAAGTTTTTGATTTATAATTTGAAGTACTTGGAAGGAAGAAACATTAAATAATGCACAAAATCAGAAATTTTCAAGAGATAGACCCACCAAAAAAGAAAAAACTAAAGTAGCAGTGCAAGGAGTACAAATGTTCAAATAATTTAATAAAGCACTGTAAACTGTTAAACTATATTACTCAAGTAGGAATAAAAGTGTGTTGTCTGAAAACTACATGAGATGTAAAATTTTATTAAAAGGTTACTTTATTATCAGTTCTTTAGGTCTCAGCTTACAAATCACCAGCAAATATGAGTCAATGTCTCCTTTACTTTTCTATTTCAAAGTCAAAACAAACATGTTTTTTTGCAAGTTGTTTTCCAAAAAGTTTTGGTTTGGCTTGGTCCACCTTCACGATGAATCCTTGGGCTATGGACTTCCATTAGCACTTAGCGTTTAGTTCTCTCTCAAGGACTTGAAAGCCTCATGCAAATATCCTTTACCCTGGAGTACTGCATTACACCGTTTATATGGACTGACACATGGCCCTTCAACCTATGGGGACGTGAATGGTGAGAAAGTGTGTACAAATACTGAATAGTTTCAGCTTGAATAGCTTTGAACTTGTTGTGTCTGTAGGGAACATTTTGACACATGAAAATTCACAGCTCGAGTGTCTTGTTTGATGTGCTCCAAAGAAAATCCTGACCTGTTTCCTGCTAGTTTAAATTCAAACTGTGGTTATTAGAGCCTTGCATAGTCAGGTACAGAAGCAGCAGCCTCATTAAAATGACTGCAGTGGGCTACCATGGGCTCCTTTTCTTCGTTACAGGAGAACAATGGATTGGTTCGACTCCTGGAAAGAAGCAATGAGCAATAGCTGCGAGGAGGCCATTTGTCAAGGCTTCCTCTGCTGTTTTCACATTTGCTGTGCACTAGTAGCTCAGAATCAGAATCAGAATCAGAAAGAGTTTATTGCCATTGTCAATGAACAAAATTCACAAACATAGGAACTTGTCTCGGCCTTAAGGTGCAACATAAAACACTGAGCAATAATGAGCAATAGCAATGGCTGTATATAAAATAAATTATAATGATAATTCGTAGCACAAAATTATGATAAGAAAACAATTAGAAAATGTGTGTTCTGTCAATGTAAGCTTTACTAAATTATCGGGCAGTGTAGTTTGGTTATTTTAAGTGAAGGAGTAGGACAACAACTCATGCTTGCCTGATGTGACCAAAATATCACCTATATCATACCTGATATGGGTAATATGACCAAAATAAAAATAAATCTTTAGTTTAGTGTAGTTTAAAGGAGACATATGCTTTATTTGTATTGCCATTGGCCTTTTAAGTGCCTATGACAGGTTGTGTGACTCATTGAACTAAAATGCAGTTAAGTTTTGGATGGCACTTACCGTATTTTGCGGGCTATAAGCCGCTACTTTTGTCAGATGTTTTGAGCCATGCGGCTTATTTAGAGGCTGCGGCTTTTCTGTGGTTTTTTTCTTTCACCGCTAGGGGCGAACTAAAACTAACCGGAATTAGAATCAAAACTACAGAAAAGTTAAGCAAAGAAGCAGATGTTGCTTTTTTATTCAGCTAGCAAATAGAACACGGACGACAAATTACCAACTATAAATTATTTTCAAATTCTCGCATCATTATGGAACCCAAACGAAGAAGTTCGTACGAAGCAAGTTTTAAGCTGAAGGCCATCGATCTTGCTAGGAAACCGCGCGGCTGCACCCAAGCTTAACATCAATGAATGTACGGTGAGACGCTGGGGACAGCGGGACGAGCTCATGCCATGCCAAAAGTCAAGGAAAGAGTTCTGCCGCCTATACAAAAGGTGCGGCCTATGTATTGTTTTATTATCGTTTTTTTAAAAATAGAGCAAATGCGGCTTATATAGGGGAGCGGCTAAAAGTCCGGAAAATACGGTAATCATCTGCTTCTCAACCCTGAAAAAACCTAGTCATTGTACTAAGCATTAAACGTCTATGAGACTCTTTATCTGAGCAGACAGTCACATTGGACAATAGCAGTGTAGCCTCCAGTTCTACTGTAAGAAACTTTGGGTCTCATTCAAAGCGCATGTAAATCAAGCCAGTAAGACAGCCTATTTCCATCTGCGCAATAGCTAAAATCAGAAAAATCTTGCCTAAAAGCGATACTTATCCATACATTTGTAACATCTAGATTAGACTACTGTAGCTCCCTGCTCATAGCGTGTCCTAAAAGCTCCATAAAAGGCTTTCAACTGGTTCAAAATGCCGCAGCAAGATTACTTACAGGAAGTAAAAGAAGAGAGCACATTACGCCGGTGCTCGAGTCTCTTCACTGGCTCCCTGTTGAGTTTAGAATCAAATTTAAAATTCTACTCCTGACTTACACAGCCATAAATGTCATGGCCCCATCCTACCTCAAAGATACTATAGTACCTTATAATCCAAGCAGAGCACTTCGCTCTCAAAAGGCTTGACTTCTGGTGGTCCTAAGAGTCTCTAAAAGCACAGTAGGAGGTAGAGCATTTAGCGTTTATTTCAGAAATAAAAACCTACAGTTCCTAGCTACACTGCCCTAGGAGCAACTATGCTAGGGGAAGTATGGCAGCTTGAGCACTATCCT
Organism: Chaenogobius annularis; assembly: GCA_015082035.1. Classification (NCBI taxonomy): domain Eukaryota; kingdom Metazoa; phylum Chordata; class Actinopteri; order Gobiiformes; family Gobiidae; genus Chaenogobius; species Chaenogobius annularis. The sequence goes on from BJKM01000059.1 coordinate 835,912, forward strand.
CTGCTTCTGACTACTTTTTCTATCAAACAATATTTTACATTTAATTTCACTTGCAATTTGTTCATCCAGATACTCCTCAACCGCCTGGAGAAATGGTCTGCCTGGGGAAACAGTCTCTACTCCATATGAACGGTTCTTCATCTGCCTCGAGTGGATCCAGCTCCACTGTCTCGATTTCATGATTATTAATCATTGATTGTTGATTATTAAAAACACAAATGCTCAGCCCTACCGCTTCATGTCCCAATTCTATTTATACCACCCCCTACCTTCTGCTTTGTCTTCTCGTTCACGTGCCCCTCCCACCCACCTCTTTTACTTTCTTCCCATGTCTACTTTCTTCTCATTCTTTCAGTTTTCCGGTATAAAGTGGAAACAAGCCTCTGTGTCGATCACCTCCTCAGAAACTCCAAACCAAACTCCGAACCTAACGTTGTCAAATAGCACTTTGTCTATCATGATCATCATCAATAATTTCATATTTACTTTTATATACTTATTTTGAGGTTGTGGTTGTTGCCAGTGGGGGAAAAAAAAACATTATTAGAGTCAAAACACCAAATTCCTTCAATAAACTATTCATGGGTTTCAACTTGGTGGCTATGACATTTCAAAAGATAGATATTTTGTTTTGTGAAATGGCAACGGTGCTAATTTGTTATTTTTTTTCTAAACTAGTACTTCACAGGCGGTACTTGCAATGATTTGAGATTTCATATAAGGGCAAAGAATTGCATAGTCATAGATTTTATAATACGCTCATTTGTTGCAAATTTTATACCTACAGAATATTTATAACATCATACATATACATAATTGATAATATACTAGCCCACTATAGTGATCGATAGATTGATTTGCCTAATACCCGTGTTAGGGGTTACTCGGAGTGTGAGACCAAGATTAGGGCAGGGGTTTCCAAATTATGACCCAGGGACCAAAGGCTGGCCTCGGATCAATTTGGTTTGCCCTCAGCCTTTCTTCTGAATTGGCCCAAATACTTTTTGCACATTACCGCTGTAACATAAATGACTTCACAACACATACCCATCTAAGATCAATGTTCCAACTAAGCGTTATTAAAGGTATGGTGGCTCTTAGGCTATTGACCACCAGTCTGTGGCACTCTCTCGTGGTCTGTTTTGAGTGATTCTCTTTTGCCAATTTTGTCTTCTTTCGGTCCAGATAGATAGCTTTGTAAAACATTGTATTTCAGACCTGTATTTTTCCAGCAGCTTCTTCACGTTGCAACAATATATTTTTTATGTCCTTGCATGAAATCTATTTTAAGGTGGTATTCATCCTCTAGTGTCAGCTTCAGCGTCAATGTTCAACGACCTGATCAACTCTCAGCCCACCACAGCAAAGATTAGGATAGTCAGTCTTATTTGTGCCCTTCTTATGGCTTCAGTAGTTCAAGGCAGACGAGCGGCATGCAGCAGGTGTGACTCGCAGAAACAAGCGTGTGTCTGGGGTTTGTTGGTGCAGGTAAGGGTGTCCAGAGTGTGTTTGTGAGGCAGTGGTCCACAATCCACAGGGCTGGTGGTGCAGTGACCCTAGTGCTGGTGGCCTCGGAGCCTGGTGTGCTCGCAGTTATCTCAGAGGGAGGTTGAAACAAAAACTAACAAAAAGGGTGACTGGGGTGCGAATGCATTGTGAGCAACAAACTCTGTAAAGTAGTCTTCATTTCTATTCATTACATTTTTAAATGTTGTCTACATGAATCATACAGTTTGTCCATTCTGATGTCTCTCTTTAGCATTCTCAGAATGCTTGCTTTTGAATAAAATCTGTTATTCTTAAAGGGGCACTATAAAATAAAAACAGTTACATAGTGCACCTTTTAACTTCCTCTAAGGTTACCCCCTATTTTTATATTTCCCCCATTTTGCTGTTGCTAAAGCCATCTCTTTTCTCAAGGTTTATTAATTTTTTATTATATTATTTTGCTCAATGAGCCAAAACCATATTTCTCCATCCATAAGCAAACATTCTAAACATTTGTGGCCAAAATTACTTGACATTGCAAGCATTGCTGGTGTATTGATGGTCTCGCCTCAATTGATTTTTCACCATTTTTACATGCACTCCTCCTACCACTTACACACGTCTGTGTCGTGTTACATGTCTTTAAAGACAGCCCTCTCGTGCTGCCCGGTGGTCGAGTGGTTAAGGCACAGCACAACGTATGCCAGGCTCCCAATGCAGCAGCAGCTGTGTTGTGAGTTTGAATCCTGACTCTGACAATTTTCTGCATGTCCTCCCTTCCCTTCATCCCCAATTCACTCTGTCCTTTCCTGTCTTTTCCAGCCTACGGGCAAAAAAAAAGAAAGACAACCCTCTTGTCTGCACTCCGTTAGTTCAGAGTACACAACTCTGCCAAACTAATCGCCTTGTGTAAAACGCAACTAAAGCTTACTACTAAAAAATCTCTTGCTTTGGTTTGTGGGTGAGTGCGCCAAGTTCTCCTGGACTTTACAATGGCCTCTTGCCTGCTGACAATCGGCAAGTGTGCTGTCAAAAATGACTAATCTCTTCTAACTCTTCAGACACCAGCCAAGGTTGCATGAGGACACAGGCAGCAATGTGCAGCATGTATCCAAACAAGATTAAACTTTTTAATTTGTATTTTTTCTCGTATCTATTGCAATTATTGTATCCATATCTTTTCCGTTTCTCCTTTGAATAATATATAAAATTTTAAGATTCCCGTTTCATTTATTGTATTTAGAATCTGAGATTCAATTACATTTAATGTTGTAACGTCCAAAATCACAAATGTGCCAACATCCCCTGTCCTTAGACTCTCCTTCTTGGCAAGGAAAAACTACAAAACACTTTGGGAGAAAGTAGAAACCAGGGGAGAACCACAGTGAAGGAGTGATCCTACTCCCACGGACGGACAGGCTGACGCGCTTCCATTTGGAGAGCCAGAACCCCTCAGGAGGAGAGAGGGTGGCTGAGCAGCTCTGAGCAGAGTTCGGAGTTAAATCATGGTATTTGTTAGTTTGTTGTTGTTGTTGTCTTAAATGAAATTATGTTGTTGTTTACAGTGGAATTTCTACTACAATTTGTTATTTTATTCGGTATTTGTTGTGCAACACTGGTATAAATTAGCTAAATATTAGCAGTGCATTGAAATTAAATTAACAGAGGGCGTTAGGTTGTTTATTTAAGGAATTTAAAACACAAAAGTTCACCTCTGGATTACTACAACATCTGTCAACAGATGGTGGTGCCGGATTATTTAAACATTAACAAAGGAAGTGTAGTCTTTTTACCTTTTCCATTTTTTTTTCATAAAGAAAAATAGCATGTATATGCCCCAACAGCTGCACTCACTTTGATAAAAACACAAGTGAGAGCTGAAGTTGGCGCAGTGACTCAGACTCTGCTGTTGTGGTCTTCATGGCTGCCTCTGGTCAATTGTGCTGGGTCACTGTATATTACTGTAAATATTCAACATAGCTACTCTATAGTTTATATTGTAAGATCTCTTTTTTGTCATTAAGTATGTTAGGTTATTTTTCTTATATTTTGCTGTTATATTATTTGTTTCATTTTGCACCTTTTCACTGAAGAAAGTTCCTAGTTTGTGAATCTTGTTTTTATTCATTGACAAAGGAAATAAAACCTTTTTCTGATTCTGACCACATATGCAAAAGTTCCTGTTTACGGTGTTGTCTAGCTTTGAGCCTCAGAAATCACTCACAAATGTTTGTATTTTAGCTGATTAAATGTGTTTCCCTCAAAAACTTCATATTAAGTTCTAAAATATAAAAGAGAGTAAGTTAAAACGGCATTGCAAAACAAATAATGCATAATATGGCCAATTTAAGTTGAATAGCTGCTCACTGTACAGACAGAACCAACAGTAACAAAGGGAGTACAGTGCTGGCCTTTTAGCTGGGTGGCAACACGGAACACATTGCTCTCCGCGATTGTGCTTCCTTTGAATTCTGAAATTGAATTGTTTTTTACAAGCTATGAAGGTTCTTTTGCTCAAAGCCCACTGTTTGTGTGGTTATTTATTCCTGTAATGTGTGTAGTATGTATTCAGTAGTCTCACCAGTCCACATTCAAACTCTAAAAGCTGCCATTTAAATAAAAACGTATCCTCTCAGCATCTATTAACAGGACGCTAACAGATAGATGCTTTCTAGTGAAGGCTTAAATCGATGAAATCATCACTGCCCTTTCAAAGAGAGCACTTTTGATTGAGACCACTGCAGCTTGAAGCAGCCCACAACAGTTGACATTTGGGAGACGCTCTGGCCAAGCATTCCAACCTTTCAACTTTTCAACATTGAAGACAAAATGTAAAGTTGTTAATATTAATATTGCTTATAATAATATTGCTTTAAAAATCTGTGACGATGTTATATTTTTCTTGCAGGTGCGTTTTGTTGAGTGACTTAACAAAAATACTTTATTTTGAATGCAAGTTTTTTAATTGTGCTAACAGTTTAAATCATTGGTCCCCAAACTACGGCCCGGGGGCCGGATACGGCCCACCTCCACATTTGACCCGGCCCCCTGAACAATACAAGAGACGCATTATTCATGCTCATATGAGTCACAGATTCTGCTCTGACAACTGAAGCTGAAGCGAAAATTTTACCCAAGACTGTGCACGGCACAACACAAACTTTCTTTCTGTGAAGAACCAGAGAGGGTTATTTGATTTTTATTGATTTCATAAATAGTGTTATTATATATTTCCTGAATTATTTGTTTCTGTGTAGAACCCAGAGAGGGTTATTTGATCTCGGAAAGGATTATTCATATTTGGTTATATGTGGCTTTCTGGAAAACAATACATGTTTACATTTAAGGCACCCCTGCGATCGTCACACTTTTTTTCTGGTTCAAACTGACCCTGGCCCCAAATCAGAGAACGGAAAAGTTATGTGGCCCTTACAGGAAAAGTGTTTGGGGACCCCTGATTTAAATGGCTGCCTCGGTAGCTAAGAATGTCAGGACAAACCCTCAGGCTTCTCTTTAAAAAGTTAAGTTTACGGTTCAAGATGGCTAAAAAATAGCAGCAGTCCTGGTTTCAAGAGCTAGATGGAGGAATGGCTCAAGTATAAAAGGAGGCACAGAAGAAGAAGCAGCCCCGTTCTGATTGGTTGTCGGCTGGCAATGCAACACTGTCTTCTTTTTAGGACTGGGACAGACGTAACTTTCATTAGGGTCAGAAGCAAACCGCTTTGTTCTCCTGTCCACTTTTCTTCCAAAACGTCCATAGAATCCATCTCATCTGGAGCTTCAAAGGGAATCACTTCCTCTAATGAAGACTCAAAAGGCATGAATGGAGAACCTGGCAGCATGATTATTTCCGCTGTAGTCTCTTGTGGGGCATTCATAACATCAGATTCGAAGTAGTTTAGCAAGTCCTCAAAATCTAGTAGAAGCTGGAGATCTGGGTCCAGAACATCGTCAGTCGATGATGGTTGAGCTTGTTCAACCCGTGCAGGAGGAGATGGAGCTGCGGGGTCTGCAACCTCCCAAGGTCCTTCCCAATCATACATGAAACCCTTGCCTGACGGTTTATCCATTATTTGTCTTTTTTTAGACTCCGTTGTGGTGTTTGGAGAACTGTAAAAATATAGGATAAAGGATTATTTATCTGCTCATGTGAACAAAAGGCCACAAAATGTAAATAACCTGAACCTGTTTATAAGTTTATCTTTTTCTACAATGGAACACTCCTGGACAAATGAGAGATTACACCGACATGTTTCTAAGAATTTGGGGCAAAAAACCTGATAAATGTCAGTACTCAATTATCTTATTTACTTGGTTTATTAAACTAAATGTAACTTAAAGGTTTTTGCTGTGAAGAATTGCATGTTTAACAGTTGTACAGTATAAGATCAAGTTTGATAGTTCCCGATAATATTACTATAAAAGTAATACAAAATAATTTGCTTTAATATTTGAGGTTATGACTGTCAACTATGCACTGAACGACTGTGTAATGGTCTATGGAAAATGAACATGCAAACTAATCTCCAAAATCCCCCAAACCAAAAAAACATCCATGTTAATCCAACTGTGCCAAAATTAGCCAACAGAAAGACATTGAGATGAGACCATTTTACCATAATCAGTTGATCTAAACCACACCTGGGCATTTGCGGCCCCAGGGGCCGGATCAGGCCCTCGGCCTGTTTTAATCCGGCCCTCCTCCCCCGGGGATCATTTGTGTTTTACTCTTAGTTTCTCTTATTTTTAACTGTCTTGGCGCTGTAACATGTGTCTGCACTTGTGTCCTTAATAAAGATAACATGAAATTAATGAATACTAGATTCAGTAGCCAGTATTTTACAGAAAAGTGCTTATAATGATAAGAATGTTTTACACCAATGATGGCGGGCCGGCCCTCCGCCACTCGCCTGGATTCCAATATGGCCCTCGCGGAAAAATAACTGCCCACCCCTAGACTAAACAGTGCGATTTTGAAGCGCTGTGTAGTTTCTCCTGATTTAAGTATGGAGAGAGTGTTAATAATTAATCTATTGCTCATAATTTCAACCCAAAATTTCCACCCAAACACAGACCGATTTGTGAGGTGCCAGTTCGTGTTAATCCATGGATGAATCCACAGATGGATCAAAGATGTCTCGACAGTGTGAAGCGTGGATCCAGCTGCCCCACTGTGACCTACACCACGTTATCGGTGATCAGCAGGACCTGGTATGGACTCAAACAGCTTTTCCATCTACCATATTTGCACCTTGTCCATTTGACCAGGAGCCATTAGCCAGACCTTGATTTCATGAAGCACCGCCTCTGCAGCTTGTGGCACAAGCAGTTTTATCCTACATAAAATTCCTAGACTAATTTTCCCAAACTAAATTGTGCAAGTATTTTAATACGGTTTTAATTTGGAACAACCTGCTGAGATAAAGCAGAAGAGAGCGACAAATATCAATGTGTATATATATGTTCAAATTTATAAGCAAACTGAGGAGTCTAAATCCATCATCCATTCATTTCTTCTTATACTTGTTTTTTCTAAAACAGAGTCCAGATGACAACAACTGAATCTTTTTCTACAATGGAAGATTCCTGGACAAATGAGGGATTACACCGACATGTCTCTGCTCAATGTTTTCTCACGGCCCTTAAGCAGTGATCTTAGATGTTTATCTTCTCCCACGACCATTGCGCAGCAGGAGCATTTCCAGTTGGATCAGTTAGATCCATAGACTATATTATTTATAGATCAAAACTACTACGTTGTTTAAAATCATAGTGGTCTCAGCCTATGCACACTGTTTTAAACACATCATAATCACAACAAGTCACTTATCATAGACTGTGCGCTTTGTGCGCCACGAAAGTTCCTCACCTCCAAAGCGCGTTCACCCTGCGTCAGGCTCCTGCAGGATCCAGACTGCTTTAGTCCCAAACTCTCACGCTTCAATGCTGTTTGTTACTTCATACGGGTCCAAAAAAGCTAACCTGAGTATAACTGCACAGAGCAAAAAGGAGCTGGGACAGCACTGACAGGACCTGTGAGACCACTGCCTGGTTCGGTACTCCTGAATGCGCCTGATACTTAAAAGCATAGAGCAAAGAAAAGAAGGGCTGTAGGGATAACATAGGGTCCATATTCGTGCTGTTAAAGTTGGATCCAATTTAGCTGAAAAAATTCCATCGTGTAATAAGACAATGGAAAACCTAATTGAAAAAAATTCTAATTCAATGTTTCTGAGAGGGAGGTCTTGGATACCATAAGAACATGTACCAATAAGATATCAAGAGATGCAGATGACATAAGTATGAGATCGGTCAGGAGAGTTGCAGAAGAAACTGTAAAACCACTTGCGCATATTTGCAATTTATCATTTCAGAATGGACAATTCCCTTTTCAAAATGAAAATAGCCAAAGGCATCCCACTCTTCTAATCAGGAGACAAACATTGTTTCTCAAACTACCGGCCTGTTTCCCTTTTACACACCAACCAGCTTTTTCTTAAAAGTGATTAATTAAAATTATATGATTTAATTGATAACAAAACTGCTCAAATCATGTTTAGGGCATCACAAACCTCTCTTCCGCTTAACATCCAAAAGCAATTTTTAGATAAAAATCCTTATCACAAATTCACTCTAAGAAGTACCCATAAACTATATCAACTATATCAAGCGTTAGAACCACTTTAAAATCCATGTGTATTTCAGTACGGGGGGTCACATTGTGGAATGGGTTAGCTGGGGAAATTAAAACTTGTTTGAATCTTAAACAGTTCAAACGACTGTTTAAAAATGAGGCAATTAAAAAGTATCAGGAGGAGAGCGAGTGTGCAGATGAAGAGTGGAGGTTAGTGAGTTTCCGGCCTGTCCTTGTCTTGTGTTGTATGTTGTTGTATGTTGTTGTGTGTTGTTTTAGGTTGTTTTATGTTGTAGGTATTGTACAATAATATTGCTGATAATAATCTGTAAATGGATTTGTGTCATGGGGTTGGACTTCTAAAAGCGTAAGCTTCCACCATCCCCCTTTTCAAACCAGGCCATTTCTGTATAATTGCTGGAAATGTGTGTTGTTAAATATGTCATATGCAGGTTTGAAATAAATGAATACATAAATAAATAAATACATCGCGGCAACACGCGACACGTTTCTCTCAATGTTTCACACGGATTACACGTTAAAAGCAACATAACATGCAAGGAGAAGCATCTTAACTAAAGTTTTAAGGCTTCAGTGTCGTCTGCACTCTGCAGGTGTAGAGCCTGCTCTTTTGAACCGCACTGAGATTCCCCGCTCACGCCCCGCTTCTTTGAAGGAGAAAGGAAGGCAGCAGAGGGCAGGGTCTCCACTGGGAACCACTGACACCGTATATGGTCAGTGATCAGCTGTATGTGTAAAATACAGATTAAGCCAGCTATTTAATAAGAGTAGTACTAAAAGTAGACTACAAGTGAAATCTTATATGTAGAATATATCAGGGCATTTGGATTAATTCACCAGATTATAGGAAAATCACATTTTATTTGTGCGGTAACGAGGTACTTCAGAGATTTATGACAAAAGTAGGAATTATTTAAGTGGCCTGTGCCCATTCCAGTTGAAGGTCTAATGACGTGAGTGCCCTGCCCTATAAGGCTGTGTCACGAGGATTATGGGTGTTCGAGTTAAAACATGTAGCTGTCTTTGAAATGTGTCTCTTTATTTAGGCTATTAATTCAATAGAATTAAACCTTGGCCATTTTTACTTGGCTGTCAGTGCTCGTTATAAAACGAGTGTGGCAGGCTATATTGCAATCTGCCCTTTTACCATCAGGTGTCGCTTTCTGGCCGAAGTCCCTTCAGTGAACAATTCAAATTTTAGAATAAATGGGCAACTCCAAGTAAATCATGCTAAATCATTGTGAGCTATTAAGCATAAAATATCTTAAATGACCTGCCTTATATTGACTTGCCTATTGAAGAAGAATGCGATTGTGTCATTGGTGGTGGTGAAAGGCTGTAAAATGGCAGCCACATCACTCGCCAGTCTGCCCCACGACAGCCGTGGCTCCAGATGTAATTTAACACTAGGGTCGCACGATTTTTGATAAATACGTATTACGCCTGTGTTTAGATTTGCAATCATTTAATGTTCATATTGCACATTGTAGCCCACTCCAGGCGCGTTAGTGACGTCATCTACTTAAATATCAACTGAAAAATGAATACAAGAATCCCATGCATTTCAGAACACGTTTGAGGTCTAAATTACAGGTACAGCAATCTAACAATCTAAACAATTGCAGTCTTTGTGATTTGAACGCTTTTTAACGCTACAGTGTGGCTGTGGAGTGAAGATATAATGGCCCCGCACAGCACTTTGAGAATCTAGTAATGACGTTTACAAAGCGCAATGTAAAACAGAATTATTAATGACTAAAAAAAAAGTTTAGTTAGCTTGTTAGACGGGGTGGGAAATCTGGAGATATAGCACAAATGGTGAGATAAAATAAGACGCTTTTTGTATTTTGTAAGGCTGTTACATAAGTTTGCACACAGCTGTGACCATGCCTCTGTGCCAGCTACTGTTGACTTTACTGAAACCTTCCGCCGATCTATTTTTATTTGACTTTTCCACGTCTACCTGCTTTTGACAACTTCCATCATAATATATCATTGTGGGCTAATAAGCATAGAATGTCTTAAATGACCAGTCTTATATTGACTTGAAGTAGATTAAACTCCCCGTTTAGTTTTTTATTCTTCGTAAGTAAAACAAACTATTGTCAAAAAGAAAGCATTTACGAAGTTGACCTTTAAGAATCCGTGTTTTTGGTGGTCGCGTGGTTCCTTTAAGCGCACCACAACAACACGCAGACTGTCGTTGCGCTTCCCTCTCCACATCCACACTCACTACAGGAGACGACGGCACAAACAAGACACGCTGCGCTACCGGGACCGCACATCCGCCTCGTCTCCGCGCCGAACTCCCGCAGCTTTTCATCCGGACATGCTTCAAAATCACAGGTGAAACCCATTGCCCCCCGAAAACGACCCGACACCCGCCCGAACCGCACTTTAAAACACTCTTCGGCTACTTTATCGTCTCATCCGCGCCCAGCACCACTCGTTTTTGTGTGTGGCGGTTTTGTCTTTCCGAGAGAGATCATGTCACGGAAGAAGGCAGCGGTGAAAGGCAAGGGGACAGCGGCCACCAAGAGCCCCAAAGCGTCGCCGAGCAGCGGGAGAGCGGCCAAGGGTCTCGCCGTGGCAGCCTCTCCGTCCTCCGGCGTGGTGTACCCGAGCAGACCGTCCATCAGCAACAGCGGGGAGTTCTATGACATCTCGTTTAAGGTAAGAAAGCGGAGAAATAAACTGCTTTTTAATGTTAAACACAGGATTTGTGTGCGTCTTTTTTCATTTAAATTTGTTATCTGCGTCAAAATTGCGCGCAAAATTTTACTTTGACGATTTAGTATAAGTAGACATGAGAAATTAAATGTTTTGAAAGATATTTTAATGTGACATTTTTAAAAATTAATTTAACATTGCATGCCATTTGCTTGCAATTTGATACCAAGTCAAATTAACCTTAAGCACAACATTAATTGATATTTTTAATTACTTCATAATAATATCACTGCAACGCTTATTTCATTGAGTAATTGGCACTAGTCGGCTTTAGGTGTTAAAAAATTATTGTAAACATATTTTTTATCATTGTTATCTGGACTATACAGAATCTACAAAACATACAAATTGTACAAAGTTAGTGGCATTATTGCTACATTTCTAATAGGAACAAACAATTTTGGATTTACATCAATAATACTTTATTCGTCTCTCTATAAATGTTCAGTCACAATATTTGAACCTTTTATTTGGTTGATTATGTATTCAAATAGACCAATTGGCACGTTTGTTTTGGAGTTTTTGTGCTTCGTGTTCATTTTGTTGTCTTGGTTTGTTTTTCTTTTATCTGTTTTCTCTCTGGTCCTGTTTTGTGCTGTTTTTGTTCAATATTTATATATTAAAAGAAAAAAAGAAAAGGAAAAAAATTCCTCGGCGCACATTAGAAATAATTGTTTGACGAGTTGACTAATTAAAAAAAAAAAACTGACACGACTCAATATTTGTTCACAGGCTAAACTACCCATTAGGACATAACAAGGAACTATACAAAAATAAATGCAATTATGTCATTGGTGGTGGTGGGAGGCTGTAAAATGGCAGCCACATCACTCGCCAATCTGCCGCAAGACAGCCGTGGCTCCAGATGTAATTTAACACTAGGGTCGCACGATTTTGGATAAATAAGTATTACGACTGTGTTTAGATTTGTAATCATTTAATGTTCATATTGCACATTGTAACCCACTCCAGGCGCGTTAGTGACGTCATCTACTTAAATATCAACTGAAAAATGACTGCAAGGATCCCATGCATTTCAGAACACGTTTGAGGTCTAAATTACAGGTACAACAAGAGGCCATTCTACAATCTAAACAATTGCAGTCTTTGTGATTTGAACGCTTTTTAACGCTACAGTGTGGCTGTGGAGTGAAGATATAATGGCCCCGCACAGCACTTTGAGAATCTTTTAATGACGTTTACAAAGCGCAATGTAAAACAGAATTATTAATGACTTAAAAAAAAGTTTAGTTAGCTTGTTAGACGGGGTGGGAAATCTGGAGATATAGCACAAATGGTGAGATAAAATAAAACGCTTTTTGTATTTTGTAAGGCTGTTACATAAGTTTGCACACAGCTGTGACCATGCCTCTGTGCCAGCTACTGTTGACTTTACTGAAACCTTCCGCCGATACATTTTTTTTTTTTGAGTTTTCCTTGTCTACCTGCTTTTGACAACTTCCCACCGACGTGCACTTGCTGACAACTTACCAAAAAACATAGCCCTGACTTTTATGGTGTGAATCTTTTTCCTCTCGCTGTGTTGCTGTGTTGCCGTGTGGAATCAGGTGATGCTGGTGGGGGACTCAGGAGTGGGCAAGACGTGCCTGCTTGTTCGCTTCAAAGACGGAGCCTTCCTCGCCGGGAGCTTCATCTCCACTGTGGGCATCGACTTCAGGGTAAGAACACAGGCATTAATCAGTGACACACTTCAGAAATTGACTGCTGAACATTTACCAGCAGTCACGTAGGTTATACTGTTCAGGTAAGTATAACATTGGCATATTATGGTAAGTATGACAGATTGATTTATTATCACAGAAAATATTATTTCCACCTATTGTTTAAAATAATTACTGATTTGTATTCCTTGGCCATATCTTATTTACATTATACTGTAAGTAAAAGCATTTATCATCCATATACGCATCCCAAGACATGGATTCACATATAAATAGACAATTACACCTACATTTGAATGCTCACCATGTGTCCAAGTTTCCCAAGGAATACATATAATACCTAGGGCTGAGACAATGTACCATTTTGGAATATATTGTCTCAAGGTTTGGTTATGATACATACACGTATTGTATAGGATACATGTAGCCGCAATACTGAACTAATATCTTGTATATAATAACGCTTCACACATATCATATAATATCATACGTATATTGTATTAGGCATGAATTCTGCTGGACAGAGGAGCACAATCAAACACTGTCTATGCCATGATCAAATACTGGTTAAGTTAAAGTCACAGGCAAAGCTGGTGGTGACATCAGTATTGTTAATAGCAGCTTTGGTGCTGATTTTGTTAAAAAAGGGAAGATTGTTTGTATTACAACTCCAGCCATTAATGTGCATTTACAAAAGCCAGACTGATCTATAGTTTTAAACTTTTGGAAACTTGACTTGTGCATTCTATTTAAATGTATTCAGGGCAAGTTATTGCAGTTTCTAATAATATTGAACCGTGTAGAAATCTGTTTTAGAAAAACAAAAGCGGAAAGAGGAAAAACACGTCCGGAATGCTTTCTCAGCCTGTGGATACCCAACTTGGGCTCTTAACAAAGTGAAGAGAATCAAAAAGCGGGACAAAAGGGAAACAGAACCAAGAAGAAAGGGTGTCTCTATCCCTTATGTCTCGGGACTGTCAGAAAAATTGCAAAGTCCCTGTTTATTTCAAACCAGGCAACACGTTAAGACAAAAACTGGTTCACCCTAAGGACAAGATGCCTTCCTCATTACAGAGCAATGTAGTGTACTCTATCCAATGCAGTGAAGAAAGTTGTAAAGAGCGCTGGTACATAGGGGGAAACTAAACAGCCACTTCACAAGAGACTTTATCAGCACAGAAGACACTCGAGTTCAGGACCCAGAGCGCTGTCCATCTTCATCTTAAAGTCACAAACCACTCTATTGAAGACAGTGAGGTGGAGATTCTGAGCAGGGAGAAAAGATGGTTTGAAAGAGGAGTTAAGGAGGCCAATCTTGTTAAAAAAGAGAATCCTTCATTAAATCGTAATGGAGGTTTAAGATTCAACCTTCCCGTTGTTTATAATGGTTTGCTCTACCTTGGAGACGCCCGAGGCATTCGGATGCTAATAAAGGTACTCAGGAAAGAGGGAGCCAAAGTCAGTGAACAATAGGCCCATCCCATTTGGTTTCGATGGCCCATTATCAGGGGTCCCGCCCTGTGCGCAGGGCTTTCACAGAGTAGGATATAAACCTGAGTTTTCAGACTTGTTTCACAGATTGAGAATGACTCTTGGATGAGGGTCGAAACTTTTGGTTTTTCTAAAACAGAGTCCAGACTACAACTGAATCTTTTTCTACAATGAAACACTCCTGGACGAATGAGGGATTACACCAACAAATATTGAACCATAATACATAGATATATTGAAATTGCCAATCATATTATATTGGGCCCTGTGTATCGTGGTCTTATTGTGACAAAAGCGTAACGTTCCAGCCCTAATAATTAATGAACAATATTCGCTGAAAATGGAATGGAAAGAGGAAAACTTCTAAACTCCCAGGTTCCTGAACATAAAAGTCAAAATACTCCAAATCATAATTGGAACATTAGCACTGGTAGCTGGAGGGTTGTGGGTCAAACCTCACACAAGTAACTCGACCCACATTTTCTACTGGTCACCCCTCGCAAACCAAAGTGGTTTATTATGAAAAGCTTCTTATAATAAACAACAGCATGCTACTGGTTTGCTGTCACAATCATAATTAAATGAAAGAGAGATAAAAATCTAAATTTAGAATGCTACTCAATAAAAATAGACACTGATCATGCCTTCTATAAAAGGTCACGTGCTGTAACTGACATCATAATGCAGTTTACTCTTGGAGAAAGAATACATGAATATGGTAAAAGCTATTACTGCGCAGTGTAATCTGTGACCGTGGTGAACCATGTGGGAGACAGTCATTAATGTGAGGTGCTTAAATGATCTCTGGTGTTTGCTTGAATATCTCTGAACTCAATTCTGTTTCTAACTCTGAGCTGTCTCCAAGCATAGAAGTATTTACACATGTTCAGTAATGTTACATTATATTATATGTAAATATGCCATATGTCAGGGGCCCCATTTATGGACTATCATTAGTTTTTATGGAGTTCCTTAAGTAGTGTTTTGCTTGAATAAAGCTTGATAAGCTGCTTTATTTGTAAATACAATAAATGTTTACATCAATAAATTGGATCTAATATTTAAAGATCATCAAACAAGACCTCAAACTAAATCTGGGTTTAAATGTTTTAAAATCTTGACACATTTTGGCTGCTATGTGCGATCGTCCAGTCGCAGGGATTTCAGACATGTTTGATATTCCTTGTGAGTTGTAGGGTCCGAGCGCTGCTGGAGCCGGGTGAAAACAGAATAGAGTTCATAGTAAATTACAGCTGCAGGTGACAGTAACAGCTCTGAGGGGCTTGAAGCACAAAGGTGAAGTGGGCCAAAAAATTTGCCTCTGATAAGTCTTCTGAAAAAATCATAACACACGAAAGCCAAATTTTGGGACAAAGCCGCTGACTTTAAATAAAGATAATAAATGCTCAAGTTAGCATCACCGACTGCTTGCTACTATATTTCTATGATGTTTTGGGAGTTTAAACGTGCTGTATGAGAGGACATTGAGACCACAAATGTGTCCACAGTACACACGCCTCCTCTGGCTCCTGTTTCTCGTACAGTCTATGTGTCCATCGCCGTAGAGTGGGACTACCTTTGTGAACTCTGGCGCTCCTTATAAGGGGTTCAATCATACAGTGGTTATTGTTGCTTGATTTTAGTCCAGTACAAATAATTGCAATAAAATCGCAAAAGCAAAATTGCAATTATGATCTTTATCTAAATCAATCAGCCCGAGTGCAAACCCTCTTACTTTATGGTTTTATGTCTGTCCATAATTTTGACTTGCTAGACTCATTCCTGCCATCATTTGGAATGGCTTGACTACAGAGCAAAGTTGAATACTGCTACCGGAATGTATTAATATGCTTGTTTTGATTATGTGATGTTATAAATACCATTATATCCTGAATTACTTGTAAATGTCCTAAACTCTATAGTGAAAATTGTCATAGTACTTGTGTGACTGAAATGGCTGAATAACCTGTCAATTGATTGGAGCTTTTGTGGAAGAAATGTTATCTAATTTCTAACTTGTTTTTATCCATGATTGAACTCCAGTAAAGCACCACCACAAGGTCACAATATAAGGTATAGGTTGATACAATGATAATATGGCTTGTAAATCTGAATGTAAATCTGGGACTAAGATTGGTTAATGGTGTGTTATAGCATTTGAGATCTAGTTGTCACTTACACTGCAGAAGAGGATGTGCAACCAGCAAGGTGTTCAAAGTGTTACAGAGACTTTGATTCCCAACTATGCCAGAAGCAGTAATGCAGGAAAATAAGACGTCAGTTCAGTTGACATTCAAAGCAACTGTCTGAGGCCGTATGAAACAGTATTTTCACCCAAGTATCTAAAGCAATGGAGATAAAAATAGAGATCTGTGATCAGTTAGAACTGGCCATGATCACATCCAAAACAAACGACACATCCAGAAAAGCTCCTGCGTCAAACATGTCTCTGTGGACTGACTCAGCCTCAGAGAATAAACTATGTTTCAACCCTAAATATGATGTTTAAAAGTTTTATCGGAAAACTGAGTTTTCACCTATACCTTTTTGTGATTTTTAAGTTTTGATTTCAGTGACACTAATAATGACTTAGGCATAATGCTGAGAAAATGGGATCAATCCAATTGTAGCTTCTTTATTTTAACCCAGTTATCTAAATGAGAACGCTATTGTAGATATAAAGTACAAAATAATTGATGCTAAAATAAAAGACCAAATTTGACCTCACAGGTTGCGCTGCATAGCACTGCCCTGCGTATTGCCGTTTTCCCTCTTTGTACTGTTTGAATATCTTTTAGGGTTGTTATGAGCCATAATTAATTACTTATCTCAGTGAGAGGTCTTACTTATTATTGAGGTCCATCATACTTGTATGTTGTTTTCCCCTCCGTATTGTCTTTAATGATGGGATGTTTACAAGCAAAAAAAGTCCCACATTGTTTGGCTTCCTTTTCGCTAATCTGTGCTCTGTTTGAGGCACTGCTGTGGTAAATGATTAAACCAGCGCAGACCTGCTCCTTGCCACTCTGTGGTCTGTTTCCTGACAGTGGGAGACTGCTGACCTGAACCCATTAGATTGTGTGGAACTGCTTGACATGTGTGACTGCACTCATTTCTGCTATGGCAATAATTACTCTTATTACAGAAAAACCCCCACAAATAAATCCGGTTGACAAGCGCTCAGACATGGTTTACACAATACGGTCTACGTTCTAACATCATAAAAAATAGTTAGAAAGTATAGATGTCTCCAGTCATATATCACCTCCTGTGCCCCCTTTTGGGTGAAAACAAACAGTGTCAACAGAAAGGCGGCAGATACAAATTGTTAAAATGTTAACAAAATTGATACTGGCGACACAGCAGCCATGGATGGAGAAGTTGGTGAATATTTGAATTCAAACCCGAGGGATGGAGGAGTATAGTGCCAAATAAATTACCTGAAGATTGAATTAGATAGTGTGGGGTCATTTTGCCAAAATATTCTGGGAAGCTAAACGGACATCTCTCGACCCATTTCTCGCATTTCTTTTCTTATAACAATCCCAATCGGATATTGGGATTGAATTTAAATATTCACCAACTTTTCCATCCATAGCTGCTGTGTCGTTTAACACTGTTTGTTGAAATGTACCCTTCTGACCGGAGACATCTATTCTGTATGTTAAGGTACAGTGTTATTGAAGAACATCATCACAGACCAAATCAAATAAATAGTCAAAAATCAAAACCATTAGACCATGCAACAAAAAAAGAGAAATTATGGCGCATATAAACCAAAATAATCATCTAATTTAGTCCATAGTCGGTCAAATTTGTTCCAATTCAGTCAGAATGTAATTTTTTTCTATTTCGCGAATGTCCAATATAATGTTGGTCCAGTCTTTTGATTGATTGATTGTTTTTTTTTGTGAGGGCCTTTTTCGCTGCCACCAGGAGCATCCTCCTGGTTCCATGGATTTTGTCCATGGCAGGAGTTTTCAGGCCCAAATATGAAAAAAACCCACTACTTTTAATAATAGTTTATTACATATAATAGTTTATGCCGGAAGAAATTGCATCTGTAATTACGACTGGGATATATGAAGAATAAAAAAAATATAAAAATGAATCATTACTTTTTTTCCCTTGTATTGATCGATCACAATTTTGGTTCTATTTTAATTTTTTTTGGTTTGAAATAACAAAAACAAATGGATTTCCTGAACATTAACAATACATTATTTTTATTATTTGCCTGAGTCCAGAATTCACTTCAGAAATCAAACTTCTCCATATGCTTTTATTGGCAGAGAGTGATGGTTGGCCAGTTGTGAGTTAAAGTTTTCTCTTAATAAAGGAGTATGTGTAAGTCTTCTACATGCTCTTTTTCCACACGTGTGTTTTATTGTGCTGTTTAGTTCGGATCCATCGAAACATTTTGAATACAGTGACACGCGGAAGACTAAAATTGAATTGAATTGTTGACCTCTTGCTTTAAAGACCCAAGCTGATCACTAACGATTAAAAATGTCTGAATCTCGATTAGAATTTGTTTACTCACACTGCCCTACCTGTAATTCTTCATATATTATTTCCTTGCCTAAAATCTTACATGTGCAGATCCACGTGTTCGAGCCCAGAGCCCCCACTCCCTCCTAGGTTTAGAATGATCAGTCGGAGAGTAGTACTGGGTCCCAGATGGCCTCCATCGATCCTGGGACATTTCTGTGAGTCGCCCTGAATCTTAATTTCCCACTGAACACTGTAGCTGATTTCTGAGAAATCTATTGAGCTTTATTGTAGATCAGATCTTCATGCTATCTGCTTCCTTTGCAATTTGCAATTGACCAATGAGGGCAACACTAGTAGTCATAGAAACGATTGAAGGACATAAGGACATGGTACAATTAAGTACAAAAATGGCTCAAGGTTATTGTTCAGTGGGACAGGAGCATA
The DNA here is from genome assembly GCA_015082035.1 of Chaenogobius annularis. NCBI lineage: Eukaryota > Metazoa > Chordata > Actinopteri > Gobiiformes > Gobiidae > Chaenogobius > Chaenogobius annularis. The sequence continues at coordinate 854,896 of BJKM01000059.1, forward strand.
TCCAAATGGATATAAGAACATGAGGTTGTGTTTAAACATATAGCAACAACAACTTACATCACACAAACTAACCTATGTAAAAAGAGGTAAAAATAATAATAATAATAATAATAATAATAATCTATATATGTACACATCCACATACAGACATTCATCTGCACATATAATACATGTATACATACACATTTTCCCTCATACCCATACATACAGTATATATAAATATATGTTTGCACTTACATATCCACGTATACATACAGACACACTCATTCTCTCATATATATTTATATTTATCTATAATAATAATTATAAAAAAATTATAATTGTAAAGATTATGAGGTAGCAGATTATGAGGTAGCATCCAATGGAGTGAGGGGTTAACTCATTTTATGGCGTTAAGTTTGTTGAATTTGTCCATTTTCAAGCTGAGTCTGGCGGTTATTTTTTCCATGGCACGTATGTCAGTTATGATGTTATCCAGTCCTTTGTCGTCGGAGCAGTCTGTGTTATCCATTTTTTTGTGATTGCCTTCTACCCGGCGGCTAAAAGTATGCTCCATAGATATCCATCCATTATTTCCATAGCTGGAGTTTTGAGGCCCAAATACATAAATTGAGTGGAATAGTGGTGTCAAAAATATTCTGTATTGCCTGGTTAATTTTTGCCCAATATTTCTGTGCTACAGGACAGTCCCAAAACACATGGTAATAGTTTGCCTCCTGGCAACCACAGTTTCTTTCTCCAGCTTCAGAACCTCCCTGTGAAATAATGTGCACTTTAGACATGGTGTTATGAAAAAACAAGTCACATTCTTCCAAAAAATTTCCTCCAAAACATGGGACTTTGTGATCTCCACTGTGATGTACATATTTCTTTCCCACTCCTCTATCCGTCAAAACAAAAATTACCTTCCTTTTCCCATTTAATTTTGATGTATTTCGTAGATTGGCTTTCCATATCATTGATACATCCATATACTTTTGAAGAAATATGCCCAGTTCTATTTTAACTCGGACATCTGCGTGTTCAGAAACTGGAAGAGGAGAGAAAGTCAACAAGATCTACTCTATCAGTTACTAAATACATACCAGCTATAGATGGACCAAGATTCATGAGTTTCAATTACGCATTCTTTATTCTCCTAACAAAGTCATCTATACAGACGCTCTGGACTTCCGGGTGGCTAACACTCGTTACTCGCGTCTGTCATAATTCCGGAGAGTAACGGGACAGACCACAGTTTGCCAGTATATACGACACAGAAAATGAATATGCATGAGCCTACAGGAAGTCCTTGTGGTAGGGCTGTTGATTTGGCTCCTTGCCAATCTGACCTCCACCATTGTCTCCACTCTTTTTCTTCTTTGTCTGCTCGTGTAACCTGGACTGGTCAAACCTTGGGGGTCAGATGGAAAAATACAGCACCACAAGACCAAAGAGCAGCATAACATTGTAATAATTGGTGAATACAAGATCAATGCATTGTATAATGGCGAATATATGATCGATGCATAATATGTAGTTCTCTCACTTTTAATATTATTCCCCTTGAAGTTCTAGATTTATATGCTTTGATAAAGATTTCAGTCAGAGGATTATAATGTTGGTGCTTTGTTTTATTTCTTGATTATAATAACTCCTTGTATGTAGGTACCTATAAAAGGCCTGTTTCTCCAAGCCAAAGGATTCTTTCAGCATATCGATGCTTTTCATTTGATTTTCTTTTGCAATCTGGTAAAAAACTCTTATTCCTTTTGTTATCCAAATTCTTAAATCTCAGATCGGTGCAGTTTGGCTTGAAGCTTTGGTCATAATCCAGTTTATATTTAATATCTTGTTCAATTTATATGTTTTGATTAGCTTCTTCCATGTCATATAGCACTGTGCAGGAACCCCTGGCACAGCACTGCACTTAATATTTTTTCCACTCTGCCTCGTATTCTGGGTCACACCAGTACAGCAGTGCTCTGATCTGAGGAATAAAGTAATTTTTCAGGCAAGGTAGGCTCCAACACCACTTTTTTTCTTATGTAATTGTAGGGGCTTAAATCGGATACGGGGTCTTTATCTGTGCCATATTAATATAGAGATTGCTTTATTCCATTCATCAAACACCTGTTAGGGATAGGAATTGGTAGAGTCTGGAATAGGTAGAGAAATCCGGGTAAGACGTAAGAGATTCAATTCTTTGGCTAGACTAAGATAAATTCCATTAACACAGGCTTACAAATAGAAACATTGTATTTGCTTATGTCAGACCTATTAGCAAGTAACGTTGGCGATGTAAACACTCCCAATCTACAGCCTTGAAATTTTGCGTACTTTGTTTTGTTTTGGACTGCCAGATAAAGACAGGCACTATGCTCTGAGATGTATGATTTAAAGTCTATAACCATAGTTATATTCATCGTAGATTAACTTTATTTGTTGTTTTGTATGACTTTCTTGCAGAGCCTTGAAATCTGTTTTACCCATTTCTCAGTTTTTATGTTGGCAATAGCAGATGGGAAGGTTTCGGAAAATATCCACAAATGTGCTGCTTGACTATTATAACTTCCCCTTAAAGGAGAAGAAGACAAGAATATAGCCATGAGTACGCACCTCAGGGCCTGCTGTTACCTCCTGAGTGTCTCCAGTACAAAATGATAATGTGCTGGGTATTCATGAATAAGCAGAGTTCTGAACACACACATGGTAATGAGCTGCCACGGGACAAACCCAGAAAAACAGAAAAGTTTCTTATCTAAGAATTTGTGAATTTGTTTTATTTCATCTCTTGACTTCTTGAAGCTCTATGACCATACTATTATTAACTTCACCTTTTTGTGATGATGTTATTCTGAAGCACAAAGTAAATGTAGGTCCGCTGGTTCTTTACCTTTTCTCATTGTCACTTGACTTACCCAGGTCTCACTGAGTTCCCAGGAAACTGTTGTTATGAACAAGTAACTGTGACAGTCAAGCAAATCATTTTTGCCTCTACCAGATACAGAAGATTTTCTAGCTACCTTTCTGCGTGTAAAAGACTGCTTTCTAGTGAGTTTTACCAATGGCTCTGCGGCAGCGAGGCCACAGAACTGAATAATAACTGTGCACTGTTTCTTGTTACTAAGCACCACTAGTACAGAGCTCAGGCTTGATTGGCCAGGGCTCTGTGTACCCCTATGTTGCTCAAGCACGTGTTCCTTTGCCTTGTGTCCTTTAGGTGCCCTCGTGGTTCCATGAATGAAGGAAGGCCAGTTGAAAGTTGCGCAGGGACCCTGTAGATTCAATAGCACAAATTACAATTTTCTTTGAAAAAAATCTATTGAATTCTCATAAAAGCAACATAAGATATAAGTCCAAGTGTCTGGACAAAGGGTTTTGACAGGATTGTCAGTCCAGTGTGAGGCTGCAAGCATGCATATGCACAGAAATTCTTGTGATAATTTATATTTGAAGTAGACCTAATAAAAATATTTATCTTTTTTGAATTTTTTGTGTAAAACCTAACCTTCAATTGAAGAAATTCAGCCAGTCTAATAGAATACTCACACATTACATATTTTTTTATTCAGAGCATACTTACTATTTATTACTATTTACTTATGCAACAGACAATGAGTCACAGGTGACGGCGTGTTAAAGTCTAACTTGCGGACTATGTGTTTATTAAAGTGTTCCTTCTCAATGCTTTTAGCGCAATCACGCACATAAACCTGTGATGATTGGCAGTGTACCCTAAAATGAAGTATTACCCATCATTATACTGTTATTCAATTCAATTCATTTTTGTAACGCCCAAAATCACAACAGCGGTTGCCTCGAGGGGCATTATCACATATATTTATGTGTTTATCTCATTTATACCGTGATAAAACAATTTAGGCTATGTCACGCGGCCCTCCTGCGGATTTTCTGAAGACTCGAGGGGTTTTGGACCACTTTGGTTTTCGGAAACTGTCTTGTTTGTTGCTGTTGACTTGATTAGCCTGGACCATAACTCACTGAGTGGGAGTGGGGTGAGCCTGCCATGGACCTTTGGGCTGGCTGGGTCCCTTCACAAATCTGAGTCGGTGTGATACCTCCCTACTCCCTAACAGTTTCTTGATGTCTTTCAAGATTTTTTTTCTATCCAATGGAAGTTCCTCCTTCACATTTTCCAAAACTGCCAAGATGTCCAGATCCTGTTCATCTGGCAGGATGCTTCTGAAGGGTCTTCTTGGTTAATTTCAGCTTGAGGGGCCTCTGCGTCTTCCAAAGTGGCAGGAGCTTCAACCGACATATTGGCTTGTTACTTTACTGCAAAATAAAAAATAAACATTTGCGTTTATGTATGGTTGCAATGGCTGGCAGCAATATTTGCTTGTAGAATGTTGTAAATTTGTGGTAAACTTGCAGGGGATGAGATAACTTCTTACCATAAAATAAAAAAACTGTTGGTGAATTTACAGCTTCTACTGTTAGAGAATATTGTGCTTTTCCAAAATAAAACTCCCTCATACACAGTAACTTCTATTCTATTGCTAGAACATAAAAGGCACAGGCTCAATATAGAAAGTTGGTTTAATCCTCTGACAACTCAACTTCAGGTCACATATGTATTATTTCTCTTTACTGTATTTACAAAAACAAAAATAATAATTAAATAGGATTTTACCTTAATACAGCGCGTAAAAGTCCCCGAATACATTAAAAAAGAAGCTCAATCATTAATCAAATTCTTCTTATTTTAGCAAGTAATACTGGGATTTAACATGAAGCAGTCTGAGAACAGAGACATTACAAGTCTCAATATTGTCTCATGAGCACTTGTATAAAATATGTATGAGTTAAAAACACATTTCAAAAGAGGAATGTGTGTTTGTGTATGAAAATGCCCCATCAAAATAATTTTGAAATGTTTTACAGTCTTGTGTTTTAAGTTGTTACTTACCAGTAAGCATTTAAGATCAGCTGACCTCTAGCCCCAATGTAGCAGATTTCTGGAAAGCACTCAATCAACACAATTAATAATTGACAATATTTATTTATATTGTTCTTAAAGTAAGTATAAAAACAAACAGAGAAAGGAAAAACATGACCAGAGAGCAGATACAAAATAAAAACATCAGACGTCCAACAAATAAATAAAAAAATAATTGATAAAATAAACTCATGTTCTTTCTTTTAGGGTTAGAGAACCCTAAAAGAAAAGAAAACATCCCATTTTGTCTAAAGTCTGTCAAATTTTTCCAATCTCAAATTAAGTCCAAAGCAATATTTATTTTTACTTGTTACTGTATGTATTGTTTCATTTCTGTACATATAAATGACTGCATTTACAAAAGTAGTCATTATATTTGAAACAATGCCTCACGCTGTATTGTCTTATGACTTGCTCACAAACAAAAAAAATAATTGTAATTGAAAATTTAAAATAATTGCCCAAATTTAACTGTGTAAAACGGAAACGGACCAGATTTGACCTTAGAGGATTTCAGAACCTCTCGACACCTGAAAATAAAGAGCACAATTATTTATTAAATTGTTCATATCTTAAACAATATATCGACTATAAAATAGTAAAATGTAGTTTACCTTTTAAGCAAACTCCAGGGTTCTTCTGCCTCTTCCACAAGAAGCTGTCTGCAAACAGAAGTTATACGTTTCTTGTCGTGCCTTTATATCGCTTGTCTCTCTTATCTGTATGACCTCATGACCACTGATTTTAAAATATAATCATGAGCTAAGCGCCGTGCATTTTCATCTTAAAGCCACAAACCACTCTATTGAAGACAGTGAGGTGGAGATTCTAAGCAGGGAGAAAAGATGGTTTGAAAGAGGGGTTAAGGATGCTATCTTTGTTAAAAAAGAGAATACTTCCTTAAATCGTAATGGAGGTTTAAGATTCAACCTTACCGTTGTTTATAATGGTTTATTGAAACCCTGGAGATGCCCTAGGCATTCTGATGCTAATTAGGTACTCAATGAGGAGGGAGTGAAAGTCAGTGTACAACAGGATGTTAATGGCCCATCAGGGAGTTTCAATAGCCCATTATCAGGAGGTCCCGCCCTGTGGGCAGGGTTTTACACAGAGTAGGATATATAAACCTGAGTTCTCAGACTTGTTTCACAGATTGAGAATGACTCTTGGATGAGAGTCGAAACGTAAATCGAGTCCAGATTACTACAACTGAATCTTTTTCTACCATTATTTATGATAGATTTAATTTTAATCAGGAACAGACAAATATAGCCTCTTCTATGTGTATTTACATTTCTACTTTCTAATCATTAGATTATAGGCTTTGAATTTTTTAAAATTTATTATTTCACAAGAAGATACACTATAGTTACATACAGCAAACTTTTGTCACCAAGGGCCGCAATTTGAAACTTATACAGAGCAGAGGGCCACAGCAACCCTACAAGGAAGTGAATCATTCGAAATGTTGCATTTGATATAGTTTCACTGGGCCTCCACACCTTTAATAAGACTTGGAACTTTAATATTACGTTGGTATAACATAAAAATGCTTGAAATGTTTTACATTTTATCGTAAAAAGTACTACGTTATGTTGTTTGGACTAACTTAGCAGGAAGCCTGAGGGCCAAAAAATTGGTCTGAGGGCCGCATTTGGCCCCTGGGCTGTTGTTTGGACATGCGTGACATACAGAGTGAGATAAAGTATCAGACTGGCTTTTTTCAAAAATTAAACACATATAAAAACAAACACAAAAAGCAAGAACAAGACCAGAGAGAAAAGACTAAAGCAAAACAAGCAAACATCCACTAAAAACAGAATAAACAAAAAAAGGAAAATCATGACACACAACACCCAAAGAAAATGTCCCAGTTAGTCCATAGTCTGTCGAATTTGTCCATTTTCAAATGAATTCAGAATGTGATCTTTCCAGGTTACAAATGTCCAAAGTAATGTCTGTCCAGTCCCTGATTGTCGCTGTAATTTGTGTCATCCACCTTTCTGTGATGGCCTTTTTCACTGCTGCCAAGAGTATGTTCCAGAAGTAACTGTTTATTGTGTCCATGGCAGGAGTCCTCAGGCCCAAGTACATAGTTCTAAAATTGAGTGGAATGGCAATGTCAAAAGCTGTTTGTAGTGCGTCTTTAATTTCATTCCAATACTTTTGAACAACAGGACAGTCCCAGAATATGTGATAATGGTTTGCCTCCTTGGTGCCACATTTTCTCCAACAGTGTGTATTTCCCTGTGAATAACGGGCACTTTACATGGTGTTATGAAAAAACGTGACACATTCTTCCAACAAAACTCTCTCCAAACATGGGATTTTGTAGTCCTCCACAGGGATGTACAAACATCTTCCCACACATTGTCTGTCAAAACAAGACCACTCTCTCTTTCCCATTTGTTTTTAATATATTGAGTAGAGTAGCTGTCCAGATTAGAAATGCATTGATATAATTTAGATATAATTCCCCTTTAAAAAATCAGATTTATAAGCCTTGATAAACATCTCAGTCAGAGGGCTACAATGGTCACTGCCTTGTTTAATTTTTTGGTTATAATAACTCCTTATTTGTACAAACCTATTAAAGCCCTGCTTTTCCAAGCCAAAGGATTCCTTCAACATATCAACCTTTTGTAATCCAGACCTTGAATCTTGAATATTCCATATTCCATATTCCATATTCCAAGCCCAGATTTTACCCAGGGATTCTCAACCTCCCCCAAATGACTCAACCATTTGTCATCAACCAGTAAGGCCTGTACAGGAACCCCCCGGCACTACAGCAATCTCAACATTCTTCCATGGAGCTTCATTCTGGATCACACCAGTACAGCAATGCGCTGATTTGAGCTGAAATAAAGTAATTTCTCAGCCTCCTTTTTCTTTTGATAATTGCAGCGTTTTGAATCGGATTTGGGCTTTCTTGCCTTTCCACACAAATCTTGAGATTGCTTTATTCCACTCATCAAACAGCCGGTTGGGGATGGGAATCGGAAGAGTCTGGAACAGATAGAGAAATCTGGGAAAAACATTCATTTTCATAGTTTCAATCTTTTGACCCAGACTCAAGTATGGAATAACAGTCCATATTTCAAGATCTTTTTTATGGTCTTAAAAAGAGGGATATAATTTCTCTACATAATTGTTGTTAGGTCTCTATGGAGTACCATACCTAAATATCTAAGGAATTCCGTTTGCCATTTAAATGCATAAATCTTTTTAAAAGTCAGAGGGTTGCCAGTAAGAGAGAATTTTAGTCTTTTGTACATTTAATTTGTATCCAGACATTGGACCAATTTCTTTAAAAAATGCATCACATTGGGCATGGAAATTTCTGGCTTGGTCAAATACAATAGAACATCATCTGCATAGCAGGCAATTTTATGTTCTGTCCCATCAGTCGTAACACCTTGAATTTAAGGGAAGAGAATAAAAAAGTAGTATTTTCTGTAATAGAGTGTATGTGGATTCGAAAAATAGATCTACTGGCGTGCCCTTGGGTTAATTTTCCTCCATATGTCAATTATGTGTTTTAAATGGTTTACTGAATGTACAAAAAAATTAACCGATTAATCGAAGAAAAGAATCGATAGATTACTCGATTACTAAAATAATCGATAGCTGCAGCCCTACTTCACACGATATAGAGAAAACTCATAATCAGGCAGTGTGGTTTATCTGCTGCTGGTCTTGGTTTGCCCAGGCGATGTGCTCTTTCAATTGTGATGGGGGGACCTCAACTCCTGAGTTAATAAGGAGCTTGTGTATGATCTTCTCCTGAAAGCTTTCTGTGTCCTTTCATTCCTCTCCGTCTTCTTTGCCCACAAGCCTTCAAGTTAGGACGACGGGTCTGGACTCCAAATCCAGGAGCTTATTTTTCATGTTATTGTTCTCCAACTCCAGCGTTTGTCACCCTGGCCCGCAGCGCCTCAATTTCGGCCCGCAGCGCCTCCATCTCGGCCTTTACTGACTGCAGATCGTCCGTATTGTCTGAAACACACTACTCGACCGCCTCAATGCGTGTTCCGGTTATTCCATCTGCTTTCCATTTAGTGGTCACTGCCTCTGACACTGCCGGAGCTATGGTAGCTAACAACTCGGCACTCCATGACCCGCTGCACTTCGGACATCTTGAGCCACAGCCGACTAATTACGTTCTCTCCCCCGTCCGACGCAAAGAAGCCGCGAGAGTCTCCATCCGGGCCGGCGTAGCTCCGCGTCTCTGGCGGACTGTTTTCCAATGGAGCTGTGGGCCATCAGCGTTGTTTGTTTTGGTCCTGTGGCGCTACCGGACTTGTGTCTTCCTTGTTTACTCATCTCTCGTCCTTGTCCCTTGGGATTAGGTGGGTCACCTGATTTTAAAACCACGTTTTGCAGCAGCGGTGTGAGGTGCGTCTACTCAGTGCGCCTCCATGACTCAGAAGTCGGGCCAATACTTTCTATGCGTTGTTTGGTTATTTTAAACACTTTAAGCACACATAAAAAAAAAAGAAAAAGATTTTTAACAAATACATATAAAATAATGTATGTAAAATAATACATTTTCATTCAAATATATGGATGAAATACTTTTTTTTTTTATGTTTTGAACTAGTTAGAACACATAATACCCTTCTCTGGGGAAAAAGGAAAAAAGACTGATAGGGTTATAATTTTTTAGCACTATGTTTAGGTAGGTTATTTAGAATATATATCAGACTAAAATGTCTCACTGAACCTCTCCAGTCGTGTGTCATCATCGTGTTGCTCTGCCTGCTCCTGTCACATCAGCAGCGACAGTCTCTCCTCCTCAGACAGCATACTCACTTCGCCTTCTTAAAACCACTCACACTAAAGATATTTGGCGTAAACATGTCTAAATGGATTGTTTAGGATGAAAACGAGTCACGGGTGAAATCGTTGTGCTTATATTTAATGCTTTATCTAAACATTTTTTGAACTTTTAACACTTGTAACCTTGAATCTGAATAAAGACTGGATTAAAGTTTACTGCCTGTTCTGTTAGAATATAGCAGCCTTTTTCCTCCTGTTTTTGAATGGTCGGCAGAGTTTAACGCTTTCACAACCGGAATGTAATATTGGCAGTCTGAGTAATATCGGTATCAGCCAAAAGCACCGATATCAATGATGTGAATATTGATACCAATACTGGGCCAATATACCAGTGCACTCCTAACTGATATCTTGAATATGGTCAAGTTTAGCTGGCATGCCACGTGATTAAATCCAACCCTAATCTTGTGAGACTTGAGGGCTTGTAGTTTCCCTTGTGTCACTTGAATGTTAATGTATGACATCTAATGATGTTGTAGTGGTGTAACGACTGTGTGTTTGTTCTGTTTTGAGTAACTGAATGAAATCCATTTTTAATAGAAATCAGGACTATAGCTTGTGGAGATAAATTGTCTGTAAATATGAGACCTATATTTAGTTTTACACCCAGTTCAATACATTGTGCAGTGCTGTTGGACGATTATAGATGATGTTTACGCACAAGAGTGCCTGACAGGGACTAAATCAGAGCAAGACGAATGGACTGAAGAGGGCTGTTAACAAACTCCTTTGTAAATTATGTTGCAAAAGGGAGAGTCTGTTTCTAATTTGTCACTGTTGTGAGGAATCACAACACAGCTGTATTCACTTCTGTTCTCTCCATCTGCTTCATACAACAATTCAAATATTCAGATTATGAGCACTATTCTCTTACTTTGCATACACGATAACAAATTCATTATTGCTTAAAGAAGTTATATATTTGCATTCAGGGTGTATGTTTTTATTAAGGGCTTTTGTGTAAGGTTTAAATGTCCAGTCCAGATTAATAGGCCTACCATACAGTACAGTATGTGGCATCTCATACTGAGAGAAACGTTACCACAGAAAAAAAAAGCCACACACCCTATTATTTTGTTGTACCATCTTTAGCTTTGATTACAGCATTCATTTGCTGGCAATGTTTTAATAAGCTTCTGCAATGTCAAAAGATAGATTTAATTCCAGTGTCATCCAGTGTATTTTTTCACCAAAATCTTTTGTTAGCGATGGAAGTAACTGCGCAAATCCTTCTCCAGAATATTCCAGGAGGAGAGGACCTATTTGCTTAGTTGAATCCACATGTATTTAAAGCCCTACCATTTAAGATTTCAACCAAAACCTTAACTAAAACCATAGCCTGTAAAATGAACACTAGTATTGGCGGGTTGAGGTAGTGCTTTGCAAAACAGTTTACGTTGCTGTGTCTTGTGTGAAATAATGTTGCAGCGATATCTTTGCCTGCTCGTCCCACAGATAATGAATAAACCACACTCATATTCACAAATCACTTCTGTGGACAAGCTCTGGCAATGAGCTACGGTGTATTTTAATTTGTTCTCTTCAAAATGGCTGCAAGGTTACCTCCATTTCTTTTTTTTGCACGTCCATAAAGTGATGTATTTATCTTTACTTCTGCTAACAATATTATTTAGAGTAGATTAATAGGGACAAAGATGCAGTATGCATGAGTCTTTATAAAAGTCATCAAGTGTTATTGTCTGAACCAAATTATTAATATTGCTTCACGCATTTATTTAGGTATTTTCTTAAGATTATTTTTGTATTTGTGTTAATAATGAAATTTGAAGGTTTGATATTTCAAACGTGTGACAGTACCACCACATGTACAATGACTACCATGGGCAATCGAACAAAGACACACATATAAAACATTAGACTGACTACCGCAGACCGCTCTGACCGTCTCTCATATCAATAATCCACACAGTTGTACCTGACAGTGACGGCAAAATAATTAAGTCATATATTGCATTTCAATTTTAGCTTGAATTGGTTATTATTTAAACATACAGAACATCTTGTCAAATTCAGACTATGTACAAACTGCAGTGCTCTTTATTATGACGGTCTTACCCTTTCACCGCTGACCCCAGAGATCAAGGATGAGTTGCTGAGCTTTAAAGCACACAGGCAGTAAATGCAACAGAATACATTTTGCAACTGCTCTGCCACATTGAAGATCCCAGTCACTTCATATCTCCCCTCTCTAAAAACCCATTTATAATTTTTTTTTGTTTACTGCCTCGAAAGTATTCTTTTCTGCTCCACAGAAATGCAACAATTTCTCTTTACTTTCAATGAACAAGACAAAAAATATGACAAATAATCACTATCATGTGAAGCTAAGTTAGTTCATCCGCCTCGCCCACATGCCTTCCCTACACAAAACAAACTAGACCTATATCTAGAAAAAAATGTCTTAAAGCTTTTTTCTTCAACAGAGATAAACAGTGACTATCCATCATGCTGTCACTTTTATACTTCCAACAGAAGGCTCCAGTATCACAGTAGATGCTCTGAATACTAAGCGAAAAGCCCTTTCCCACTGTCATTTAAATAATGAGAGATATTGGTGGGACTTAGGGGAAGGTTTGGAAGACTTAGTGGAGGGAAGCGACAAGCCCTAATAGGATTTCCAGCCTATTGTTGGGATAATTTTATCATGGCTAAGCAATGACCGAATGGTTTACTAGGGAATTACATGCCGCACACAAGAGGTGCTGTTTAGTGTAGTCTAAAGATCAGACACAGCTCATTCAGAATATCCCCTTCAAAATATCTTGGACAGTTATTTCCAAACCTGTTTCTCCTAAGTTTCTGGTCGATCATTAACTTGGCATCAAGTAATAAATAAAGTCATCGGAATGCACAGGGAAGTAATGCAGCTTCTATAAAAATGTCTATGTGTAATTAATTACGAAATAAATTCCTAATTCCTGATTCATCGTTTATGTGACTTTGGAACAGCTCTATTGAATGAAATACCATTTAAAATTTCACAATACAATTCAGTTCTATGGCATAAATGCACCCATAAGTACCCACGGTTAGATCTCAATCGCTATTGTGCTATATATCTTTATGTAATTTTGTTGTTCTTGATAGGGTAATCAATGACAAATAAAGAACTTAACTGAGTGTGTTGAATTCAACTGTTTATATGGTATGTTGTGATATACCATCGGAGTGTAACTATACATCTTGCCACGTGTTTAGAGCCGTTGATGCGAAATTGAGAGATGCATGCTGCAAAACATTAAAACGGCACCGCAGCCACGTCCTAGGACCCCGCTGAGCAATCCGTGTTTCTGTGTGGCAAATGACAATCTCCTCTCAAACATGCTTGTGCCCGCGCAACGTACAAGACAATGCTTTGATGACGCACAGAGTCAGAAACTATTTTCCGCGCTTCAGACTTCCTCTGTGTTTGAGAGAGAGGCGAGCTGTGAGCGAGAAGCTCCACATACATACACACAAAGGGCTGGAGAACAGCACCGGGACAGAGGCCATGCAGGGACATATCACATGGTGGTCAACAACGTGTAAGTGTTTCCAACAAATGAATCTGGCTAATAATTTCACCAAATTGCTGTAAAGACAGAAACGCTTGTTTATGCAGTAAAGAAGTACAGACTGAATGCATCAAGCAGTTCACCTCATATGAAGATCATCCTAAATGTAACTAAAGGAGAGAGACTATTAAGCCCTATATGAATCAAAAACAAATGCCATAAACTAAATTAGGCTACAGTTGTGCAATTTACATTTTATTATTTACAATAACATTTATTAAAAATACTAAATTAATGATCTAACTGTTTTATGTCTCTAAAAATAACACAAATTTGCATTATTTATAGAATTGTGACAGAATTGGAATAAATCAAATTACAGGTCCTAAATCGTGGATTATGCAGAATCTTTACACCCGTAAAATACCATACCAGTACGGTTTTTATGTACAGTTTTACTATTCAAGCATTTGGGTGAACTTTAGTTGATTCATTGAGTATCCAAAGTGTTGAAGGCCTCTTTTGTCTTAGCACACGGCTCCTACAGCACTGAAATGATTCACAAAGTGTCTCCTGGTTTAAGACAAATACTCCCTCTTGAGATTGAAAGAAAAGAAGCGAAGCAGACCAAGCTTTAAGTGGACATGTCAGAATGTCTGTGGTTCACTGCCCCTAAATCTGCTCCAAGATTTGTGACAGTAAAGAAATGAAGAAAAAGTTAAAGCCCCGTGGGTCCTTGGCGAGGCAAAACTTAATCCTCACTTTTTAGACAAGCCAAGCCTTTTATTTCAACCAAAGTTGTATGTTGCCACCGAGCTAGTAAGTGTGCAGAGAGAAGCAAATGACCTGCTATATCAATGGGGAGTGAGTGAAGGTGGAATGCTGAAAGGCAACAGTTTGAAGACCAGAAGAGAACCACACGGTTAGAATGATTTTGTTTTGATGGACAGTTGTACTGTAGTAATTCACTGGGAGCAGCAGTAAAATAGATGTCTAAACTTGTTTTTACACTAGTTAGGGCAACGTATAACAGCTTTTGCTCCGAGAGCACGGCAGCCAAAGTCTGTACCGCAGTAAACGGCCGCTTTGACAGTGCTTAAAACAGTTGGTCTCGTAGTGGCATCTATCGCATTCTGGTGCGGAGCGATTGTGACATGAACGCGGCCTACTTCGGGCCGACCTAAACAAGCAAAAGTGCTTGAAATTTTATTAAAAAGCGCCTTGATCATGAATACACTTCTGCCTCTGCGCAGCAAGTAAAGACTCTGTGTGACTCTTTGACAGCTTTTTCTCTGTCACCAACCATCTCGGTGCATTTACCAAAAAAACACTGCGTAGAGCACCGGGGGAAGTAAGCGTTTGACTGCGCATCCCTGTGGCTGTTTTTGCTTGAAGCCTATTGTCATGGAAACAAGTGCGGCGGTCATAATGACATGAATATTTTCATTATTTTAAGAATCGTGACAGAATTATGATGAATCATGATAAAAAGAGAGAGTTAACTGGGTATTGGAAGAGAGCAAGTGGTTCATATTGTTTTTTTCGTTTAGTTTTTTTTAGAAAATACATCGAATCCATATATAGTTCAAAACCTTTCAAAAAGTCAACACACTTTCTCTTATTCTGTTGAGTCACATTGACAAAGGTGTTAGTGGACTATATATTAATTACAATTACAAGTGAACTATTGAGTGATGTTTAGAGTCATGCTGTTAAAATAATGTTCTATGCTTATCAATGGTGATTTCTCGAGTTATTGTTAAATGTACAGTAAACCCTTGAATTTAGATTTGACAATACATTACCAGTCTGCTGCTATGCATACTTTTAGTCCTGTCTTCATCTGTTACCATAAATGCGAATGAGAGGTATATGGCTTTATTTCAATTACTGAGCATTCCTTTTATGCCAGCTCTCTTTTTGGGGATGTGGAGACGTTCTGTGGTGTGTTTTGCTGCTACTATGAGCCACAGGCTATAGGACACAAACACCAGCGTCAAAACTTAAATAGTGTCAGTCATCTCACCAATCCCTATGACGACAAAGAATGAGTCATAAAAATGCATTATACAAATATGTCATTTCTTGCCAGAAGGAGAGGAAAATAGTTTGGACCCAGTTTCGAGACTTACTCTGAGCATCTTTGGACCTGATTTATTCTTGATATAGTCCATTAAAAGCATAGCAATCTGAACTATACGAAAGGTTTAGCATTTGATTCGATCCATAAATGAAATATGGAGGCCAGCACCTCAAATCCATTCACCTTGAAAGGTTCATAATTGGAACATGAAATAAATCATTGCTTGGAAATTCACTGTATTTAAACAGATAATAATGTCATTGTCATGACACAGGCAACCTTAGAAGTCAGAGGGGATAATATGCAACTGGATGGGAATAACAACTTTATCATTTACGAGTGATTTCTCTAAAGGCCTCTTCAAGTCTTCACAGCAGTAACCCGTGTAGTGTTAAGTGTGTCAACAGAGTGAGAAACGAGCCAGCAGCACCATTTGTTTTGACTGTGTGTTGATGATAGTTATAAACCAGAATAACATTTTCAGACTTCATTTCATTACTTTCTGCATCTTGGCTTCAATTGTTCGGCTCTTGACTCATTTTGTCTAGAGGTAGTTTCTGCAAGCTGTCTCAAAGATGATAATCTAGGGTATAATATTTTAGAGACACAGAACTTAATTTCAATGTCATCGATTTACTTTAGCCTTAACCTGCTGCAATTATTGTAGATGCAAATGCGGTAGTGTGAAGCAAAGAGCAATGGGCTTTATCCATGAAGTGTTCTTATGCACAAATTTGGACTAGGTTTTTGTCAAAAAAATGTCTTAACATGATTTATGTGCGTTAGAGTGCTCCTTAATCTTCGTAGGATTTGTTTTGTTGTTATAGAATATGATCAATATGAATATGATTGCAACCAAATTCTAATTCCTACATGACTGTTTAGTTTGATATATTTACAAATGATTTTAATTTTTAAAAAAAATTATAGTGGATACTAAAAGTATGCTCGGCAGAGATATAAAGCACAGTCAAAAATAGACTCCTCAGCACTCCCAGCCTGTCTGCCCCAGCCACCAGTGCCTCTGTATGGGCCACAAGACTCCACACCCCCTGTCATCCTGTCATACATATTTATTTTATGTAAATAAACCAGTAACGGAATGATGTGGTGTTCGTGTCTGCATGTTCTTGAATTTGGCGCAGTTCTCATATGAGAAGGATTTTGGCGTCTTAACACTAGGACGACCAGGATTTTAGAACTACAGAAACTCCCAAGCCTTTAATTTGACGATTGTGCTCTAGCGATGACGTAATCAAAATAATGGTTCTTCTAACATGCTAGAAATGGTCTATTAGCCTCTTTAATGAATATCATCATTATTCCGAGTGCCGAAGTTGACCAGCATCAGCGGAGGAAGGACGGTTGTTTGCAATTGCGAAGTCGCTGTTACAGAGAATATACGCATATTATTTCAATGGTCTGGACGCATCTTCCTAATAAAAGCTTCAGGACCCCAGTGCATTTGTCGCTGCCAAAAAAGCTCCTTTAGAGCTCCGACACATGATGCATTGAAAGTAAAGACAGTACAAATTTGCGCAGAAGAAAGAAATAGCATTTAACTGGTTTGACAAAGCTCCAGATCGATGATAAAAGTGGATTTCTGCAACGAAACAAACTAGTAGTAAGTCAAACATCACATTAACTAAGCTACAAATGTACTTCTGCATTAATTGAAAAAGATCTCGAATTTAATGTACCTGGTTATATAAAGGTTAATAGATAATCTGTTCTAGTTTCCATTTTAATAATTGTTGCATATTTTCCAGCAGACTATGCAAGCTGTAGATGTATCTGTATGTTGTTTTAAAGCCAGTGTTTTACTGTCTATGCATGTCTAAATATGAAGTTCTCTTTCTGTATGAGCCAGTTGAAAACATCTATTCACTTGTGATGTTTCAGCTCCAAGACTAAACATTTTATACACCAGGGGTCTCCAATGATATTTTCCAGGGGATCCGATTTTTCGAAGGGCTAAGGTCCAGGGGCCGGACTACAAAATCCCACCACAATTTTATGTTTTATCTCTATAAGCAGTATAAACAACTCACAGTGGAACAATTTAACAACAGAAATCAACACAGGACTTTACTTTCAGAGAAGTAAAAACATAACAATATTACATGACTAAAAACAGGACAAAAGCACTAAAACCAACGCAAACCCAGCGTTTACCAGAAACCTGACTTGACTAGTGCAAAGCAGATCTGGGATAAGACCAGGTTTTAAACCAAGACTAAACAAACTATATCGACCAGAAAAACTATAAATCAGGTCTAAAGCAGGTCTAAAGCAGGTCTAAAGCAGGTCTAAAGCAGTCTAAAGCAGGTCTAGAGGCAGGTCTAAAGCAGGTCTAAAGCAGGTCTAAAGCAGGTCTAAAGCAGGTCTAAAGCAGCAGGGTCTAAAGCAGGGCTAAAGCAGGGCTAAAGCAGAGGTCTAAAACAGGACTTATGCAGGACTTATGCAGGCTAAAACAGGAATATTTTAAAAATAAATGTCATTAGAACATTTTGTTCAAATGAAATTAAAACGTAGCTGCCATAACCAAAGCTCACTTTGCATTTAGTTCATCAGAACAAACGCAGCTGTCACTAGGCCACATGCACAGTATCACGCATGTTTCTGGAGTTCTCTGACCTGCAGCAGTCTATTAAAAATTGCCCAGAACATTGAAATATATGCAACGTAGTGAAATGGACAACGGGAAAAAGTTCCTGAAAGCACTAAACTGGTGACAACGGATCTGCACCTGAGAAATCATGTATTTTTATCTTCCCTTCGCCTCCACAGTCACATTAAGCTGTAAAATTATGTGTGTTTTATTACAATCCGACACATATTCATGGAGAAATTAGTTTATGAATTTAGACGCGCCTTAAAGCAAAAGTGCACATGTCCCGGGACGAGACAGCGGTCCAACTTTCATAACCCGACCCGTGAAGCAATCCGCACTTCACGCACAGCGGTCTGACGTACCTTGCACTCACGCAGACCTTTCAATCCAACGACAAAGCCTGGAAAACAACGTTGTCCTCCGGTGCCACTCGCGTAATTGTTCCTCGTTAACCCAGCAGACTTCCAAACACGAGGAGCACACAGTTCTTACGCATGTTACATTTACACCAAATCATCAATGAAGCTGCAGCCAAGCAGCGCATGAGTGCTACGGATGCGGCGCGGCAAAAAAAAAAAAAAAAAATTAAATTATGAGGAAATTGTGCCGCGGGCCAGACCAAATTGCTTCGGGGTCCGGATCTAGACCGCGGGCCGCCTTTTGGAGACCCTTGTTATATACTAATCTCAAGCACCGAACCTGTTCATGACAACAGTGTCAAGGCAACAGAACAATAGCTTACTTTTAGATTTTTCTGCTGTTGGCTGTTAGCATGGCTAGCTACAGCTAATTTAATATCCTTTTTTTTTTTTTTTGCATTGCATTTGTACGTAAACTGCACACTGTGTAGACCAAATTGTATATAATGTGATGTAAAACTGGTTTAAAGTTTAAACTTAAAATTCTAAATTCCAGATGGTCTCATAGAGAAATAAAAAATAAAAAGTAATCCTCAATAGCATAAGCCTATTGCAAGTTGTAGATTGCATTTCAGTCCAATTACCCTTGGTCTGCCCTGGTCAAATCTGCTTTTGTTTAGGTCTACAGTCAGGTCTGGCAGCCCTCCTCTGTTGTGCACCTCGAATATATTACATTACACCATATAATATTCAAACTACAGGCCATACAAGCTCAAAGTATAATTGTTTTCATGAAACCTCATTTAGAGTTGACTTGGTTATATGACTTAAAGTTGAACTAATTAAAGTTGAAGCCTAAGATTTTCCCCACACTTGACTTAGTAATGCTTACATTTATACAGTTAAACAGCTAACCAAACCCCACTTGGCTTTATCTGATGAAGAACAATGGAGGATCAATTTATGGTACAGAAGAAAATTAACAAACTGTGTAGTTTCTATTGTTTCCTGTTAGTTTTTGTTGTTGGATTTTTCATCGGATGATCTTTGCGGTCTGAAAATGGGCTGAAACACCAGCCTGCAGCAGCCGAATTGGAGCAACTTTCTAAGGCTTTGTGTAGAGTAAGCCTTCTCAAGGATTTGATATTGTTATATGAGGCTGGGTTCAGCAAAAGCTTTTTATTGCATTTGTATTAAGGATGTCCCAATCCAGTTATTTTGACTCCCGATTTGGTACCGATCTTTTAATGCTTGTCATTTCTTATACCGATCCAATACCGATCTCCCATCCAATACCTATCGAATAATTTGTTATGTTTTTATTAGTCTTAAGTTTAGTCTTGTACCTTTTTATAATGGTTTAAGAACGCAATGTTGGATCTGGCTCTAGTTTAATTAAATCATTACCAGTATAAAAAATGCAATAGAGCGACATGGAGATGCGACACGGGCTGTAATCAGTATTCTCCTGCCTCACACTGTAAACCTCCCAACCTCGTTTAGAGGAGATTCATGGCAAAATGTAGCCTCTGTAAAAAGCCTTTTATCTACCTGCGAAAGCTCTTTCTCAGCTTAAAATGTTTTTTAAAGCCACTTTCAGCTTCTTTCTTCTTCCACTACAAGCTCCAATGATGTGCCCCAAGGGTATTTGTAGTATTTGTATTATTGTCCAAAAATGTATTATATTGTTAATATGAGCTTCTTTGTTTACTAAATTTATGATTTGGTTGTTTGTGAATTGCTGCCAAAAATATTGAACTACTAATGATGATGATAATAAAATGTATTCTATTGTTGTGGATGAGAGCGGTGGTCGAGTGGTTAAGGCACAGGTCAGGCTCCAAGTCCAGTGTTGTGAGTTTGAATCCTGACCTTGGCAATTTACTGTATGTCCTCCCTTCTCTCTCATCCCCCATTTCACACTTTCCTCTCCTGTCTAATAAAGCCTACGCGCCACAAAATCTAAAAAAAGAAAAAAAGAAATGGGGATGAGAGAGAAGGGAGGACATGCAGTAAATTGTCGGAGCCGGCGTGCTGCCGCCTAAACCATGAGACCTGGCCATACGGTTAGGAATCAGTGCTTTTAAACTGTTCAACAAAGTCGAGCTTTCATTATTTTTTATAATTGGTCTTTTGGATTGACCGAAAGGATGTCACTGTTACTGTTAGCCAACAGTTTGTAGCCTCCTGGGTGGTGGAAAGTTGCAGTTTAAGCATTATTTGCTTTAAAGTGGTTGTGTAAGGATGGTAATGGACTTCAAAAATGCTCATTTTAAACAAAACGTTTGAACATACTGTATACTAGGTATAAACTTAGCGAGTTGATTTTGAACCTCATCTGCTTAAAATGGATGTACTCCAGGACAGATGTATTATAAAAGCAGCTCTTAGGGTCAAAATGAGACCTCTGTCTGCATATAATTATACAGTGTTTTGTGCTGTTAGCATGCTAGTTGTTAGCATTACTGTGATGGCAAAGGCAAAACTCCACTCTGGCCTCTAAAAGTAATTGTGACCAATTAAGATACTTGGAATTAGGAACCTGAGGAATACATTTTGTCTGCTGCTAGCAGTTTAAAATGAACTAGTTCCACATTTTTCATACACTAAAAATCAGGTACTGTCTTTAAATTTGGATGTTTATTCTTTCTGAAAGGACCTGAAACCCACAAAATTAATACAAAATGGTTTACTTTGGGAGCAGACAGTGTATGTACGTGTGCAGTCCCCTTCTGTTTTGGGGACGGATATCGGCAGATCCCCAGAACGAAGGGAAGAGGAATGATGTATTCAGACTGAAAACCAGCCGCAGTCTCTCAGCAAGAGCCTCACACATGCCAGCCACCAACAAAGCAGCACAAATATTTCACTTTATAACGGGGCTGTTTAAGATGCAAAGGGAAATAGGCATGTGCTGTAAAACTGTACTAGCGTACAGTGTGAACCCCATTAAGACGGACTGCTGATATTCCCATTGGGATCTGACCATGGCTCCGTGCTCATCCATCTTATTTGCCAGTAGTATAACATTGCAGTAATGATTGGCACGTAATGATGGACCTCTGCTGGTAATTTGGAAGAAAGAAGTAAAAAAACACTGTTGCAGAACATAGTGATTGTGGCGCAAATAAAGTTGAGCTGAACAATGGCACAGACATATATTTGAGCATCAACACATTGTTTGATGTCTACATTTTTATTCAACAACTGCTTTTTCTGTTACATCCAACCCCAATATGACCGGACTGGAGTAGGGGTGGGCCATATATCAGTGCCAGTATTGGTATTGGTCATATCAGAGGGTTTTCCGAGTTATCCACATGGGTCCAAGATTTGGTAAAATGCATGCATTTTGCCGATATTTCTATGCTGCCCTAGTGTGTGTGCTTATGTCATTTCCAGTTTGTCCTTGGTGTATTTGTTTAGTCTTTTTGAACAGACTAATGAGTAAAAATCAAAATAGAAGAGACATTAGATAAATGGTATGGCTGCATGTTTACACATTCATGCAAATCATGATTTAATATCCCAGATAAATGAATATTGTTTTTATTTTCAAAAAGGCTAGTGTGACAGTGCAACTGATCTTTCTCTGAGATACAATGCGTTTATCCGTGTGAAATTAAATCATGACTCGTATTATAATATAATACAATAATTCCCTTACAGTACAGTACAGTACTTACGTACATTTCTGAGTTTTACAACAGGAATTCAGAAAATATTTTTATTAGGTCATATGTATTTTGGGGCCGTCAGTAGATTAGTTGTACGCGTCTTCTGATCTGAACGTCGGCGGTTCGAATCCTGTTAACGACATAAACATGGTAAAGCGGTTAGATGGACTGGCCCACAGGTTGGCGGTGTGATTGCAGCTGCCTCTAGTAAATACTGCCAATGTGTCCTTTGGCAAGACACTTAACCCGCCCCACCCAGTGTCTACGTGTAGATGTGAATGGATTAGCCGTTCCTTGATGTAAAGTGTGCCCTGAAGGTAGAAAAGCGGTACATAAATGTGTCCATTTACCATTTAATAGTTTGGATTTGCTCTTGTTTCCTGCATATGATTACTAAAGATCTGCAAAAAAAATCCAGGGCTCTGATGACGTCACACTGATAAAGTATAACTTTGCAGCAAAGACCAGTTGCCTTATTACACCAATGTATGCTCACCAAAAAGGCAGCATACGCCTCAGCCTCACAAGGCTAACTTGACTTTATAAACTCATTTTCCATTTACCAGACCTTGAAAGTCTTTCCTTCTTTAGTCATTTTCTTTCACCACAGATGTTTTTTTATGCATAGTGTCAAGGTCTTCACTTAATGTTAAAATGCTGGAAATGGCAGCAAGGTTACATAACATTCAGGTAACATTTTATATCATAAGATGGGATAGTTTGTTAACATGGATGACAACAAAGAAGTAACAAAATTTGCTATTTTGTTTTTTATTAACTCAATGCACGCTAACCAACCATATTAAAGCTTTAAACAAAAAAACAAACACTGAATATTTAAATACATAAAATAACGTGTTTTTATTATGCGTGTCTTATCATGCTATGCCAGCCAAACGAAATTTTCACAAGAGAAGTAAAGCCAGTGTCTTCATTACAGTCTTTTCAGGCCTCTTCTAATTCTTAACCTTGGATTGACAAAATAAATAGCTGAACCGCCAAGAACTGGAAATAATATATATTCGTCACCCTTATACTTTGGAAAGATTTTGGAATACCTCAGGCAACCATGCACCAAAATGTAAAACTATTTTGCTATCTCTTCTTCATATCCTCAACATCAGACAGAAGAAAATGTGTGTCGGGTGTATCCACAAATAATAATAATAACAATAATAATAATATTAATAATATTAATTATTATTATTAATAATAATAATTCATGATATTATCATTATTATTTTCTTTCTTATTCTAAATGCTAATCCTTTTAAAAAATACTTTTCATACAGATGTTTTTTTGTTTCCTTTGTCTTACAGAATAAAGTGCTGACCATTGATGCAGTAAAGGTCAAGCTGCAGGTGAGCATTTTAATCTAATTGCTCCAGAGTTTATGTAAATGCCACTCTGTGTACGCTCACTTCAGTAAACCTGCCTTGAGTGTTTGTATGTTGTGTATATAATTTTATGTATAATTTTATTAACAAATGACTGACAACGCTTTCCTGTGGTGTAAATGCCTCCCATACGTCTTCATAATCAGCTGCGGGGGTCGGCCAAACCGAGGCCTCAGTTAATCTCTATCAATCAATTAGCCCAACTCTGCCCGAGTGAAGACACTGGAGGAAACGGCCGACTTTGAATCTGAATATCAACAGAAAATGCATTGGGATAAAGTAGGTCCAGTATGTACATAGTTTATTTATGTAACCATGAATTAGGGCTGTACTAAAAAAATTGTTACGCAATATATCATGACTTCTTGGCAATATGCGTATCAATACAGCGATACATTAAACTGGGGACACACCACGACTTTTAGACAGATTTTCTTATAATTTTCATTCTCGTTTAGTCCTTCTCAGTTACTCTCTTATCTCTAGTCAGTCTCGTAGTGTGGACCAGGAAAAGATGCGACTAGACTCTAGTCCCAGACTTTCAATAATGTTTGAATTATTAGTCTGATTTGGCTGTGCTCCAGTGCATGTTTACTGACACTACCACACACGGAGCCCAGAGGCCAGTGACAAGGAGCAGAGGAGAAACTGAAAAAAGCCATGTCTGGGCTATAACTTCTGTTTATGTCTTTACTGAAATAACAATGCACAAACAAGGACAATAGTGAGACATATGCTTAATATTCCTGTCTAAACATCAGATGAATAAAACAGAAAGAGCACATGCACTTTCTTCCTCCTCCTCTGTCAGCTCTAGAACTTTTTTAATTATATTTTTTATCGCTTCTACTGTTTTGGCCAGGGGTCATATGACGCTGTTTAACCAATGAAAAGTCAGGAAACATGATAGCCTAAATAAAGCATTATTATTATTATTATTATAGATTGTTGTATTTGTGTATTATTGATAGCATATTATAGGATAAAAGTGTCTGCAATTGTCTTCAGTCTCATGATTGTCAGTTTTTAAGTGTGGACATGGGATCACACTCAGTCCAATCATGTATTGAGGACCCTTCTCAACTTTCTAAAGTGCAGCAAACACCTGCCAGAAGTTGCCTGATGATTGCTGAAAGATTGAATGTTGACCTAATGATTAAATATAGTCCACCTGTGTGTAATTTAATCTCAATATAACAGTAGCGGTTTATTTAGGGAAGGTTGGGGAGCAAACAGCATCATGAAGTCCAAGGAACACATGGTTGTGGAGCGGTTTCAAAGCAGGATTAGGTTATAAAAAATATTTTCTCAAGCTTTGAACATCTCACGGAGCACTGTTCAATCCATCATCTGGAAATGGAAAGAGTTACAGGCCGAACAAGAAGAATACTTATCAGAGATGCAGCCAAGAGGCCCATAATAACTCTGGAGGAACTGCAGAGATTCACAGGTTGGGAAACTGTCCACAGGCCAATTTATAGTCATGCACTAGACAAAGCTGGCCTTTATGGAAGAGTGTCAATAAGAAGCCATTGTTGATAAACGGCCATAAGAAAGCCTATTTGCCATGTGGGGGACACAGCAAATGTGGTAGAAGATGTGATAATATGTGACAAAAAACTAGCATGGCACGTGACTCTGAACATACCATCCTCACTCTCAAAAACATGGTGGGGGCAGCATCACGCTGTGGGGCTGCTTTTCTTCAGCAGGGACAGGGAAGCTGCTCAGAGTTGATGGGAAGATGGATGGAGTCAAACTAGGGGAAGAAAACCTGTTGGCATCTGCAAAAGACCTATTTTATCATCATCAGTCATTGCCTTTTTACAGTTGTTTGCACTGACTGACTATGGCGTGGCTCTATCCTCGTACCACATGAACAAATGTTTGGTGCTGATGCTTGACCAGTGTCTCACATCGTCTTCGCATTACAGTGTATACAGCCAACAAACAACACAGAATTTCCCTTGGTGCTATCTTTATAATTGCACTTCACTGTGGCGCGCCGTGCGTAATTGGAGGATATGCACCTTGTAGAAGATGTCACAGAAAATCACAGCTGGAGACAGGAGCAGCCGCGATGCCCAAGTCCATTTCCTCATAAACACGTGAATGTAGTAAACAAACTATCGACACAGATCCTACGGACCACGATGTGTCTTTATATGTTGATCATCCGTCAGCAGGTTCAGCTTGAGATATTAGAGCACTCTCTCCCCGGGCCCGCTTCTCAACCGGAGCCAGCACCGATCCGCGGGTCTGGTCATACTTGTGCTGCTTTGGCAGAGATACATTTCCACAGTTTTCCTGATAATTTGAGCAACATGACAGTGCCAGCAGGCCCCTCTGTTGAGAGTCCCTGTCATCCCTACCCCTTCAAAATGAGGGCCAAGGGGAAGGGCTGAATACAGCCCTTGGAAATGGGACAGCCCTTGTTTGGTTCTCAGTTCATTTTTTCATTTACAACAAGCAAAGAGATGTGTGGCATTATTATAGAATATGTCTAATTCATTCATCTATATGATTGCAAAAAATGCCTGTGAACTTCAGCAGACTGGTGCTGTACTTATAGAATGTTTTTTGTGTGTGTTGAATTGTGTTGTATTTAAAAATAGACATAAGACTTTAAAATGTGTGTAGCCTATATACTCAAAAAATAAGCAGTGCAAATGGATACATTGTTGACGTGCTCATTAAAGTGACAGGTTGTGTTCAAGTGGAAAATAAACAGTTTTTGTGGAGAAAGGTTCTGGTCTGGATGGACCATAGCCTCCTGCCTGAGGGGAGTGGCTCAAGAGTGAGAAGGGTCAGCTGTCTCCATCTCTGCATCCCTCTCAATCAGACCACTGCAGACCCCGGGCACACCGCAGCCTCACAGCGGGTAGAGAGAGGCTGTCTCCCCGCTCAGCCCTCTTGCTAGACCTTTCAGCATTCCTAATTGCAATCTAGATTGCAGTGGCATACTGCAAATAAAACCTATAAAGAGCAATATTATAAGTTAAAAACTAGGGACTAAATTAAGGGGATTATTAGTTACTTCTGTGTGTTTATTTTACCAGAGTATTTCCATGTTTTACTGAAACTCCTCCTTCCCCTTGGTCTGTAGTGTGCATCTGAATTTGTTGCATTTGAAGGGGTGTGCAGTCCGTCGCCTTAGCCCTACCCCTCACTGGCTAAAAAGAAATGAGACACCCCTTTGTCGCTCATGAATGTGCAAAATTAAGGGTTAGGCTGAGGTGAAGGGCTAGAATTGAGAATTGAGATTGAGCCTAAGGATTTGCACGTACCGACTCGCTCTCTAGAGCCTCTTGTAGTTTGTAGTCTGGATTTTTGAGTATTTGTGGAGTTAGTGCTCAAAATAGCAGCAGAGAGGCAGCCTAGTCCATCATCGCCATATTGGAACCTGCCAACAGAGTGTTTTCACCCACGTCAGACTATGCCCTCCACAATGACTGTATCTATAGTGGCAAAAAAATAAATTCAACCTTAACGTCAAGAAGCTGTGTTCACATGACTGGGCTCTACAATAACCACATAAAACCGTACATTACCTTTTTTATCATACAACCCCAACAGTTAATTCAATATATCCAGTTTCGCTATTCAAATGACCTTTTTGCTTTATGGATAAAACACACATTGTATAACTCTATAACAACTAGTATTCAACTTTAGGGACAACATTGAGCGGAACTGTGCATAACAAACAGCAACTTGCTAATCGCTTTCTTTTTATTTTGCTTTAATTATGTTATTTGTAATTACTTGAGACCACTGTTGGGTTTGCTGTTTAATTATGAGCATTCTCAATTTTAAATGGGACTGTAAGTAATCATTGTGCAGCAATGAAACAGTGGTGTTTTTAATGCACTTAACGGTGTCATTCCCCACAGTGGTGCACGTAATCATCTCTTGTGATTGTGTTTCAGATTTGGGACACCGCAGGGCAGGAGCGATTCCGGAGTGTCACACATGCTTACTACCGAGACGCACACGGTAAGGCTAGAGCTTATCACTGTAATCTTGTTTGAACATTACTGGCATTTTAAACAGTAAATGATGCAACTAAACAAGTGAGTCAATTTGTTTTCTTTTCCTCGATGTCTGTATAATTTACACAGCATTCCATATTAGCTATAAGCTTTGTTACTTAGAGTCTGGGAGAGAACATGAAGCTGCCTATCGAGTTTTATGAGATATACCCAGGAGAATTTGTGTGCGGAGCAGGTAGCAGCGCCAATACGACGATTATCAAGTAGTGTTGTCAAGATACTAACATTTCAAACTCAATTTTGATTCTAAGGAAAAGTTCTCATAGTTCATTCTGATTGAAACATAAATAATGTTAGTTTCTCTTATAGTACCATGTGGTATTATATTACCTGTACTTCTGAAATAGACCAGTACCTCTTGTAACTATTCAAAGGTGCATTATGTACCATTTGTTAGAAGGCCTACATTTTTAGATAATTTATAATAATATGTACGGTAGGCTGGAATATCTCTTTGTGGATAATTTTGAAACAATGTTTAAATGTGGAAACACAGCATGTTCCGCCAACGCGGGTGGATTAGACGTATTAGATGTATTTTATTCTACCTCTATTTTTTTTCAATAATTTTTAACAGATTTTAGCACTGGTTATTTGCGTCAATATTCATCCTATCACTGCAAAATAAAAACTGGGACGGAAAGAGTTCTCTAAAAGTCTTTTAACAACAGCTCCTCAAAGATACGCAATGACTGGTAGATCAACCAAGCAAGATTGTTTTACACAAGTTACACAAACTGTCTCATGGCAATTTGATCTCACAAGATCTTGTGGCTCATCCCCTCCCTAATTACTAGTATTGTTGTATTAGTAGACTTCAGTCACAATTATGTTAGAATGGGTATCATTAAGGATTTATCAATATTATTGTACTACTGTTATTGATACTGCTCAATGCTCTTTTTAATTGTAATATTTGCACATTTAAAGCAAATAGTATACACATAGAATCAATAATTTTCAATTTCTAGAATTAACCACTGCATAATTGAAACATATTTTTAAAATGGTTCAATTTAGGCCCGTGGGACGAATCCGGCACCCCAGATGTTTATTTTTTAAGTCTTTCTGTAAATCCTTTATTTACTTCACGTTGTCTCAATTCAATTCATGCTGAACTCACTGCCCTGTCTCCTGTACTCTGCACAGCATTAATTGTAAGGAGTAAACTCGTCTCAAATCTAAAAGTTTGCACGCTGCACTTCTAACATAGTGTGGTCATAGATACTCACACCGAGGGGAAAAGGGGTGGAGCTGGAGCGGAGCTGCTACTTTCCTCAGAGAAGACAAGATGCAAACAGTGACTTTAGCGGAGAAAGCTTCACTGTGCACTCACAAAGAAAATGCCTCTAAAGGCTCAGCAAAAAGACGCAGGATTGTTTTTATGGACTCTTCCCGAAAAGGCAGATTGGAACTGAAATCGGCTGCAATCCGAAGGAACAATAAACTTGTAACTTTCATAGATAAGACTACTTAAGGCACCATAAAGATGCAACTCGTGGCTATAAATAAGCGATAAATGCTTGCTGAAAATGTTCTGGGCTTTAGTTTGTCCTCCCTTGCAACTATTTCTAAAGAAAGAAGTGTTTGCAATTTAGCCATTTTTCACATTTTCGATGATTAAAGGCTTTAAACAAATTAATTTGATTTATTGCCCTACCCTACAAATAACTATTGCTAGGCTATACTATATAAAGTTATTTAATTTGTATTAAAATGTTATGTTATATTCAAGCCACCCTGAGGGTCAAAATTCAGCCCGCGGCACAAAATAAGTTTGACACCCTGATTTAGCACATAAACAGTAGCCTGTTTTATTATACCAAGGCTAAATACATTTCCTACGTGTATCCAGAAACCTGAAAGAACCAGCATCCCAGAGTACATTTTGTATACATACATTATTTAAGTTACAAAGCTTGAAATACAGCATAATATAGAATCTTAAATTATTCCCCACAGGCCTTTTTCTCACATTGAGGCTATAATAGATATTACCTATTCAGTTTCTTTGCTCTACTGTTCTATTCTGTCACCATACACCATACAGTGCTAAATTGAAGCATCCACTATTCCTAATGAAAATGTCAGGCGAGTAGCCCGGTTTCATATATTTGTCACACAGAAACGTCTCCAGACTGTTGAGTATGAAAGCAAAAATATACAGAACATTATTCAAGTCCCCTCATGTTCACCATTCAAGTTTTGTTATATCTATGGTCACTCACTACTTTATACCCACACAGCAGGAATGGAACTGTCTGACATTAGTATAGAAATTACATCACTTTTAGAAGTTAGCAACAGAAATACATCTAAAAATAAAAACCTTTATAGTATTAGTACTAGGTGTTATTGTCTAGTCAGTTGTCAACCGATAACTTTTCTTTTCTGATACACCTCTGTTATTGACTTATTATTTACACAAATTGAGGGCTATATTTTTAAGACATAGTTACTAGGTTTTAATTTCAGCCTTAACCTTTTTTGCTCTGCAGGTTTTGACTTGAACATTTAAAATACTGGTGTAATTGTTTCAGGTGATAGAAGCATATTGTTTTTAGTAGAGATATAGGGCTAGAAATCCTATACAAAAACAAGAAAAAAAAAATTACATTGAGCATGGAAGGAACCATGACATTTATATTTGTTTTATATTCATGGCTGGCTTGGGTCGCTGCTGCAGTCATTATGCCTTTAATGAGAGCACATGGATCCAGACAATCAGCGCAAATTAGCGGTTGGCTGCACCGAGTTGCTGCAATCTGCCTTAGCCATCTGGAGCTTCGGCCACCTTGAAGGTTCAGATAACAGGTAGCAGCCTGATCCTTTTCTTCCAGTCAAGCAGACCATTTGTCATTTCCCCCCAACAGAGCGGAACCAGAGATGTGAAAATACAAGCAACCAAGGTGGTGATGTCTTGCGACGGCAACAACAGCGCTGGAAGCTGGCTTGTCTATGTACAAGAATGAGGCAAACTGACAGCAGAGGATAGCTAAATAAAAAAGGACAATGGATTTAGCTAGATTTAACTGCACTCCAGAGACATGGGCTTTTACTGATCACTTTCAATGTCATTTCCTTGAATTGATCTGAACAGGAAAGATAAAGGGCCTTTAGGGAAAATTCAGGATGTAAACGGCTCTTTTTATCTACCACACTAATTGGAAAACCATGAACAACTCCTTCAAACAGTATTGCATGTTTTTCTTTTGCATTTGTTACATAAACAACTGGTGGTCCAGTTATGTATTGCATTATACTTATACTAGTCCAAGTACTGTAGTGTTATTCATGTCCTCCCACTTATGAAAGAAGGCGACATTCAAAGTTGATTTTGATTACAGAATTGGCTCAAGATTTCAAACATGCAACACAGCATGGTTGTTATGTGGGGCACCAGCCATTTCAGGCAATTACCAATTATCTAAATTAATTAAAAAATTAAAAAATTTAATCTGGAGGTTTGTGAGAATGTAACATTGACTTCTTTTCTAGAAACGAATTAACACTTTACCAACTGTGGTTTATGAAGATTTATTGGGCTATTCAACATAAGGCCCAGGGACCAAATCAGGCCCTCCAAGCGATGAATCCGGCCCTCGACCCATCATCTAAATATAAATAAATAAATCATCTTGTTTACTGGTTTAATCCTGGCTTAGCACTAGTTTAGACCTGTTTGGTCTTGGTTTAGTTCTTGTTTAATTCTTCTCTAGACCGGTTTTGATTCTGGATTTGTTCATACCTGGTTCGGCCTGGTTGGTACGAGTCTAGTCCTAGTTTAATTCTGGTTCAGTTCCGAATGGACAATTTTGTAAAGCAATGTTTGTAAGGCATTTTGTGTGTTCTATCAATAGTTATTTTATTGTATTAACTCTTAATTAAATTTATTGAAACTGTTGGTATATTTTGTGCAACCCCAAATTTTACTATTGTGGCATATTGTGCCCCTCTGGCCCAGAGGGCTTGGCCCACCGAAAAATCTTGCCCACATGAAAATTGAATTGAATAGCCCTGATTCAAACAGATGGCATTTGGTTATTGAATATGCAAAAGAGGCCTGGATAAAAGAAGTATCCTAGACTGTGTTCTAGAGGTTTATCTGCCTAACTGTAAAACATGTGTGTCTATACGACCAGAAGCTGGAGCTGTGTGATCTAACTGAGATGGGTCTGTATGTCTGCATTGATGGAGCTGACGCCTCCAGGGGTTCAGCTCTGCAGGGTCACGCTGGGAAGGACATGGGCCACTCGGTCTGAAGCTCTGGCTCTGACAGCGTCAGACTGAAGAAACACCGAAATTTCTTTTCCTAGAGAGGCGCGAGTGATGATCTTGAAGAGATGGTCTTGAAGGCGTGCGGTCATCACCGAT
Source organism: Chaenogobius annularis (assembly GCA_015082035.1). Classification (NCBI taxonomy): domain Eukaryota; kingdom Metazoa; phylum Chordata; class Actinopteri; order Gobiiformes; family Gobiidae; genus Chaenogobius; species Chaenogobius annularis. The sequence continues at coordinate 886,752 of BJKM01000059.1, forward strand.
TAAGGCTGAATAAAAGTTGTTGGCTGGAAAATGCGAAGAAGGTCCTTCACTTGAATTTGCGTGTTGGAGTTCCTATAAGACCTACCTAGTTTCCCTTCCTCGCCTAATTCAATTGCAATTTTACAAATCAAAAACATTTCCAAATTTTAGTTGACCATTAAGCTTTCCAACAATATATAGTCTATATATGTCTCTGTAGCTTAAGAAAAGTAGCTGTAACTGTAACTCCAGTTAATGGGAACAAAAGCCCAAGCCGTCCCTGATCAGGGACAGTGGGCCTTAACACGTTACAGAAAAATTTTTGTCCAAAGTTGGACAAAGAATTACTTATGGGGAGAGAGTAAAGCGAGCTTCATATGGTATTGGTACTGGAATGTCTTTGTCTTCTAGCTTATTGTAGCTAACTTTAAACCAATAGACATTCCAAGTGTTTCTCTCTTGCTTTTCAGTCCTGGAATACCTGGCTGGAACTGAATGTAGCTGGCCTGGGGTTGGTCTGCGCAGTTTTAGTTTAGGCGACTACTTGAATATTGGCGCAAGGCTTCAACCAACCAGACGTGTGCTAGTGTGTAAGTCAGCTGACAGAGGCGGGGGTCTGGAGCTGGAATTTTCCCAAACACAAAGGCATTGTTTGAAAATGAACTAGACCTACATAGTTAAACAAGTTAAAATGTTCACAAGACGAGTAATAAGACAGTTAAATGAACATGCAGAACAACATTAACATTATGCACAGTAAATTCATCATGTGGACAAAGTCTTCAATCAGAAGATAGTTTTATAAAACAGCATAGTCTTTAAGATGAGTTTTAGCTTTCATTTTGGGAGAGAAAATGGCTCTTGGGAGTTCATTTTAACCCAGTTTCAAATTGAAAGTAGTCATTTTAGGAAAAGTTTATTCCAACTTTCAAAGAACAAAGACATCACAAAACCCCCGAAAGTATGTGGACCTGCAAAAAGGAGAAGGCGAGCTATCTAGCAATGAAAAGCCTAATGTCTGGCATTCCTGTCACCATGACAAAACTCATTCAGTCACCTGTAGGTTGCTTACATACTTTTACCCCTCGGAGAATATTAAAGCCTCTTAAGCTTGTTGAAAATACAAATGCACTGTTGCAATATCTAAAAGTAATATCTTTGATAATGATGTTCATAACAGAAAATCATAGAGAGAATAGCCAGATACGTATTACTAAAAAAAGAGAGCAATAAAATAAACATTGTTAAAAAGGTCAATGCTGTCAAGTGTGTTCCAGCACTAATGAGAAGACTAGAAAAGCTGTATTTCTAGATTTCTAGCCATGTACTTGATACATACCCTGTACTGTATGTACACTGTTGTCATATCTGACCAATTGTTATAAATAAGAAGGGTAAGATTGGACTTCTGAACATGCTTGTATGGTTCTTTTTGTACCTGTTTCTATTACTATAAATGTATAGAAAAAGAATGCCTGAGTGTTCTTTTGTAAAAGCTGTGCAATATGTTACCGCACCAATCAGAATCAGAAAAGGTTTATTGCCATTGTCAATGAACAAAATTCACAAACATAGGAACTTGCTAGGTGATTCGGTGCAACATACAACAATAAACAATATTAAAAACAACATAGGTGTATGAAATCAAAAAGGGCATGCATTAAAGAAAACAATTAAAATTTACTAAAGGATAAAATAAAAATAGATTTACTATGTTCGCAAATGGAGCTATGGGATAGGCCCTATCTAATGATTGTTTTGTCCTTTGCTATTCAAAGCTTGTCAGTGTGATAGCTTTGTTTTGCTATAAAAGGTCTTACCTCTATTGAGGTGCGGAAGGGCTCTTCGCAGAGTTTTCCTTTATAGACCGCCTATGGCATTCTTGTTATGTTAAGTCATTATAGATGCCATGCAAAATAATGTCAACTTTTTTACTGAAAACCTAATGTAAAGACATTTTATGCAAAGTCAAATGTTATTTATACACCTAGTAACGGGTTTAGTGCTATTACCTAGATGAGGTAGAAACGGTAACGCAGTGGATGCTATTTGTCGTTGATTCCTTGATATGTCATTTTGCTTGGAATTTGGCGACTCTCCAAAACCGGACAAGCTCTAAACCTCATTAAACCTTTTGCAAATAGTGCTGTTATGCAGCTGTCATTCTGGAATGCACCTCATCTGTCTTTGTCTCTGAAAGTAGAGCTAGCATAGTTCATGATTTTGGACTGTTAGACATTTCCACTTCATCTCACCTGTCAATATATTTATTACAAATATACTGAGTTGTATGCATCCATATTTGTATTATACATTCATTTTATTTTTCTCTCTCCATTTCTTGTGTCTGGCTGTTATAGCCAAGGCTAGAGGCCAATCCTGTTGTGCAGAGTGTGTGACTTGATTGCAGGAAAGGTACTACACACCTTCAGGGTTTGTTGTTTGGCTGTCAGTCAGTGATTGGGGTTTAACTTGGCACCAGTTGCAATCAGCATCAGCAGTGGGAGCATTCTTTTTCTTTAGACAGAATTGTTGGAAAGGATCCAACAGTAGTTTAAATGTCTATACTATGCCACTGTCGTTACTTAATTGCCTCATCTCAATGAGCGTAACTGTCTAAACTTGCATTTTAAAACACCAGTGAACTTCAGTTGAACTTCAGTGAAACAAACAAAATAATGGAATAATAATAACCAACTTGGTGTAGCTCCTGTGATGTTTATGTAGTCATACTGGATAATTATTCCTTCAAAAATAGATCATCACCATTCTCTGATGACACTGAAGAATTGCAAATTCAGATTATCTCAACAAATAAAGCCTATGAGAAAAGATTGTTGCCTGTTTGGCTTTACAGTTGCACAAGGCTTGAGGTGAGCCGTCAATCATTATTATCATGTTGTTTTCTCCTTACCTCACACATGGCACCAGCTCTTTGCATATTAAAACATGTATCCAAGGTCACATTCAAAGGTATTTTAAGGCCTCTTTCTTGTGTGAGTCAAGTGTTCAGGCAGCTCATTTAATTGTAATTCAATTCTAATATCAATGTCAATAACCTCAGCATGGATGAACATTTTATCACATTCCACTAGCTGCACCTTTTCATTTTGACTATGAATACGAATATCTCCAGCTGGAGGAGAGTTCACTAATCGCTTGTCGCTTATATTGATCCACACATCCCTCGAATGGACACCTCAAAATGGAGCGCCTTGGACCAAGCTCAGTACGGAGAGAGGTTTAAGAAAATTAACTGCTGCTCTGAGTGTGAGGATAATGATCAGGCTGACGCCGCGAGAAGATGGCTGATGGCTATTTTAGAGGCTCGTACTCATTTTGTTGACATCTCTGACAGGGTGCCGCGGGTTAAGCAGGGATGAAGGAAAAATCATTTGGCAGAAATGGCAGAAATTCCCTGCATTGCTTCTCATTAGCAGGTGTCCAGAGTGAGCAAATCAAAAAGGCGTGCTTTTCATGTCCCAGGCACTAATGGACCAATAGAGTAACAGCTGCTGCTATTAACGATTTGAAATTTTTGTTATTCTGTGTCCTTAAACTTTATGTTAACTAGCACAAACTAGGCCAGGGGTCGTCAACCTGCGGCTCCAGAGCAGGTTCAACATTTCTGTCATTTAAGATTTGCGTCATAGACCTGCGACACACGTTTCAGCGCGGCACAATGCCGCGCAGGTGGCTGTTGTAAACAAACTGGAACGAAAGGAAGAATGGACCGAATCATTTGCTTTCATTGCCAATGCGGAAGGACTGCCTGTATGTTTGCTTTGTAATGAGAAGTTGTCAAATAACAAAAAGAGTAATTTGGAAAGACATTTCCAGGGAAGGCATGCTAGATTTGCACCCAATTGGGAGTGAGTTCACAGATGTTTAGTACATGAAGGATTCAGTCATATCAGAGCACCTATTTTCGGACTTCAAAAACAAAGCCGAGATTATAGAGAAAATTAAAGACATGCCCCTCTCCGCAAAGACTGTGAAGGAAATGGCCAATAAAATGGCAGGCAACATCACCAATCTGCAAATCAAGGACATTAATTCAGCTCCAACACACTAAATTGCCTGTGATGAGTCGTGTGATGTGATCGATATCGAACAGGCAGCGCTGTTATGCAGGTATGTGAACTCTGATGGGCCCCAAGAAGAAATGATCGAATTTATAATTGCAGGCTGTGTTCAATTCCACTGTTGCCCAGATATGGGGGGAAAGAGAAGAGGATTGTATTGCTATTAAGCTTTGAAGAGGACTGTGTTTTTGTTTTTTTTCGAATCCTCAAAAGACACAAAAAAATCTGATTTCTTAATTCTATTTCTATATTTTCATCAATACAACAAACATTGTAAATGGAAATTAAACTTAAAGGGTTAGGGTTAGTTAAACCAAATATCGTATAGTATAGTAGTCACGTGGTGCTTCACCCCTCCCTAGGGTGCGCTGCAGGGAAAATAAATATTTAATCAGGAATGCTCATTTTGTATTTGTAGCCTAGTCATTTTGATAGTAGGCTAATATAGCTAATATACACTTACCTGTGTTCCCTTCATATAAGGCTTATATAAGGTTTTAAATTTTTTGGCGGCTCCAGACAGATTTCTTTTCTTTTTTTTTGTCCGATATGGCTCTTTGAACATTTTGGTTTGCCAGCCCCTGAACTAGGCTGAGCAAAGCTTAGCCAGCTTTTTAGCTAATGGTAGAAGCAGATAATGAATTGTTGTGGGATGACAATTCATTTCCTCAATACATGGAATAATAAGTTCAACTATGTATGATCCAAGTTTTGGTTTTTAGCCTAGGATATGTATATCAGCTCATTCACGTTTTAAATGGTTTTGAGTTCTTACTGGAGAAAATGTAATTACTCATGTTTGCCACTGTGCTAAAATTCCAAATACTGTGATATCATCTGCACAACTTCTATTATTACAATATTAGATTCAGGCTACAATGTTATTGTTATTGACATTGTGGACAGGGTGTAAAAAAAAGGAAAAATTATCTCAAAGCAATAGTTTTCTGCTTTTTATAATTGAACTACCCTGGCACTGCCAGACCAAATCTTGTTATATTTGCTTCACAAACTCTTGAGAACCATCTGGGCAGGCTCACGCTGTTAGTTTTGAGCCCCGCCGCTGTGTGACTGACCAATCACAGGGCAGAATTGTAGTTTGGGCTTAAGTCAAAAGGACGAACCTAAAAAAACATGGCAACACCAACAGACAATTTACGGACTATTTTCTTTTCTTTTTTTTTACTTGCACATAGAAGCACTTTGTGTATTTGAGGACGGGAAAGAAGTCTGTGCTTTTCTCGATTTGGATTTAACAAGTTTTTTTTTGTTCCTGTTGTTATGACACTTCGACCAATCAGATTCAAATGTTCGTCATTTTACGCCTTTTCCCGACTGCTTTTGCAGAGAGCCTGTCCAGATTGATATGTGTATTACTCTGAAGTGAGTTCTATACAATATCAATCAGGCAGAGCCAGGTTACCCTCATATCCTTACAGTTCATTAAAGTCCCGACCAGAGTGCAAAGCGCCTTGGATAATGGTAAACAGACTATTTCGGAAATCGAACTCCCAAAAAGCTCCTGGACCAGGCGGTCCGCCACCTCAAGACACTGTGCAGGAGAGCTGACCCCCGTCTTCACAGACATTTTTAAAACCTCCCTGGAGTCATGCCACGTCCCAGCCTGCTTCAAGTTGTCCATCATTGTTCCGGTCTCCACGAAGCCCCGGATCACTGGACTTAATGACTATAGGCCAGTGGCGCTGACGTCTGTAGTCATCAGAAAGAGTCATGAAGTCATTTGAACGCCTGGTCTTGCCCCACCTCAAGTCTTTCACCTCCTCCCTGCTGGACCCCCTCCAGTTTGCCAACAGAGCCAACTGGTCTGTAGTCGCAATCAACCTTGCACTCCGCTTCATCTTGCAGCATCTGGACTCCTCGGGAACCTATGCCAGGATCCTGTTTGTGGACTACAGCTCTGCATTCAACTCCATCCTCCCTGCTCTGCTCTGCTCCAAGACAAGCTCTCCCACCTCAACGTGCCTGACTCCACCTGCAGGTGGATCACTGACTTCCTGACGGATCGGAGGCAGTGCCACCATCACCCAGGACCTCAAGTGGGAGCCCACCATCAGCTCCCTCATCAAGAAGTCCCAGCAGAGGATGTACTTCCTGCGGAAGCTGAGGAAAGCCAAGCTCCCAACTCAAATAAAGTTTCAGTTTTACATGGCCATCATTGAGTCCATCCTCACCTCCTCCATCACTGTGTGGTACGCTGGAGCCACAGCTAGGGACAAACAGAGACTACAGCGCATCGTGCGTTCTGCTGAGAAGGTCATCGTCTGCAGACTTTCATCTCTGCAGGACTTGAAAGTCTCCAGGGCTCTGGGACGAGCAGGTCGAACCATAGCTTACACTTCTCACCCGGGACATGGACTATTTGAGCCACTCCCCTCAGGCAGGAGACTACGGTCCATCCGGATCAGAACCTCCCACCACAAGAATAGTTTCTTCCCCTGCCGTTGGACTCATGAACACTTCTTAAACACCTGCCACTGTAACTGCAATTCAATCACTCACTGCACTGTCACTTTCTGCACTAAATCTGTAAATTTAACTGTAAATTCTTGTGTACATAGTAGCTATATAGTACATTTTAACACTAATGTATGCCCCTTTGATTTATCTAGTTTTTATTATTGCTCAGTGTTTTATGTTGCACCCTAATGCCGAAACAAGTTCCTATGCTTGTGAATTCTGTTCATCGACGTTCATCTGAATTCTGAATAGAGCATCTGGGGATAAAATACATAATACAGACGGACTTGTGTGTCTCTTCTGTACTGTCAAATAATGTAATATTTTAATGAGTGTGTTGGTGTTATTACTGCATTCATAAGTAATAGGTACTTTATTGTTGAAGCTCCTCAATGTTAATTTAAATTCTGTGGTGGTGTCAGTTTATCTATGTGCCAATGGTAGATATACACTGTATACAACTAAATATGTGCTGCATAAAGAGTAGTTACAGAAAATACATTTATACACTATTAGATCCACTGTATCCCTTTATCACTATATCACACTCTCAGAACCTAAATATTGCCTGTAATAACTTCTCTGCATGCAATACACTTATTGTTGTCTACTTGTGTCTCTTCATATTATTTGTTGATGCTGTTTATTTTCATAAGGTCAGTGCGTAATTATTGATGCAGATTACTGTCTCAAAGAAGATTGATGAGAATGCTCTATATGCATCGCTTCACTCCACGGTTCAGAAGTGTGTATGCTGCAAGGTAGGCAAGAGGTAATGGAGGTAGTGGATCAGTGTGTAGCTAATCAAGGGGGTCGTGTGTGGATGGCGTTCTAGTGAATGTTGTTATGCTAATGAAGTAGATAATAAAAACAAGTATTGCCACAATGTGTATTCTCAGTCAACCGATCAACATTTTGTGGTCTGTAGCACCACTTTTTTTTGAAAGTGCTCCTAGGACTTCCAGTGTCAAAGGGTGCCAAGTAGAGATTTGTGTTTTTTTATGGCAGGATTTTGTTGTTTTGATCATACCGTAAAAGAAAATGAAATTCTATCAATTGGACACAAGTTTTTCAGAGTGTACAAGTTTTGCAACTCATCCAGGTTGCTTCTTCAGTTCTTCCAACAGGTTTATGGTAAGCCACTGTCTTAAAATGTCTGTCTGAAGGGTGGAACTAACTACACTGAAACGAACCACACCCTAGTTATTTACAGTTTTTTTGTACAAACGGTCACCCATTTACAATGCCATCTTCAGACATAAACCAAAACAAAGAAAACAATTGAGCTAATTAGAGTCCGTTAATTGAAGATTGATGACCGATTAGGGGAATGAACAATTATGCAAAATATGACTCAGGTGTCAGTTCACATCTTAGACTTAACTAGCAACAGACATTCCTTACTTTAAACAACTAGGGTATGTTATTTCTAGTGTAGTTAGTTTCTCTCTTCAGACAGGTATTCGGCAGTTGCCAACCAACTTCAGAAGCTACTTGGATGAGTGGCGAAACATATTCACTCTACAAAACTGTCCCCTTTCCAGTTGACAGTTCAGTTTTCTTTTCTTTTATGATTGAATCTCCTTAGATGACTCATGGATCACACAGACTTTAAATACACTCTGGAGGAGACATGGGAAAAGACTGAAATGTGTTGTTACATTTATTTGTTTAATTGAAACCATTAATCTTGGATTGATTACAATAACTCTTGTAGCATGATTTCAGTGCGAAAGGTATTAAGTACTAGTGTGCCAAGTATTGAATCAGAATCAGAATTGTCAATGAACAAACTTCACAGACATAGGAACTTGTCTCGGCATGAAGGTGCAACACAAAACACTGAGCAATAATAAAACAACATATATTCAGTCAAACAAAAGGGCATGCATTTAAGGGACAATTTAAAATTACTATAGTATAAAATAAAAATAAAAATAGGCATTGCTATGTACACAAGTTTGCAGTTAAGTTTAAAGTTGTAGTGCAGAAAGTGACAGTGCAGTGAGTGATGAATAGTTGCAGTTAAAAGTGGCAGGTGTTTAGAAGTGTTCATGAGTCCAACGGCAGAGGGAAAGAAACCATTCTTGTGGTTCTGGTTCTGGTCCGGATGGACCGTAGCCTCCTGCGGCCTATCTATACTTGTATTTAGTAGGGGTGTAATGATTCAGTAGTGTCACGATTCAGTTCGATTTACGATTCAGGACCTAGGATTTGTTTTATAACAATTCTATTGCAATTTTTAAAATAATGAAAATTACATTATTCCCACTTTGGTGACAAAAAAAGCAAAATAATACATGATGTCTTTTATTGTTCAGGGAAAAAAACGTATTTTATTTAATTATTATTGTTGTAAATAATAATAATATGTAAATTATTATTTTATTAGAGGGATTATGATAGGCTCTCTGCACGATGCATTTAGCCAGTGTTTATCACATTTCAAGTTTTATTTTATTTATTTTTATTTACCCATTGAGATTTAGACCTCTTTTTCAAGGGTGACCTGGGGCGTTTGAGCTTCTTTACTGCATTAAGAAGGGTTTCTGTGTTCTTTACAGTAGTTTAGTGAAACGTTTTGCCAGATTTACTGGGCCTTCTGCCCACATCTTGCTCAGTGCTGTCCTCTCGCAAACACAGAAGAGGAAGATTTGAGCATGGAGAATTGTTTCTGACTCGTTAAAGTGGTTACGAGCAGGTTTCGTGCACATACAGTATGAGAGTTGATGGTAATTTGATGCTCGCATTTCACACGGCACGCTGTCAGGTCGTAGCTGTGGTGCCGTTTTAATGTTGTTTTTTAGCGTGAATCTGTACGATGTGTGTCGTGACATTTAAGTATTGCGATGCATTGTGGCACCATCGTTATACCCCTATTTTTATTGTGACATTTTGGCTTTTTCAACGTTAAACTCGGCAGATTTTCTCCTCTCCTCCTGCTTTTTTGCAATATGCCATTTTAACCAAGGAATAATGAGGCCATTCTCATGACAGTCTTCATCTATTGGGTGTTCTGGTGAAATTTTTATATTCTGCCAGCGATGCTCATCCTTATGAATGAATGATAACTTTCCATGTGTTGTGATTGCAAGAGGACAATGTCTTTGGCTCAACAAAATACAAACTTGATGTTTCCTTTTTGCTGTGCACTGTCCTGGAGCCCGTCTTTGTGACTGTAATTGAATTTGAAGAGCTTTGCGTGCTGGCTGATGAACTAACATCTTTCTCCCTCTGTCTCGCTACGCTTCTCTCACTTCTCGTTAATGTTTCTTAGTGACAAGGCAGAAGCCCTCACAGTGATTACAACTCATTAAGCACCCTTCACGGTCTTGTCTCGAGCAAATAAACAAGAAATTAACTTAATACCAGAAGGCAAGAAAAGCTGCTATTGTTAAGGTTGGGGGGCAAAATTATATGAGAATGTAAAAGATAATGATGACTGAGAGATGTAAGAGATTGCTGGTAATTAGCTGGTGCCTGGTGATGCTGGATCCAGCTGAGAAACTGACTTGGAATTGTCCATGTAGGTGTAATTATCTTTCTAATGCCTAGCCTCAACGTGGGCTAAAAAGACCTGAGGTGATTCCCTTGAACGGCTGCATGGCGCAAGACAGATAATTACAACACTCATGCGTGCTGGTGATGTCAGGTCTAACAACAAATGTTTGGATAATTAGTCTGATGGCTCAGCACTTCTACAATTGAGTTAGAAAAGTTACAAAACACACTGTCTGCAAAGACTCAAGTTTCAGCAAAAAACATACCAAATGTATTATTTACCGTCACTAGTGCTGGGCACGATACTCAGTTCCAAGTAGGAAACTGACCGAAAAGGTCCGGGAAATACTGGGACCGAAAATATAACATTCTTTCTGTGCCAACTTTTGGTTTCTTGGTTTTAAATATCCGCGTCAATGAGCGAACACAGTACAAACAAACCCTGCGCACAACTGCGCCCTGCTCAAACAAATGGCACAAACAGTAGGTTTTATCATAGTTCTCCATGTTCAAACAAAGCGCAGTGTATCATCTTACCTGTAAACAGAAGAGCTGAAGAAATAGGTCCAGAGTTTTCCCTATATTGAGTGAAGTTGAAAGCATAACGAAAATATTATCAAATTCTTGACCATAATCCTTAAACTTAAACACATGAGAGCACATGTGAGCTTCAGCTGTGTACTTCTCATTCATTTTGTTTTCGCATTGGTTTGAGTTAGAGAACTGAACAAATGTCACACAAGTATGTTGTAAAAGAAGTTTTTGCACAATTTTTGTTATGAAAAAAATTCAGAAACAGAAAAAATGACCGTTCAGGAACCAGTGTCTAAAAGCAGGTATCGTGAAAGTACTGGTAACAGCCCAAACCTTCGTACATTATTGTGCATCAAATAGTCTGTGTCAGATTGCAGCTTTCACTAATCATAGTGAGCAGACCACAAGGACATTCTGTGCAATAATAGATTTTAAATGTTCTCATTTATTTATACAGCCAAACTGTTTACATTACCTTGATTGTTTAAAACTGAAAATGGAGAGAACACACACAAACATGCTATTGAACATAAACAGGAAAGGGCGGCGTGGAAGAGAACTCTTAAGCATCATATATTTTTAGTACCTGCTCTCAAATGTAGAGAACTTAAAGTAAACAGTATCTGATGTAAACTTGACTTACGTAATGCACAGCTATTTGAGTTATTGGTTTGACAATAAATATGACCTGAAGACAGTTTCTCTTTCAATGGCAGGTCGCGTCGTCGTATTTTTCAAAATGTCTTCACAAACTACAACTTCACGGATGCAACACTATGATAACTATTTACCACAGGGTCTATCCCACCAAACAAAGTCATAATTGGACATTCATGAGTCATATAGTCTTTAAGTACAGTACTTTTACCTTTGTATGTTGTTACTTTCCACCACTGAGTATGGGAAAGAGATGTCCAAAACTCGTGTCTCTTAAGCAATCGATATGTTTACATAAAAATAAATAACGCACAGAATCAATAATATTACGCTCTAATTCAAAGAAAATCGAATATGGGTTTTGAGTTAGTTCAGTTGTATTAAACGATGTCATAGTTTTAAGATAAACAGATACATTTTTATACCGTCAAAATAAATTATTTCCTTCCTAGTCAACCCTTGTTCCATTTTCACCTTGTCACTCATACATAATTATATATTTTTCCAAATGCCAATGATTCTAATGGTGGGTTACTAAGATGACAAAATAATAATTTCGCCTCTCATTTATTTCCAGTGGTCTGTGCTGTACAATTCAGTTGACATTTCTGATTAAAAAGGAAGATGATTCAGGCGCCCATTTAGTTCCCAAGGCTACAAGAACCATGTTGGACAAAGGAACTTCTTTGTGCATGTCATGATTCATTACTGCCTTGAACTGTATTCGTTTGGGTGTCAAGGATGTTCTATTGACACGTCCATTTTGCTTTCTTTGATACACTTCTTTTTGCTCTCATGTGGGCTTTCATTTCCTCAGAAGCAATGTCGATTACAATCTATTTATTGTTTGTAGATGGCTTGGGCCGGATGTCTACTGCACAATTTTGGCCGTCCGCCTCGACATTTTTATGAACGTGGAGAGAATCGGGAATCGTTGCTCAAAATGTATGCCACAACTCTAGAACTTGTATTATCTTGTTTGATAAAAAGAAGGAAACATAAGGTTATACATTTTATTTGTAATCAGCTTTAAACTTAAACACAGACCCTTGCAGTCACTTTTCTCCACCCATTCCTTTTTTTGGTCAGCCTTGGTCTGCCACTCAGAACATGACAAATTGAATCAATTACAGTAAAATCCTAACTTTCAGAAGAAGCAGATAGCTACTGGCAAAATAGAGTGCAGGGGTTCCCAACATTTTCAGTGAGGGACCCCCAGAATAACCATGCAACAGACTCGGGACCCCCAGAGTAAAATCAATTGGACGTCTGTATAAATTTCAGGTTGTAAACCTTCTGAAATGAGGTATATTTGTTTTTGTTTTATAGTTGATTGTGTTATCTGACCCAATTTCAATAAAACACACTGTTTTCAATTGAAAATGAAATATTTAATACAGCAGCTTTGGGAACCACTTACAAAGAGTGTAAGTGCGAATAAGTTGTTCAGTCTATTAATCGGCCGATGATGTCATAGTATTTTGATCGACATTATTTTTTAACTGAGAGTCTAAGGATTTATATGCACAACAGTAAAAAGGTGGATGCATGGAGCAAGATAGCTGGACATGGGAGTGACTGCACGGTTTAATTGCCTTTTCAATTGCTGTTTACACGTAATTATCTGTATATATGTTGTTTTTGTGTAAGATTTTGATAATTTTGAGTCTTGTCTTCCTGTTTTAGTTACACTGGGCAGGTCTTTAGTTGACCATGAATTTCTTTAGGCAACTATAGCCATGGTGTGAGTTCATATTAATATCAAAATGCTGTTCTTGATTTTGCTATGATTTTTTTTCAAAAACCCATAATTGTGGCTTTGTTTATGTCTCCAGCACTCCTTCTGCTGTACGATGTCACCAACAAAAGATCTTTCGACAACATCAGGGTAAGACACATTTTTACTCTTTAATTACAAAGTGATTATTAGTAACGTACCGTACTTAAACTTTCTATGGAGTATATTTAAATAGACTTGCCTCTGTTACCTGGCAACAATCAGTGTATTATGAAGGGAACATAGAAAATAGCAGCTCATTTGCCACCAAAATGACTATTATTTGAAGGTACCATAAAGCTCAGTCCATTCCCACTGTGATTTTCATGCCATTTCCGACCCCATTCCATTTCCTTTGATTACGGAGCAGTTTAGAGCAGGGACAAATCAAAGAACAGCATTAGGGGCTGCAAAGTCTGTGAACTCTGCTGATAATTTGTTAACTTAACACATGAGCAGACTTTATTGCTGAAATAATCATATAATATATAGAACTGAAATTACCAGAGGATTAATCAGACTTAATCAGGCTAATTTATACTCCATTTTTGTATCTCTGTCACCTACATATATTTTCTGTATAGCTGAAAACGCATGCTTTTGACCCTTCTGTAGTGATCGACAAAAGCACCGCTGTAAACTTTGTGTAGCGAGACGAGGTGCCTCCTGTCTCTGGTTAACTCATTCATTCATTCATTATTCTTCTCCCATAGCCTTGTGCTGTGCCTCTCATTTTGTCAGTATTCTACAGATAAAATGTCTTTTTAAGAGCCATGATGCGTTCAGTGCTTGACCCGGTTGATCTCCTTAGAGAATTGACCTAAAAGGCAGAAAAAGAACAAAAATTAAAAACAAACATGGAGACACCCATGGCAGTTTTAAAGGGCACATATTGTTCTAAATTAGTGTCCTTACATTGTTCCCTCATCAAAAACATATCTGGTAGGGGTGTAATGATGTCATCGCAATGTTGTCATGATTCTTAAAATACCTTTTAAAATTCGTATGTAATTTTTCCCTATTTGTTTTGTTTTTTCCACAAAAGTGCGAAATAATAATTTTTGTCTTTTAGTTATTGTTATTGTAAAGAATAATAGGTGAAATTAGTTTACAGCATTTGATATGTGCGCTTAACATACGCACTTATAATTTAGTTAAATTGATGCAGCTTGATATCATATTCCAAATGTGAGCTTCTTTACTGCATAAACAAGTGTTTCTGCATCTTTACAGTTTTACAGCTGACTGACGGAACAAGGCAGAGCGCATGTGTTTCCGCATATATATCTTTATGCGGTTACGAGCGTAAAATATAAATCAGCCTTTAAAGGTGCACTATATACATAACTTTTCTGGTGGAGGGTCCATCATCTGCAGCCTGTCTGGAATGCAAGTAACAGAAACAGTATTAACTTTAGATTTGTCTAGACTTTATTATATTGTCTGCCTCCAAAGTCATGGTCCATTTGGTTATTCTCTATTTGTCAGATGGTTGTGATTAATGTCTTACACAAGTCTGAAAGCTAGTATTACTGGCGCCAATTATCAGTCGAGCTTGTGTGCCATTTGAACCATTTTAGCATGCAAGCAGAATAGCTGAATAGTTCCATGTCTCCTTGTGTCTACCTGTGAAAGGCATACACACAGTGGAGCTCATGTTTTGTGCACGAGATGCTTGTTCTCCACGTGACTGCGTTAGTCGTGCAGATTTGCGGCAGATGCTCTCTCGCAGGGGGGGCGTGCGGACAGTCCCTGCGTGTGGACGGACAGTGTGGGCAGTATACCCCGTAGAGAGGTCAAAGAGCACACCTGTTCTACACCACCGAGATTCAACCCATGACGCACACCAACACAAAAGCTGCTGTCATTTGTTCTGCTTATTAGTCCCACTGAGCGCAAAACACCCAGAATATATTGAACTTAAGTTATACTATATGCAAGTTACTGTTACATTTCTACATTTTGCGCTTTACAGTAATATCTGTAAGTCTCCCACAGTAAAATCTTACAATACTACAATAAAATGCAGGCTTTTTTACTTGTACAGTTTTATTTTTTTATTTGTAACAATTCACATTCATATTTCGAAATATCAGCATCACATTATTTTTTAGTCATGTATAAGTGGGGGGAAGAGTTGATGTAACAGTGGATCCATTTGTTTGCAAGTCAAATAGTCAGATAGTTTGATGTTGACTTGCACCCTCATTATGCTGCAGCTATTTAGGCTTGTTTAGACAGTATTCTCCTCAACAGTGTGCCACATTTCCAAGTGGTACAATTAAGCCTAAAATGCAAATAAACAGTAAAGACAGGACTAATAATCCTTCCAAGATCGATTTGAGTCAGCTAATAGCTAGCTACTTGTGCCTATGACCCAGCTGTCAATCAGAGCAGCCATTTGACTGCAGTTTGGACCAGCTGTTATTCTTTTCAGCTCCATAAGTTGCAGTTTACCATTGACATGGTAACGTTGGTAAAAGCGCAGGGATGTGGGCTGTCCAAGAGCACGCTGAATTTGTGTTGTCAACTTTCACACTATGTGGTTCTGTTTCTCTCCTGAGAGCTGTGAGCTGAACAAGCCAAATAACATGTCCCATTTCAATTTGGTCTGCCATTCCACCTCATACATATCACTGCATGTTATGAAACCTGCAAACAAACTGAAAACCTCTACGTTATATAGTCATGCAACCCCTAAGGCTGGCCTTATGGGCACATGGGAATGTGTAGTTCACTGTGAATCCATTAGCCACCCTCAGGGTGAGAGCTGCTGCAGCTGGTAGAGGAAGCCTGCGTCCACTGCTTCTATCCAGATTCATTTTTACTCAATATATTTGTTAATGTCCTAAATGAATTGAATTAAATTGCTATCAATTACATTTTAAGACAGTCAAACACTTTTCCGTATGCTATTTGTACAAGAGCAGTACACAAACTTTCAATTTCCTGTAATTTATTTTGTATTTTTCTTTCAGAAGTCAGGGGTCCTGAACTTCACAGAGTTTATGCCACTATTCCCCTTTCCACTTTGATGTTATAACATAAAGAGTATTATAATAGGCCTAGCTATTTTTCACAATTTCACAATTAATGATATTTTATATCAAATAGTCTAATGATGGTTTTAAAATAAATATGTTTTATTGTTCATTTAAAAGTTGATTTGAGGTAGAGGCTTAAAGTTGATATGAGATGAAGTAGAATTCTACTTTTGTTCTGATCAGAACATCACACACTGGACTCTGACTTTCCTCTGCACAAAACAATGCAGCGATGTGATTGGCTGATTGGCGTTACATGTAAAAACTTTAATTTTCCTCTCAACTCTAAGTGTTGCAAAGCGAAATGTCTCATCAGTCAGCGCTGCACTTCTTTCTTATTTAATCAAAATAGAACAGACATTATGACTGATCTCCCACGATATAAAAGCTTTCTCATGCCGCGCTGCGATGTACCGCATGGACAGTGGGCAGCGAGCTCGTGGTGCGGGTTTGGAGAGAGAGGGGACGCAAAGGAAAACACCAACTCATTTCATTCAGTTCATTTGAGCCAATATCTTAAAACCCGCTCATCTCTAACACAGGGAGGCTGCACTTCTCATTTGATTTCATTTAAATGTATAAAATCATAATCGGTAACACTGCAGCATGTTCCCTTCAATACCTTGGATTAAATTATAATTAGTACATGAATATGGAAACATCATTATGCAGACAACAGGTAAACAACATTCTAATTAAGGTTAAGGTAAAGTCCTTCAAGCAGAGCCACTGGGGAAGCCTGTCAGGAGCAGTGAGCTGATGGAGCACAGTGATCTGGCACCCATCTCCACATCTTGAGCTTTGTTTATGTCAGGACTACATTATTTAACCTTTTATGCATGTTCTGCACAAGAAGTAGACAATGTAGGATTTACAGTGAACCTCATATCTGAGTTTAACAGGTGCTCCCCAAGTGCTTAAATCTGTTGATGAACGGTGAAGCTTGGGGCATGTATACAATGACACTAGGATGTACAGACATGCTCACAGATGTCTCCTGTATTGATCGTCAGACCCCAGGGCATGCAGGCCACGGAGAAATCTTTAAATCATTACTAAAGGCTTCTCGCAGGAGGCTGCCTCCTGTTGTCCACTGCATCTCTCCACAGCAAAGTAAACATCTATGGAATGAACTTGGCATGTCAGTTGACCCATGGCAGCAAAATGCTCGACCTACAGAGGGATGTGGAATCAGAACATTTACCATGTTGTGTAGTGGTTAGGGGAGATTTTTCAATTAATTAATCGATTATTCATGTCACAATATAACCTTAAGAACCATTTTAGAAGCAACATTATGTATTTTTCATTAGATCTTCAGTCCTACAAAATACATTTAAATGTAAGTACTTTTTTATCTGGCTGTTTATGTCAGTCAGAAAGCTGATTATAAACTTGAGGAAGGCAAGGCAAGTTTATTTGTAGAGCGCAATTCATACACAAGGCAATTCAAAGTGCTTCACACAACAGGAAAAATGCATTAAAATCTGCTAAACAAGCTAAACAAGCTGCAGAAACTGAAACGCATTTCCCATGTTTTGTCGTGACTCTGGGCACCAGCAGGAGGCCGGTCCATGTTTAGTCCTGACTCTGGGCACCAGCAGGAGGTCCTCAGAGTCCGAGATGGTTCATATGCCACTAACCTGTCCGAGATGTACTTTGGTGCTAGGCCATGGAGAGACGTGTACTCAAGCAGTGCTGCTATAAAGTCTATTCTTTCAGGACTAATGTACCTCCAGGAATAATAATGTGTTATACAATGAGAATGAAAGAAAATTAAAGCTTTCACCGATGTTTGGTAATGAGCTCAGTAATCATGCATAATTGTTAAATCACAGTGCTTTTTCTCACAATAATCATAATGCTGACATTTTTATATTGTGACATCCCTAGTTTTTTTTTTATTTAGAATTTTATAGTGAAATAGTAGCATTAACATGAAAAACTGTGATCCAATACCTTGAATTACTTGAAATACAAATTACAAGGTTTTGATAAACCATTTTGAATCTGAAAATCTAAAAAGCCAAAAAAAATCAATATGACATCTGCAATAAGATTGGTTCAATAATATCTTCCAACCAACACAGTTTTAGATTCACATTGAAAACCTCTCCAAGCCAATTTTACTAATGGGGCTGCAGCAACATAAAAGGCTTTCTGGTAAACAAACAGAACTGTTGAATGGAGGGAGACAATGCTCTACAAGGTCTTTGCTTTAGCCTGACACAAAATTAATGGCACCAAATTACTTTCCGGCTCTCAGCTTGTTTACAGCTTTCCTTTACATAATGCTTGTGTCTCATTTCCATTTTATCATTCAAATTGGCAGATTAGGTTGGATTTTTTCTTCATTCGAATCATTGTTTTTTTCAAATCTGTCTTTAAACTGTTTTGTACTGATCTAATTTTAACTTTAGTTTTCAGTAACATCAAAGAATTGAAGGATGGCTCCTCTTTTGATTAAAGCTCTAGAGATTCTTTACTCTATTTATGGGATTCAAGATATGGCAATGGTCCTTTGTTGCCATAGCAATTCAGAAATTCAATTCATAATAAATACATTAACCTGAAACCCATGAATATTACTCATTGTCTTTATTTAATATCTTCTCTCTGTGCATATTTTGTTTCATCTATAAATAACGTGCCGAGCTAAATTACCTTTTTTTTTCTCTATGAGCCTTTGTAAGATCACAAAAAGGCCGTTTTATTTTCTTTTTTGTGTCCAGCCATTTAGCAATGTTATAAGTATTATCACTCAATTTTCAGCTGGCTACAAAAAAAGATTTGCGTTCACACCTCCACTTTTAATTTAGTCAGACTAATAGGAGTCTGTTCATTCTCTCCTCTCTTGTTTCCTTTCTCTCTCATTCCCTCACACAGACGGGCAGAGCTATCCAACCGTCTCATTTAGTCTCTTCACGCTTTTCTTCTCGCCTCCCCTTCAACTTTCACTTATTAGTAACTCAACTTAAGTGAAGTGCTCTCTATCAGGCGTTCACTCAGTTGTCAGACTACGTTGTTTGGACTGTCGACTGTACAAGAGTAGAAGAGTAAATTGAATGGCCACAAATCATTTTCTGTTATGAAGCTTTGACCAGTCTAAGAGTTGTTCAACTTTAATTGCATTCCTTTACCATTCTGTTTGACCCTGAGAAAGTTTTGTGCATTCTGAATTTTGTTAAGTCTGAAGGATCAATTTGGTTAATCCTGGATTACGTTGGATAGAATTATACAAATTGAACAAACTCTGGGGTAAGAATCCTATTAATATTAAACTTGAAAATGCTTGCACATATCTTTTAGTTCCCTAATACCATAATATGCTGTTCTGACCTGGAGTTTGAAGTGGCTCATCTTGCTGTTTCAAGTAGCGCTGATGAACTACATTAAGTTGTAACTGACATGATATGATATTTGTTTTAATTTCAAACCTGCATGTCATACAAATATCAATACATACCTTTTGAACATATTGCACACAATGCCTGGTTTGAAAAGGAGGTGGATGAAGCAAAGATTTAAAATTTCCACACCCCTTCACACCATCATTAATCACAACATCAATACAGTAACTTACTATAGCATACCATTCGCTAATATATAGTATAACTAACATATATTACATAAACATGTGTATCCAAATTCAGGACAACACAAACTTTCATCCCGCTCCCCCATCATCATAATGTGCTCACAGTTGATTTAATCATTCTCCACCAGATATTTTCACATCACTTCTCTTTTATGTATTTTTCTAAACTGTTTGAAGAGACATTTACAGTAGTTCTTCTGTTAAACCGTTGAATAGTTTGACTCCTCGCACTGAAACACACGTACATTTTCAAGTTGTCCTTGCTTTTGGTTGATACAATTGTTGTTTATTCCCTCTAAGATTATATTCATGGTGTTCAGAGTTTTTAGATGCCCTGAACATTAATTGTGCAGTTTTTAAATTTAACAAGTCATACAACTTAAGACCATTTGTTGGAAAAATGTAAATTATAATTTGCTATGTAGGCAATCCTAATAACCCTTTGAAGTGTAATTAAATGAAGTAAGTCCTAGCCCTAAGTGTGTACTATATTAGCCTGTTCAGTCGAGCCAAATGAAATGAGAAGAGAGGGGGTATAGACATTCGGTAGTAGCAACCACACATGTGCAACTACCTTAACCAATGTACCACTGGTGAGCATCATTTAATTTGTTTTTAATAAAACAAACTAAATTCAAATTGAACATTTCAGTCATATTGAAAATCAATACATTTGAGGGGGAAGAAAGATAAATCTTTCAAAATCATATTACCCAGTACTACTCAGTTTCTCTGTCTACATTTTCCACTTTTAATGATTTTTGCACACACGCACGCACACGCGCACACACGCACACACAAAGAAATGCTGCTCCTCATTGATTGCACACTTTATAAAAGCAGAACTAAGTAACTCTGGTGATAGAGCTCCTCCTGCAGCTCCTTGTTTCAATGTTGTTGTTTTTTTCTTTCTTTATCATAATAAGACAGGGATAAGGCAAATGTTATAAGGCTGGTTTTCCGCCCGGAGACAGCAGGGGGCGACAACTGACACTTCAAACGCTCCGAAAATACAAAGACGTTCAATAAGGTGAAAATGTTATTGAGTTCTGCTTTCTGACTTCATACAACATCATAAATGACACAATATATTGCTGTAGTCTTATTACTGTTATGAACGGTTGAAAAACTGGATCAATTTATCAGGCACAATCCATTACCCTTAACTGTTGTAATGGTCTGTATTTTAATCCGTAAATTGTTTTAAACACTGCAGCAAATTCGGAGATCTAAAATTCACAAAAATCTGGAAGACGTAAAACAACATCTGCATCGTTTGACATTGGCATAAATAACCTACTGTTTTATTTTGGAACACAAATCACAACCGGGTGCCAGGTGTATCTTTGGCAGGCATACAATCTGTCAAGCTTGCTTTTGGTTCTCACTGCACTGAAGGTGTGTTGCAGTCTTCTTGCTGTCACTGCTGCTCTTCAGACTCTGAAACCCAGTTAATCTTGTTACTATTGACTGACAGAATGAAGGCCCACCAACCTTGGCTCAATCAATCAAATTCAGAGCAAATGCACTTCTTAGCTTCTGGAATAGTGAAAAAACAAAAATGACTTACTTTCCTGCATGCATATGTCCACATTGATCATCAGGGTTTTTT
The DNA here is from genome assembly GCA_015082035.1 of Chaenogobius annularis. NCBI lineage: Eukaryota > Metazoa > Chordata > Actinopteri > Gobiiformes > Gobiidae > Chaenogobius > Chaenogobius annularis. Next base: position 908,017 of record BJKM01000059.1, read on the forward strand.
TCTAGGTTCTTCCTGGTTGGAGTTTGTTTGAATTGATGTCTCTCGTGAAAAAGCAATTAGTTTAGCTATTTGTCTGGTTCTTTCGGTTTTGACTGGAACCGGTGGAGGTTTTTTGACTTCTTGTTTCTTCCCTACATTGTCCTCAAAGACGTCATCAGAGCACGACATACTATTAACATGACACAATTTGACAGTGTACAACTCCTCTGCGGTTATTGGCAAAACAGTTCTGGACGATCTGAGAAAGGCCAATGAGTCAGAGTGGCGTCGACGAGGTATACTTGCACCATTGAACTCAGGGAAAGAAGAGTTTGAAGAGACTTGAGATTGATTGAGATCAGGGAATATATCAGAAAGAGGGAGTTGAAGTGAAACTCTTCCAGCACGGGAATGAGATGATGTGTTGCCAGATTTACGTCGAAGTTTCCACCCTATAGGATCAGGACCTGTGATCGTGGAGGTCTGGATGAGAGGCGGTGACGAGCAAGTTGAGATGGAAGAAGACGACATAATCCCAAATGCTGGGCATGAGTAGCATTTGCTGGTTGATTGTATTGCTGGTTCAGGTCTCAGTAGAGATACGCTTCGCCGAGGGGGTTCTGGCTCTTTTTTATTTTTCTTCACAATAATAAAAGTAGAAGTGGAAGGCTTGCCAAAGTCTGCCAACGACTGACAACGATGGGAACTCTCGCTGCATGGACCAACATCTGACAAAGGCCGTTGTCTATAATGTGGTCGGGCATCCTCTCCTCTTCCTGCACGATTGCTATTAGATCTTTCCATTGATATCTTCAGATGGATGAAAAATGAATAGCATTAATGTTGTTCAGTACATAAAAGCCAAGACTGCAGTGCCTCTTGAGTCTGATGATTACAGGAAGAGAATGTGTGTTCACAGAGTCAGAAAGCAGAACTAAGCCACTGGTTGAGTAAATGTATTTGCAACAGCTCTTGCAAAACTTGCCGAAAAACAGTGTTACTTTGGTAACAGTGAAGTGCTAGTAACAGGAAGATGGGAAGATATTATGCAGAAACCTCAAGGACCCGAGCTTAGAAAATTTGCGGAGGGTAAGAATGTATATATACCTATGAACAAGCTAGACAATAATACAATTCTTATACTTCACACACACGAGAGATATCTACTGCTTTTGCAAGGACACATAATTTAGATGTTTTTGTCTTCTTAAAATAATGATAAATACATATTTTAAAGACACATTTTACAGCATTATAATGTATTTAAAAGCAATTTATAATACATCTATTCAACAAGAAGCATGCTTAATTAATATAATGATGGTTATTAAGGATATATCTATAAAAACTAAGTTTTCCTATAAAGGTGGGGGTCAAATTTCTCATAAAACATATTTACACCCATTCTCCTTCACAGCCAATCACCACAGCCTATTTAGATTTGCCTGTTCACTGTGGAGCAACTTGAAGAAGCCAGAGTTCCCAGAAAGCACAACCCTAACTGGCCATCTCTGCTTTTAACTCGGTACCATAGTGCCTTTCATCTTCTCTCTCATTTGTCAGATAAAAGTGAAAGTTGCACAAGCATGTTCTGGGTGACAGCCCGTGGCACATGTCGAGCTGCGCCTACACGTGCCCTGCCTACATACTGTAACACACACTGCTTGAGTTCTTTGAAGTTCCAGCACTTTTCTACTCCTCTCACTTCCCCATAATCCTTCCACAGGGCGCCGGAGCTTTCAAGGCTGCGAGTAATTGGCTTGTTGTGGAGCATCAGGCTGCTAGGTGAGGCCCGCAACTTTAATCTGTGTGTAATGAAGCAGCGTAAACCCAGCAGGATTGACAAGCGAAAGTGTAAATCTGCTAGTGAAGAGCTGGGATTAAGACTTATTCAAGTGGATTCGACAGGCTTTAAACGTAACCTGGATACATGTGCGTGCAGAACTGACCTTTGTCCCGCTTTTCAATACCAATGAAAGATAATTAATTGTGGCCACATGTCATAAACGGTCAATACGTGCTTACTGATGCTTGAAAAGGTAACAGCAGCTCTGCGCTCAGGTGGCCATCTCTTCTCTGTTTTTATTATGGCTATATTTCTCCTGTAGGCACTCTGCAAATCTGAGCCCACTGAAGCATTTTGTTGACCTTGTTGTAAAATATCGCCAAAACATGTCATAAAACAAACCTTAACTGAGCAATTTGGACATGTAAATATTGTTTTAGAGTTTAGAAGTTGCACAATATTCATGTTTGATTCTATCATTCAGAACAGACTTCTAATTTTGCACCATTATGATTTAGCAAATTAATTTCAAAAACAAAACAACCTCCACAGCAAAGGTGATATACTGTAGATCAGGGCTATTCAACTTAATAAAATAGAAATGGATTAAAAACTACATTGATCTGCTCATTAGCCCTTCCAATACTGAAGCATGACTAAATAGGAAACTAACCAGGTCTGAACCAAGACTAACGAAGGTTTAAACTAGTACTAACCCAAAATTAAACCAGAAACAAGAAGAGGGAAAAAAGTATAATATTTGGGAGATTGATCACAGGCCGGATCAGATCGTTTGGCGGGCCTGATCTGGCCCCTGAGCCTTAAATTGAATAGCCCTGCTGTAGATCATTATCATACTGATGAGCTTCAGAAATCTCATTAGCATTTTGATGTCAAATACCTTGTGCTATTTCCTTGATGGCTGTATTGAGTCTTGCAGTAGATAAGTACGCTTCACGATATAACCAGAACAGAATATCGTCACAGGGATCAGATCACAATGTTATTTTTATTGTCATATCCATCAGCCATAATTTACTATCCCCAGAATAATAATACCAAACTTTTCAATTGAACTACTCAACCTTAGTGAAAAAGTTGCCTGAATTTGCTCTAATTCCAATCCATCCCTCATTTTCAAATGCACACAATTCACTCCCATGAATATTGACTCAACCTTGAACAGCCACAAATCCCTGGCACTTTATTAATACAAGTTTTGTTCCAATACAGATTTTATTTGAGTGGAAAAGTGTGACCTTCCTGAAATATATTAATGCATTTTCTCTTTTATAAAGTACCTCCAGTATAAAATGTCAACTTGTCACTATTGTAATGCATGCTTGTGCTGCTGGCTTCAGATATTAGAGAATGTTCCATCATCTAGTATAATCAAAACATAAAAGTAGGACAGAAGCTCTGCTAATATGTTAAAGCATTACTTATGTCTTATCATTACAATTAAATGCCATCACTGTTATGCATTTCTAGTCTACAGCATGGTTGCATAAGCACAACAAGGACGGAGAGCACCATAAACACTAAGAAAACCAACAAGCAGAGATGCTTCGGAGGAATGTTGCCAAACACAAAATGCTTTCAGAACTCTTATAGTTAAACTGTTGCTTTCACTGTGGAGCCAGTTCAATTAATACTTCATTGTTTCTTTTACGTCACACAAGTAGCTGTTATAACGACAGATTGGCACATTTTTAGTAAATCTTGGTTTGTTAAAGGACACTTTTTTTTTTTTTTTTTAAACATGTTCTAGCATTGTTTCCTCACTGAAACCATGGATTAGCATTTAGCTTCATTCAAGCTAGTTTAATGAATCCTGATTAGAAAGTTCTCTCCACTCCGAGCGTCAACGCCTGTGAGAATTGTAAAGATAACTGGCATGTATTATTTTTGTACAAACTCAGACGCAGTTTCAGCAGCATTTTGTAAACCAGAGCTTCTCAAAGTGTAGGGTGTGCCCATTTGGGGGGTTGCAGAACCGTGCCAAGGGACGTTTGGGGAAATGTGCGCACATTACCTGTGACAGACGTGTTTTGAGCAACAGAAAACGGCCAGTGCCAACAAGGGGTTAATCTCTAAGTACGAGAGAGCAGCGGAGGAGTGGGTCAGCCTGCCTCTGTGCCTCTCTGTGCCTCTCTTTTATCAAAAGTCGTACTTCACAGGGGCAGACAAGACGAGATTTAACAGAAAAGGCAACCTGTATCAGCCGAGCGGACACTGTTGTGGCTGTGCCCTCTTATCTTTTTTGCCACCCGCAAACGTCATGGAATCAGTGACGAGGGTTGACAATGGTTTCTCTCACTTGGTGATGTTAGAAGAGACTAGTTTCTATCCCTTGGACAGCAAACTTACAGCAAACAGGTTGTTGTATTCACCAATTGGCTATTGCAGTTCGTGGGACATGGCATAAGCAGACTAAACAACTTGGAGCCGTGTGTTACACAGTTTAAACGCACTCCACAGCGTGACGTTCCAGACTCGCACTGCTCCTTGTTGTTTAATCTTAATACTTAATACTTAATATTTATTTTATTATAACATCTGCCAAGAATTAATAATTTCTGCCTATTTGGCTTCTTAATCCCACTGTATTTACATCTGAATTAAAAGACCCCAATTATTTCCGTATTAGGAACTATAAAATGGCTGTAGGCTGTAAACATTTAATTGTTCACATCTACATAATCGTTAAATCAGCTTTACTTCCCACAGACTTCTGCATCGTCGTAATTTTATCCCGCCAAACATTGTTCTGTGAGTGCTATAAATCGATACTAAATTGAATTGTGATTTACATTGCTATTGGTTTAAAAAGGTGTGTTAATAAATGCCCTAGTAGATAAGTTTATTGTCCCAAATCATGCCAAAAAAATATATTTTGAGACATCATTGCGCGTGTATTTTTCTCAGAGCAACTGCAATTATTTTATCCTTCCTTTAAGCATTGGTGTTGTCACGTGAATGCCACCGCTCGTTCAGAACTGAGGAGGGCCAGAGCCTCTCCGGTGACGATGTGATGTGTGTGCTTGTGCGTCCGAGGGAGCAGAGAGCCTTTAATTGGCACAAGACAGAGCAGCAGCAGCAAAAGAAGTGAAAGGTGAAGAGGACAGGAGCGGAAAGCACCAGGGCTGGCTGAAATGAACTGCTGTCAGGGTGAACGCTAAATGAATCTGCTTTCTCTCTCTCTTTCTCTCTCGCTCTCTCTCTCTTTCTTGTGCTCCATCCATCTCCTCTAAACCCCCCTTCACCTCGCTATCGCTCCCTGTGACTGCTGCGGACCGGTGGGCTCTAGGCGTGGCTGACAGAAATCCATGAGTACGCTCAGCAAGATGTGGTCGTCATGCTGCTGGGGAACAAGGTGAGAGCTTCATTCACTGGTGGAACGTCACAAAAAACACATCTCTCTTCATCTTTTAACGGTGACATTATGCAAAATGAACTTGAATGAGATTTTAATCTTGTTACAACAACGTTTCATCGTCATTAGATTACTCAAAATGGTATTTTGGTAGATTATTCTTTGTAACATGTATTTAATTCAATTTTAATAAGCGCTCAGATAATTCCCCCTATCACTGCCCACTTCCCTGTACTTAGATGTAATTATTTAAAGAGGAAGACTCTGAATGGTACATGTATAGGTTCTAAAATGTCACATAGCCACTAAAAAATCATTATAAAATCTGTTGCTCGTTACTGTGACATGTCAGTCCAAAGTGGCTTATTAGTTCTGCATGTCAATGGACCTGTTTCTATTATTATTAGATTTTTTTAAAATGACTTTGTGGCCCTTAAGCTTTATTAGACAGGAGAGGAAAGTGTGAAATGGGGGATGAGAGAGAAGGGAGGACGCAGGAATCTAACTCGCAACACTGCGGCTGGCTGCACTTGGAGCCTGGGATACGTGTGCTGTGACCACCGGGCATCTCGGTCCTGTTTCTATTATTAAGCCTGTTTACATCAATATCGTGGTTTACAATGAACAAACTGTAAAACGATGAGCTACTTATATTATAGCTGATATTAACACCCTAAAAAAGCCTCCTTTGTGCTTTTTTAGGGTGTTATATAGTTTAAAAAAAGTAGTTCCTTGGGTGTGGCAATGATGACTATGAACAAAACTCTCAGATTATTGTAAACAGAAAGTAATTGTCAGAACACGTTATTTATTTGAAAAAGGACAATAAGGAGCTTGCACAAAAGCGGTATTTCATCCCATCTTAGGCAGATGAAAACATTCCATTAGCCCACACATAATACACAAATCAACAGAGACATAAATGTTTCAGCATTTGTTACTGAGATGCGCTGTGCTCCATAAGTAACAAAGATATTTAACACAATCTGTAGAACTTCAGAAACAGAATTGTTCGTCATTTTTCCCAAAAAGGAAATTCTTTTCATAACAGATATGAATAGTCTAGTAGAGGAAAAAATAGGTTTTGTGTTCATTCATAATAATAATATTGCAGAAGATGGGCATGAAAGACAGTATGGAGAGAGTAATTTCTACAGCCCCAATTACTTGATATTTTGTGAGTAAAAATATTGCCTTCTTGTCAATAACACATGGCGTCAAAAATGCTGTACATTACAAATTGATCATTACAAATAGTGAAAAGGAAAATTAATATAAAAAACACAAAATAGCAAGGCTGAATATACTGTAAAGCAATAACAGATACAAGTAAGACAGCTCAACTTTTATGTATTGTAAAAGCCAGTGCAAATAGGTGGGAGTGAGGATTTAAAACAATTTACACTTAGGACAAACTATTCCAAAGATATTCATTAGCTTGGGTTACGATATCTTATCTTTTTTCCTTTTTTTTTTTCCACTTGTGATTCTTTAGCTTAACATTTTTTTTGTAGATTCCAGCATGTTATCCTATTTTTATGGGTTTACATAAGAATAAGTGTAAAAAACAAGTGAACACGTCAAAATATGCCCCATGCGTATGACCAACACCTATACATTCTTCTAGCGGGTCATTAGTCACACACTAAAGTCTCATATGTTTGTGTTGTGTTGCAGGCTGACTCATCACATGACCGCGCCGTGAAGAGAGAGGAGGGCGAGCGGCTAGCCAAGGTGACGTCACATTTACACATTTTAGGGTTGGAACAAGATCTCGTTCGATAATATCTCATGAGATCAAATTACCACAAGATTGTGCAAAATAATCATGATCATAATCATAATACCGTATTTTGCGGACTATTAGCCGCTACTTTTGTCAGATGTTTTGAGCCATGCGGCTTATTTAGAGGCTGCGGCTATTCTGTGTTTTTTTTCTTTCACCGCTAGGGGCCAGCAAAGTTGCTGCCGTGTTAAAAAGCACTGTTATGAGTTCTGCGGCCTATACAAAAGGTGCGGCCTATGTATTGTTTTATTATCGTTTTTTTTTTTAAAATAGAGCAGATGCGGCTTATATAGGGGGAGCGGCTAATAGTCCGGAAAATACGGTAATTTAAAAAAAAAAAAGGGTTAATTCTGATGAGTTGCACCTTGTGAGAAGCGGTTTGAAAAAGCAGTGCTACAAAGACCAAAAAATATATCTAGCTTGTCTCGTTCTCGTGGACCCCAGCTCTACTATATTTACACGTAAAGTGACTGAAAACACGGCTAATTTATTCTCCCACATGCGCCGTAAAGCCTTTGTTGTCTTGATTATCTTGACATTATGCATTGAGGGGGGTGGTTGTGTTATTGTTTGGAGTAAATGACAGTGGAGGGGCACTTGCTAACACAATTTTCCAGGCTGTTTCACTCAGATAAGCTTAAAGAGGCGTGTTTGAGTCAATCTCAACACAAGTGTTTGGGACCCGCTCTGGCAGAAGAACAACAACTGTCAAGTCTTAGACTTGACATGATTACATTTGAATTAAAATCCTGTGAGATTGGTCTACTGACACAATATGTCTAAAATATGCCATGAAGTATTTTAATTTGACCACCTTTTTGATGATAAACCAGAACTAAACCTGGTCTGAAGGCAAGACAAGCCAAGCCAAGCCAAGGCAAGGCAAGTTTATTTGTAGAGCACAATTTGTACACAAGGCAATTCAAAGTGCTTCACACAAACAGGAAAAAAAGTGCATTCAAATCACAAAGAAAAGACAGAAATCACAAAACCTTTATTTAAGGAAATTTAAAGGTGCCATTTTCAGGCTATTCGTCAAAATAATTTAAAGACTTAAAAGAAGAAGAGTGCAAAAGAAAATCATTTCAGTCATATGCACAGCGAAACAAAACCGTTTTTAGCTTAGATTTGAACATTGCCAGAGTAGCGGCCTGTCTCACATCCTCAGGAAGACTGTTCCAGATTTTAGCTGCATAAAAACTGAAACGCTTTGCCATGTTTAGTCCTGACTCTGGGCACCATCAGGAGGCTGGTCCCTGTGGTCCTCAGAGTCCGAGATGGTTCATATGGCACTAACATGTCCGATATGTACATTGGTGCTAGGCCATGGAGAGACTTGTATACAAGCCTATGAAGTCTATTCTCTGAGCCACAGGGAGCCAGTGCAGAGACCTGAGCACAGGACTAAGGTGATCGTACTTCCTGGTTCTAGTCAGTGAAGGGCTGAAGAAATAAAGGTTTTGAGTGAACCCTTAGGTAATTGAAAAAATAAGCTTGTTAGTTTTTTATTCATTCACTTACCCATTGTGGCTGGATAAACAGGCATATGCTACCAGGAACAAAAAAGCAACTATCCATACCGTTTTTGGGTCGTTATACCCATAGTGTAGAAAGGAGTGGACCTTGCAAGCCCGCTAACCCTGAACTTAAAATGTTTTTTAAAAAGCTCTAAATGGTGTTTTTATTTCACTATTGTCTTTGTAAATCAAGATATGAACAATAATTACTCCACCTATAAGGTGCTGCCTTCTCTTAATGCCGATCTCTTTCAAGTTAGCTTCAAGCGCTCTCTCTGTGGGAAACCAGTGGCATGGGGACGGTGAATGCCAATAAATACTCAAAGAAATTTCAGGGGCAGTGATTTATGAATTATCATCATTATTAATAGTGATAAGCCTAGTATTTCTATTATCAGTAATCATAATAATAATATGCTATCATAAATAGGCTCTGATATTATTTTAAACATTTTATATATATATAGATAGATAGATATATGTATATGTGTGTGTATATATGTATATACACACACACACACACACACACATATATACATATATACACACATATACATATATCTATCTATATATATAAAATGTTTAAAATAATATCATAGCCTATTTATGATAGCATATTATTATTTGAAACACAGCAGGGTCCATTTCCCTGCACACAGAAACTCCTCCGCTCACTGGTCCACAGACAGAACTTTAGAGGAGAAACCGGGGAGGAAGGTAGTGATGTGCAGGTTGTCTTTTGACCCGTTGGGTCTGGAAAGTCTCATTTAATTGAGGGGCAGGTTATAAAATGCTGTCTTGCATGTCCACACTCCACGATCTTTGCATTTAAACGTGTCTAAATTCAGTTGCTCATTAGACTAATTTATCCGTTAATATAGTATATAGTTCAGATTATATAATAAAACATTCAGCATTTTGAAGCTTAACATACAGAGAACACGTCTGAACAGTCTGTACAGTCTCCTCTGTCCTTGGTCTCTCTGTGTGAGCTGATTTACTTGTGCCTGACTCTGCTCCTGGGCTTGTACTGAGCAAGTGAGTGACAGAGAGAGAGTGGATGAGAAAGACACTCTCGCAAAATCCCAGTTCATTTTGAAACGAGTTGTGCCGACTTTGTTAAAATGTATCATTGCTGAGATCCTACATGTTGTCAGCAGTTTAGAGCTTTTAGGTATGTTTTCAGACTGAATCAAAACCATAATCCTATCCACTGTCAGAAAGGGGGGACACCATTAGCAGAGGGGGTGATTTCTGCCTATTCATGGGTGGGAAGGAGCATAGACATATTCATGGGTCCGAAGTGACGTCACACACTCGTTGCTACTGCCATCTTAAGCACAAAGGCTGCATGCTCACTGTGGGTGGTGCCAACAGAAAGTCTCAAAACAAAGGATTCCTCTTCTGTAATATCCCCAAAGACCTCGTTTGTCACCCAAAATGGATTACTGTGGTCTGGAGGGACCAGTGGAGTGACAGAAAACACTCATTTGTAGTTAGCAACTGGCTAATTCTAGTTTACATATTTTTCCTTGAGAGTCTCATGTATTTTTCCCATAGCTGTTAACTTGAGCTCACACGCAAATTATGAATAATCCAAAGATCTACCACATTAAGGTGGATTCAAAGCCTCGTTAAGAATCATTGTTGATTGTGTAAACCGATAGGCGTTTTAATATAGATGATAATTGGCGTGTAAAACTGGCGTCTAAGCTAAAGGCTAACTCACTTAAAGTTGAAATTTCTGAACTTGTGGTAAGAATGTAGTGACCATAAAACATAATCTTTTACATCACTGGAGAAGAGAGGCGATAAATGACATAAATAGCATGAAATAAACATTTTATATACTTTAATATGTGGATTTTGCCTCACCATTCATGTATGTGAAGTACCATCGGCTAGTCACATTAGCCAAGTGATCAGAGTCGATAGGGGGTTACGAGTCTATTAATGTCTATGGGCCTATAATAATACTCTACATGCCGACTGCATTACAAAGTATCAATTAATATATTGGTGGTTATACTTAAAGACATGATGCAATACAAACAGGCACCCAAAAGCAAAATGTTTAACATAATATAAAACTTCAAAACAGCCAATACGATATGAAAAAAACACATATGCACAAATCCACCATTGTTCCTCATAGAGAGTGCACACTACAGTGCCTTTTATTCATAAAATTGCCGCATTTGCCATTGTGATCAATTGATTTGTGTCATCACATATACCGGACCAATATGGCGGCGCGCTGCCTGTTTTGTAGCACATGGACAGAGCTACCAATTTTGCATCTATGAATGTGGGAAGGGGTGCGTACCTTCTACAGCCTTGCTTTTGATTGGCCAAATATGGAATTTGGCCCCAAATTAGCCGCTATAACTGCTAGCAGCGATTGGCTTCAATTGGCTGGAGCCAGACAATACCTTTACAGATGCATAAACAGCATGCAGCATGTACCGGTATATTCTTTTTCCTCCTATCTTCTTCTTTGAAAGTGTATCCTTTCTGTGGTGGGTTTTTTGTATTCTTCACAAGAAAAGAGTTGCCAGCCCTGACACCAACACACAACTCTTAACAGATGTTTGTCTGCGTGTGCGCAGGAGTTTGGAGTGCCCTTCATGGAGACGAGTGCTAAATCTGGGCTCAATGTGGAGCTGGCCTTCACTGCTGTGGCCAGGTGAGTCACACACTACAGCAGAAGCACAGGGAGGAGAGCCATCCACTGCCAAACAGGAACTCAAATGTTAGAGAGTTTTGGGGGGGTTCTGGTCTGGGTTCATGCTGTGTAGGGAAGTGGGTTATAAAAATATAAAAAGAAAAAGAAAGTTCTCATAGAGAAGAGAAGTTAAATGCTGAGGTGGTTTCACTTAACCCTATGTGTGTTACACAACAGCACTGTAGACTAACTGTAACTAACTGGGTTACTGTAGTCTTACCCTCTGGGGCCAGGACTCCCTTGAAATTGAGATTCCAAAAGCGGGAATATACTGGTTGAATAAATATTTGTTAATGTGGTCGGGACAATGCATGTCAATGAACATACATAATACACATGTCATGGACATGGATTGCAGCCATGGGCTCATTTCCATTTGTTGTCCCACATTCACTCTCAGAATCAGAATCAGAAAAGGTTTATTGCATTGTCAGTGAACAAAATTCACTGGCTAGGAACTTGCAATGAACAATGAACAATAATTAAGCAAAATATATCAATAAAAGGCATGTATTAAAGAAAAACAATTAAAATGTTCTAATAAAATACACCAGTATGCATGAACACTGGAGGGAAGGTAAAGTAAAGTGTCTTGCCTAAGGACACAACACTGCTGCCCCCTCGCGACATCTGGTTGAGACCAAGCACTAACCAGGCCAAACCCTGTGTAGCTTCTGAGATCAGACGAGATCGTTCTCACAGTGGTATGATCTGGAGAATACATGAAATGGATACATTAAACCTTTGCAGAAAATTCACAGTGGGTGAAAAAAATCTTTATTCTTTCTATTCTATTATTGACCAATGTCTGTCATTTTTTGATTCTTTAACTTTTTGTTGGTTAAATCAACAACTCTGCACAACAAGGCACCTGCTGTTGTGATTTTGGAATTAAATGGAATTGAATTGTGTAAACATCCATTTAAAGTGTAATCTGTAATCAATTAGAAGCCTGCAATCTTCTTTAATCGTGACCAGTGTTGGGTAGCGTTACGTTACCTCATTACTGCCCTGGAAAACTAACGCGCTACGTTACCGTGCTACTGTATTATAAAAGTAACGCAATACTCAACATTATTGAATAACCTTTTCTTTTGCGTTGTTCATTCACGCACAGCAAAACAGAGGTAAAAGCTGACGTGAGTCCTTAATTGGTTTGGAACTTTCTCCTCCAAACAGGAGGCTGCCATTACTGTTTTTATTACACTACTGATGCAAAAACAAAACACAGTAATAATCATTAAAATATCAAATAAAGAGATTTATTTATCTTTTATGTTGACAGATTACCACAATACAATGCCATACAATAAGCACGTGTAGGTCTGTCCTCAAGCAATGAAAAACATCGCTAAAACGATTCCCAAGAGCACCGACGCACAACAGAACGCGCTTGTTTTAAAACTCACCACAACGCTGGTACCCTACATTTATTTCACAGCTACAAAATAGTGGTTATAAGGAGTTTTTCAAAACATGCATCTGAAAGTTCTCTTTGGCGTGAGGACAAGGCTCAAAACAGGCCGAGCTCTGGGATTTCGGTGAGGAAATGAGACCGGCACAGAGATGATGACATAATCAAAACTAACGCGTTACTGATTTGAAAAAGTATATTGGGGAGTACTAGATTTCACAGAACTAACGCTAACTACAACAAAGTAATTTTAGTACTCGTTACACGTACTAAACACGTTACCCCAACTCTGTTAAACATCCATTTAAAATGTAATCTGTAATCAATTATAAGCGTGCAATCTCCTTTAATGACTCGGCATTAGCCAATTGCACCCGGCTAGTTCCGGTTGCCGTAAAAGTGCAGATCGTCTTCTCATTCCATTCAATCTCTGTGGGAATAAGCGAGTCTTGCTCATATGATTCAACATTTAAAAAGACCTGACAGCAGAGAGCGAGTTACAGATGGATAATCACTGGCAGCATGTTAAGACTTACGTACGATATAAATGTCGCCGGTGGAAACCTGCGTGTTTCTAAAAGTGTTTTTGACTCAAAGCTAAAGGCATTAACTTAAATATAAAACAGACAAACCCGATAGAAGTATATGCGTAGAATGCAAAATTGTGTGTTTTGACTTGGTGCGTAAAGGTCTTAACATGCTGCCTATGATTATCCATCGCTCTCGGCTTTCTGCTAATTCATTATAGATTCATTTTAGTGAGACTCGGCTAATTCCCCATAAGGAATGAATGGAGCAGAAAGTGGCGCTCCGCAGTTTAAAAGCAAACGGAACTGGCCGGTCGGTTTCAGGAAAAGGGCCTATCGTACTTGACTAGGGTGAAAGTGATTGGTGAAATGATTGGTTAGACAGCCAGAGATGTGTTGATGATAATTATGCTTCTGTGGAGTGACAGAATCAGAACATAAAAGCCACGCATTTTTAACAAAGAGAAACTGTTCATTTATGTTGCACATTGAATGGTAAAATGATGGTAACTGCAATTCACCCTGGAGAGACTCAGACAAACACGGGAAGGACAGTTTAGCAAGTTTTATTACATTGTTATTTGGCGCTCAGACCCCCGGCGGAAGACATTGCGATTATGGGCGCTCCATAATAGAATGACTTAGATGTCTCCCCCGGGGCCTGGAGACTGGTGGTGGTAGATGTGGGGAGAAGGTAGAGAGGATGAATAGAATGAAGTAAAGGATACAGGGGAGGAGAAGGGGAGGCGGTGGGTTGCAGTACGGTCTGAAGCGCCGAGCTGAACTGCACGGGGGGTTTAAATGGGGCAGGCTGTGCGCTGATTGGGAGCAGAGGAGGTGCGCCGAGCCGAGGGGAGTCGCCGCTTGAGTACGTTGATTTAGGCTGGTGAGCAGGTGAGCCCTGTTGTAGCAGTGGACGAGTTAGGTCTTCCAGGCTGAATTTACGCAGGCTTCATTTCACCCTGGAGAGACTCAGACAAACACGGGAAGGAAAGTTTAGCAAGTTTTATTACATTGTTATTTGGCGCTCAGACCCCGGCGGAAGACATTGCGATTATGGGCGCTCCATAATAGAATGACTTAGATGTCTCCCCCCAAAAACCCGGGGTCTGTGCCGCGAGTGCCCTGATCATTAACTGATGCTCGAAACAGGAACATTAGGGCAGCAGATGCATAGCTACGAAAAGAAACGGCGGGGACGCTAGCAGCCGTGATAACCCGGAAGGGTGGATACTGAATTAATTAGAACGAGGGAAGCTAGAAGCTTACCTGGGAGTGGCAAAATGTTGGGTAGAGATGAACGAAGGTTGTGAGACGTGGGTCACGGCTGCGCAGTGACCGCAGGGAAGACTGAGACGTGGGGCTCTGACGGGAGCAGGGAAGCGCAGGGGCAGACTGCGAGAACGTGGGCCAAGGACGGGAGCAGGGAAGCGCAGGGGCAGACTGCGAGAACGTGGGCCAAGGACGGGAGCAGGGAAGCGCAGGGGCAGACTGCGAGAACGTGGGCCAAGGACGGGAGCAGGGAAGCGCAGGGGCAGACTGCAGAGAACGTGGGCCAAGGACGGGAGCAGGGAAGCGCAGGGGCAGACTGCGAGAACGTGGGCCAAGGACGGGAGCAGGAAGCGCGGGGCAGACTGCGAGAACTGGGCCAAACGGGAGCAGGGAAGCGCAGGGCAGACTGCGAGAACATGGGCCAAGGACGGGACAGGGAAGCGCAGGGCAGACTGCGAGAGGGACAGCAGGGGCAGATGGGCAGGACGGGAGCAGGGAAGCGCAGGGGCAGACTGCGAGAACTGGCGACGGAGCAGGGGGAAGCGCAGGGGCACGACTGCGAGAACATGAGGCACAGGACGGGAGCAGGGTAGCAGAGGCTGACTGTGAGCGTGAGTCACAGCGGGGGAGCAGGGTAGCAGAGGCTGACTGTGAGCGTGAGTCACAGGCGGGAGCAGGGTAGCAGAGGCTGACTGTGAGCGTGAGTCACAGCGGGAGCAGGGGTAGCAGAGGCTGACTGTGAGCGTGAGTCACAGGCGGGAGCAGGGTAGCAGAGGCTGACTGTGAGCGTGAGTCACAGGCGGGAGCAGGGTAGCAGAGGCGACTGTGAGCGTGAGTCACAGGGCGGGGTAGCAGAGGCTGACTGTGAGCGTGAGCGTCACAGGCGGAGCAGGGTAGCAGAGGCGGACTGTGAGCGTGAGTCACAGCGGGAGCAGGTAGCAGAGGCGACTGAGCGTGAGTCAGAGCAGCGGTGAGAGGCTGACTGTGAGCTGGTCAGGCGGGAGCAGGGTAGCGAGGCGACTGTGAGCGTGAGTCACGGCGGGAGCAGGGTAGCAGAGGCTGACTGTGAGCGTGAGTCACAGGCGGGAGCAGGGTAGCAGAGGCTGACTGTGAGCGTGAGTCACGGCGGGAGCAGGGTAGCAGAGGCTGACTGTGAGCGTGAGTCACAGGCGGGAGCAGGGTAGCAGAGGCTGACTGTGAGCGTGAGTCACAGGAAGGTGAGTCAAGGGGAGCAGGGTAGCAGAGGCTGACTGTGAGCGTGAGTCACAGGCGGGAGCAGGGTAGCAGAGGCTGACTGTGAGCGTGAGTCACGGCGGGAGCAGGGTAGCAGAGGCTGACTGTGAGCGTGAGTCACGGCGGGAGCAGGGTAGCAGAGGCTGACTGTGAGCGTGAGTCACAGGCGGGAGCAGGGTAGCAGAGGCGGAGCAGGAGAGGCAGAATGTGTATGAAGCAAGCATGGTCTGGGAGACGAGGGGACAGGTAATGGGAAAATCTATACCTACCACCAGTATTTGTTAAGACGATACTTACTAGGGGTGAAGGGAACGTTGGGCTGCCAAAATTGCAGGCAGGTCGGGACGAACATACGAGGCATAGGCAGAAGAGGACCAACGCCCAAGTTGTTGGAGGGCTGCAGAGGATATGCCCTGAGTGGCCGCGGATGTGGCGGCTCCTATTCTGAACGAATGCCCGGAGTAGAGACGAGGGGGCAGATTGCATAGGGACAGTGTTGCCCTAAGATGTTTCTGAAACCAAGGTGCCGTCATGGGCTGGCCTTCTGAAGTGAGGAACAACGGGAATTGAGACGGGCCGTAGTTTGACCTGATGATTGCAAATTTAACCATGGCTCGAAAAGGACAGAATGAGCCGCGTGTGCGTGCTATGATGATGTTGCAGGGGCCTTTACCTTTTGATTTTTTGAGGCTTATATTATATATGGTCTGGATAGAAACTGAGATCTGAGAAGGCTAGATCTGCTGAGGGATCAAAACGGGAGGAGCGAGAAGTGAATTCCCCTATTCTTAGGAACCCGTAAAAAGCCAGAAAAAAGGCACTGCGGAGGAGAACCCTAGTGTAGGGTGTAAAGGGGCTAGAGGATAACGCGGTGAGTATTTGATGCAGGATGGGAAGTGTGATAGGGCGGCGCTTATCGGGTAGAGCAGGTGAGTGTTTAGCGAAACCTTTGAGAAGTAATTTAATGGTGGGGTCTGAAAACAAGCTTTGAGCAGAAAGATTATGGCGTTTAGAATTGAAGTTAATGCCAGCTAGTAGTGTTCGAATGTAAGGTAGTTTGAGCCGGCGATGGTCAAAACAGAAAGTTAAGAAAGCGACTACTGCATGGAGCTGGACGGGGCGTGAGGGGACGTGGTGAGCAGCACAAAATTGAGAATATGAGCGCCAAGCATGTCTATACGCTTTGATAGTGGACTGGGCCAGCCCTGATGAGATGTAATAATTGGCGGTGTCCAGAAGTGGTTGCAGATGAAAACTGGCTACTCCAGAGCCAGTTCGTCGAGAGGGGGAACGGACGTAGGCAGGGGTTCTGCGCGGGGCAGAGGCGGTGAAAGACCTGGAGTTTGAAACGAGATAGAGCATCTGCGATTAAATTAGAATGCCCGGGATGTGTTGGGCTGTGAGGATGAAGTTATTGTTTACGGCAGACCAGGTGATGCGGCGCATGAACGGCATTAAAGATTTGGAGGCGGAACGGCCTTTATTTATGACTTCTACGACTGCCAGGTTATCACAACGCGCCGCTATTCGTTTTCTGCTCCAGTGATGACCCCAAATATGACAAGCTGCGGCGATTGGGACAATTTCGCACAGAGCCGAAGAATCGGAGACTGGGAATGAGAGGGGCCATTTCTCTGCAAACCAGCTACCTTGGTAGTACCCCCAAAACCGGAGAGGCAGCGGCATCTGTATAGAAATGCAGGGAGTCGGAGGAATGAATTATGTCATCGTAAAAGAAAGAAAATACCGTTCCAATCGTGGAGAAGGCGGGCCCAGAAAGCAAGGTCGGACCGGCACCCTTCGTCGAACGAGACCAAGTCGAGAAGGGAGGGACGGAGCTTGCCAGGTCTAGTAGCCTGGAGATGAAGGAACGGCCCTGAGGAATGATCCTCATGGCAAAGTTGAGGTGGCCCAGGAGGGACAGAAGTTGGCGTTTAGAGATGGCTGTAGCGGAGACAGATGACTGCGTGATGTCACGGATGCGGGCGAGCTTGTCTGGGGGGAGAGACGCGACCATGGCCACGGAGTCTAAAACTTATGCCCAAGAACTCTAGAGACTTTACGGGGCCGACTGTCTTTGCGTCGGAAAGCGGCACGCCTAGACGAAGAAAAAGCTGCTTGAGCTGTGGCAGGGAACCTCCGGGCACGGCTGAGGGGGGATCTATGAGGAGAAAATCATCCAGCAGGTGGAGCACGGAGGGGAGGGCAACATTGTTCAACAAGATCCAGCACAACGCCTCGGAAACCATGTTAAACAAGCAAGGGCTGCTCCTGCAGCCCGAACGTGAGACGCACCGCAAAATAAAACTTTGATGCCCATCTAACCCCGAAAAGATGCCATTGAGAAGGATGAATTGGAACAATCTTGAAAGCGTCTGTGATATCTGCCTTGGCAAGCCAAGCACCGCGGCCTGCTCGTTTGATGAGCGAAATAGCGTGATCGACTGTGGCGTAATGGAGGGAGAACGGGAGTGGCGAATGAGACTGTTTATGCTGGAACGGGGCCCGAATGCGGCGATGAGTGGTCGAGGATTAAGCGCTTTTTCCCAGAATATTTACGAGTGGCTATACCGAGCGGGGCTTGTGCGGAAAACTGAAAAAGGAGGAGAGTTGAAAGGGCCTATCATGTACCCCTTTTCAACCTCTCTATGTAGTAACTGAGACACTAATCCTGGCTCGCGCAAAGCCGACTGAAGGTTATGAGAAACGTGCACGACAGTGGGCAGGGGAGGGACCCCAACAAAAAAAACCCTGAGAAAGGCCCGTAAGTAAAAAATCAACGAAAGTTCGGTCAGGGTGAAGGCGCAGTTCGGCAGCCAACTCAGAAACAATGATGGGTGTGGACAAGTTATTGTTAATTAATTTTTGTAACCACGACGAGCCGCCCTGCCTTGGAACGAGCGGCGAGGGCACACGGATTTCGGGTGCGCATCTTTGCATTGACTACAGATGTGGAGAAAATGGCAGTTAGACAGTGTGCACACGCTCTCATTGAAATTATTACAGATTGGAACATTATTGAATACCTCGATCTTCCTACCCCTACGGTCCATGGGTGGCATGCTTGGCAGCAATGATGGGGGAGCGGGACGTTGCGCGGCGGCAGCGAAAGGCATGGACGGGCATAGCGCGCGGGTGTGCCCGGCAGAACCACACGTTGAGCACAGCATGGCCTGGGTAATCATGATTAAGATGTCCGTGTCCAGGATGGACCAATCGAGCCTCATATTAGATTGGCTGAGGATGGCTGCGCACTTGGACGCAAACGCTTTGTGGTACTGGTAGAAAACGCTGCGCCCGTATTTCATATTGAGATCTCCTATTAGTGCCAAGTAATTGTCGAGCTCGGCTCTACGCTCCGGGAAAACTGAACAAATGACGTCCCTATAAGCGCTGAAAGCTACCAAGAACTCCCCGAGTAAAAGCTCTTTAGAAAGGCGGGGATCCGCGGATTTAAACACCGCTGTGAAGTCTCCTGAGGACGCTACGTGCATGTCCGTCTCGGGGGACGGGAGGATGAGGGACACGAGATTAACATAACTGCCCTGCAGGATCTTAGCTCGGAGACGCGGAGAGAAATATTAGCGTGCATAGGAATGTACGGCCTACCTATAGGAGGTCCGGGGCGGGCGGTTTCGAGTGAAAAGAAAGAGGAGGGACCGGGCCGGACCGGGCCATGGATCCGTGCCGGGGAGAGCCGCCGTCGGTGGAGCTGCGACTGGAACAGCCCCCTGGAGCCGAGAATTGAGTGTTGTTACGGCGTAATGAAGGGCCTGGACGGTGGAGAGAGCGTGTCGTTCATCTGCTGGGTGTTGCTCGCTGAAGGAGCCGCGGCAGGAACCGGCGTCGGAGTAATCTGTTGAAAAGAAACGTTTGAAGTAGCGGGAAGAGCCGCGGCGCTGGAAGAGGCCGCCCGCTCAGATGCGAAAGGGGAAAATCGGTGGCTTCGGCGGCGCTTAGCGGGAGGAGGAGATGATTTCCGGGTTCTTTTGCCGCTGGGGCGCCCGGCTGGGGGAATATGTCCGAGGCGGAGGCGAAAACTCCTCGTCGTGGAGGTACGCGGCCAGCCGGTCCAGCTGGGAGGGGTCCAGGCACGGCCCTGGAAAAACCCCCGTAGACCCGGGCGCAGGATGAGCATCGGTTTTTGCGGCGAGGCGGGCGCTCTTCCTTGCCGGAGCCTCGATATGGATCCCGGAGCCCGCATCGAAAAGGAGCGGGGAGCCGGGAAGATCGTCGGAGTCGTTACTTGACATTTTGTGCTTCCTTGTACAACTCGAGTTGCAGTACGGTCTGAAGCGCCGAGCTGAACTGCACGGGGGTTTAAATGGGGCAGGCTGTGCGCTGATTGGGAGCAGAGGAGGTGCGCCGAGCCGAGGGGAGTCGCCGCTTGAGTACGTTGATTTAGGCTGGTGAGCAGGTGAGCCCTGTTGTAGCAGTGGACGAGTTAGGTCTTCCAGGCTGAATTTACGCAGGCTTCATTATCCAGAACTAATCATACATTCTATCTTCAAGCCGGTGTACCTGATTCGTTCATGATCAGCTCACAGTATCCCTCCAGATAAAGATGATGTAGAACGTTCCCAAAGTGAAAAGGGTTCTATTTCTGCTGTTGAAAGATTATAGAATGTGACGCTTAGTAAAAAGTAGTGCAGCATGGACACATTAGGGCGCATTTACCGAGATGAAAGGAAATGCAGATGCAATTTAAAAATTGCAGGGGACCACTATAACCATTCGCATAGGCTCCTGATGGTAACTTGATGATGAAAGAAAACAGAATTAAATAGTATTCCTTTTCCATAATACAGCAGGAGGTTAGACGTTTCTCCTGAGGGCCAGCGAGTTGTTTTCCTCCTATTCAAATGACTGAGTAGTATCTGTGTATCTCACCTAACTGAAAGTGTTGGACAGAACGTGGGTGCTTCTCTCCATTTATAGACCGTTATAGTTACAGGCTGCTGGCACGCCGAGATGTTGCCCAGAATAGAAGGACAGTCTGGAAAGGAGACAATTCTCCTCCCAGTTTGACTGCTTTCTCTTTTGTAATTTATTTATTCATTTCTTTCTTTCTTTTTTGACTCGCTCCTTCTAATTGGTTTGACTTGGAAATAACACCACATCGATGAATTGCCCCAAGAAGAGGCATAACATTATTTATCTTCTACAATGATATCAATAAGGATGTGCAATAATTTACAGACACACAGAAAACATATTTTGTAAATTCAGTGCTCTTTCATCTCCCCTGGCAATGTCGAAACTTCGTGGAAGAGTTTGAAGTTTCAACTATCGGAGATAATTAAAATTTTGGGGTTGTAATCAATTATGCATTAAACTTAACCACAGCTAGTCATTTAATTTCTGCCTTCCTTATCTCAATGGTTAATGAGCTTAATATTCAGTTCACTGTTTTATTGAGACGTAATTCTGAGCGACCAGGCCAATACATGACTCTACGCTGCAGTCAGACTCACAGCAAAAAGAAAAATGTGTTATCAATAAGTCTAAAATGAATAATAATAATCAGTCTAATCACTCTGGTTACGTTGCTCTTTCAGATTCATGGGCTCTTGACTTTTTCATATCATCCCCATATTGCAATTCAACTGAAATGTGGTAAAAATGGATTTGAAGCGATTATCCGTACAAGAAGTCCTGGCAATGCTGCAAAACATTGATGAGGTTTCATTCGGGAGGTGAAGGCGAGTCAGACGAGAACTCGTGGGTTTTGGGCAGCTCAGCCGAACCAGACAGCGAGTCGGAGACGATGAACTTCGTCCCTCGCTTCAGCTGCCCCAGTAACATCGCCGGGAGAGCGGCATATTCTTGGCAACGGCAACAATATTCAAGATATTTACGAATCCTGTGGTGTTATAGTATTTGGCTGGCTTTCTTTTAGGAAGGTGGGTCCAGATCAATGAATGAATATGCGTATATTCTCTGTAACAGCGGCTTCGCTATCGCAAACAACCCACATCCTCCTCCTCTTCCTCCGGCCTCCGCGAATGCTGGTCAACTTTGACACTCTGAATAATGATAATATTTCTGAAAGAGGCTAATAGACCAATTTTTAGCGTGTTGGAAGAATCATTCTTTTGATTACGTCATCGCCAGAGCGCAACCGTCAAATTGACGGCTTGGGAGTTCTGGTAGTTCTAAAATCCTGGTAGTCCTAATGTTAACCAGGCACATCACACACTTTGTGAAATTTCCAGTTATAGAATACTAAATAACTGCATCAAAAATACACCAAAATCACAAAACAAGTGCAATAACAATTTTCATTTCAACATTAGTTTAATTACATGGCCCAATGTGTCGGATTGTATTGTGATGAACTGTGACAGAGGAATCAAACAGCTTTGTTTTAGGAGCTTTTATTTACAAATGAAAATGTTACAGAACAGTAATTATTATAGAATACAATGGATGTTTGGCCAAAAAACAGTAAACATTGAATAATAAGTTCAGCTTGGTTTAATCAGTTAACATGATTGATTCGTTGCGATGTTAATACGTTTGTGAGTCTGCTCTTATAGTTATTATTATAAATTAGTTCTCCTTCCTGACAAATTTAATGGGAGTCTTAACAACATGCAAATGTATGCATTTCCTTCTAACTGTTGCCCTAAGCCAATTTAGGACGCATCAGTATGTGGTGTGCTCTAAACTGTCAGCGCTGAACACCTTAATAGTGCAAAACATCCCTCCAATTTCCAGCACAAACTATTCAGCATTAGTTCTGCCAAATAGTTATAAATATGCAAAGTGCTTTCTGACTCAACTGCATCACCATGGCAAAAAGCTGTTGTGAAGTCACTGAAAGGCTGAGAGCTGCTGCGTTTGTGTTTGTGTTTTTGTGTGTGCTGTGCAGGGAGCTGAAGCACAGGAGCATGAAGGAGCCGGACGAGCCCAAGTTCCAGCTGCAGCAGTACGTGGACAGAGAGATGAGGACTGTGGGCTGCTGCCGCTCTTAGGCCGCCCACACCACCCACCTGTATGTGTGTGTGTGCGTGTGTGCGTGTGTGTGTGTGTGTGTGCGCGTGTGTTTGTGTGAGAGAGAGCGCAGGTACGGGCCAGCACAAGATTAACCTGGCTATCTGAACTAAACTGTTTCCACCTGGGCTGTGGGCTTGGGCTCAGGATGGAACTGAAAAGGATGTTTGAAAAAGCAGAGGCCTATGAAATATATATACACAGAGGGGGATCGAGTTGCCAAACATTTTACTCAATTAAGTGTAACGTTATACAATATTACTCAAGTAAATGTACAAAGTAGTGGACTCCAGAAAAAAGTTAAAAGTATTTGGGGTAACTTCTTCTCAAGTAAGAGTAATTGTAAGACTTACATCTGATTTATCTTAATTGGAGGGAACATAAAATAATGCTCAAAATAAGGATAGAAAAACTAGAAAACTATTAAAGGAGCTGTGCAAGAAATGGAAATATTCAAATCCTTTCATATTGTCAACATAAAGCTTTAGTCACTCACAGTGGGAAGAGGAACCAAAACATTTCCTCACAGAAGAGTACTTCAAACTAAATATTAGGCAAAGAAAAGGATATTGTCTGAAAACGTCTCCAAAAAGTACTATTTCTTCAAAAAGTTATTATAAAAGTAAATTTCACTGGGTAAATGTAACTGAGTACTACCCACATACACATACTCTGTGTAATCCTTCAGTGGCTCATGTGGTATTCAGAACAAAACATGTTCAAATTATTTTGCCTGGATAAAGGTTTAAGGAAGAACTTAATTGAAACATGTTTTGCTAAAACATACTGTATGTATCTTAAGCCTGGTAGAAAAGGGGCATTATCTTAATGATTCTACACTAAACAGAAATATAAACGCAACACTTGTTTTTGCTCCCATTTTCATGACTGAAGATACAAAACTTTTTCTACACACACAAAAGACCCACAGCTCTGCAAATATTGTTCACAGATTTGTCGCAATGTGTCTTAATGTGCATCCAATATTTGTTTTAATAATCCACCCCCCCTCATATCAAGATCCTGATGAGACGGCATGAATATTGCACAGATGTGCCTTAGGCTGGCCACAATAAAAGGCCAAAATGGCGAGCAAATTTGCTGGACAACACGCTGTCGTACACACTGATCCAGAGCCTCCCAAAGATGCTCAATGGGGGTCCGGTGAGTATGCTGGCCATGCAAAAACAGCTTCCAGGAATTGTACACTGCTCTGGGCCGTGCGTTGTCATGCTGCAACATGAGGGGATGCTTGTGGATGAATGGAACAACAATGGACATGTCAATCATTGAGCATGTTTGTGACGCTCTGGATCAGCGTGTACGACAGCACACGCTGTTCCAATATCCAGCAACTTCGGCAGCCCTTTTTGTGGTCTCATCAGATACTGACAGGTTTTCTGACCCCCAGAGACCCTCCCAATAAAGCAAAACCAAACATTTCAAAGTGACCTTTTATTGTGGCCAGCCTTAGGCACACCTGTGCTTTATTCATACCGTCACATCAGCATCTTGCTATGCCACAGCTGTGAGGGGTGGATTAGTAATATCAAGATTAATTGCTCAGTAAGGCACATTTTGACAGATTTATGAACAATATTTGAGAGATATGGGTCTTTTGCGTTTATAGCAAAGGTTTCATATCTTTGAGTTTAGCTCAGTATTACGTTTATATTTTTGGTCAGTATCTCCAAACCCACCTTTCCTCTGCAAATGTGAATGTAATGTAAGCACTACAGATGCATGTCCACACAGCTGTCTGTGGTGTGTGAATGGTCTGTACACTTAACTCTGTCTCATGTACACTACAGAGAGTCCCATCATCATTTTGTGCTCTGAATCTTTGTCTTATTAAAGTAACTTATAATGTTATTTGTGTTGAAGTAATGGACACATTTGTACAGAGAAATACTGTCTTTATCTGTGTGCTGTTCGAGGCACAGTCGTGTTTATAGATAAACCTTGACTGTATTTGTGATTATGACTATTATATCTATGCGTCTATGAAATATTATGTAGTGTCATTTTATACACTATGTGTTTCAATAATTAATAGTTTGACTTAATCAACAAAGTTTTATCTGCAGCACCAATGGAGGCCACGGTTGTTCATTGTTTTTTAGAGGTCCACTTTTTATGTTGCTGTATCACAAGCAAAAAAGGCCAATCCTACGTGGGAGAAAGGACTATCCACAGCACAAACCCTTTTTTGTCCCCGGCCACAGTTGTTTTCAAAAGCCATTGAAGCCTAGAGAATATTCATTTTGTATTTTGACAAGAGTTTTTACACACACTTTCCCTGATCTCCTGGAGTATTTTTAATGCAAAAAATGCACACAACAAAGCAGATATGCAAACAGTTGTTCTTTTACAATCAGACTTGGATCCCAGACACGACAGTTTGTGTATGTTCTTTTTTGCAGATTGTAAAGTGTCAGACATAAGTTACCTGCATGTACGAGTACATTATATTTTACTCTTTCTATGTAAGAACGTCCTTAAAAATGTGTTTTGAATGTTTCTTATTCCTGATACCAAATTGTTTTAATAATCATTTAAAACTCATTCACACAATGGTTATTTGATGTTAATGTTTCTTCACCACATATTTTCAGATTGAAGTCTTGAAACTGTCTGCTATAATCAGTGTATTACATCGTATATGAAACTATTTGCATTGTATTTGCGACCTGTTCTCAATAAAGAGTCTATATTGGAATGCAGTTTTCTTTCTCGGACTATGAGACAAGCCAGTGGAGGCTCTATAGTGCCATCATGTGGTACTAACATCCTATTACAACATGAACCGTGTACAGTACAGTACAGTATATTGCCAGCACTGTTTTCTCTTTTCCAGGTCTTGGAGGATAGAGTAGTACATCAGCAGGGATTTCACAACACCAGGTCTGTTAGGGAGGTAAGAACTACGGTGTGAGGTTTAGAGGAAGCATAGATCGGGACATATTGCGGTTGTGTCTCAGGGCAAGACTCTAAACCCACTTTGCTTTCAGTCAGATTTAAATATCATGAAACAAGAACTCCTTTTAAAGTCCATATATATAGCGCAAAACAAATGTACAGTTATACACCAAAAATCTGAACACATTCATGTACTCACTTTTTGAAGAAATTGTACTTTACAGAGTTGTTTTCTAACTCCATACTTTTACTCCTACTTGAGTAATATTTAGTTTGAAGTAACAGTACGCTTACTTGAGTAACAAAAGTGTGATTAAATATTTTGAACTCTTGTTTTTAAGACTATTGTTTGGAAATACCAGAATCTGTGTATTATTTAATGTTTTGTCAGTCTGACTAGATTGAACTCAATTTATAGACATATTTAAATTCCTTTTATCTCCAAACTGTCACTCAGTACTCAAGTATTAGTTTCTGCAACAACAACAAAAAAAGTATTTATTTATTTTTAAAATCTCATTTGAGTTAATATTTGGGCCACTACTTTTTACTTTTACTTGAGTTATAATAATATTTTAAAGTGACATTACATAAGTACATATTTACTTTATTTTTCTATTGAGATGAGCAAAAAGGAACAAAAGAAAGTTAAATCTTATATAACGTTTCCCATTTTTCACATTAGAACTGAATTTCAAATACAATCTGCACTGACTCGCATCCGCAACCAAGCATATCTTATGTCAGCACTTTTGTTTTCAATATATTCTTTATATTATATTCTGAAATTGGACACATTTGTCGAAAGAAACAAAAATAGGATAACGTATTTTGTTTGCTGGGAAGAAAATGAATCCCACAGATCGTATTGGGCTTTCACGTTATTATAGGACCCAGTTTGGAAATGGCCCATCTCCATGACTTTCTACTTGGTTAGATTTAGTCCACTTTAGGTCTGTAGCTCTTCCACGCTGCAAACTTGTCTAATCAAAGTGCAAAGATCATCACAAATTGGCAAAACTCCAGTCATAAACTATAACCAAGGTAAAAGTTGCTCAATTTTGTTCTTAGTTCTCCTGTAAATTCCTCCAAAACCACCCAACTTCTTACAGCAAAGCTGACATTTTCAGGCATTTTTCTGGCAGAGTTGAGTATAAAAACGTGTAAATTTGGACGTTTTTTCTCACAAAATTGCTAGATATATTGCACGTTTAAAATCTCACAAATTTGAAATAAATATGAATTTAAAATAAATTTTTAAACAAACAAAAAATTATATTCTTTTATCCTCTGAAACAAAAGTAAATCTATCTTGAACAGCTGCTGGTAGTGATTTTTGTTTGGCTTTCCAAACAAGAATATTTAAAGCAGACATCATTTTAACAAAAGCTTGAAACTATTTTTACAAACGCCCCAAAATGGTGTCAATCATTTTTGCACGTTTGCGTCTCTAGTCAAGAAGTAAATCTCAAACATGTGATGAGTGATGTAAATTAGTTTTGCACTTCCAAGCCTCCATATATATTCTTTTGTATACTTTAGAAACTTTTCAAAATGTCAGTATTCAAATTGCGTTGACAACAATTCATAAAAGTCATTGATTCTATTATTATCTTATATTTCAAAATCGCTTCACTTCCCATAGGCCAGCACAGGGCAAGTGATCCAAGTATTCAAACGTGTTCAAAAGTATTTCCCCAGAATTGGCTCTTGATTGACGTAACCATTGTTTTGTCAGTATCAAAGCTGGAGGACTGAAGCAGAGGAGCAGCAGGTCTGATGCACTGACTCCATACAAGAGCCAAACCACTTTTACACGAGCCTGTCTATTTCCGTCTGCTGCGGCTTTGAACCGTTCTGATCCATGACACCTCGCTGCACCTTCACACTCCTCACACCGCTGAAGATCAACCATTGGGAAAGACTACCGCAGCGAGAGACACAGATCAAAGACGGGATGAGAACAGGTAAGAGGCAGCAAGCGCAGCGTGAAAAGATAAGCAGACACAGGCAAAGAATTATGATGAGAGGGTTTGTTTTGACAGACTATATATTATTGGCCTCTCTGAAAATATCTCGATATTATTGAGCGCCACAGCGATTGATAAAACTAAAGCAATAATACTTGGCAATAATCTACTGCTATATCTTTAACAAAAAAAAATCAACAAAAAAAGATCAGCAGATTCAACAATTAAAATAATTTCAGAACTTTAATAAACTGGTGTATCAGGCACGTCCAGTTTGAAAACTTCCCCAAGCCATTTCTGAAACTTTACAGGGGTCTCTTTTTTATTATAATACATAATTTTCACACTTTTGCCTCACAACACCATGATTCATTCCATCTGATTTTAGCGGCAAAAATGGTTTTAAATGAATGAATACGATGTTCATTTGAAGTAGAATATAAGCTACATGCTGCGCACATGGGCATGACATTGCAGCTGACTCAGAAGACATTTGCAGACGCACATACACCACTGGACTCTGTGACTGAGTCTCTTCTGGCCAACACCGCGTGTCACCAAATGCAGTGAATGCAATGCTGATCAAAAACGTTATTGCACTATCATTCCCCTTTCATGAGAAGAGCTGCTCCTGGAGGCACACATGATCGGAAGTGACATCGCGCATGAAGGTGCTCTGACGCGCAGCATTCGCGCCACTTTATGAAGACGACTAGATGCCCATGCTGCAGGCAGCAGATGGCGACATCTCGTTGTCATCGAGCAGCAGTGCTCTACAGCACGCGCTACACACTCACACATGCACACACTCTCTCTCTCACACACACACACACACACACACACACACACACACTTGGTCTCTCTGAGCGCGGGTCCAAAAGTGAGACAGGGGCGAGTCAACAGCGTAAAACGTTAACGTTGCTCAAAGCGATCCGAGTCTGCATGATATCAGACTTTCTCTAATTTAGTCAGGTCATGACAGACATCACGAGTCACACGACTTGGCGGTGGCGCGCTAGACGCGGACTAGGTCACAAAGGTTTGTGTCAGAGGTCTAGTATTGGCGCTCGGTGTCGGACACAGCACGCGCAGGACTGCGTTTGGACTGCTGCGCATAGCGAATGGTGCTAGTGATAGGTACTATAACGTAATGATCACATAATAGGCACGTAAGCATAATAATAGATAAGATTAATCGATGCATAATAATAATGCGCCTGAAATGAATAAGACATTAAATCGGGTTTAAATAATTAACTAATAATCGAGACAATAAAACAGAGAGATTAAACGGTTGACACCTTAAGTAACAATAATAATGATAATAATATCTTGTTTCGTGTCGGTCGCTGTCAAGTTCTCGCCGAGCTCTCTCGCAAAGGCGGTCACCAGCCATCATGGGTCCCTTCGCAGAAATCTGAACAAATGAAGACAACTAGGAAAGGTACTTCAAGACTTCGAGAGAACGATATCTTAGTTATTTCTCACCAGTGCTACTGGTTTCATCCCATGACCAGTCTCTTTCGTTGCGAATTTCGACTGAATTCACATGGTGCTCATAATGGCTGCCATATGGGTACGCCCGAGCCGAGGCGGAGTTCCCTACACATCAGGCTGGACCACACTGACCTCTGAACTCTGCGCCTTAGCCGTGGCACAGGAGCTTTACAAACTTTGCACTTAATATTTTTAGAAAGTATCCAGATGATGTGGTGCTAAATATTTTAGGTTTTAAGTTATATAAAATAATACGGTTCTACGTTCACATATCTAGATATCATATAAATAGTAAACTTTCTTTATTTGTCTTGTAGGCATTGATAATTGTCCGTAAGATCGATTCATTTTCTATACCGATAAACTGGATATCAGCGTCACTCACAATGTTCTCCATGTGTAATACTCCAGGTATAGTTATTCAATGCTGGCACATACTCCATTGGAATATATGTGCTTGTAGTCAGTCTGGCTGTCTCGTGCCATAGTTGTCAAGTTAGCCGCGCTATGACCAGTATCGTGCGAATTCGTATACAGAATGTTTCTCCATATAATCAAGGACTCGTTTGGCGCACTTATACTGCTGCCGCCGCCGGGCGCGGAGGTTTTGGCGAACGACGCTGTTACGCTGTTTTTTCGGAACTGAGGCTCATTTGGAGCTCGGGTGGCCTTTTGCTCCTTCGTGAGAAGGCTTCATGGATCACCGCAAGGCTGGTTGCAGTGCAGGCCAAACACGGCACGCGATGTCTGCAGAGTGGGTGATCTGGCACCGAGCTCTAGGAGAAGGCTGTGGGAGATCGGATTGTAGCGCTGGTGACTTTCACCCTAGTCGACAGGAGCGCTCACGAGTAACGACTCAGTATGAGCCGAGGGAGCGACGTCCACGGCCATTCTGCACTGCTAAAGACGCTTTCCCTTATTTATTTCGTTTTTTATCTATCCGTTTTTTGTCTTCCAAACAATTTTTTATGACTGACCGTGTGGGTATAATACAGTGCAGGCAGCACAGAAGCGTCGAATTAGAGATACGTCTACGAGCACTGATCTCGACGATTTTTAATACATATTCACCAACAGATTGCGATAGAATCAGACAGCTCCATCGCGACGGTCTGTGTAAAGTCAAAAAACCAAGGGTCTGGAGGTTGACGTGTTTTGCCAATGAACCAACAGCAGTGTGCACATGCATCCATGAGGAGCAAACAAATGCTGGTGTTAAAGCTCGCGGCTGTTCTCGAAGAGAATTTTCAACGAGAAATTCATGAGCTGCCGGTCTCCATCACTTTGGCACATTTGTATGATAGCAGCCAGTGCGTGATTGTCTCTGTTCATATACTTGGAATCTAGAAATGATAGAGGTGATCCTTGGTTCATATCGAATCTGATAGCTCTAAACACAAAGTCAGTGCGTCCATACAGCCCTAGTGGCAGGGTTCGAGATATGACCATCAGAGACTCGGAAGGAGTTCACAGCAATTAGACATTCTATACTCAATGAACAGTATATGTCCGGCTGCTATAACGGTCACCCGTGTGAGAATCGGTGTCGCCTAATGTTCTCAGAATGTGACACAATTGACGCGATAGCTTAGTACTTGCAGTTATAGAGAAGAGAACTTCTTGGATGTTTTTCGAACATGGCTTGAATAAAATGGAAAAGTAAAAAACATGTCCTAGCATTTTCATATAAGTACTGGGACTCTGTTTTCGAACTATCATTCGATGACGACGTATGAGGAGCGCTCAAAGGTTTTATCGGTTATGTCCGCGGCTGCTTCAGCTGAACGCATGGCTGTCACAATGTGAGAGTGTGCAGATCGAATAAGAGAATTCGCACATAACATATGAACAAACCAATTCCGTCGATCAATATTAGTGAAAGACAGAATTTAGAAGTAGTTTTTATTAGTAGAAATGGCACGCTTCTACGCCGATTGCGGGAGGTAGGAACGCTGCACATGTGCTGACGGAGACTGCATGACGCTGCTTGCAGGCATTATGGACTGGGACACTGGTAGCTAAGGCTATCCTCTGAAATGCTATGCATATAGTTTAGAGAGAAGCACTGAGAGAAGAATTCTGCGCTTGGCATTCGTCAGAGTACCTTGTCTAAATTCCGAGGAGCCAATTGTCTTTCAACTCTCATCTTATCTGCTCAGACCGTTCAGAACAACCAAGCTCCACAAAGGATTTATTAGCAGAACGCTTCACACAACTTGCCGTCGTCGGTTCCAACTGGGACGGACAGATGCAGAAGAATATGTCAAAGGCTCCAGCTGCTCACGGAGGTACACTCTGTACGACGGAGCATAATCCATTCAAGAAGGATTTCACGGGGATAGACTAGAACATCGGACCATACATCAACAATCTTCGCACACGATGCAGCTAAGTCCTGGGGAAAATAGGAGATTCTCATTAATAATTCTTCATGTTATTTTCCGCAGCACGTCCATGAGGATCATCACCAAGGCAATTGAGAGAACATACGTGGTGCCTGGAAGCTCCGGCAGTAATACCTATTCTCTGCCCACATCGCTCCCTGCCTACGTACAAATCTAATGCAGCAAATAGCGGAGTTACCCAACTTAGAAGTTAGGAACACTTAGTACAGTCTAACTCAATATTTCCTTGAAAGATTCGGACACTCGTTCATATGCTCCTCATACCTTCGCGATTCCTGACGCGCTTTTGACGCAGTTTCCATTTTTGCATTATTCTTTGTTCTATATATCTAGTGTATGCTATTATTATGATGTGTCTACTCCCCTAGATATATGTTCTCGCTAAGCATCAAAGTGGGTTCTGACTGATCTAACGATGATTACTCCCCCTGCTGTTGCTAGATCAGTTCATGATCTCAATTTCGCGTTACCACCAAACGCCATACCAACCAGCAATAACAAATTGCATATATCACCATGGCAGTCTTACCCCATACAAGCCATAAGAGAACATAGACTACTGCGTGAACGGCTAAAACAAGCGAATTGACCGCATCTTTCGTAGTGGAGTCGGGTGATTTATAGTCATAATAAAAATCAAACCAACCCGGGGCCCTGTGTAAAAACAGCCTCCCCTAGTGCTATTTCTGTAGTAACATCACACAGATGGGAAAACAAAATGCGAGTCAAACTGCCCAATCTCTGAGAAATTTGATTCATATTCCCTGTAAAAAGATAACGCCCAGTCCCACTGAAACTAGTCTGAAACTTGCTGTGCTAAATGTCAGATCCTTATGTAACAAATTGTTCTTAATTAATAATTTTTATTCTCTCTATAATCTTGATTTTTGATGTTTTTAACTGAAACATGGCTTGACAAAAACACAGGAAATTTAGTTCTAATAGAATCTGCTCCACCCAACTTTATGTTTGAATCTGAAACACGAGAAAACAAAAAGGGAGGAGGTGTGTGTGCTTTTGTTAGAGATGAAATAGTTACCCACAGGTTGTCCTTTGGGGTGTTTTCAACATTTGAGTATGTATCCTTTAAAATTGAGCTAAAACAGTCTCCATCCATTTCTCTTCATTGTTTAATACAAGCCTCGTCAGCACTGCCAAAGTTTTATTGATGATTTTACTGAGATGCTTTCAGTCGTATTGCACAGACTTTGATGGTTTGGTCATAACAGGTGATTTCAATGTTCATGTTGATAATATCTGTGACAGAAACGCTAAAGAGCTTCATGCTGTCCTTGAAACTTTTCGGTCTTACTCAGCACGTGAGTGGTCCCACCCACAGCAGAGGGCGCACTCTAGATCTTCTAATTACAAAGGGAGTTAATATTTCAAACATCAATGTGGTCGATGTTGCTCTGTCTGATCATTTCTGTGTCTTCTTTGACCTGTCTGTTTTTCCCAAACCACCGGCTGGTCCTGCAATTGTTCCGGAGGAGACACATAAATGACAGCACAGGAAAACTGTTTATGGAAATGATTAACTTTGAAAAATGTCTCATGTTCTAATGTAAATGATTTGTTGAACTCTGTTACATCTAGTGTTTTGAATGTTCTCGACACCATTGCCCCTATGAAGGCTAAAATTGTTCAAAATAAGCAGAAGGCGCCATGGAGAAATGATGATTCGGTCATGGGCACAGAAAAGGGAGTGCCGCCGGGCCCGAACGAAAATGGCGAAAGTCAAAGCTCCAAGGTTCAGAAAGAGATTTACAGAGAGAAGTTGTACATGTACAACCTCATTTTATGTAGAACTAGGGAAGGATACTTTTCTGAAATAATTGGAAGCTGTAGTAACAACTGCGCGTGTCCTGTTTGCCACAGTAAACAGATTAAACAAACCCTCCAGCTCAGCTGCCGCTAGAACTCATTTCCACGTCCAAGTGTAATGAGTTTGCATTATTCTTTAATGACAAAGTTCAGGGCATTAAAAATGCTATCAATTCCACAATGCAAAAAATAACCCTAAAACCACCTACACACTTAGAGCTGACTCACTTTGCACCTGTAACTGACAAAACTGTCCAGGAGATCATCACCAGTCTGAGTTCATCTACATGCTGCCTCGATGTGTTTACCCCACCAGATTTCTAAAGTCTGTGCTGAACAGTTTGTTTAGCACCACTGACTCAATATAGTAAACATGTCGCTTCAATCTGGAACATTCCCAATGTCTTTGAAAACTGCGGTCATAAAGCCTCTCCTGAAGAAGAGCAGTCTTGATGCCGCAGTACTTACGACACCCCATCTCTAATCTGCCATTTTGAGGCAAAAATCCTTGAAAAGGTTGTTTACCAACAGCTCACTGATTTCCTCTTAATAAACAACTCATTTGATGTTTTCCAGTCAGCTTTTAGACCTCATCACAGCGCTGAGACTGCTCTTGTCAAGGTGACAAATGACATCCACCTGAACACTGACGCGTCTTAATTCTATTAAGATCTGAGTGCTGCTTTTGACACTGTCGATCATGGGATCCTTTTACAGAGACTAGAGGACTGGATGGGCATCACTGGCACTGCCCTAAACTGGTTAAAGTCCTATCTAGGAAGACAGGAAGTACTGTTGTCGAAATTGGTAACTGTGTCTCAGACCAGATGCCCCTGACCTGTGGGGTGCCCCAAGGGTCAATCCTGGGACCCCTTCTGTTTCAACCTCTACATGCTGCCATTAGGTCAGTTTTATACGCAGTGAGAATGTGTCCTATCACAATTATGCAGACAACACTCGGATCTATGTTTCACTGACGGCAGGTGAATATGGACCAGTTAGTGGATGCAAAACAACTTTCTCCAGCTGAACTCAGACAAGACTGAAATCATCATCTTTGGCCCACAGAAACAAAGAGAAAGTGTTAGCAGTCACCTCCAGAGTCTTGCTCTAAAACCTACAAATCAAGTTAGAAATCTGGGGGTAATAATGGACTCAGACTTGAATTTTAACAGCCACATCAAATCAATAACATCAGCAGCCTTTTACCATCTAAAAAACATAGCCAAAATCAAAAGTCTAGTGTCTAAACCAGACCTGGAGAGACTTATCCATGCGTTTGTCTCTAGTAGATTAGACTACTGTAACTGTCTTTGTGATCCAAACGAGCTTATAAAAGCTGCAGTACATCCAGAACGCTGCTGCTCGGGTCCTGACTAGAACCAGGAAGTACGATCACATTAGTCCTGTGCTCAGGTCTCTGCACTGGCTCCCTGTGGCTCAGAGAATAGACTTCAAAGCAGCTCTGCTTGTATACAAGCTCTCCACCAAAGTACATCTCGGACATGATAGTGCCTTATGAACCATCTCGGACTCTGAGGACCACAGGGACGCGGCCTCCTGCTGGTGCCCAAAGTCAGGACTAAACATGGGGAAGCTGCGTTTCAGTTTTATGAGCAGCTAAAATCTGGAACAGTCTTCCTGAGGATGTGAGACAGGCCGCTACTCTGGCAATGTTCAAATCTAAGCTAAAAACTGTTTTGTTTGGCAGTGCATATGACTGAAATGCTTTTCTTTGCACTCTTCTCTTTTATGTCTTGAACTATTTGACGGATAGCCTGAAAATGGCACTTTTAAATTAAGATTTTGTGATTTCTGCCATGTCTTTGTGATTTTAATGCATTTTTTTCCTGTTGTGTGAAGCACTTTGAATTGCCTTGTGTACAAATTGTGCTCTACAAATAAACTTGCCTTGCCTAATTATCGTGACAGGCCTGAGTGGCATGAGTGTTTTTATTGTTATAAATCTTTGATTCATCCATGCCTTGTGACATTATCAGGTTATCGTCCAAGTTGTTTTTTCAATGTTGTGTCTGTAAAATTCTAAAGTTAATCTTGACTAGACTCATTTTGGTCATCTCAGCAATCACATTGCCATCACTATGCATCTTAACTTTGAAGCTAGAGTTGCTTGATTTTAGTTTAATTTGAACTGATTATTTCTTTCCGGGGCGGAGGGCAAGTTCTCGGACCCCCCTGCATCACTTTTGGTATTCTCTAAAATCAGGGCCAGGTTGCTTATAGATACATGTAATGAAGCAGCAGTGACTATAGTGCAGACTGTTGATGTGTCCAACTCTCCTGAGAAACCCTGGCTCTTTAAAAAAAAAAATATATATATATACTTGGCAATGTGAAATGTTTTTGTATGTGATTATACTTCTTGAGTTATGTCTGTTGCTTCATTGAGGCAAATTAAGGTGTAGCTTGTGCAGATCAAGCAGAAGGCAGACGTTTCCCAGCTTCATACTCGACAAAAACAAAACTTCCTCAATCAAGCCTGTGTGATTCATAGGTCCTTACGGTTCTTCAAAATTACATAATTTGATTCTATTATCGACTAAAAAGCATGCTGTTTAAGTCAGTTGTAAGAACTCAGGAACACCTCACAAGCGTAACTCAATGGTGCTTTAAAGTGCTTGAATCATGCATGAACACTAATAAATAATAAATGATGCATAAATAATAATAATAACAACAACCTACTAACTCAGATAACCCTTTAAATAGCGTTAAGATGCTCCCTGTTTTTCAAATGTCAACTGGTTGCCTTGTGCCGCTTAGTGCAGGTTAAAATGTTTGTTGACGGTCATCTATGTTGTCCTTGTCTGAAACGCTGTCTCTCTCTGCCCCTCTCTCTCTCTCTCTCTGTGAGTGGAAAAGACATGGGCATGCATAAACCCAGCCAGTGACTCAGCCTGTGACTAATAGTTATTCCAGAGCCCTCACAACAGGTCGCCAGGGAACAAAATGACATGGACACCCATTTTCCTCTAGTATTCTGATGATATGACCTAGTGGCACCTGGAGACCTGCACAGAGCCTGTCTCATGACCTGTAAACCTGTGCAATAGTAATAAAAGATATTCCGGGAGTTTAGAGGGGTACTGCATGTTCAAAACTCATGATAATTTCAGCTCTTGCGTCAATTGCCGTACTAAAATGCTATGTTTGACTAGAATACAATTTGCGTCAAACTGTCTTCAAAATCTGATCCAGCCATGATGCAAGTAATGGCTGGAGCAGGAAAGTACAACTCTCAGTGCCTCCACTTGAGTTTGTGATGCTGGTGTGTGCCACTGTCTGCATCCACTGACTGCAAAACATCTAAAGGTAATCATGAAAACTGTCACTATTGCGTAGCCGACTCTTTATTTATCACAGTTCTTAAGGCGCATCGGCTACATTTTAGCTGTAATCCATTATAGTGTCAGCAGGGGGCAACAATGCTCCATTGTAGATTGTTTATAGACTGTCAAAACGTGTTTACATAAAAGAGAAAGTCTCCATTCATTATCATGTTGTTGTGAAGTTTAATTTTCTGTTTAAGAGTGGTATTTTAATTTTTGAGATTGGGATTGTGTCATCTCACCTCAGAATTTTCCAAACTATGCCAAATGTTATTATAAACTAAATACTCAATTTAGTGTTCAGTCAAACGTTTTGACATTATATAGTGATGGTATAGTTACCATAAGTGTACTGTGTATGTGCACTGAAAATCAGTTTATTATCCGATTTTGGGGATATACAATATGTAATATATAATAAAATGACTGAAATTTCTGATCTAAAAAGTAATCAGATGTCTCTCTTGTAACTCTGATTACTCACATCAAATGTTGCAGTTTGCATGTAATTTACCGAATCAGATAATCATTCGGTATCAGATATCAGATAATAATCATATTTTGGTGTCAGTGTAAATTTTGCCAATCTACTGCTCTTTTGTTTATGTATTTATTTATTTAAGCATCACATGAGAATTTTATAAGAAGCATTTAGTTAATATGACAATATCACAATAGCGACAAACAAAGAGAAAAATGCTAACTTCAGGTCAATGATGCTCAAAAGGAGTAGGAGGAAGTCTGTATTGTTTACTTGTTGACGTAGTTTTGGCTAATGAATCTCAATGGATGTTTTGCACTGTGACCATGAAAACATTTGGATTTTCCCCATGAGTTTCAAATCTAGCACTGTTGCCATAGCAATGAACAAAATATGGGGAAATAGTCTTCTAAATATCACCTATTCATAGATTTTATTTTTCTGTTATGTGCAACATTTTGAGGACAGACTTAATGCGTATGTGGTTATTTGTATAGAAAAAACTTTACCATTAGTAGTAACATTATTAGAATACAACTTAGATTTTTCAAGTTCAACAAACAATTGCTTTCTTTTTAAGTAACTTTCATAATCATTTTTACATATTTATGCTCCACATAAAACCTGGACACCAAACAGCTTTCAGTTGTGTAACAGTAAATGGTTATAAATGCAGCCCTTTTATGAAACATACTTTCTCATTGATTATTCCTACTTCACAGACTATAGCCTCCAACAATGGACCAACTCATCTGAAATCCAACCACCTCACTCACTAATGGCCCTCTTTATGCAGAGATCCTTCATGTTGTTAAACAAATGGTCAAGCCCAGTGGTGGCAAACGAGACGTATGAGTGCACTCCTGCCGGCTGAATATGTGTAAATGTGTGTGATGGTGTGAATAAGTAAATACAGCAGGCTATAGTCACCATACTGGTTGTGGCAGGCCTCAAATGACTCGACCTCAGCCATCTGTCGATTTCCTTGAGTGTCATTAGCCCTGAGCTGAGGGCACCATAACCCCAATGCTCCGCTGGAGAGTGCTGGGCTGTGTGCGTACCCTTGACCAGTTGCCCGGCACTGGAACATAAGTGACTGCTATCCACCTCCTGAAAATGTGCAGATTCTTTACAATGTCTTTTGGGATGGTAGTTATTTTTATGGATCCCATTGTAGATAACACTTAAAGATGCGCTACTGGCTCTGTTCCCCCAGACCGGTCCGCTTTAGAGCTCTTTGGAACGCTTCTAATTGCTCCGTGCGTCTCCCTGCTATGTGCTGACGTTACCCAAACATAACAAATGCTATTCACAAAAAGTAATCTCCCCAGACCTAATCTGTAACATGGCGGCGTCATCTGCTTGTCTCCTTAGAGGTAGATCCATTTTATACCATAATGAGGAACATTAAAGGTAGAGCAATAATACTTCCATAGAGACAACATGGCATGCCCCTCATCAGAATTTTTTTATAATTGCCTTATTGTCGTCATATGTATTATTTGTATTCCATATTTGCTCCTGGAAGGTAGTGAATATACTTGGACAGGAGCATTTAATGGAGGATTAGTTTATTGTGAAATAAACCAACCCAGACATAAGTTAGACTTTATTATCTGGGTTGATATCTGGGCCTTTTGCACTTGACAAATCTTTTAATACCACTGAAGAGAAACCTATCAGGAGCAGTGGGCACACCAGTGAACATTATCCACATGAGCAATATAGCAATATGTAACTGTGACACTATATGTAACGTGATAAAAGCACTCAGAAAGACCCCACCCACACTATCTAGGAATTAAATCCTCAGTCTTCCCGCAGTGAGGCAAGACTGTTCACCAGTGTAACTAGCTGTTCAGAAGAAATGGCATATGCAGATCATGATAAGCTCACAAAAATGTATTGAGTTGTAAAAATAAAAACAATACAAGTACGGGGCATTTTATGGATATCATTACATAAGTACAGAACAAATTGGGTTCTTAGAAAAGCAATGGTTCATGCACAGTTCATGCATAGTCCACATTTGAAACATCCAGAAACATATATTTTTACAAAAGTAAAGCTGTTGTTTTTTGTAGAAAACATTCTGCGTTCATTCCATTGAAAAAGTTTTATTGTGCAGCCCTAGTTATTAATTTGTATTACTTTTCTTGAGACATTTTTTGAGAGAAAATGGGTTTAATTCCCAGCCAATTATTGCTTTGGTCATATACTGAATATTGCCTATCAGTTACAAAATATAAAACACGTTGACACACTAATTCTATTGGAGCTATCCAGCCGTATCCAGCATGTATCATGATTTTCCCACTTGCCCACACTTGATCCTACAGTAGCCTGGAGCGCTGGTATTTTTAGAGGTAGATGCTGATAAGGGAGTGAGTAGGAGCCTTTTGTTCTTCTTGTCTATGTTTGTTGTTGTGGACTGGGTCTGTCTGTCTGCACACTGACTCATTCACCTCTGTGGTTATGACACATGCTGCACTCATTATTGCCATGATTTTATTATAGCTTTACAGTAACAGAGGACAATACAGTGATCCATCACAAGCATATCTATTCACAATAAATACTAAATATATAGGGTGGATTACAGTGCCATTGCAGTCAATTCGATGTAAACATGTTATGATGTTGATGTCTTTCTTTTCAGGTCGCTTCTGTGAACTTTGTGATTGAGATTTTAGGCCCCAAAGCACATACGTCGAGGTAACAACAACAACAACCGCAACAACAACAACAACAACAACAGCAACAACAGCAACAACAACAACATCAACATCAACAACCATGTTCCTTTAAAATGTCCAAGTAGATTTGAAAACTCAATGACAATAGCATACATGGTACAAAATAAGACATGTCTACCTTAAATTGAAGGACACATACATGGTTTGTATTGTTATGGTCCTTTAAACCTGCTCTTGAGTACCTTTGCTTTGACATCTCATTTTGATAATGCAAAATCCTGTTCCCTCAGGATTTGTGTTACCACTCCATCTATTTCAATTCAATTTATTTTTGTAACGGCAAAAATCACAACAGTAGTTGCCTCGAGGGGCTACAATGAACAAAATAAACAACTTCATAGGGACTTGCAAATGTCCCAGCATCTTGTGTCCTTAGACAGATGTCCCAAGTTCCCCTGTCCTTAGACCCTCCTTCTTGGCCAGGAAAAACTACCAAACCTCTTTGGGGAAAAAGTAGAAACCTGTAGGAGTTCCACAGTGAAGGAGAGATCCGACTCCCTCGGACGGACAGCCCGGACTGGACAGCGCTTGTACGCGCCCAATTTGCAGATACACAGGTGGAGCTGGACCCAACTCAGGAGGAGAACCAATTCTTCGAGGCTGATGAAGAACCGTTCATATGGAGTAGAGACCGTTTCTCCAGGCAGACCATTTCTCCAGGCAGTTGAGGAGCATCTGGATCCACAGGTCATTGATGTGCCTGCTCCACTCCCGTCGGGAAAGTGGGAGAAGAAGGAAAAGCGATGAACAAATTGCAAGTGAAGTTAAATATTAAATATTGTTTGATAGAAAAGTAGTAGGAAGCAGAGGATAGTGCTATAGCTGCATTACTTCCCCCAGCATAGTTGGGCCGATTGACCTTATTCTGCCCCGCCCACTTTTCCCATGTGATCGGCACGTGTAATCACACTTTTGGTCAAGCGGGAACTCAGTTGGTTTAAATGGAATGAGGGAAAAGTCTCGCCGCTAAAATATATATAAAGTAGATTGATTTGTATAAAATATCCAATGTTCATGTGACCAACAAGTCAACAATGCACCTATTCCCTGGGCAGCCCGAAAACGGCTTTTTAGTCTGTGCGGAACTTATTTTCTCTCGAGGTCGGTAGCCCTATGTTATCTAGTACAAAAGGATTACAGGAAGGATTATATGGCGTATGGCAGCGCCCAGAAGGACTTCCGGAATAAGGTGAATATTATGTATTCATTTGTGAAATATAATATTTGTAGGTTAACCAGTACTTTGTGAGTTTAAGACATCTAATGTCGACTGAACATGTAAGTTCCAGTCTCCGCCGCAGACATGGGTTTCATCAGAGTGGTTTGCAATCGGATATATTGCTTTTTGGTATACAAATGGAAATAGAAATATGAGGTCGCTTCCTGGAGGAGCATATATTTATCAATGTAAACACTCCATTAATCGTTTCTATGATCAGTACAAATCTGCCATAATTATCTGTGTTCAAACCTCTGTTAAACGGCTATTCTGCTTGAGATCAATATGGCCACTCCCCTCTAATGTTTGTATGAGGAATAGTAAAGTTTGTTACAACCAAATTTGATGTTCTAAATCGTTTAAACAGGTTTTGTGTAGATATATATAATATCTAATATTTATTTTCTCTTCTTTGTTATTATCTTTGCACGCTAAATTTGACTCAATATCCCATTTACATTAAAATATGCTATTCGCAATTTTTCAGATGCTATTGTGTTAACCATGTTGAAATAATTTAGTTTTGTTACACAACTTTCTGGTTGAACACAACACGAAAACACATGAAACACAACAACCGAATATAATAGAAACAAAATACAAAAAAAGAGCTCATCCCAAAAACTTACAAAGAGCCCACAGACCAATCCAAAAAGAGCTCAGAAGATGGAAGGAAAACCATTTTATAGGTAAAAAAAAAAAAAGGGTATTTAAAAACTAAAATTGGAACACACATTGGGCAAATACTCACATGTCTCCAGTAAAATCCAGGTCCCTTTCATTGAAACAAAGGAGAACCTGTCAAACTGCTCAGGGATCCAACAGCGTACCTGCAAATGCCGATGCCTCCTTCGGTGTGGTAAATCTTTTTATTTTTCTATCCACATTGAGCCTTATCGTTGTAGGATAAAGCAAAGCGTAATCCACTTTCTTCTGTCTCAGGCGATGTTTAACTTGATCAAAAATTTTGCGTTTCTTGTTCTCTTGTTTAGTAGTCTTTGAAGAATGAGAAGTGGTCTGGTCCGGTCCGCGACGAGACGTCTGGAGGCCACCATGACATGCTGTGTATCACTGAAGTTATGGAGGTTATGCATGGTCAAGCTATATTTTCCAAGCTTTTGTTGGAAGTTTTAGATATTCGGGGATCCAAGCCTCCATAAACTTAATCACATCCTTCCCTTCAGACTGACAATCCGCAGATTAACTGTGTGATTATGGTTCTCCATGTCATCTACTTCGTCAGACAGGACCGTGTTTTTCAAATCAGAGATTACATTTACCACTGCTGTGGCTCGGCTGTCGAGTCCGCCAGGGCCGCGTCTATCTTTACGTCTACTGTTTTTGTAATCTTATCAGTTATCTCCTGCAAAGCGGCAATAATCACTGGGTCTATCTCGCTCCTGGTGTCCTCTGGAGCAATGGGTGGAGATGGGGCCGGCGCTGCGGCGTGGCTAGCTAGTTTAGGTGTAGCATGGCTAGTCCAGTTCTCTGCGGTGTTGTTCTTCAGTTTCTTAGACATGTTCCAGAAATAATCATCCAAGTGCATTATATGTCTGCTCCCATGTAGAAATAGCAAATCTCCCCAGTTGAATTCATAATACAGACAGATAAATTCAACGGATTTGACCGCAGCCCGACAGACCTGACTAAGCTAAGCTGCCTTCATCCTGCTAGTTGTTGTTGTATTTTGATCATTTTAATTGCTATAAGTCTATACACACACACACACACACACACACACACACACACTCTAAAACACATACAAAGAGAGAGCTTTATAGCAAAGACAGCATTATTAAAATCAAATATCTAAAAACAGTTTCTGATTTTCATCAAATATTTTGTAAATATTTACTATCTAGAAGCCAGTCACCATATTTCAACCTTTATTTGTTTGATAATGTGTATAAAATGTCTCACTGCATAATAAAAATAATATTTAATAATTAATCGACAAATTAAAACAATGTTTGCTGAAAATATGTATTACTAGTAAAATTTATTGCTTTCAACAAAGTTGTTGTTCTTATTA
The DNA here is from genome assembly GCA_015082035.1 of Chaenogobius annularis. Taxonomy (NCBI): domain Eukaryota; kingdom Metazoa; phylum Chordata; class Actinopteri; order Gobiiformes; family Gobiidae; genus Chaenogobius; species Chaenogobius annularis. Next base: position 951,081 of record BJKM01000059.1, read on the forward strand.
TTTCAAGTATGTAATGTGTGCCAGCCTATTTCTGCAGGATCAATTTGGGGACTTCCACGACACAAGCAAATCAGAGGTCAGATATTATGTAAATATTATTAGTTTCAATGCAGTCATTTAACAGGTATATTACTGTAAATGACTTTAACAACCCTAATCATTTTCCTTTATTAGTACCATAATAGATCAACAATCAACTGTATTTACTTTACCTTTCAGGGTGATCGATTGGTCTACCAGTAACTCATAACGCCATATTTCGCTCGCATGCTAATGTTGATGTTTTGGTCTGAGCGCGTGCACGAAAGCGTGCACACAGAACTCCTCTGTTATGGATACAAGCAGGCCGCCTGGTATGTCGTCCCATTCAGATAAGCCTCCTCTCCACCAGGCTCTCATTACGTTAGCAAATAGCCAGAACAAGCTCTCCCACAAAGACCACATGTGTTCATCCGCAGTTGACATTTAGTCGATAAGATGCGATAACAAATGAAAGAGAAGATGACTATTCAGACAGTGAATCTTATTCACAATTATTTATTATAATCATAATAATGTCTTGATTTTAATATTAATGATGCACAGGCCTCCTCGCATGGAAGGTTAACATGTTAGCTAAGAAGTATATATCATTAGCTACACATACTGTATAACATCTAATCATTATATTATATTATATTAAACTTAAGATAAGTAATTTGAGTAATTTGATCAAAATACTGATGAACATTATTTTGTACATACTTTTTTACACTTAAAGTTGCTTTTTACTGTCTTAAAAATCTTGAAAAACAGAAGAAGTTCTCTTAGTCGTGGTCCACATGTAATGATCACTCACCTAATCCATTCAAAGTGTCCTAATTATTCACTGCAATGAGTTGTCGGGCTTCAGCATCCAAACCCGTGCAATAGCGTCTGAAAAACTGCCTAAAACCCACGGAACACATGGCGCGACTGACACAGATCTGTGCTCCTCTCTCTCTCTCGTGCTAAAATAAAGCCCTACAGATGGATGGCTTTGGATGGGAGGATTTGTCATTGAAATTCAGGACTTTCGTTAGGTTTATTGTAAAATTACACACATTTGGGACTCCCCCTTTAAATATCAAAGAATAACACCAAAACTGTTATACACTGCAAAAAATAAATAGATAAAACGACTAGCCTTGGTTAAAATACTTTACTTATAATCTGGAGTAGGGTAGTTTTTTCCTATATATACAGGATAATAAACAACTACTTTCATGACATTTCTTACCGGTTCCCAAATCATTTTGCTTCAAATGAGAAAATAAATTTACCAATGGGCAAAGTCTCCCATTGGCAAATCGTTAGTTGGCCTAAAATTATACATTATTTTCAGAAACAAGTGATAAACATTATTCCATCAAGTTAATAAAATTACTTAAGACTTATATTTCCAATTCAAGTCATTCCAACTAAACTTAGTTATTAGAAAATAGATCATACTTTTGGCGGGGTAATTGCATATTTATGATTTTATGTTTTCATCTTGGTATATAGTGCACACTTTGCAACAACTTATTTCCATTTAAATGTCCTCTTTTTAAACCTAAATATGGCTGAGTTCGAAGGTGTACCATATAGCGTCATGCAATTATTTCCACCTCATTGAACCTCACGTGAATCCTGCGCTAATATTTGTTCCGTGACCAATCAGCCCTTTCCTGCGAAGACACTTACAGAAGCAAATAGAAACCCTTCGTTGGAACTATTTTAAGCTATCGGCTTTTTAGTAATCATATAAAGAAAAGACATACATGTTCCTTCAAATATTGTTTTAATTTTAGATGTCTACAAGTGATAAAACCTGCTTGTGTTTTTAATCTATTTAGGAAGCTTTTGACCTTTTTTTTTTGTGGGACATTAAATAATTAGAGATGGGTTTATCCGAGGATGCCAAGGATGTAGCCAGATGTTGTTTTTCCAGATAAACAGCTCTAAAACTCAGTGAACTTCACTGCAAATGCACTCTGTAGCACCTATCTAGTATCATCACTTTTATCTTTCATCAAAATATACTCTGCTACTGTTTTCCTTCACAGGTTTTAGCCTCCATGTTGGGTTCATTCCAGGCCTATTTACCTTTGGCTCACCACTTGACCCCAGCTCCCCTCTTGGTTGCTGGTCGGTAACTGCAAACCGTGGGATTTACACAACTCCAGAGAGCAGATTGCTTGCCGATAGTGCTGCTTTGTAGGTTTTAATTTCAGAGTCATTCCAGGAGACTACACGTTTTCCCCTCTACTTGGTTTAGCTCATCTAGGCCTTTGTATTTTTATAGCGCTGGGATTCTAGCTGACTGTGAACCAGGTGGCTGCTGCTTTTTGGGTTGAGAATGACGCACAAAAACAGATATAATTATGCTGAAGAAGTGTGTTCTTTTCCATCAAGCCAAAGTTTTTCTCTGTGCTCGAATAAAACTAAATTCAAATCTTGTTTTTTGAAATGGTGCCGTTGCAATTACAGAAACAATAAAAAGGACATTGTTTCTTCTGAACAGCCCCCACCATGGCCTATATTTTCTCTCTCTTCTTAGCAATATGTGTTTACTTGTCAATCAACACGTTACATATTTTGTCACTTGTGAAAGAGTTTCACACTGAAAAGCACTCTCATTATCCTTGTTAACTTTCTAAATTTGTTTAACTCTTAGCTCTCGGAGCGAGGAAGTGTTGCATCCTTTACACAAACTGATTCAAAGTGCTTCACAAATGAAGCTCTGTTAAAATATATTTTTCATACAAAACAAGAAGTACATGTTAAAAAAACATGTGTTTCATTTTTAGTCCATTATTACCCCCAAATTTCCAACTTGATTAGTCGGTTTTTGAGAGAGTGACTGGTAAGACTTCTCTGTGGGCCAAAGACAAAGACTTCTGAGAGCTTGGATAGTGGTAGGGTTCTGTATTTCGTAAGTAACATTGCAATTCTACATTTTCAGTAGAATGTATTCCCATTGTCTGCTTTCTTTACTCATCTTGGATGTAAAGCTGCAATGGCCAATCACTAATTAAAAGCTTGCTTTGGAAAACACTGTTTTTCCTGAGAAGTCATAAAGTACCATTTGACTGCTCACATAGAAACATAACACATTTGGCAGCCAAACGTGCTGACGATGGTCTGTGACGGGTCAGGACAGGGAAGCCTAGGGCTTCCCATCTGCAGCTGAATCTTAGTGTTTGTACAGTATTCCTGACTGGAATCACAGCTAAATTTAAACTCAGACATAACCCCGGGTCTGTTGGAACATGACTCAAGGAGATGATTATCCTGCTCATTCAAACTTGGACTTCTCATTTTCCATGAGTTTTTAAAAGTACCTTTGGGTTTGCTTATAAAGTCAGAAAGAATTCCCCAGTAACATTTGAGTATTCATTGTAATTGTTTGGCACACAGGAGATACAAAGAAAACAAGATGTGAAATGCTGTCAGTAGGTTTTATAGAATCAGAGCATGTCAGAAAAAGAAATGTGACGACAGTGAGTTTATGTGGAAAGCACAGCTCAGACACCAGAACGTCAAACCTATTTTGACACAAATGTAAAACCATGAATTCTTTAGATATACTAAAAGCACTATGGACCATGTGCAAGTTAGTAAATACAGTACAAACACATGACCTCTCTTTACCACTACAAAGAGGTGAGAAAAAAGAAAAAATCTCCAAAAGATTGTGAAAGATTGTGACATGTTCTTTCCTCATGGTGCAGGTCAAACAGACGTAATGCTAGCTAACTCTGTGGGCAGTCTATATTGCCCCCGGCTGAAACTCAGCTGTAAATACAGACAGTTGTCATGGTAACCTGCTGCACAGGTAGCTACCAATTACCTATTTGTCAATCAGACAATCAGACAAATGGAGATAATTACAGAGAATTCTTGTTTGACAAAAGCCCCTTTTCATTCTGTGATCTTTTCTCTTGTTTCCACCCCCTCGGCCATTTTATGATTTTATAGAAGTCACTTCGAACCAAAGTGAGTCATCGTTTTTGAAAACATACTTGTGCAGATTTTCTTGTTGCTTATAAGTGTTTTTTAATATTACATTATTTCAAAAGGTTAGTTATGATTTAAGAATGCTGGATATAGGAGATTGGCCAATGTTTGCTTCTTGTAACTTGCAGAAAAGAACACTCAATATTTGTCATTCCAATCTTTTTCTGTTCCCCCCTTTTTTCATTCCCTTTTTGCAGAAGAGATCGAGGTCCCACGCCTCGCCGATGACGTCACACTTGGAGGACTGTGATTGGCTGAACGAAAAGAAGTGAGTGCCTTGAAGGTGAAAAAGCGCTATATAAAAAAAACGTAATAAAAAAACAAAAAAAAACAAGGTTCATTTCAGAGAGATGAAAATCAAGCAACGTTGCCATAGCAATGACCAATTATTACTTTTTTTTAATGAACACCCATGAACACGTCATTATTGTTTTCTGGTGTGTAGCTAAAGTTTTGATATTTCTTATAGAGTAGTATTATTATATATTTTAAACTAGTCAATTCTGAAAATGATATTGGGATGATAGCATATTTATCACATTTAAATATTTCCGATCATCAAAGCAACGTGTATACCTCACAAAGACAGCAATCTGAAAAAAGAGTGGGCAAAGGTCACACCACATTCATTTGTGTTGTATTTGTGATATATTAAAATTGGTTTGATAATCTGAAACAAAGTTTTAAGGAAAAATACAATTCAGAAATCAGAAAAAGTACTTTTTCTTGCAATTTACAGGATGTAACATGCAGCAAATGCAATAATTGAGATAGCTCAATTATTTTAGGACATGGCAGACAGTGGAGCTTCATCAGGGGAGGCGTCCTGCTGAAGGCCTTTTGGTCTCAAGCGGAGCATCTTCAGCCACAGATCGACACCAGTGGGTCGTTTTACGGTCTGGATGATTCGAAAAGACAACGTTTACTTTACAACCTGTTAAGATAGACATAGTTTAAAAAAATATAGATCATTTATAATGTAAAACTAACCATAACTGCTGCTACATTTTAATAATTTATGAATTATAAACGTAATAAATGAAGTAACTTGGGTGACAGGTGAAGGTCTTTTACTTATTTCAGACGACCGTCTTTGAAACTATGACTATGGAAAAATGATGTATAAGGAATTACAGCTATATGTCTTCACAAATATATGACATCTGTACATAAACACTATAATTTTGATGCCATTTTATAGATAGGTCACCTAAATAATTTATAGAAACAAATGAATTAAATGTCTCTTAACTTTTGATGAGCCATTTCCATCAATATGAACTATGCAGAACTATCATAAGCAACAAATTTGCTTAATACTGAAAACATATTGCTGACACTAACTACAGTATATTAATTATAGTAAGGATTATACATATTTAAAGTAATTTAGCCTAAGACTGTTGATTTTGTCTTCGTAATATAATCCAAAAGACGATCTTCCAACAAAAACCTCAGTTTGATATAAGCTGCAGTAAACCAGCAGTTCTCGGGTAAGAAATGTTCGTCAAGTTGTGTATACTTAAATAGTTTAAACTTCTTCGTCTTCTTATAGTTTCCGGCTGGCTGTACACTAGTGTGCATAATGCTGGCCTCCACCGTTGGCCGAATAACACCATCGTTTTGAACAATTTGCACTTCACCCAAGTGCTCCCCTAAAAGTCCAATTGTTTAAAATCACATGTCCTCTTGACCCGACTCTCCACTCAGCGTGAGTGCCAAGTCATCCCATGAGTTAATGTCCATGTGTAAATATATTTTCTTTAGAATCTTTATCTTTAGATTTTTTAGATATATAAATACAGTGGCTAAAATTATATTGAGGATGTGAAATTTTGCCTCAGGGGAGAGCAGTCGGTGTTTTCAACTCGAAGCAAGAAGATCCTGGGTTTGACTCCGGGGCAGTGTAGGGCCTTTCTGTACGTAGTTTGCATGTTCTGCCCATGCTGACGTAGGTTTCTCGTGAGTGCTCAAGTTTCTCTTACCACTAAAAACATTCACACTAGGGTTAATTTCAGTGAGACAATCCTGATTAAATAAAGGTCAATACAAATATTTCTAAAGGTGCTCCTGACATGACAAAAGAAATCTACACTTAATAATAACATATCATGTTCAAAGGTGTTGTACCTAATTTTTACCTTCTTAAAAACATGACAAACAGTACTACTAACAACTGCATTCTAACAACTTTCAGCAGCCAGAGCAGAGTTTTGCCCTCACGGTAAAGCCAACAACAACTAGTGCACCTCCAGCTTCTCTGAGAATAAAACTTTCTATAAATTAGATTCAGACAGCTCCCAACGGTCTGATTCTGACCCTGAGAGCTGCTTTTACAATAAAGTATTAACAAAGACTTAATTCATAATGAATACATTGTTTATTAAGATTTCTTCAGGCTTAGTAACTACATAATTAAGTGGTTAAGAGTTAGGGTATTAATTAAAGGTGCTGTACCTGATTTTTACTGTCTTTGTTTCTTTTAAACGGTTTGCAGCGTTCCAAAGTTATAGCTCACTTATGTAATGGATTCAAAATTATTTACTGCAAGAGTTTTTAAGCACTTTTCACAACTCTGTGGCATGCTTACAACGCACTTCCTGGTTTTCTGAGAATAAAATGCTCTATAAGTAGATTCAGAATGTACTCACTGATCACATTCAACATATCTGTACTGGAGCAAAACAACTGTACTGGAGCAAGCACAACTTTATGGAAAAGAAGACACGCGAGTTCAGGACCCCAAAGCTCAAATTTTGTGCGACAATAATCATAATAATATATAATGCTTCAATGCTTTGACATGATGAATAGAAGTAATTTCACTATGATATATTTCACTATAATTTCACTATGATCAAAATAGATTTCCATACCCATCACCAACTTTCTTTTTCTTTTCAATTTCAATGTATCATTTTTTAACACATAGAACACACCATGACCAACTTTCAAAAATGTACATATTTTTGCACTGAAATTGATAATTGCTCATATCCATAACTTCCATCCAAAACCTTTGCATGTTAAATTTCACCCATACATTTACTTTCACCAGACCCTGTGTGGTTCAGTGCACCACAGACCACCAGGGAGGAGGCTGGGACATATAAATGCATGCTATGGAACAGTGTCTTGTCAAGTATTTCCAGCTCTGTGATCTTGAACCCGACTCATCCATGATGCAATGGGCCACCCGCTGGAAACACCGCCAGACGTGTGCTTTATATTCAGCGTTGGATGGACACATGAATCACCACAGTGCTGTTCAGTAGGTTAACAGGTTTATGTGTTCTCACCTGGTAATCCAGGGCTGACTCAGGTTACTGGGGAGGGCTGAGTTCACTGCTCTTGCTTGTTCACAGGCTACATCTAGATAGATTGAGATAGTGGATTTTTGTCAGCCGATACCCGTATACCCATCCAATATTTTACTATTGAAGCCCATAACAGATATTTGCCATTGATGATATTATCAATATTTTTGTTGAATTGTCTTTCTGTGATATGTGTGTTATTATATTTGATTGTTGGCTCCATCCCAGTAATCCATTTTATTATTGCTTTTTTTTTTTTTTTTGCTACAGTCAAAATTACACTTCACAGATATCCATCAATCATTTCCATTTTAATTCAGTTTATTTTTGTAACCCCCAAAATCACAACAGCAGCTGCCTTGAAGGGCACCAGTGAAAGACAGATTAAACAATGTTCATAGGAAATTAGCAAATGTCCCAGCATCCCCTGACCTTCTTTCTAGGCAAGGAAAAACTGCAAAACCCTTTGGGAAACCTTGGGGAGACCCACAGTGAAAAAGAGATCCTATTCACAAGGATGGACAGGCTTACGCGCTTCAATTTGCAGATAGACTGTGGAGCCAGAACCACTAAGGAGGAAAGATGAGGGTTCATCCAGCAAGACAGTTCATCCAGGCAAATGAAGATCTGTGTATATATATATAGATATATTAAAATACGGTACGAGTGGAAGAAGGAGAAAAACAGGTAAAGCAGAAGATAGTGCTCAAACTGCCATACTTCCCAAGCATAGTTGCTCCTAGGGAAGCGTATCTGAGAAACTGCGGGTTTTTATATCTGTTCCTAACTGTCCTAACAAAATCCCTGCTGCAGTGTGTGCAAACCTGGTCAATAACTACAGGAAATGTTTGACCTCATACAATGTGATTTCCGGATTATTATTTTTTTTAGATTCTGTCTCTCACAGTGGAAATGCACCTACGATGAAAATTTCAGACCCCTCCATGATTTCTAAGTGGAAAAATTTGCTAAATCGCAGGGTGTTATTTTCCTCACTGATGAAGCAGATGAAAGTAGGCTGTTTTGCAGGCTTGATTTATATGTGCTTTGAACAAGAGCTCTTGGTCAAATAAGGCTCAAATAATCAAGATTTTTTCCAGGTTAAGAAGCAGATACTTTTTATTAAGAAGCAGACGCTTTTTATATCATTCACACAAGCACCAAGTCTTTCATGGCATGGCAGTTGAAGTTAAGGCAGTGCTGTCTGATAATGTTACTTAACGGCAGCATATGAAAAATAAGAATTGGACAAAGTACTGAACCTTGCGGCACACCGTAGGTTAATTCAGAACTTTTCTATGAAAGAGGGTATGTTGTGAGAGTGAATGCGGGGCAACAGATGGAAATGAGCCCATGGCTACAATCCGGCATGTTTACAGCATGTGTATCATGTACTGTAAACAAGGTGAGGAGCTCGGGTTTACATTAACAAGCTGTTACCTTGCCGATAAATAGGATGTAAACCCGCAGAAGGGCTGTCCCTCTGACACCTACATCACATTTTAACCTCTACAGTAGAATGTTGTGGGCGATGGTGTCAAACGCTGCACTGAAGTCCAACAGAACCAGGATTGAGCCCATCAGCAGCTAATAACAAACCATTATTCCAAAATTTCAAATTATTACTTTATAGGTAGCAACAAAGCTCTTTTAAGGATTTTGGAAACAAAGGGTTTTTTGAAACAGTTCTGTAGTTTGCCAATAGGTCAGGATCAAGATTATGCTTTTTCAAAAGTGGTTTAAGGAGTACATTGTAGAAAAAGATTCAGTTGTAGTCATTGAGTACATGTTTGAAGGACTGTGGAACATAACCACTTTCTAATGACGTATTTATTATATTAAGAATATAATCTATAATCTATAGATTAGGGGGAGAATAGCTTTGAGGAGTCTGCTTGAAATCGGGAATTTAGGATACACGTTGACGTTTTAGAGGACATAATGGCTGAAGCTTGATCAACAGCAGTGAAACTTTCGAGCTTGCTCAGTGCTAATAGTGGGAGTAATGCCATTTAATTTATCTCTAATTGTAATGATTTTATTGATAAAAAATAGAAGAAAATCATCAGAGCTGAGAGTAGCTAGGATTAAAGGCTTGGATGGACACATGAAACTGTGACAGTTTTCTAGCCTGGTTACAGTGCTGAAAATAAATGAAAAGATTATTTTGTTAACTTCTATCAAATTTGAATAGTATCTGGTATGGGCCTTACGCAAAGCCTTCCTATGGGATAGCAGGCAGATTTTCCATGCTTTCAGTGACCCTTCCATGTGGGAGCGACGAAATGGCCTTTCTAATTTTCTAACGCTTTGTTTATGTGAACACAGTTCTTTATTGTACCATTGGGAGGCACGTTTTGGCGTAATGATCTTGTGCTTTAATGGAGCAACATCTGCAACATCAAGAGCAGATTTCAAATCAAGAGCAGATTTCAAATCAAGAGCAGATTTCCTTTGTTGTAGTTTTACATCCGAGATACATTGTGTTAGAGTGAAATTGAATGTGTGTTGTGTTGAAGACGGTAAGTGTCATAGAAAGGATTAAAACATAAAGAAGTTCATCTTTGTTGAGAAGAAATAATACTTTGTTGAAGATTATTATTATTATTATTCATGCCTTTTGAAAAGCAAAAGATTTCATAATATGTTGTTATTATTTATAAGACTCCAGTTATTTCCTTTGGTTTGGGCACCAGTATTATCGCGAGAATTTGAGAGACTATGGGGCGGCAGGTGGGATTTATGCGCACCCACATGTTCAGGACTATCAGAGTCACACTTAAGGCAACTTGCAAGGGCTAGCCAACCAGCCACATAAGGTACTTGTTTTGTGAAATAAATGTAGTTGTGAATTTATGTTGTACTAATTACACTGTATGTTGTACACAGTTACAAATTGCACAAATGTTTGGGGACAAATGATGACAGTTCACAGTACTTCCCTGTGAATAATGTGGACTTTGACATTATTCACTTTTTTCAAGAGTGACCGGGCCAAGAGGCAGCAGCACACAGGTAATACAGGTTTTTAAACTCAATTTACATTTACAAGTCATTTATGGACAGTACTTTCAGTATATCCACATTAGCTAGTCTCCAAGTCATAGATTTAAAAGAGTTTAGAGTTCAGAGACCTGCTCTAAAACAAAGAACTAATTTTGCAGTTGATTCCAGACATTTGAGCACTGAACTGAAAGGTTTTCTTCCCCATCTCAATTCGTACTCAATTCGTACTCTGGGATTGAATGATATAGCTCAGGCTATTCAAGATCATTTTCCCGAGGGCCAGATTTTTCAAGGCTTCTGGGTCGGAGGTGCACGATACACCACTGTAACATTTTGGGTCACACAAAGTATCCCCAAGACTGTTTCAATAATCAGTTAATACAATAAAATAATTACTGATAGATTCGAGTTTTGTAAGAAATAACAAACAAAATGCTAAAATGTGCAAAATTGCCCATCCAGAACTGAACCAAAATTAAACAAGGACTGGTCTAGGACAACCAGGTGGGAACCAGGACTAACCCTGAACAAAAACAGGGCTAAAACAGAATTAATCAAGGACTAAACCAAGGCCAAACCAGGTCTAAACTAGTGCTAAACCATAGTTAAACCAGTAAACAGTATATATATATATATTATTTTCTTATATATATATATCTGGATGATGGGTCGTGGGCCAAATTAAATCGTTTGGGGGGCCTGATTTGGCCCCTGGGCCTTATGTTGAATAGCCCTGATGTAGCTGGAACTTTGCTCATGTGTAATGAGTGCCAGTAAGTATGAGGAAAGAAGACCGAGTAATGATTTATAAATGAACATGATCGAAGTGACATAAAGGAGAGTGCCATTCAACTCAGAGTAAGGGAGACAGGGATGAGTGACTTGTGTGACTGTGCGGATGCATGTCTGTCCACATAATTAAAGACTGGGAGAAATGTGAGAGCAACTTACGGAATGTCATTTTTAACATTTGTCTGATTCCTGTTACTGTCAGTCCAGTCCTTCATCATTGGTGAGGTTTGTGTCATCCAGTTCTTTGTGATGTCCTTTTTCTTGCTGCCAAAAGTATGTTCCAAAGCTATCTGGTTATTGTGTCCAGGAGTGCAACTAACTATTTCTGGCCTTTAAAAATGTGGGACATGCGATGCCTCATTTCCATGCTCCTCTTTCTTGCTCCTCACTAATGTTATGCTCGGCCAGGTCTTCAGAAATCCAATTTAATTCATTTTAAAGCATGACAGGACATAAACAGACAGGACTTGTGTTTGGACGGCCGCTTTACCGTGGACTAACATGTTTGATTTTGTTCTGGTTCGCTGCATTAAAGTGAAAGTTAAAACTACCAGAGCTTCAAGGTGTTTATTTGTGCAGTGGAGAGAAAATAACTCCTGATTAACGCAGTTGCTCATGTCTGAAAATCTAATGCCCGACTGAGAAGAGAAATCGCCTATTTTGTTTCCCCAAAGTCTGGTGATTTTTTATTAACAATTCAAGCTACAAAGTTTTGGTGCTGATTCTAAATGACCTGATCTTTCAGCATATCAATCTACAGTATTACTTGACCTTACTGTGACCACTCTTTAATCATGGGCACTTTTTCTGACATCATTAGTTACATTTGGTGCATTCAATGGACTTTTCCATAACATCCACGAGCCCATATTCCTACATTTCGATACGCTTTGTATCATAACAGATGAATGCACCGATATATATGTAGAAAATAATGGGCAATTTGTCATGTTATTTTCCCCCCAAAGATACGTTTTATAGTTTTGCTTAGTGTCAGAGACTGAACTTTCAGGCCTGGCAGTGTGTTGCTTTTGGCTTTTCACTTATTCATTTGACCTTTTTTCATTTTACCGTCACGCTTCACTTGAAGATACACTTTCTTTGACACTTGGTCTACATATATATACACTTCCTGTCACTGCACATTTCCTACACTCACACTCATGAAAAAATCTTTTTCCTTGACACAGTTCTGACCTTATTTTTTATTCTACAGAAATAACTTTTTTGTGAGCTGTCATGACTTTTGGATCTCGCACAAGTCATTTTCCCTTAGTCACGGAATGATCGCGACTAAGGGAGTACTGAAAGTATAGTTGCTGTTTTAATTGTTCTCTAGAGTAAAAACAGACTCAAATACGTACATACTATTTGGGAGGAAAACACATTTTTGTCACAAAGACAGCACTGTTATTAAATCAAAAGGAGACAAGAATAATATGTGGTAATAATACTATTTTGTAAAGCTATCAAGAAGCCTTCATTTGGCCTACTTTAGCGTTTAACTTTTTTCTGTTCTATGCATGTTAATCTACACACATTTTTGTTTCTGACTGGACAATAAACAAATAAACATTGCTGTGGCTTAGTTACGAATTGCGTTTGTGTGTTTATGCAAGTAGAGGTAAATTGGCAATTTTCTCTCAGATTATGATGAGATTAGCAGTAAACAACATTCAAGACACCATGCACATTTTTGTTCCCACAATTTAGCCAAATAATTTCCACGAATGAAAAAATTGGTTGTTATGCACTAAAAGACGTTTGCATTGGCTAAATAGGCCTATAAACTACGACCTGGGCACAGATCGCTGCGAAAAACATAGGCTATTTATGCCGACATGTGCATGTGAATTGGCTTAAATTAACCTGCGCATATAGAAAGACAATCATACCAAATATGATATTACTATTAGCCTAAGCTTTATAGTTGCGTGTTGAGCAACTGTATAGCGCCACTGAGCTCATCACCCAACACATGTAGGCTACTTCATTTCAACACATGTAAAGCACAGACGAGTCCTTCATCTGCACAACAGCCGAGCGTATGTTTTACGGCAATTATAGCTCCATGAGGCTGAGATTTGAACTCACATGAACTTAAAGGGGCATTTGACTGAAACAACAATTGTCTTTATTTCCCACGAGCATGCATAAACAGGTTATCTATCAGTATGACACTCACCTTGCTCCAGCTCTTGCTTCACTTGTTTTGATCTGAAGAAATTAAAATGGAGAAATGAAAAGCACACACAGACCCGATGTAGGATCTATTTCAAACATATGCGCACTAGGCTAGTCCTTTGGGGCTCAAAGTATCAATGTAAAAATCAAAAAGGCTTAATAGTTGAAAGTTTATATCACCACCTTGGCTCGATTGTTTTATTTGTTCAATTCCTGGGTATCTCAAGGTGCTCACACTGGGCTTTTTTAAAATCTCGATTATGAATGTTGGCTCGGTATATATATTTTTAGAGGCCTTGTAGTTTTTCAAATGTAGGCTTAACATGTACATGATATGTATATGCTTCAAGAAGAGGGCTTTGATCTTTAAGGAAATAGTAACGTAGAAATACCTCTCCCCCTATCACAATGGCACGTTCATATTTAAACTACAGAGAACACACTCAAAATCTGTACATGAAAAACTTGTCTACCACTAAATCAGGCTGTCCCTGTCTGTGTCAAACACCTACCTGCTGCAGCAGTCCTCTCCACCAATGTCTCACACTGTCTGCTTGTCTGGTCACTTACCACCAATGATGTGTTGGAGCCTGTGGTCAGACTGTACAACAGGCCATTTCAAATTCACTGCAGACTTCCTGGCTGTGTCCATCACTGCACAGTGCAAGACAATTGAAAACAATATATACATGACCGCCTCCCCCCTCCCTCCACAACATGAATAAGTGTTGTTGTTTGTGTGTGTTTTTGTTTTATGTTTGTTTTATGTTGATTTATTTATTTATTAAAAAAATAAAGAAATAAAATTATATATATATATATATATATATATATATATATATATATATAAAGAGTTAATAATAGTGTTTTTTACCCACACACTATCTTTGAGGGTAGCACAAGGGATAAATCAATATCACATGTATTCAATTTGTAGACGGAAATTAGTCCACAGGTCAAAATTTGAAAACTATGATAATTCAAATTGTGTCTTAAGCATGGTGTCCACTGCATTTTTATTTTTTTTTGTCTTATAAGATTTATATATGTTACTATAACAGAAGGAGAATTGAAGTCATAAAACAGTTCACGGCTACAACCAAATTTGTGCGACTCTCAGGCTCTAGGCTTCCTCTGAGAAAGTCCGAGGCTGTTTTACATGCTAGCAGTGTTTTTGTAATAGGGGTTAGGGTTCAGTCACTCACTGAAAAATAAATGTCACTGCCACAACAATCTAATAATAAACTCACGTGACACACATGTTTTAATAAAGAAAACATTCCTTCAACAACCATCGACCCCCTGAAATGAAGCAGGGCACCACAGCCTTCATCCGTCTTCGCTTTGACCATGGCTGCTATGGCAACAGGACGTAAATGCGCCGAAGGAAAGTGACCCATTAAAGACCCCTGCACGAGAGTATGAGCCGTTTACTTCCATGCTTTCTAAAAGGGATGTGTGTCCTCTTTTTCTCACTTCATAAAACCTTTCTCCTACCAAATGCATCATGCATGATATTGGATTCAAATGTCTATTATTCTATTACTATCCACAGAGTCATGGTTTACACTGAGCTTAGGAGTGTTATCCAGGCTCATATAAATGTACTTTGTGTTGCAATACTGAAAATTCCTAATAGTGGGACAAATTCAAGTTCTATCTTTTCTATTGGTATTTTTCACATTCTTGCAATCTTGCAAAGCACTGTAATCAAATCAAAGATATGTTCAGTACAAACATGCTACTCGTAGACATTTGGGAGGAAAGTATATGTTCCTACTGCACTGACCTCTTTTACCCCAGAATGACGCTGAATTCAGAAGAAGGTGTGTGATGCTGATGCAGGAGTTTGCGTTGCGGAGTCTGCTGATATTTGGCCTGGGATTGAGGCCATGCTGTACTCTTCTGCAGATAACTCATCCACGAGCTGCTTTCTGGTACGCGCACAAACACCACGCCTACCTGCACCAAGACGTGATGTTTCGGAAACGTACAATGGAGCTGGCAGCATCTGCAGGACTCAACTCTGTTTGACTGTTTCTCCCACATCTTCACTCACTATAAACGTTTGTATATTTTTACATTTTAACATTTGTATTTATGTTCGAAATGAGGTTTGGTGTTCTTCTAAAAAAAAAAAATCTTCAAAGGTGCACTTTGTAACTTTTCTGGTAAGGGGTGGGCTTGTCTCTGTGGCAATATCATAACTTGGCATGGTATGGTCCACAGTATGGTGTCAAACATGAGTGGGGTCACCTATCCACAGATCTGGCCTGTACTTTGACCTGGTGGTGTCATCCCTTGTCTCCATGGAGAAAGGTACAAAGAAAGTTTTAATGTCATACTGTGGAACAGTTCAGACAAAGCATTAACATCTCCACGGAGAATAAAAGTTTGTGTGTCCTTCTCCGTAAGAACACCGCTCCAACATAGCAGCCGGAGCTGCACCGGGTTCAGGCTGAGCAAGGTGTTAGTCAATGTACTATGCAAATGTTCTCTCCCATAGCCATATTGTCAAATATACTGTACTTTACATTTTAAGAAAAAGTGTTGTTTTACTTGTTCAAAAAGGACCTCCTGTGCCACCATAAAGTATAATCTGGGAATCACTGTAAGTATAACGCAAGGAAGTCCAAAATATGGCCTAGGAGGCAAATGCGGCCCTCAGACCAATGTTAATTGATCCTCAGACTTCCTGGTGAAGTTTTTGTGAGATGAATCTTAAATTATGGTTTCAAATAGAAATCGACCGATATGTGTTTTTCATGGTTGATGCTGATACTAAATTGAGGTTATGGTACAATTTATTGTCCCCATGCATTTGACCCTTCAATGCCGCTGGGACATCTCGTCAGGGGCAGTGGTTGATGCAGCGCAGTGCCTGGGGACCTATCTTAAGATCTTGTGCCAGGCTTGGCCAGGACCAGTGTTGGGGAAGTTACGTTGAAAAAGTAATTACATTACTTTGGGGTGAGCATATTTGTAATATTGTATACATAAATCAAATATGTGCTTTTACATTTCATTAAAGACATTTAAACAGAGTTGTTTAAATTGTCTGAAATGGCATTACATCAACTATCAAAATAGAAAGTGCTACTACAAACTGCTGATCTCTGCCTTTGAGGTGTGACCCGACTGTTACAAGGCCATACCGAGACACTTTGCAGCGTGGCAAAATAGGCGCCTCCATTATTTGTGCACACACAGGGCACGCGCTTGCTATATGCTGAAAACATGTTTTCTTCACATCTGCACTGAGTACAGACAGATTTCTGCTCTGCGAGTTGTGAACCTGGAGGAGATGCACGAGAACTGCAGCAGAGGCAGAAAAAGCATCTGCTCCTCTCCTGCTTTTCTCCATACAGTACCATACACAATGACCTGCTCAAACCAACCGTCTTTTCTCTCACTTTCTCTCACTTTCTCTCACTGTCTCTATTTTGGTAGTAATCTTTAGATAAAAATCCTATTTGAAGCTCCCAAAGCTTTTTAAAAATACTTTTTAAGAGCCGTGGCCCGCATCAAATGACGCACCGCGGCGCACAGCACTGTGGCGTGCGTTTTGTGGCGAATTTTTCTTTTTTTGAAACTGCTTCTTGTTTAAGATGTTTCCTCAGAGAGGAAGGTTGATTCGCCTCCTAAGTATTGTTGTTGATGTTAGTAACTGTAATTTAACTGCAAGTATTTTCACAGTAATGCATTACATTACTAAGTTACTTCAAAAAGTAAGAAAGAAAACTTTGTGGTACCCCACACTGGTCAGGACTACTGCAGCTAGAGTGTTTTATCTATTGTTTTGGGTTGATGGGGGAAACCAGAGAGCAAACTCACCCAGACACTGCTACTGATTGTTCCAAAGAGAAACCCATGGCCGATAAGCTCTGCCGATATTTTTGAGCTAATATGTAAGGCCGATTTAGATTATTTTCCCCAAATTATAGAATTTCAATTTACTACAAAACTCATCCAAAATCCTGTTTTACAACCAACTGGATTAGAGAGCAGTATAGTCCCATTTTGTGCAGTTCCCTCTCCGCACTAAAGTTATCAAATAAAGTTGTATCCAAATTTTTTAAATGCTGTTTGACCTAAACAAAATATTGGCCTCTGCTAGAGATTGAAGGCCAAAGCCAATATGCTAAAAAGTACAAATCTTGGCCCAATATATAGGCAAGCTGCATGAACACTCCTAATGCCTCTTATAATGCACTTTTTTGCATTCAAGACACTAAAAACTAGCCTCTTTTATGTTCACGCACCACATGAATACTACAAGATAACCCCTTTACCCCCTGAGCCACTGACTCCAATAGTTATGCTTACATTCTAATTAATGTTTAGAGACCACATGACGTAAGGCGTAGGAAGTAGATGTGCAATCTGCAGGGGGGTGCACTTGGCCTTTTAAACCCTTACATAACTACTAAGAGTACTTTGACAAGTATTAATTATGCAAAAACAAGCTTGTTTATCTCTGGGGCCTTGTTATGCTAATACACACTGTGTTGATAAGTTCAGAGTATCTGGAGCAGAGCTCAGCAGCAATGGGGGTGGAGCACTATTCCCAGTATTACACATAGTAGGCTTTACTCTGGATTTTTGTCATACCTTTGAATACTTAAGATGTGGCATGTCACCCTTTATTTATCTAAATAATGGGCACCACTTTCTAATAACTACATCGTAGACATTTCTGTCCATTTTGCCTGTTTTTCAAACTTTGTTGGCCCACTATTTCAGTTCAGTTTATGATAGGGATACCAAATTATGTGACCAAGCCTATTTCTTTTCTAACTTTTTATTTCCAAAATTACAGAGAGTTTTTTCTCCACAAAGCAAAGCAGAAAGTTCACTTTTAGCAGGCTAATGTTAGCAAGCTTTTACTGTTGATGGGCTCTTGGCTCTGAAAGTTGTGAAACATGCTTCTAAACTCATTGTGGGGAATAATTACGATGCTCGGAATATGTTAGGTAAGTGACAAATACATTTGGACCGCTGCAAAGAATTTAGAATGCACTAGTTCATTTTAAATTGTTTTGGTTTTCAAATTTTTAAGATGGTAAAATTCACGTACAGCACCTTTAAGGCTATGAAAATGTAATTGTAAAAAAGGTACAAATCACTTACCCTTTGAACACTTGGATTAGTGTGTGACACTGGAAACGGGCATAACAGTAGTAGTGGTAGTGATTTGGTGGTCGGCGGGACCTGGTGGCACAGATTGGTTGCCTCGCTCTGTTAGTTTACCCTTGGGCAGCTGGCTTGAGGAGTTAAAGCAATGTGAAAATACATTGTCAGAGAACAGACAGATTTGTCTGTTTTTATCAAAATAAGAGTATAATCACCAGAATTGGGGGTAACGTGTTAGCTGGTAAAGCTTTAGAGTACTTAATGAAATCTACTCATGTAATCTAGCGCGTTAGTTTTGGTTAGTTCATCATAAACCGGTCTCAACTCCTCACCGCAATCCCAGAGCCAGGTTGGTTTCCCAGCCACGGGCAGCAGTTGCATTCGCATTGTCCTCACGCCAAAAAGAAATAAACTTTCAGATGTACGTTTTGAAAAAAATCCTTCGTTGTAACCTCTATTTTGTACCTGAGGAGTAAATGTAGGGTACCAGCGATGTGGTGAGTTTGATTTCAATAAATTACAGGCCTAAAACAAGTGCGTTCTGTTGTGCGTCGGTGCTCTTGTCAATCCACAAATTTTGTTTTAGCGATCTTTTTCATTGCTTCTGACAGACCTACATGAAAAAAATAAATAAAGCTCATTCAAACACATTTACTGTTGATTTTCACCTGCCCCTAAAGTAGGTCTCAGTAGGTGTGGTACGTCAACAGAACAAAGTGTCTCTCTGTTGGACTATGCTGAAAGATCACAATGGAGAGCAGGGAATTGTTTTTATTAGTGCCAAAATGGCTACAGGACGCTGCTGAATCCTACTTGTGTCACCAAAAAGAGAATCGGAAAACTAAGTGAAAACTATGAAAACGTGGATAGTTGGAGCAATGGTGTCTTGAATGCAGGCGAATAAAGATTATGCAAACCCAATTCATCCACATTTGAGTAGGTAAATGTGTAGCGGAAGCAAATGGTAACATGATTAAAAGCGAAATTGAATAATGTCACATAACAAAAAAAAACATTGACATTTTTGTAGATATACTTCTATATCCACAGCACACTTTTGAGATTAAAGTTTGATTTTGCTGCACTATTATTTCAAAGGCAGCCCATGTCGCCTGACGTCTCCAAAAAACAATCCAGCCATACATCCTTTAATCTCACATAAACAGTCAAAGGAATCAAGCACAAACAATAAACACACAGATTGATCTGGGATTTTTAAATGCCAAAAAACAAACCACTTCCATCTGCACATGAGCATGTCAAAACCAAGATGTCAGAGTGTTGCTAGGAGACATGGCCATTCAACCTCAAATCCCATAACACTTCTGCTTTATACACGTGGTGCAAACCCCAAATGTAGGACAATTAAAAGGACAACAGCTTGATATAACTTTTTTTTCCCCTTCTCTTTTTAAACCTTTTTTCCGTATTTGTAAAGTCAAACAATTAGACTCAATTATGATGTCCAAAATGCGCACTGAATAGCAAGAATAGCAGAAATTTTGTTGTTTTATTCCTAACAATACTTTTTAAACAAGCCAAATTACAGAAAAGGAAACATACAATTTGCCAACAATGTTTTGAACTTGCCAGTAGAACAATAGCTGTTTCTGATTTTTGTATCAGGGTTTGAATGTTTGGTTTAACAATATTTGCCAATGTGGACCGGAAGGATCAAAGGTTATGTTTTGTTTTTTTTATTAAAATAAATTCTTTCACATTTAATTTGCATCTTTAGACTCTCACGTGAAACCAATTTGCGGTGGCATGTTGACTTCAATGCCTGCAAGATTAGCTGTGTCCCCAATTTATTTGATTGTAAATGTCTATACTTAACCTGAATATTTTTTTTCCATAATAAGTGTTCTTTTCTATGGCTTTCTCGTCAACTTCATAATACCTTGACACATTTCTGAAGGGGAACAAAATGAAAGTGTTGGCAAATGAACTGCCGAATGGTTTGCATGGATGAAAAGTGTTATAATTTCAGACGGCATTCTCTTCATTTGCATGTATTGAATGGAATAAAGATTGAAACTGCATGTCGAGAATTGAAACATGAATGCAAGTCATGCCATGCAAAATAATTGCTACAAAAACAAACATGACTTTGTGTATACTTAAGAGGCATATTCAAAAGCAAAATTGACTCTGTGGGCTTCAACCATGTTTTAATAGTGTTCTCTCAGCTTGAAGTGCATATGACAAGTTCTCTAATTTATTTGTTTGATGGGCTAGAGCCAGTGGTGAAAATATTAATCATAGTTTTACACCCATCAAAAAACCTTCAAACAAAAAGTAAAAAATGACAGGAGCTAAGTTCTAAAACTGAATCCCTGGCTATGAAATCAGTAAGCAACGTAGTTTTTCTTTTTTTTTATTCAAACATTTAAATGCATGCATATAAAACACATAATTCACAAATGCAGAAAGTGAGAGGCATTGAGTACAAGACATTAGATACATTTAATACAATAAATTAGAAACAATTTACATGCAACTGAGACGTTTTTCTGATCGTCTAGAACATTAATTTAACAAAATAAAGGTGTTGGTAGGAATCATCATCTGCATGTATTGCTCATTTACTAAAGCATTCTGAGCCTAATTATTCAGTGTGATAAGTTTAAGTGCTTTTCACAACTTTCAGAGATAGCGAGCGAATTTTGCCGTCATGGTAAAGCTAACAACAACTAGCATGCTAACGAGTCTGCTTTACGGAGTGTAAAACGCTCTATAATTAGATTCAGACATTCTCAAATAAACCCAAAAAGCTACATTTACCATATAGCTGCACTGGAGCAAAACTAATTTATCGGTATTACATGAGAAAAATATGTGTATTTTGAAAACTTAAAAAAAAAGAAAAGAAAAAGAAGAAGAAATAAGTCAAGCACACCCACTTTAATTATTAAATTGATGCATTGTAAATCATCTTTAAATATACTTTAAGTATGCATAAATCAATGTTGAATAATAATTTGACCTATAGGAGAAACTTTAAGACACTAAAACACATAGAGCAGTCTTGTATACAGTCACTCCCATAAAAGCAGCCTGTGGTCCTATGTGCAGTCTTGTGCCCGCCTTGAGCTTAGGACCATTACTATATCTATCATGTAAAGTTAATTATATCTCTGAAGAAGGCCACGCAAAAGTGCTTTATCAAATACACTTTTTTATGTTACAGGTATAATAGCTGCAAGTGGAGCCAGAAAAAGTAGGGCGCAGTGCACTCAATACCTTCTGCACAGACTCTACTTTTATAAGGAAAACTTCGAGAACACAGGCTACAAAGTTGGATGGCCACATGATGTACTTAAGATGAAGTATGTTACATAAATGAAATGATTTTGGTACTAATACATTTAATTGTTCACAGTCAGAGTGGTCCATTAGCTGTCGGCTGTGGCCGCTGAGACGTTTGAATAGGTTTTCGTGTGATTTTAAGAGCCTTTGATTACAAGCAAAATTCTCAGTACTTTCAGTGTTCTGGTTTATAGGCCCTTCAAAAAACAAAAAGATCCTGGGAATTGTTCGTGGCTTAAAAAGTGAAAACATTTTTGGTATATATTATAGCATTCCCTAAATATATCCTAAAAAAATAAAAATGAAATAGATTTAATACAGTGTCATCATGTTTAAATTACATTATGAAATCATATCACGACCTCATTCTTTGACAATGTCTGTTAAATTTGTCTATGCTTAAGTTCAAAGTAAAAGTTCAGTTTTTCCATTTTATAAATGTCCAAAGCTTTGTCCAGTCCAGTCCTTGACAGTCGGATCAGTCCCTGTCATCCATTTCTTTGTTACTGCCTTTTTTTGCTGCAGTCAAAAGTATACTCCACAAGTATCCATTCACCATCGCCGAAGCCTACATCTGCGGTATTTTGTGAGCCTGCGTTTTCATGCTCAGGGCCTGGCTCCACAACAAGGGGCAGAGGTTTGCTACTTGAGCAGCTGACGTCAGCCAATCAAACAAATGTTTTCTTATTAAATACAAGCTAAATTGTATTGGAATTCTACTTTTTAATCGTGAGGCCAATCTCAGATCCATCCATCCATCCATCTTCTTCCGCTTCATCCGGTGCCGGGTCGCAGTCTAAGCAGGGACTCCCAGACACTTCCTCCAACTCCTCCGGGGGGATCCCGAGGCGTTCCCAGGCCAGCCGAGAGACATAGTCCGTCCAGCGTGTCCTGGGTCTTCCCCGGGGCCTCCTCCCGGTGGGACATGCCCGAAACACCTCCCTAGGGAGGCGTCCAGGAGGCATCCGGAACAGATGCCCGAGCCACCTCAGCTGGCTCCCTCTCAACGTGGAGGAGCAGCGGCTCTACTCCGAGCTCCTCCCGTGTGACTGAGCTCCTCACCCTATCTCTAAGGGAGTGCCCAGCCACCCTGCGGAGGAAACTCATTTAGACCGCTTGTATCCGCGATCTTGTCCTTTCGGTCACTATCCAAAGCTCATGACCATAGGTGAGGGTAGGAACGTAGATTGACCGGTAAATCGAGAGCTTTGTCTTTCGACTCAGCTCCTTCTTTACCACAACGGTCCGATGCAGCGACCGCATCACTGCAGACGCTGCACCGATCCGCCTGTCAATCTCACGCTCCATCCTTCCCTCACTCGTGAACAAGATCCCGAGATACTTAAACTCCTCCACTTGGGGCAAGGACTCCCCACCCACCCGGAGAGGGCAAGCCACCTTTTTCCGGTCGAGAACCATGGCCTCAGATTTGGAGGTGCTGATTCTCAGCCCAGCTGCTTCACACTCGGCTGCAAACCGTCCCAGTGCATGTTGCAGGTCCAGGTCTGATGGAGACATCAGGACAACATCATCTGCAAACAGCAGAGATGAGATCCTGTGCTCTCCAAACCGGACCCCTTCCGCCCCCTGACTGCGCCTAGAAATTCTGTCCATAAAAACAATGAACAGAACCGGTGACAAAGGGAAGCCCTGGCGGAGCCCAACACGCACTGGGAACAGATCTGACTTACTGCCGGCAATGCGAACACAGCTCCTGCTCCGGTCTAACAGGGACCGGACAGCCCTGAGCAAAGGGCCCCGGACCCCGTACTTCCGCAGCACCCCCCAAAGGGCACCCCGTGGGACACGGTCGAAAGCTTTCTCCAGATCCACAAAGCACATGTGGACTGGTTGGGCAAACTCCCATGATCCCTCGAGCACCCGATGGAGAGTATAGAGCTGATCCAGTGTTCCACGACCAGGACAAAACCACTCTGCTCCTCCTGAATCCGAGGTTCGACTATCGGTCGGATTCTCCTCTCCAGTACCCTGGAATAGACCTTACCAGGGAGGCTGAGGAGTGTGATCCTTCTATAGTTGGAGCACACCCTCCGGTCCCCCTTCTTGAACAGAGGGACCACCACCCCGGTCTGCCAGTCCA
Organism: Chaenogobius annularis; assembly: GCA_015082035.1. Taxonomy (NCBI): domain Eukaryota; kingdom Metazoa; phylum Chordata; class Actinopteri; order Gobiiformes; family Gobiidae; genus Chaenogobius; species Chaenogobius annularis. Next base: position 974,943 of record BJKM01000059.1, read on the forward strand.
GAGGCACCGACCCCGACCGCCACGCGATGTTGCAGAGGCGTGTCAACCAAGACAGTCCTGCAACATCCAGAGACTTTAGGTACTCGGGCGTATCTCATCCACCCCCGGAGCTCTGCCACCGAGGAGTTTGCCAACAACCTCAGTGACTTCGGCTTGGGTGATAGACGAGTCAGCCTCCGAGTCCTCCGTCTCTACTTCCTCTTCGGAAGACGTGACAGTGGGATTTAGGAGGTCCTCAAAGTACTCCTTCCACCGCCCGACGACATCCCCAGTCGAGGTTAGCAGGTCCCCACCCGCACCGTAAACAGTGTTGGTGGAACACTGCTTCCCCTCTCTGAGGCGCCGGACGGTTTGCCAGAATTTCTTTGGGACCGACCGATAGTCCTCCTCCAGGGCCTCCCCGAACTCCTCCCAGACCCGGGTTTTTGCCTCTGCGACAGCACGAGCTGCAGCACGCCTGGCCCGCCGATACCCGTCAACGGCCTCAGGAGTCCCACAAGCCAAAGAGGCCTGACAGGCCTCCTTCTTCCGCCTGACGGCATCCCTTACTTCCGGTGTCCACCACCGGGTTTGGGGGTTGCCGCCGCGACAGGCACCTGAGACCTTGGGACCACAGCTCCGAGCAGCCGCATTGACAATGGAGGTCGAGAACATGGTCCACTCGGACTCAATGTCCCCAGCCTCCCCCGGGATTTGGGAGAAGCTCTCCCGGAGGTGTGAATTGAAGACCCTGCTGACAGCGGGCTCCGCAAGACGTTCCCAACAGACCCTCACTATACGCTTGGGCCTGCCAAGTCTGTCCGGCTTCCTCCGCCGCCAGCGGATCCAACTCACCACCAGGTGGTGATCGGTTGACAGCTCCGCCCCACTCTTTACCCGAGTGTCCAAGACACGCGGCCGGAGGTCAGATGACACGACAACAAAGTCGATCATTGACCTCCGGCCTAGGGTGTCCTGGTGCCACGTGCACTGGTGGACACCCTTGTGCTTGAACATGGTGTTCGTTATGGACAGTCCGTGACTAGCACAGAAGTCCAATAACTGAACACCGCTCGGGTTCAGATCGGGGAGGCCGTTCTTCCCAATCACCCCTCTCCAGGTGTCACTGTCGTTGCCCCACGTGGGCGTTGAAGTCCCCCAGTAGAACAACGGAGTCCCCGGTCGGTGCACTGTCCAGTACCCCTCCCAGGGACTCCAAGAAGGCCGGGTACTCAGCACCGTTGTTCGGCCCGTAGGCCGACACCACAGTGAGAGACCTGTCCCCAACCCGAAGGCGTAGGGACGCGACCCTCTCGTTCACTGGGGTAAACTCCAACACATGGCGGCTGAGCTGTGTAGCAATAAGCAAGCCCACGCCAGCCCGCCGCCTCTCCCGCAGGCAACACCAGAGAAGTGGAGCGTCCAGCCCCTCTCAAGAGGATGGGTTCCAGTGCCCAAACTGTGCGTGGAGGTGAGGCCGACTACAGTCGGAACCGTTCTCGCAGCTCAGGCTCTTTCCCCCCCAGCGAGGTGACGTTCCATGTCCCCAGAGTTAGTCTCTGCGTCCGGGGATCCGGTCGTCGAGGCCCCTGCCGTCGACTGCCGCCCAGATCCCTCCGCACCAGCCCCTTACGGATCCTCCTGCAGGTGGTGGGTCCACGGGAGGACGGCCCCACGTCACTCGTTTGGGTTGCACCCTGCCGGGCCCCGTAGGGAAAGGCCCGGCCACCAGGCGCTCGCCGTCGAGCACCCACGCCAGGCCTGGCTCCAGGGTGGGGCCCTGGTAACGCCAATCCGGGCGACGTAACTGGCCTTGTTTTTTTTTTCCATCATAGGGGGCTTGTGAACTGATCTTTGTCTGACCTGTCAACCCAGGACCTGTTTGCCTTGGGAGACCCTACCAGGGGCTTGAAGCCCCGGACAACATAGCTCCTGAGATCATTCGGGCGCTCAAACCCCTCCACCACGTTAAGATGTCGGTTCAGGGAGGGGGCCAATCTCAGAAATTCACAAAAAGACTTTCAGTAATTCCAAGTTTGTGTTGCTTTGAGACCTGGCTTGGAATAGAGTAAACAACATATACTACAACAGCGAGGCCCATAGTGATATTTCTGCCGAAACACCAAATGTATAATGCAAAAAATGCTGACTACTTTTACTCGCAACCAAATATAAAGCGTTTCTCACTGTGTAAATCAGCCCTCCTATTCCTTTCCCCCTGTGTCTGACGGCCTCATCTGTTTGGCCACAGATCCAAATGGCAAAGGTTTTCCTCTGATAATTCCATGGAAAATGTGTCCAACTTTACCTCTGTTGCCACTTTTAATGTCCATTTTAGAGACTACTGGGTGAGTTAGCATCACAGCTGCTTGAGTTAGCATCACAGCTAGCCTAGCGTCGCAACTCTCTATTTTGGTTGGCAAGTGATCACATGATGCTGTTTAACCAATGGAAAGTCAGGAAACACGGACCTCATGTGTTTGCTCTCTTTTATCAACAGTTGCACTTCACACTTTGCATCTGTAACAGACAAAACTGTCCAGGAGATCATCACCAGTCTGAGTTCATCTACATGCTGCCTCGATGTGTTGCCCATCATTCTGTGCTGAACAATTTGTTAACACCAGTCACTCACATAGTTAACATGTCGCTTCAATTTGGAACATTCCCAATATCTTTGAAAACTGCGGTCAGAAAGCCTCTCCTAAAGAAGAGCAGTCTTGATGCCGCAGTACTGAGTAATTACTGGCCTATCTCTAATCTTTCATTTTGGGGCAAAGTCCTTGAAAAGGTTGTTTACTAACAGTTCAATGATGTCCTCTTGATAAACAACTAATTTGATGTTTTTCAGTCAAATTTTAGACCTCATCACAGCACTGAAACTGCTCTTGTCAAGGTGACAAATGACATCCACCTGAACACTGACGCGTCTTAATTCTATTAGATCTGAGTGCTGCTTTTGACACTGTCGATCATGAGATCCTCTTACAGATACAAGAGGACAGGGTGGGCATCATTGGCACTACCCTAATTGGTTAAAGTCCTATCTGGAAGACAGGAAGTACTTCGTTGAAATTGGTAACTATGTTAATTTCAACATGGTAAATGTGTCTCAGACCAAGGATCAATCCTGGGACCCCTTCTGTTCAACCTCTACATGCTGCCATTAGGTCTGTCGATATGCCGCAAAAATGTTTCCAATCAAAATGATGCAGACGACACTCAGTTCTATGTTTCACTGACAGCAGGTGAATATGGATCAGTGGATTCACTCTGTCACTGCATCCAACAGATCAGTGAGTGGATGCAAAACAACTTTCTCCAGCTGAACTCAGACAAGACTGAATCAGTCTTTGGCCCACAGAAACAAAGAGAAAGTGTTAGCAGTCACCTCCTAAAACCTACAAATCAAGTTAGAACTATCAGGGGTAATAATGGACTCAGACTTTTAATTTTAACAGCCCCGTCAAATCAATGACATCAGCAGCTTTTTACCATCTAAAAAACATTGCCAACAACAAAAGTATAGTGTCTAAAGCATACTTGGAGAGACTTATCCATGCTTTGTCTCCAGTACATTAGACTACTGTAACGGGCTGTTCACTGTCCTCTCCAAACGAGCTGTAAAACAGCTGGACTACACCCAGAATGATGCTGCTTGGGTCCTGACTAGAACCAGGAAGTATGATCACATTAGTCCTGTGCTAAGATCTCTGCACTGGCTCCTTGTGGCTCAGAGAATAGACTTTAAAGCAGCACTGCTTGTATACAAGTCTCTCTGTGGCCTAGTGCCAAAGTATGAACCATCTCGGACTCTGAAGACCTCAGGGACCGGTCTCCTACTAGTGCCCAGAGTCAGGACTAAACATGGGGAATCTGCGTTTCAGTTTTATGCAGCTAAAATCTGGAACAGTCTTCCTGAAGATGAGAGACAGGCTTCTACTCTGGCAATGTTCAAGTCTTAAGCTAAAAACAGTTTTGTTTGGCTGTGCATACGACTGAAATTATTTTCCTTGCACTCTTCTCTTTTGTGTCTTAAACTATTTTGTGATTTCTGTCATGATTTTTTTTTCCTGTTGTGTGAAGCACTTTGAATTGCTTTGTGTACAAATTGCACACTACAAATAACTTGCCCTGCCTTGCCTCTTCATTTAAGACCAGGGTTAAAACGTTCCTCTTTGAAATCGCTTATGGTCAGGCCAGTTAGGAACAGAAATAAAAACCTATTGTTCCCGGCTATGCTGCCCTAGGAGCAACTATACTGGGGGAAGTATGGCAGTTTGAGCACTATCCTCTGTTTCCTACTACTTTTCTATCAAACAATATTTAATATTTAATTTTACTGGCAATTTGTTCATCGCTTTTCCTTCTTTTTCTCCCACTTCCCCGACGAAAGTGGAGCAGGCACATCGACGACCTGTGGATCCAGATGCTCCTCAACTGCCTGGAGAAACGGTCTCTACTCCAAATGAACGGTTCTTCATCGGCCTCGAAGAATTGGTCTCCTCCTGAGTGGGTCTTGCTCCACCGTGTATCTGCAAATTGAGGCGCGTCCGCCTGTCCAGGTTTCTACTTTTTCCCAAAGAGGTTTGGTAGTTTTTCCTGGCCGAGAAGGAAGGTCTAAGGACAGGGGAGCTTGGGACATCTGTCTAAGGACACAGGACTCTGGGACATTTCCAAGTCCCTATGAACATTGTTTATTATGTTTTCCACTGTAGCCCCTCGAGGCAACTACTGTTGTGACTTTGGGCGTTACAAAAATAAATTGAATTGAATTGAAAAAGAAATTTAATTGAATTTAACTGCCTGAGGAAACCGTCTCTACTCCATATGAATGGTCCTTCAGCTGCCTCGAAGAACTGGTTCTCCTCCTGAGTGGGTCCAGGTCCAATGTCTTTCTGCAAACTGAAGCGCGTCCGCCTGTCTGTCCGAGGGAGTCGGAGCTCTCCTTCGCTGTGGAACTCCTCGAGGTTTCTACTTTTTTTCCTGGTTGAGAAGGAGGGTCTAAGGACAGGGGATGCTGGGACATTGCCAAGTCCCTATAAACATTGTTTAATCTGTTTTTCATTGTCGCCCCTCGAGGCAACTGCTGTTGTGATTTTGGGCATTACAAAAATACATTGAATTGAAATTGAAATATCCTTTTTGACAACCACAAAAGTAACTTACGTGCAAGTCATGGAATCAGTGACAAAGGGTTGAGAATGATCTATAAACATACCAAGAAGCCCATGGAAAACTCTGGAGGAGCTGCAGAGATCCACAGCTCAGGTAGACAAGGAATCTGTCCACAGGATAACTAGTCGTGCACTACACAAATTTGCCTTTATGGAAGAGTGGCAAGAAGAACCATTGTTTAAAAACAGCCATAAGAAGTTCCCCACATGGCTTCTGGAAAACTGCAAACAGGACTGCGGGACTGCAAACGGGACTTCTTCAACAAACATGTGGAAAAAAGAGCTCTGGTTTGATGAGACCAAAATTCTGCTTTTTGCCCTAAAAGCAAACTGCTATGTGTGGCAGAAAACTAACATGAAACATGAACCTGAATCATCCCTACTGCCAAACGTGGTGGTGGTGGTGGCAGCATCATGCTGTGGGGCTGCTTTCCTTCAGTGTGGACAGGGAAGCTGCTCAGAATTGATGGGAAGATGGATGGAGTCAAAGTCAAAATCCAGACCTAAATCCAAATGAGAATCTATGGCAAGATCTGAAAACTGTTCACAAACTCTCTCCATCAAATTGGACTGAGCTTGAGTAGTTTAGCAAAGAAAAAGGGGCAAAATATTCAGTCTGTGAGCAAAGCTGGTAGAGACATATGCAAAAAGACTTGCAAAAAAAAAAAAAATTATATTAGGAAATCATGTATAATGTTCCTTCCACGTCACAATGGTGTGCCGTTTTGTGTTGCCAATACAATTTATTTAAGTTATTATAAAAGTTCCAGGGGTACGAATACTATTGCAAGCCACTGTATAGATCACCAACACTGGAAATACATCGGTTTATCAAAATCAAGTCAGTGATCCTGGACGAATGAGGTTTAAACTTATCTATCTCTAGGGAGCCAACCACGCCACCAGGCCAAGTCTGGTCGGATCCACTGAGAGGCGAGTTAGCTGACATTACAAATGTTTTTCAAGATTGTTTAGCAAAAAAAAAGTTAAGTTACATTGTTCACCTTTAAATTAAACATTTGGATTTTGCCTGTACTCTTCCTGAGGCCCCAGAAAATGCAGTTCCACAAAACGCAATGATCCAATCAACAAATTTTTTTATCATTTATTTTCTTAACTTCTACCTTTATAATACAAGCATACTGGATGCCAGGCTTGATAAGGCATTAGTTCAAGTTTATGGAAGAAACACTATCTCTAAAAACTTTAATGAGGTAAACATCCATCTCCTTATATTACAACACAAGGTCATTTATCTCTGTAAAAAGCTCTTGTTAGTCATCATAAGAAATACTGGACATACAGTACCTCTTGATATGACATGACATGGCCTCTGGATATTGCAGGTTATTCATTTTATTAACAGAAAAATATGGCAATTACACAGCCCTTGTAAGTGCACTCCTAACTATGCAATTATTGTCTTCAAGTGTCATGTACCGATCAACAGACGGGCGACTGCAGATGTGGGGGTGCTCAGAGTTATTGTGACTCACTTGCTGTTACGTAAGTCAGGCTTTAGCCATCCCCTGCCGACAATAAGCACTAATGTTGGCTCCTCAGCCTGACATTTTGACAAGTGGCTGCACATATTGTATCTTATTCACAATACATTTTTGATTGGCAAACTGGCTGGTTTGGTTTGTTTGGGTAATTGTGAACGCGCGATCGAACTCTGATCCGGACCAAAGAAGCGAACTCTGGTTGGAAAGATCAGTCTTGGTCCGATTGAATCTCCGCCCGATTTAATCGAACTCTGGCGCGATTCATCTGAATTGTGAACGCAAACGAACCAGAGAGCAGAAAAAAACAGGAAGTGACCATGTAGTGAGCCAAGCTGAGCCACACTTGAGATTCAGGATCAAAACAAACTCCTGTGTGAGATCGATAATGGGACAAATGATCTTGTCCTTAGGGTGAACCAGTTTTTGTCTTAAAGCGTTACCTGGTTTGAAATAAACAGGGACTTCATGTTGTCTAAAAATTCTTTGCAGTTTTTCCGACAGTCCTGAGACATATGGGATAGAGACCCCGTTTTCTTGGTTCTGTTTCCCTTTTGTCCCTTTTGTCCTGCTTTTTGGTTCTCTTCACTTTGTTAAGAGCCCAAGCTCACAGGCTGAGAGAGCATTCCGGACATGTTTTTCCTCTTTCCTCTTTCCTCTTGCCTGGAGCGTCCCGTCCTTTCCTCTGATAGTGGAACAATCAAGAAAGGCCAAGCGGTTCTCCTTTGCATCTTCTCTTGTAAACCTGATATGTGGGTCCACTGCATTGATGTGCTCTGAGAAGGTTTCCAGCTCTTGCTTCTTGATTGTCACAAATGTGTCATCCACGTAACGGTACCAAAGACTTGGACCAATGCCTGAAAAGGAGGTCAGTGCCTTCATCTCAAAATGCTCCATGCACAAATTGGCCACGATGGGAGAGACGGGCCAGCCCATGGCACAGCCTTGAATCGGTCTGTGAAAATGTCCCCGGAATTGAAAGTAGGTGGAGTTAAGACAGATGTCTAGTAGTTTGCAGTTGTGTTCAGGTGTCAGTTTGGTCCTTTCCTGTAAGGTGGTGTCTTCCTGCAGTCTCGTCCTAACCGCTGCTACTGCCTCAGAGGTCGAGATGCAGGTAAAAAGGGACACATCATATGAAACCATCAGGTCATCTGGGTCCAATTGGAGATGTTTCACTTTGTCCACAAAAGAATGTGTGTTTTCCACATGATGTTCCGAGTTCAAGTGAAACCCGACTCTGACATTTACTGCATGTCTTCTCCTCTCTCTCATCCCCCATTTCACACTTTCCTCCCCTGTCTAATGAAGCCTACGGATCAACAAAAAAAAAAACCGCCGCATGGGCCACGACGTCAAAGGCGTTACTTAGAGTTTGTGTAACAGTGATCAAGCGTGTTCTGCTCTCTGTTCGGGACTTTTCATCAGCAGTGCCTGTTCATCTGTCTTGTTGTTGAGTACGCGAACACTGGAGAAGAAGATCCCAGGTAAGGGCATATGTTAAAAAAAACTAGGACTAGACCCATAGGAGTTGTTGTTTAAGAGCTCTTCATGAGTGCATGAATGAGTTACGGTAGCTGAGAGCTGAGGTAATTGCACTCGGGATGGAAGTTTAGAATATGAAAATCTAGATCCTAGATCTGGAGTCCAGGTCACACAGAAAGAATCTCAGGAGTTGGGAGTTCCGGAAGGTGAGGAGGGGAACCACGTGGCAAGTTTCCTCAAGAAGTTGATCACGGAGCTGATAGAAAGGGAACATAGAAAGGGAACATCGCCTGGGCCAAAACAGACAAGAAGCTGATAAACCACGAGGCCTGATAATGAGGTTTCAATTTCAATTCAATTTTCAATTTATTTTTGTAACGCCCAAAATCACAACAGTAATTGCCTCGAGGGGCTACAGTGGAAAACAAAATAAACAGTGTTCATAGGGACTTGGAAATGTCCCAGCGTCCTGTGTTTCTTAACGATCATGTGAAGGAGCATGTCATGAAGGCTGCAAAAGTAAGTAGTAAAGGAGTCTTCCAGTACAAAGGAAAACCTGTTTTCTTTACCCTGGATATTCCATAAACGGTTCGCCAACAACGATAAAAGTTTCACCACATCTGTGAGGAATTAAAGAAGAGACAACTGAGGCATGGGTTTTTGTTCCCAGCTGTTCTTTTGGTGAATTTTTGGGTGGGTGAGGTAAAAAAACACAAACTCAAAACACCAAGAGAGGCAGAAGTGCCCCTCCATCAACAAGAATTGGAACCATCAATTCATGTTGATGGAATTCAAGTAATGGTCAAGTAATAATAATAAGACTGTCAATTTTAAGAGAATCATGTTTGCAGTGTGATATATTGGTTTTTTATATCAGATTTTAAGCCCCATGGTGGCTTTCTGTTAGTTTATCGTAGTAACGGTCAGACATTCGGGGAGACATCCGGGGAGATGTTCGGGGAGACGTCCGGGGGGATTCATTAGGAATGGACTTCCCTTCTTTTTTTTTAAGTTTTTTTTTTATGATTAGGTTTTGGGTTCAGTGCATGTTTTTGTTTTCCATTTAATCTTTTCATCTGTTTTGTGGAATAGGAAGTGTTAAGCATCCTTTGATGTTAACGGCATCAACTTAAATGTTGGGGCTCTGTACAATGGTCCAACATCAAGAACTAAAATTAACGGTCACCTGACATACCCACTGACTCTGGACAGAGGGGCTGTGCTTGGTCCCCCCTCCTGTTTGCTTTGTACTTGGGAATCATTGGCCTAATATATTAGAAACATGTCGGTGTAATCCCTCATTCGTCCAGAAGTGTTCCATTGTCGAAAAAGATTCAGTTGTAGTCATCTGGACTCTGTTTTAGAAAAAACAATTCGGGATTGTATTGTTTTGTCTGCATCTGAGATAGAACCTCAAATGGTTCCTGTTATCCGCTAATCTTCAGGCTGTGGATTTGAGTTCCCGAACTAGTTCCATGGTTTTTTTGCCCAAAATTCTTAGAAACATGTCGGTGTAATCCCTCATTCGTCCAGGAGTGTTCCATTGTCGAAAAAGATTCAGTTGTAGTCATCTGGACTCAGATGAAAAAACAGAGTCCAGATGACTACAACTGAATCTTTTTCGACACTAATATATTACACAATCAAAAACGATTCATAGTGATAATATTGATGGGATGGAACACTATATTGCCTGCAACGCAGATGATGTTCAAGTATATCCGATCAAACCAAAAATGTCCATACCCAATGTGATGCATTTTCTTCACAAGTATAGTCCAATGTGCAGATACAGATTAAATGTACAAAAAAAGGAATATTTCTGATTCTGGTGTCCCCCTTTGACCTCTAGAAAGACCTATCCATTTAAATGGCAAAACAAAATTTCTTGACTGTAGTCCTCCATAAAGATCGAGCAACAATTTATCTCTTTTTACTACTATAAAAAATTATCTTGAAAAATTTTCTTTACTTTATTCTATTTTGTGGAAAGCCCCTTGAGATGTGCCATTTCCTTTTCAAGTTATCCCACTTGAATCTAAATCAAAGGATTGAAATTATAAAAATCTATTCCAGATGCTATTCTATTCCAGTTTCCATTCCCAACTGGCTGTTCAAGGAATGGAATAAATCAATCTCAAGAATTGTATGGTACGAAAAAAAACTCTACAGCAAGAAAAAAGAGGTTGAGATTTACCCTAGCTCTAATCAGAGCATTGCTGTACTAGTGTGATCAATATGAAGATCAATGGAACAATATTGAAAGTAAAATGTTGCCGGGGGTTCCAGTACAGGCTATACTGTCTGACTCCAACCCGCTGCAGGGTGTCCACAAAAGAATAGAAAGCAAAATGTACATAAATGAATATGCATATAAATAATAAGACATATAATAATACACCACAGAAAACTACTGGATAGCATACTAAACTAATTATAAGTAAAAGACTGAACACAAGGCAATGAAAACTTAAATGAGATGACATCACTGTCACTACATTAACATATATGAAGTCTGCTGTAAGCTGCGCTGGCCCTTTAAGAGCGCCAGCTGGCGATTACGTCACTGGAGCAATGCTGTCTGTCCATCTAGCGCGGTGTCTTTAACAGGACAGAACACTTTGACATGTCATAGTTTACTGAATTGTACCATCATAACCAAACCAGTATAATAGAGATGTAGAAGTGACAAATGCTCTAGCAGATCACGAGGCATGCATGCACTAATTATCCTATCAATACTTATTACACGGTAATGCAGCACACAGTACACTTATCATGCATCAGGGATAATTACTTCTTATGTAGCATTACGTTATATTACACACACATGACACCAAAACAACCAAAAGGGAGACTGGAACAGGTTCTAATGGAAATTCAGAACCACTTAATCCAACCTCTCGATACAGAGTCCATCTTCTCTCTGCTCCCCGTAACCTGGCCACAACCCTACAAGAGGGGCTCACAGGGTGGAGCCTGTTCAACACTGGCATGACAAACGGTTGAATAATTTAAAGGAAGTTAAGAATCCCTGGGTGAAATCTGTACTTACAACTTGGAAGGAACTAGTCAAAACATACAAACTAATCACAGATGTTAAAACCTTAAACTGGCTGGTTTCTGACCTAGGTATTGTACCAAATAGTACTGACCTGAGATTCAAGGTTTGGATTACAAAAGGTATAAAACATTTTCACCAGATTGTAAAAGATAATCACATGAAAAGCTTTGATATGTTGAAAGAATCCTTCGACTTGGAGAAACAGGACCATAGGTATTACTTTTTTAGGAGTTATTATAATCAAGAAATTAAATCAAATAATGACCATTACATCCCTTCGACAGATTTTTTTTTTGTTAAAGCCTATAAATCAGAATTTTCAAGGGGAATAATATCTAAATGATACCAATACATTTCTAATCTGGACAGTTACTCTTCTAAATATATTAAAAACAAATGGGAAAGATAATGTAATCTTGTTTTGATGAACAAAGAGTTGGAAAATGTGTGTACATTCTAGTGGAGGACCACAAAGGGTGTTGAGCCCATAAGAATTTTGGAGTAATAAAACTCTCTTCATGTAAATTATTTAAGGGTGACTGATATGCAAAGATTTTTTTTTTTTTTCTTACTTTAAATTTAAAATTTGCTCCAGTTGCTGTATCCTATTTTAGAAGTTAATTAAATCCTTTAATCATTTCTGCTACAATTTCTTTGTCTTCAGTTGCCTGCAGAGTTAGACAGTGACAGGACACATTTTAATCCCCTCTCTTCTCCTGTGACTCAGAGTGTTTCAGCAAATCCCTCTGATCGAATTGGAAAAGTGCGATAATTTTCCGCCCTGTCTTCAGAGTCCCCCCGTTGCGAGTGTGACGCATTCTTCTCCATCACAACAAAGCCTTAGCATGGGAAATAAAAGGTTTAGGTCACAGATTACAAGCAAACTGACTGACGACAATTGTCATAACCTTCTAACTGGAAGACTTGAATTAGCTTTAGCTTCACATAAGTCATTAAAGGGGCCCTTCGAGGCAACTGCTGTTGCGATTTCGGGCGTTACAAAAAAAGTTGAATTTAATTGAAAGCATTTGTCCACCCTCCTGAAGGTCAGTGGTTCAGTCTCCCACCAGTGCATACTGTTGTTGTGTCCAAGGCCATGTACACACGTAGGTGGGTATTTTTATAAACGCATATCCGCCGCCCTTTGTTTTATAAAAAGTTTTTTAATAAATGTCCATCCACATAAACCTGTATAATTGAGCTCTTGAGCATGGTCATAAACATGCCAGACCAATAGTTGGCAATGTTTGCCTGAAAGTTAGAGCCAATCTAGCCAATGAGAGCAAGCCTTTTCTCGTTTCTCGGAAAGGTCATTTGGTGCTATATAGCCGACTCCTTCTGTACTCCGCGACAAAAAGCAGTAGTTGGGTTTGCAAAATCGAGCAAGAGAAAAAGCACTTGTACATACAAAAGTAACACACTTCTCAAAGGATCCATGTTGTCCACTGTCAAGCATAAACAAGGACGCATATGTGAAGTGTATTCATTAATTGTCGCAGTTAGTGATGTTTGGGAACTTAAAACGATGGTTACCCATGTCAACACTCAAACACAAGACCGGAATTTACCAAAATCTTCACTTTGGTCAGAGTTTTCCAAAAGCACCATTTTAGAAGACTATAACAGGGCTATTCAATTTAAGGCCCAGGGGCCAGATCAGGCCCGCCAAATGATCTGATCCAGCCTGCGTCCCATCTCCCAAATATTATTATTATAGATTTTCTTTCTTGTTTTCTCGTTTAACTCCTGGTTTGTACAAGTTTAAACATGGTTTGCTGTTTTTTCTGGCTTAGTCCTTATTTAATTCTGCTTTAGACCTGGTTTGGACCTGGGATAGACCTGGTTTGATTCTGGACTTGTCTTGATTCGGATCTGGTTTGTAGCCTATCAGGTCCAGAGACCACGGCCCCCCGAGAAATATGGCCCTCCGGAAAATAAAATTGAATAGCCCTGGACTATAAGAAATAAATGCATTTTATCAGATACCCAGCTACGTGTGTACATGGCCTAAGACACTTCACCCACCACTTTACATGAATGTAGTGTGTGAGTAATGGTGTTGGTGGCACAGCTTGGCAATGTATTCTATTCTGCAATGACCTGCCCTGAATAAAGGGGAGAGAAATGTTCACTCAGGTGTTGCAATGTGGAGGTAAAAGCTCATGGTCTATGATGAACATTGTACATTTGTGAATGGCTTAAAGTTGCATTACCTAAGTGTGTTTTAAAAGAAGGACTTTGTGACAAAATTCAGACCACTACACGCTTTCTTTATCCAATTAGGAACATTTTATCTGTTACAAACTTGTAAGAAAGAGCCATGTGACCTTGAGATAAGAACTGATTGGCTGTGCATTAGCGGTCCACCCCGTTCTAAAGCTGTGCTAGCGGACAAAAAATATGCATGTGGATTTTATCAGTGCGCCAAAAGGTTTGGGAGAGCTCAGAAAAAGATTTAAGTACTTCCTCTTCACACAGTTTGAAAATCAGGACTTAAATGTAAGACTTTTTATGCCGCTTTAAGTTAAATGCCAATCAATTTTACTTGACTTTAATTGGAAGAAATTGTTTGCTGAGAAATTGCAGAGGGGATCCTGGACTACCTCCGGTCCTTTGGAGTGACAGGGCCACTCCTGAGGACCTTCTACAACTCGGTGGTGGCATCAGCCCTCCTGTACGGTGTGGTCTGCTGGAGCAGCAGCATCACAGAGAGGGAGGAAGAAACTGGAAAAGTCATCAAGAAGTCCAGCTCAATCCTGGGCTGCGCGCTGGACTCGGTGTAGGAGGTGGGGGACAGAAGGATCCTAGCTAAACTCACATCTATGCTGGACCATGAGCCTCACCCCTTGCAGGAGAGCAGGTCTTTCCTGCCTGCTGCTGTCAGACTTTACAACAAACACTGTTAGTGATGAAGCATTTCCAAAAGCCTCACAAATGTACGAAGCATTATAATAAGAGTGTAGCATCAAGAGTTATTTTGCATTATAGTTCATGCTAAAACTGTAGAGCAAAGGCCTATATTTTTTTTTAATTTTGTTTATTAATATTTCTTTTACTTTTTATTTTACTATCTATCTAACAGAAAAATCAATGCAGAGTAGGCAAGTCTTTCTATATATATCTTGCAGTTTGAGAACTACCGTTAGATGGAGGCGCCACCAAAAGTTGTAGACAGAGATAACGTTTCTCAGAAGGGCAGAGCAGGTGGAAAGGGGTGAACTGGCGGTCACAATACAAGCTGTAGCAGAGAGGCAGGGTCAAAGAGTTCATGCAGCTGCGATCCAGGGGGTGGATCTTAACAAAGGGGAAAACCAGAATAATAATGATATCAGGTGGTACAATTTACGCGTGCCATGCGTGAGGAGGCTATAGTACAAGTTGTCTTTTTGGCGTTCTGTTGAGTGTGGTTCACCAATAAAGACTCTATTTTGCATTGAAACTTTTCAAGTCTGGAGTTCGGTTATTCTTCACAAGAGTTTTCTTCTTCATTAGTCCTGAATGTGTCATTCAGCTTTCATAATCATGTGCAATACTGTCATAATCATGTGCAATACTGTTATAATGATGTGCAATACTGTCATAATCATGTGCAATACTGTTATAATCAAATATGTGCAATACTGTTATAATGTTGCATAATCATGTGCAATACTGTTATAATCATGTGCAATACTGTCATAATCATGTGCAATACTGTCATAATCATGTGCAATACTGTTATATGATGTGCAATACTGTCATAATCATGTGCAATACTGTTATAATCATGTGCAATACTGTCATAATCATGTGCAATACTGTTATAATCATGTGCAATACTGTGACAAATGTCAATCATCCCTGGTGCAACATTTTCTGTCCATATGACAGCTGTAAATAAGAGTGTTATTATTATTAAGATGATAAGAGTTTTTTTTATTATTAAACTTAACTTAAATTTGTTTCTGTACCTAATCTTTGTTGCAACACTGGAATTTCCCCATTGTGGGACAAATAAAAGTGATCTCATCTATCTTAATCTGTTTTTTCCTGTCACCCTTTGAGGCAACTGCTGTTGAGATTTTGGGCATTACAAAAATAAACTGAAGACGGGCGGATTGCATTGCATTTGTTACTGACTTTGTCTGAACAGTTATACAGCACATTTAAACATTCCTATGAAAACTTATTTGATCAAATAACATTGTGAAGACAATCATTAGGACCCATTAACTAAGTAAATGTGGTTTTGAGAAGAAGAAAAAACTACTTTTAGTGGCATTTTCTTTAGAATATTTAAATATAACATTGTAATTTTGATACAATGGGGTTAAAATAAACTTCACTCCTATTAAATGCAAATGTATAGCTTCAAAGTCCAAACTCTGCTCCAAACCAGCTTAAGGCCTCAGATCTCTCCATTAAAAATCTAAAATGCTGTCTCCATAGCCGCAGTGGATAATAATTATTGACACCAAGTATGGAGTGTGAATCAATAATGTCTGCAGACTTGTGAAGCTTCCAAATGCTTATCTGTGAGGCATCATCGATCTATAGAGTTGATTGTTGATTTTGGAGTCGTTCTGAGTTCTATTGATTTCCTTATGTACAGAGCTGTGATGATGTCTGTCACTTCCCATCAAAGTGAACCAGTGAAGGTCCATTGATCCATGCTGTCAGTGTTTGCATACTGTTAGCACACATCATTTAAGCAGGAATCAGAGCCAAGGGTGTGGAGCTTTATGTAGTAGACGATGTAATCATTGACTGAGGTTCGTGAGCGGGACCACGCCTCAACCTCCTACTCCTCCAGCAACCACGCCTCCACTCTTTAACCACACCTCTAATTACCCAGAAGCCCTATTTATATAGACCTATCCCTACATCTCTTGTTGTCTCTGCTCTCTCGACCCCACCCTCCCACCCCATGGCTCTATCATCTTCACCGTAACATATCACCATCTTAACAGGGGGGGTTCTGAATCGGCTGGGCTGATTACCTGAGACGAAGACCCCCTCCACAGTCTCTCTACCCAGCCAACTCTAATCGATCCATCATCGATCCATCATCGCTATTATCAATAAACATTCTCTCATATTCCATTTGTTGAGGCGTGGTCCCTGCTAGTGAAGGACACTTTGTGAATGGAACGTGGATTATTTTACTTTAGTCAGTGACCTTGCATGGGGGCAAAGTGGTGTATCTCAGAGTGAAATGTTGTCCTCGTCTGTGACCATGTGATGCAGATGCGCTGTCACAATAGAGATTGTTGTATATGACCATCGAAGTTTAGTCATCAAACTTGACAAGAGCTTCAACTTTACGGTGACATAACTTTTATTGTCACACGTAATAAAATTTTCCATTAGGCTAATGTTAAACCGATGGAGATTTGCTAACTACTGAACTTGGTGTTCATTAAAAAATATACTCACTCACTATATTGTGAGCAGTAGTGACCCAGCAGATTGTTCTATGGATCTTTAGCTTACTTTTTTAAACATTTTGGCTAATGCATTTAATTACCTGTTAAAAAATATATATATATATATATATATATATATATATATATATATATATAGATATATAGATATACAGATATATATCTATATCTATATCTATATCTATATCTCTCTCTTACTCTCTCTCCTCTCTCTCTCTCTCTCTCTCTCTCTCTCTCTCTCTCTCTCTCTCTCTCTCTATATATATATATATATATATATATATATGTCTTGCAGTTCAAGTATTGCACAATTAACAACATAAGAGCTCTAAAACAAACAATTTTGATATCTTCTTGTAGACAAGATATTGAATCTTCCATAAAAACACATGCACATATACAATGTCATAAGTGGTAGTTAAGGATGATTATACTTTGTTCACAGGTCAAATCTATGGCTTTTAGCACATGGACAAATCCTGTCCCAAAATACCATTATGTACTCTCCACTTACAGTGATGTCAGTCCACACCTGAGACATCTCCACTCCCTAATCTTGCTGATGCCTTACATTATATTCCATGTTATGTGTGAGCTAAGAAGAAAATAGATGGAGTGGTCAGATAATGGTATAAATTGACCAGCTCTGATTTGCCATTACGATAATGGACAAATGTCATAACACATGAATTATGTAAAAGCATGGTATCGGTTTAGTTGAAGCTGTCTTGAGTGTCTTCAGTGTGCTCCTGCAGCTGACATGTGACAGGTCTGTCAGACTCTAGTTACTTCAGGGATTAGTGTTATCGGATATGGCCTGATACAACTGACTGACATAAGCAGAGGCTTACATATGGTTTACTAAGCATAACTCAACCTTGAGAGACATATTATGCAAGATCGATTGTTATGATGGTGACTTGTATTTTGATTGATTCATGCGCATGAATGATTCTATATTGTCCTGAATTAAAGGTTTGAGAGCTCGTAGAATTTCAAATTGCAGCTGCTCATAGCTCTGTACTTCAAATTATTTGACTAATTTAAAATACAGACACATAGGGTTAAAAAATAATAAAAAGAAAAAGGTCCATTGTATATAATAATCATGAGTCAGGAAGAGCTTTCCCAAGTTTTTAAAGCCCATTCACAGATTCAATATATTTTTCACTGAGGCCTCTTCACTGCTCTTGGCTTCCTACAGCAGCTGGCAACCCAGGGGTTTTGTGCCAGCACTGAATTATTTTAACCTTGTGTAACTGTGTACTATTAGTATCTGTAGCAGGTATCCAATCAAAATGGCTTTAATTTATATATATATCTATATATCTATATCTATATCTATATATCTATATCTATATAGATATAGATCTATAGATCTATAGATATATATATATATATATATATATATATATATATATATATATATATATATATATATATATATATATATATATATATATATATACATTAAAACACATTTTGAATGGACACACACACACACATACATATGCTGATTATTGAAAAAAAAACACTATTTTCATTTAATAATGGAGGCCTAGCTCAATTTAAATATGTGATTGAAAGCTTTTTGTTTGAATTATTTTCTTGTCTCTGATGCTAGTTTAGCGCTATTAAATGGAAAGTGAAATAGAGCTGCACAGGCTCCATGTGAAGCCGTGAGTCGTGAGTTTGACAATTTGCTGCATGTCCTCCCTTCTCTCTCATCCCCATTTCAAGCTGTCTACTAAAGCCTTTGGGCCAAAAAATCCTTTTAAAAAAGTCAATTTTAACAGAAATAAACATAAACACAAAATAGCTAAAAAGGAATAGTAAAAAGTATCTTAGCATTTGTTACAGCAGAGGCCTTCACCAACACTAATCTAATTGCACTTGTGTTTGTTTACAGTAAAAACCACGAGGACCTCCCCTGCAACAAAGCACCATTATCTCCTTCTATTACGACTGCTGTGACGCGCATATCTGCTATCAGTACATCTTGTTGCCCGACTGCACAGTATTTTACGGTAAGCCCCCAGTTCCAAAGCGATCTCCCTTCATTAGCATACAGCTGTTCTTGCGTATGTCACTTACTTAAGAGGACAAGGTGCTCTGTACAAAACAATGACGACGCACATGCCGAGTGTTGATAAGGAATCAGCTGACCTCCTAACGATGCAATTTGGTTTCATAAATGATCCTGTTTCCTGCCTTATCTACCATTCTGACACACGTTAATGCCTGGGAAGTCTACTACGGAACTACTGTACTCCGGGAGGCTAAAATTATCAGCGCCATTAGTTTTCATATGGAGATGGAAGAATAGCTGGCTGGTCATTGAGTTGGAGTGATGGAAGAAGAGAGAGAGAATGAAGGAGGGTTGGCACTTGGCAGGAAAATAGTTAATTTTGGCTACGTTGTTAGCGGAATTGCTGGCTGTGATGATTGGTCTGCTTTCTGTCTGCTGCTGGGTAAAAGTACTGAAATATCAAGAGATATTGCATTTAAGCAGTTGTATGTACAGCATTGATTTGATTTTGAGGAATTTGGTGAGGTAATAGCTTGTAAATAACATATAAGGTGACAATAGGTAGATAATGTGCTGGATAGATACCATAGATATTTTTATTGATCCAGAAGGAAATTCAAAGTTCAGCTTTAGAAATATTTTTACTGCAGTCAACTTTGTGCCTCAGTCAAAGGTCTCAGCGCAGCTTGACAAGAGGATTTATCAGGAAGAGTCAGCAGAACAAGGGGCATTTTAACAATATTTTTTTTTCGGTTTTCTTTCACTATCTTTTCAAAAGGTTATGTCATACAACTCTGAATGCATAGTAGAAAAAGTTTCAAAGATGGTCATCTGGACTTTATACTGATCTGAACTGACCTCATGACAGTATCTCCTGCATTATAAAGTTTCTCAGATCGGCGAAACGTGTTTAGTTGAATAAATGTAAGGCTACTTTTTTTTTTCTCCTTGTGTAACATTTTTGTTAGTGACAACCCTTTCTTAAGATCATTTCTGACTACACTCTATGGTTGAACAATTTTGGTAAATGTGTGCACCATTTGAACCTCAACCACATATTTTAATGCAAGTTTTAGCACATGTCTAACTGATTGTCAAAACATTCTGATTATTGTTGTAACAAAATAAAGGTAAATAAAAAATAACTAGAAGCTGTGTTTACCTGCACTTCCTACCCAAGTCACACACTCCACAGATAAAGTCTTAGTAGTTCACAGAGTGGATTGAGGAATTGTGTATGCCAATAGTGTTTTGCTCATATGCCCAGACTTTGCAGAAGTATTCTTTTGTTCTTTTGTGTTATTTGTTTTGCAGCACTAGTATTCTTTTAGCATGCATACTTTTTTAATTATTACATTACTCTTCACCCACCTGCCGTCTATGAATGACATTTCTGCATTTTATTGGAACAATTGATTGATTGAACAATTGCAACAGTAGATCTATGTTTCACTGACGGCAGGTGAATATGGACCAGTGGATTCACTCTGTCACTGCATCCAACAGATCAGTGTGTGGATGCAAAACAACTTTCTCCAGCTGAACTCAGACAAGACTGAAATCATCGTCTTTGGCCCACAGAAACAAAGAGAAAGTGTTAGCAGTCACCTCCAGAGTCTCGCTCTAAAACCTAGAAATCAAGTTAGAAATCTGGGGGTAATAATGGACTCAGACTTGAATTTTAACAGCCACGTCAGATCAATAACATCAGCAGCTTTTTACCATCTAAAAAACATTGCCAAAATCAAAAGTATAGTGTCTAAACCAGACCTGGAGAGACTTATCCATGCGTTTGTCTCTAGTAGATTAGACTACTGTAACGGCCTGCTCACTGGCCTCTCCAAACGAGCTGTAAAACAGCTGCAGTACATCCAGAACGCCGCTGCTCGGGTCCTGACTAGAACCAGGAAGTACGATCACATTAGTCCTGTGCTCAGGTCTCTGCACTGGCTCCCTGTGGCTCAGAGAATAGACTTCAAAGCAGCTCTGCTTGTATACAAGTCTCTCCATGGCCTAGCACCAAAGTACATCTCGGACATGTTAGTGCCATATGAACCATCTCGGACTCTGAGGACCTCAGGGACCGGCCTCCTGCTGGTGCCAGAGTCAGGACTAAACATGGGGAATGTGCGTTTCAGTTTTATGCAGCTAAAATCTGGAACAGTCTTCCTGAGGATGTGAGACAGGCCGCTACTGTGGCAGTGTTCAAATCTAAACTAAAAACTGTTTTGTTTGGCTGTGCATATGACTGAAATGCTTTTCTTTGTACTCTTCTCTTGTATGCCTTGAACTAAGATTGTGATTTCTTCCATGTGATTTTAATGCATTTTTTCCTGTTGTGTGAAGCACTTTGAATTGCCTTGTGTACGAATTGTGCTCTACAAATAAACTTGCCTTGCCTTGCCTTGCCTAGATAGAAGGTCACTTTTATCATAATCATACTTAATTAATTTTGTGTATCTATATGGGCTGAATGGTTGTATACATTTCACTATCATTATGTACTTGCTACCTGCATGACCCTTTTAGACTGATTCCATTTTAGTAGACAATGTCTACCTCCAAAGAACAGCGTGTGATCGTGGGTGTATGATGTTATATGACTGTACAAAATGTGTATTTACATTCATGTGTCCAAGCCACAGTCCACTGTCCTGTCAATTAATCAATTCAAGAAAATGACTCCCTGCCTTATTGACGTTAGTACCTCCTGTTCTTGTGTATAGATTAACACACACCCAGTTCGGAGAAGTAAACAAGTGCATTTCTGTTCAATTAAATTTGATTAAATTGTTTTTTTGTGGGCAGCAAAGACCTGCCAGTACACTGCAAGTACACAGAAACGGCTTTCAGCTTGTGGCATGGATTTTTTGCAACAATTCCACGCTATTAAAATAGAGAATACAGTGTATTTCCCACACAAAAGGCGCACAGGTGTGTTCATGATAGTAAAATGACAAGCAATGTTCCATTTCATTCTCAATATGAGAATGACTTTTGCATGAATGGTGAAACACTTTTTTTTTTTCTTCTTTTAAACAGTGTCCAGATGACTACAACTGAATATTTTTCTACAATACTAAAGTAAGAGTAACTATATGAGTAACTGTTTGTATGTAACATCTAATTTATAATTTGAAGTTATTGTAAAAATAATTATGAAACACTAAATCAAGCACAAAGTATAGAAAACAAAAATGTTTAATCTGAAGAAGTGGTGCAAGAAACACAACAGCTATTGTCTCTCATAGTGGGAATAGGGACCAACACATTTACTCAAGTAAGGGACTCTTAAACATTTTACTCAAGTAAGTATCGTGTCTGAAAACCACTCCGAGAAGTACAATTTTATTAAAAGGTCAAGCTATTGTAACAGTGTACTCACCTCACTAAATAAGTTTTCTTGATGTACAAATTCTTACAGCTGTCATAAGGTTTTTTTTTTTAAAGGAGATTTATTGTACTTTTTTCAGGTACTTAGTATTGAACTATAAGAAATTTAGATTTAAAATTAGATTTTAAACCACAATATTGATTAAAAACCGTCCATTGACTTCCTGTTCAAAACTTCAGAACTAATAAGCCCTGCCTCTTCAGTGACTTTTCACTGTAACAAGCAGCAGATCATCATTTACTTGTTTGTATTTGTGGCTACTCGGATGTGTCACTCGGAGCCTGAATTTTTCAAATAATCGCAACTAAGTACAGGAATGTGGGCAGGGATACGGGATAGGTGATAACAGGAATTGTCTGAGCACTCGAGCACTGAGCACAAAATACAACATTGAGTAAACTACTGATGAGGAAACTGTTGTAACAAGGTTAAGAGCTCATTAAAGTTGATTTTGTATTATATGTTCAAAATCAATATGCCTGTGAGTGAATGATTGTGGGACAAACATGATCCATTAATTCCCATCAATAAATAACTAACAGCATTTATAGAATACATCTATTACCATTTGAGATTGCAGCCAGTAGCCCAATATGTTTCCCCTCGTGGAAATATCCTGGCTCATGGGCTGCACTGTGCAAGTGAGGAGGTGTGCAGAGCGTGCATGGAAGAACGGCACATGCTCCGGGTGGAAAAGTCAACACCATCAGCTGGGCCAATGTTTCACAGTGACCTGAGCTGCCTGTATATGGTACTGGCTGGTTCATATGTGCACAGTTTATTATGAGCTGAGCATACAGGTGAGATAAGACCAGCTGGGTTTGATTCACCTCAATCAATGGAGTTGGGTTTATCTATTGTTTGTTGGCCGGTTCGGTTCTGTTTTCAGATTTGCTAGTGAGTGTCGTACTGGGGCAGAAAAGTGAAATGTCTTGCCAAAGAACGCAAGGGCTCCAAAATTGGCCAAAATACCTGAGGTCAACAATGAGGGCCAAGGAGGTGTGGGGAGCAGGGAGGACAAGGATGCTTTTGGTGGATCTGAATCCTCAAACAAGCGGGGAAACAGATGTTCGTTAAAAAACTATAAAAGAAAACGGACTACAAAAAGCTCATGCATCCTCCTCCAACTGTATATTTTTTAAATTATTTTTCTATTAATCATTTATTTATACAGTGAAAACTCAATGACAGAAACGCTCTTTTTTGTGAGTACCCTGTTAAAAATAAAATACAGATTAAGCAAACAAACACAAGATATTCAAATAAAATGCCAATAAAACATGAATAAAATAAGTGATTGTATGTGAGTGAAATTACTGCTACTGTTAAATAAAGAGTGTCACTAAACCTGACCATCAGCCCCACAGCCCATGTCCCAGAGCAAATATTCCGCTAAAGCCTGTCCTTTAGGCCAGCAGCAGCAGCAGCAGCAGCAGCAAATTGAGCAGCTCTGTTCTGACTTGTGCATAATATGTACATTTTTGCTTAAGTTTTGTTTCTATAAAACGTACACAAAAGTGCACAAGGTTGTATTAAAACATTATAATAACAGCTCTAAAACAGTTATGTTTTTTATGATTTGAAAATTGAGTTTATTCATGCAGATGATTTTCTAAAATAATCTGTACATCGGAAGTTATTCTTCCGATTGGCTGTATTCCGAAACTTTTATGGTGATGTGTGCAGTGGATTGTGGGATGCCTCATAACTCCTTGGTGCTAGTTAGGAGCTATGAAAGTATAAGCCTAATGGCTCTTTCCTCCCTCCTTCCTGACTATCACTGATCAATTCGGACAGTCCTTGTCATGGCTGACGATGGCGCATGTCCAATGATAAGGAAAGGAGCTCCCAGGGCTTATTTAACCAATTTGGACACAGGGTGCTTCAGGAGAAGATCTACACCAGTGCTCATCATTTCCCTCACTATTATTGTGTTTCAATTGATCATGCATGTATGAGTAATCCTGTATTGTCCTGCGATTGAGGCCACGTTGTCAGTCTTATCCCTCCTATTTATGTCTTTTAAGTTCCATTTCTGTTAGCATATCGAATACATTGATACATTTGTCTTTAGAGTAGACACTTTCTGATCATAATATTAGTCCTTCTTGTGTTTCATCTGCACTGAAGGAGACACGGGCACATTTGCGGTGCTAATATACTGTACCTGCCTGGCTGGATGTCATTTGCCGTGTCCGTGATGCGGTGGACTCTTAGGCGCTGTAAGCTGATGAGAGATCCACATGCAGAGGCAGGGAGCAGCAAGGCCAGGTACGCTCCACTCGTCTTGGCCTCTGCATGGGGCGGCCGCTGCCTAACAGGTGGGGTCCAAACACACAGCTAGAGACGGAGCACACGGGAGGATCAGCTCGTAATGCGATAACAGGGGACAAGGAAAATAACACCTGCATTTTTTATTATCACGACTTATTAATGTAGGCTGTTATTTTATGTAGTGTTTGTCTATAAAGGTACATCATGTAACTTTTTTGGAGGAGTGTCTTTTCTCTGTATATATTTGCATTATGCTTGTTTAAGTAATTTAGTACATAGTTAATAGTAATCATTTCTATGCCCTTACATGGAGAGATGGAGTACAATACACAATATAATAACATGACGTTGTTCTTATTTCCAATTTGTGTTTCAGTTCTCAAAGCAGAATGTACTTTGAGTCCTAAATCCGATGATGACTTAAAACCAGTTTACAAACACAAAATAAATGTCTATGTTGTGATAGATGTGTCCTTGGTATATAACAACGAATGATATATATTTTGAAACCAGAAGTGCATGCTACAGATACCCGGGGTGGGCATTGGCAATATGGCAAAAAATGTATATCACTATTTTCTAGGAACCAGATCACAACTTAAATTTGATCACAATTCATACAACATTTGTATTTTTTCTATTGTCTTTAACCTGCTGTGATGTTAATTTATTAGTCTTTGGCCACCGTCTGATAAAAGCTGCTGGACATTCAATTCAATTCAATTCAATTTATTTTTGTAACGCCCAAAATCACAACAGCAGTTGCCTCGAGGGGCCACAGCGGAAAACAAAATAAACAGTGTTCATAAGGACTTGGTAATGTCCCAGCGTCGTCCTGTGTCCTTAGACAGATGTCCCAAGCTCCCCTGTCCTTAGACCCTCCTTCTCGGCCAGGAAAAACTACCAAACCTCTTTGGGAAAAAGTAGAAACCTGTAGGAGTTACACAGTGAAGGAGAGATCCCGACTCCCTCGGACGGACAGGCGACGCGCCTCAATTTGCAGAGCAAGACCCACTCAGGAGGAGAACCAATTCTTCGAGGCTAATGAAGAACCGTTCATATGGAGTAGAGACCGTTTCTCCAGGCAGACCGTTTCTCCAGGCAGCTGAGGAGCATCTGGATCCACAGGTCGTCGATGTGCCTGCTCCACTCCCGTCGGGGAAGTGGGAGAAAAAAGAAGGAAAAGCGATGAACAAATTGCCAGTGAAATTAAATATTAAATATTGTTTGATAGAAAAGTAGTAGGAAACAGAGGATAGTGCTCAAGCTGCCATACTTCCCCCAGTATAGTTGCTCCTTGGGCAGCATAGCTGGGAACTATCGTTTTTTTATTTCTGTTCCTAACTGGCCTGACCATAAGCGATTTCAAAGAGGAACGTTTTAAGCCTGGTCATAAAATGAAGAGACTGTGTCGGCCTCTTTAACATGGACAGGAAGCCGATTCCACAACACAGGAGCTTGGTAGCTAAATGCTCTACCTCCTACTGTGCTTTTAGAGACTCTTGGACCACCAGAAGTCCAGCATTTTGAGAGTGAAGTGCTCTGTTTGGATGATAAGGTACTATAGCCTCTTTGAGGTAGGATGGGGCCAGGTCATTTATGGCTTTGAAAGTGAGGAGGAGGATTTTGAATTTGATTCTAAACTCCACAGGGAGCCAGTGAAGAGACTCGAGCACCGGCGTAATGTGCTCTCTTTCTTTAGTTCCTGTTAGTAATCTTGCTGCTGCATTTTGAACCAGTTGAAAGCTTTTTATGGTGCTTTTAGGGCACGCTGCAAGCAGGGAGTTACAGTAGTCTAATCTAGATGTTACAAAGGCATGGACAAGTTTTTCAGCATCGCTTTTAGGCAAGATTTTTCTGATTTTGGCTATATTACGCAGATGGAAATAGGCTGTTTTACAGGCTTGATTTATGTGTGCTTTGAATGAGAGCTCTTGGTCAAATAAGACTCCAAGGTTTCTTACAGTGGAGCAAGAGGCTACACTGACGTTGTCCAGTGTGACTATCTGCTCAGATAAAGCGTCTCGTAGATGATTAGGGCCTAGTACGATGACCTCGGTTTTTTTTCAGGGTTAAGAAGCAGATAATTAAGTGTCATCCAGGTTTTTATATCCTTCACACAAGCACCAAGTCTGCCTGCTTGATTGGTCTGATCAGGTTTCATTGATAAATACAGCTGTGTGTCATCTGCATAGCAGTGGAAGTTAATGCTATGCTTTCTGATAATGTTACCTAACGGCAGCATATAAAGAGTAAACAGAATTGGACCGAGGACTGAACCCTGTGGCACACCGTAGGTCACTCTAGAACAGGGCGAGGCGCTCTGGTTTACATCAACAAACTGGTACCTATCCGATAGGTAGGATTTAAACCAGCTGAGGGCTGTCCCTCTGACACCTACATCAGATTCTAACCTCTGCAGTAGAATGTTGTGGTCGATGGTGTCGAACGCTGCACTGAGGTCCAGTAGAACCAGGATTGAGACCAGTCCATTGTCAGCAGCTAATAACAAATCATTTGTAACTTTAACTAGTGCAGTTTCAGTGCTGTGGTGGGATCTGAACCCAGACTGGAAAACTTCGAATAAGTTATTGTCCTGTAGATGGCGACAAAGCTGTTTAACTACAACTCTTTCAAGGATTTTAGAGACAAAGGGTGAACATGTTAAATATAAAAAGAAAGCTGTACCCCTCTTATTTCAAACATTCTGGGATAAATCAAGCTCAGTTTGTACTCCAAAACAACACATTGAATAGGACTTTTATATGGATTCCGCCTGGACTTTTTTTTTTTTTTAAACTTTATTACTAAATTTACTAATTTTACTTTTCTTTTTTTGGGTCGAAAATCAAACAAATGCCCAAACTAGAGTCAATCAGACCATCACTCCAGTCGCCAGCTATACTGCTCTTTATATTTACCAAAAAGGTGGAATTTAAAACATTAGTATATTCTCTGTAGAGCTTTTTTTCACACACAAGATATTAGGGTCAGCCTCACAAAGAGTGCAGCCAATTGTTTGTACTCCAAAGGGTTCAAGAACAACAGTTTGAAATGGGGCTCATTTTAGTTAGAAAAATGTAATTTGATAAAGTACACCTTTGCCTTCCTGCGAACCATCTTTTCATTACTTTTCAGTTTTAAAATGTATATAAACAAACAAACAAAGAGAGAGAGAGAGTAAAGGATATTGTGAAAAACAAAAAAATCCCAAAAAGCTACGGCACATGTTGGTCAACACAGAAATCCATTTGGTCCAAAGTTGGTCAAATTTGTCCATGTTAAGATTAAGTCTTAGTTGGCTGTTTCTACGTCAGTCCAGGCTTTGATTCTTAATGTGGTTGGTGTCATTCATTATTTTGTGATGGCTTTATTTCCTGCAGTCAGTACGTTCCAAAGGTATCCATTCATTGTATCCATGGTGGAGGTTTTAAGGCCCAAGTACATTGTTCGAAAATTTAGTGGGGTGGCAATGTCAAAAACGGCAGGGCACTGCCTCAACCTCTTTTCCACAGTCAGTGGGTCTGTCGGATGACCATTGATTTTAAATATTGATGTTGGCCCATCGTAAAGTGCCCCAATATTTTTTTTATTGTGGTGGTCACTCTCTCCCATTATCAATACAAGATCGATTGGCAAAAAATAATGCAACACTGGATGAAAATAAATCTATTAATATTGTTGAAGCCTATGCCACAGCGAATGTGAGCTGTAATCAAAGCTAAAGGCAGTCTTACAAAATATCGGCATGTGTGCATTTTAGTTGATATTATAGTATTATTAATAAAAATATTAATAATTGCACATTTAATTATTATTGATAATAATAGGCCTACTGTTAATAATGATGTATCAAAACTTGCCTAAAATGTCCTTAGATATTTATTGCCATTCCATATTCACTGTCCCTCCAAGATCAAACTCACTTACTGGAAACAAGTTTTGATTTACTCTCTGAACCATATTTATACAATCGCTTTAAGCTAATTTGAAATAACTTGAATATTTGTGTTTCTTTCACCTTTTTTATTCAGATGTAATTCCTTTGTAATTTTTGTGTCTAATATAAGATTTACCAGATATACCAGAATCTGTATAATAATGAATACATAGTAAATAATGAATCATTATTTAGTGTTTTGTCTGTCAGGTAATATTAACTAATATATAAATCTGAATTTAAATGCATTACGTCCATGCTGTCACTCAGTAGCCTTGTTTCTCCCAAAAATGTTTTACGTTGTACTTGAGTAATGGTTTGGGTCATCACTTTTTATTTATAGTTAATGTTACTCACTTGTGTACAACATATGGCTTTTCTACCCACCGCTGTGTGTAACTAAATACATTTTCAGTGCTCAGCTGTTTGACTAATATGCATAGTGTCAATAGATGGCGCTTTACAATATTAGTGCACCCACACTGGCAGGTTTGGGCAAAGAGAAAGGTTGGTAAACAAGCCTGCAAATAAGATAAGATCAATAAGTCAGTTATTGACAATATGCGTGCATATTCGTAGACCTAACGTAACATTGAATGACAGCATTTCCCACAAAGCACTGGGGCAGGACTTCAGCTCTTGACAAATAACAGCGCGCTTTTGACACTACGTGATAAACGCAGTTGGTGTGTCCCTTTTTCTGGACTTAACGTTATTTTCGGAGGTTTATGTGCGACGACAGCGAACGGAGAAGGAGAGAAACAAAACCCGTGTGTGCTCGAGTGCTGCGGAGGGCGTTAACAACGTTGACTACTCCAGGTAAACGCTTTAGTCCTAATCCCGGGACAGCACCTTGGATCGATGCTTCCACGCTGTGAATGAGCTGGAGCTAACGGCTGTGGTATGCTAACTGAGACCGGAAGTTGAGTATCAGATTAAAAGCACAGCACGGGTACGCTTGATGTCAGATTTCAGTTTTATGATTAATGAGAGAAGAAACGTTGTGATTTAATGTTTGCTTTTTTGCCACAGTGTAACAGTTATATGACCAGGTCAACGTGTAAGATAGACCTGTCAGAATCAGAATCAGAAAAGGTTTATTCAGAATCAGAATCAGAATCAGAAAGGGTTTATTGCCATTGTCAATGACAAATTCCAAACAATTCACAAACATAGGAACTTGTCTCGGCATTAAGGTGCAACATGAAACACTGATCAATAATAAAAACAACATATATTCAATCCAAAGGGCATGCATTAAGAAACAATTTAAAATGACTATAGTATACAATAAAAATAAAAATAGGCATTACTATTGCCCTGGAGACGTACAGGTCCTGCAGAGATGGAAGTCTGCAGCCAATCACCTCAGAAGGCAAGACCAGGCGCTCAAATGACTACAGAGTCAGCGCCACAGGCCTGTAGTCATTAAGTCCAGTGATCCTGGGCTTCTTGGGGACAGGAACAATAATGGACGACTTGAAGCAGGCTGGGATACGGCATGACTGCATCCCAGTGGTAGTTAATTTTTTTTGAAACAAAACTTTATACCAATCTAAGCGGAACCCAATTTGCTCTCCCTTCATGGCGGTGAATTGAGAGTATTCAGAAAAGAATTTACTTCATCTTCTTTATTTCCTGAAATTTGAAGTTTTTTGCAGAAAGAAATTAAGATTGAATTGTCTTGTTTGGTTAAAATGTTATTATTTTGCCTGTCTCGTATTAAAAAAAAATTGCTCTTCCAAGCTAATAATTTTTTTAAATGTTGATCCACTCTCAAATCTTTCTTTAGTAAAGACCTTTTCTGTTCTTTTTTTTAGTTCTTGTGAGGTCAGATTATTTATATTTAGTATTTGCAAAATGTATATGTATTAACCTTTTATTTAACCAGGTAAGAATCCATTGAGATGAATAAAAAAAATAAAATTAATAAAAATATGACTGCACACAAAGGATAAAACATTTACACAATTAAGAGACATTTAAGAACAAATAAAATAGAGTTTACATTTAAAAGCATCTAATTATTTTTAATAGGATTTTTTCTTCTTTAAAAAAAAATGTATGGTGCTGAAGGACAATCAAACCTCTGGAAAAAGGCAGATGAGTCCATGGGCGTCGGAACCATTCACTTGTCAGAGTGAATTGTCAAGTGTTGGTTTACTTGGTTATTAGAATGAAAAGGGAAAAAAGGACAGAAGAGCAGGCTCAGAAGACATGCTTTAGATTGTGATCAATTAAATATATTTATATTGTTCTGTTTCTTTGTTATGAAAGAAATTACATTTATTATTCAGCATCAGCAGTAGCTTAATATGTTTTATCATGAAAGGTTCTTATTTTAAAGGTGCATAATGTGACTTTCTGATGGAGGTGCTTGACTACTTAGAACTGACCTTTGAATATACTGTTTGGCATATTCTATCTCAATGGAGACGAGCAGCGTCCCCTCTAGATCCAGTTACAGGTCAGATCTGTGGAGAGGTGACCCTGCTCACAGTAAGAATGCAGATTCCCTGTAATTGAATAAATGGAAGATGGATACCTTTTTTAATGCCATAGTGGAACATTCCAGTCAATAACATCTCCATAGAAACAAGCAGGTAGTGGACCCCCACCAGAAAAGACGCATAGTGCACCTTGAATATAAACGGGATTTTTCCTTTCCTACGGCTGCTCAAAAGACTCCCTAGAAGTCTACATAGCTGTGCAATATTTAAATTTTAATAAAGTACTATTTAAAAAAAATTGCTTCACACTAAGTGCACAGGTTAAGCAGTTTATAATTAGTTGTGGATTTAATGTTTAATCTTTAGACTATGGTAAGATTAAAAACCATGATTTTACTCACAATTCATCCAGCTATTGACCTTATTCTGACCCGCCCACTTTTTCATATCTTTTGCCTCGGATCCGCACTTCTATTGTAATCGCACTTTCGCTCAAGCGGGAACTCCGTTCTTTTAAATGGAGAACGAAGGAAAAGTCTCGCCGCTAAAATATGCAATAAAGTAGTTCGGGGGGGGGGCCCAGGGGAAATGGTTGTGACGCACGCCCATGACAGAGTCTCAGTTTCAGTTCAGTCTGAGCGAAAAACAGCCACAGATAATAGTGACTTAAACAACATAATTGTTGTATGATGATAAAATAATACAAATAAAAAAATCCCTGGTTAATCATTATGGGAATTTAGCTGCTTCTGCCAAATTTGTTTCTTTAATTCTCAACCACAGGCAAGGAATCAGGATACTGCGTTTACTTGCCACAGTAAACATTGTCCCAGTGAGAGTAATTCGGTTTCTCATAACCAGGATACTTAAATCAGGACACTGTGTTTACATGGACAAATACAATACTAACTAAAAAACATGATTACACCCAGAATATTCAAATGCATTCACTGTATTGTTCACCCGTCTGCGGCCCTCCGCTTTGCATATGCAGCCCTTGGTGAAAAAGTTTGGTCCCTGAAGCTTGGTCCCTATTAGTTCCTGTGTTGGCAGGCACTATTAGTTCCTGTGTTTTTTATTTTTAAAATTCCTTGTCCGATTTTTGTCAAAGTTCAGTTCGTAGATATTTCTCGTGTGATTCCTCCTATTGCTGGGTCTTGTAATTTTTTCAGGATTTGTCTTTAAACTTGGGATTTTTCTCTACCTCTTGGAGTGGCGGAATGTTGGTGATGTCGCCCGTTTTTCAAAGGTTTTCACAAGTCGCATTTCTTGTCCGATTGTTGTCATTCAAAGTTCAGTTTGTAGATATTTCCTCCTATTGCTTTCGGTATTCCCCGGTCCTGTAATATTTTCGGGATTTGTCTTCAAATTTGGGGATGTCGCGGAATGGTGGGGCATTGTGACATCATCGTCATGGCAACTGTACAGAATATGGCTGAGCATGTCTGTCTTGGAATAAAGTCTAAAGAATAAAGTGCGCTCTCGGTGTCCCCGCAACTGCCATAAAACACCACCAAAGAATAAGAAGTCTGGACATTTATCGCTTTTGAACTCCTGACACATGCAGTACTTTTACACACATGCAGTACTTCTACAGAAATGCTTTTCACAGGTGGACATGCATTGAGGAGAATATAAAGCCTGAATTTCAGACAAATCAGGCAATGTTGACTCAAATAATAGATAGGGGACAAGAAATTGGAGCTGAGCCTTATAATGAGCACGCACTTTAAAATGTACACTATAATGTCATGTATGTATGTATGCCTTCATCAGCATGATAACTTCACTTGGTTAAGATACTACAATACTACAGGATACCAAGCCCCACCAAACAAGAATAAAGTCTGAAGAATAAAGTCTGAAGAATAAAGTCTGAAGAATAAAGTCTGGAGAATAAAGTCTGGAGAATAAAGTCTGGAGAATAAAGTCTGGAGAATAAAGTCTGGAGAATAAAGTCTGGAGAATAAAGTCTGGAGAATAAAGTCTGGACAGAATAAAGGTGCTCTCCGCGCCCCAGCAACTGCCATAAAACGCCACCAAAGAAGAAGTCTGTGGACATTCGTCGCTGTTGGACTCCTTATACACGACTATTACTGCGCTGGATCTGCGGTGAGACAGGCGAGAAAGAAAATGTGTTTTAATTGAAATGCAAGCAAAAAGGACACACAGAAGGCAGACATGTCGGGGCTATCAGCATTCGATAGCGAATGTGCTGAAGCTATCATCGCCGCTTGCAGTAAGCCATGGCGACTGTACAGAATATGGACATGCATTACGCAGTCACTCGCCATGGCTTCCTAACATTGCTAAGTTTCTAGTTTGACCTTGTTGCCTTGTTGTAAAATATAGACTTTGGTTGAAGTCATTGCTTTATAAACGCACATTGTTTATATTTTTCTCAAGCGTAATTGAGCTTAAACTGTGATACAACAGACTTTTATATTCTCCCAAGTACTTATTACACAAGTGATCCAGTTAGTGTTTTGGCACCACTTGATGTCAGTCAGAGAAGAGAGAAACAAGAAACTGTTTTCAACCTGTAAGAGATGTGTTCTTAGGGCCCCATTGTACTGTGTGAATTTGCTCTTTCAGATGGACTGGCACCGCTGCAAGGGATTCTCAAACTAATTGACTTCACTGAGCCAACCTTTTGTGTGGCTGTCGGTGCTATCATCTTCAACCTCTGTTCTGGAATGTGGTAAGTGTGCAATCAATCATGTTGCGAAATAATTAATTTAGTCTTTTCCACCAAATGCTGAAACCTTTGATTATATATGCACTTTGTGGTGACAAAATAGCTCAAAAGTAAGGACACTCTCTAATGTTGCATTTTTTGTTTGTTTTTGTTTTGTTTTTTAACTTTTATATATAATGACAAAACAGAGCCGATACAGAGAAAATGACAGCGAAACTAACAAATAATAGCCAAGTCATTTAAAGAAGGTCCTAAATGTGTAGTCTTATTTAGTCCAAAATCTGTCAGATTTGCCCATTTTCAAATTGAGTGCCAGAATAACTGTTTTCTATTTTTCAAATGTCCATTATTGTATTGGTTCAGTCCATAATTGTTGGTTCAGTATCAGAATCAGAAAAGGTTTTTTGCCATTTTTAATGAACAGAATTCACAAACTTGGGAACTTGTTTTGGTGTTAAGGTGAGACGTAAAACACTGAGCAATAATAAAACAACATATCCGAAATCAAAAGGGCATGCATTAGATTTAAAATTACTATAGTATAAAATAAATATAAATAGTTCATGAGTCCAACGGCAGAGGGAAAGAAACTATTCTTGTGGCGGGAGGTTCTGGTCTGGATGGACTGTAGCCTCCTGCCTGAGGGGAGTGGTTCAATAGTCCATATCCAGGGTGAGAAGGGTCGGCTGTGATCCGACCTGCTCGTCCAGAGCCTTGGAGACGTACAGGTCCTGCAGAGATGGAAGTATGCAGCCGATCACTTCTCAGAAGAACGCACAATGTGCTGTAGTCTCTCTTTGTACCACACGGTGATGGAGGAGGTGAGGATGGACTCAATGATGGCCGTGTAAAACTGCACCATCATCTGCACTGGCAGCTTGGCTTTCCTCAGCTGCCGCAGGAATTACATCCTCTGCTGGGTTTGTATCTCTTCCCTCTTCCCTGCAGCCAAAAGTATGCGCTAAAGATATCAGTTTACCCTGGGCTCACACCGCATGCAGTCCAGCTGCAATGCAGTGACGGCAGTCTTTCCGCAGCATTCAAAATTACCAGAGGAGCTCAGGCCGCACATTGTGCAGTGCGGTGGTGCAGACAGGTGCTGTGGATCCTTTCTGTTGGATTGAATATCTCCTGGACTGCTACAGCCCAGCGCAGGCCTTTTCAATGAAGTTGTCAAAACGACGTGAGTCAAACCATTCGAGCGCAGGTGAAATGCATCCGGTGTTTTTTTATATTGCATTGTTTCTATTGCATTTACTACCGCCGCACATGTACACTATGTCATAACCGGTTATACGGGTCACAAAGTGTGTTGCGCCACATCAGCTCTGTTATTCAAGGCCATGGATGATGAGAGATAAATCAAAAATAAAACTTCCGCGCTTACCCCTTGTTTGAAGACCCATCAAGTAGAAAAAACTGAATATAACAAATCCCAATCCTTGAGTAACTAGTGTTTTGTTTACTAGTAATTGCTGTATACACGGTTAGTTATCGCGTGGACTTGTGGTGTTGCAAGGTCGGCAGACAGACCCAGTGACAGCAACAGCACGTGTGGGTTGCAAACTGCAACCAGACCGCTCCGGCACAGCAACGGCAGTTTTCCAACTTAATTTTTTCCAAACATGTGATTTTGTGGTCTTCCATTGGTTTGTGTATATACATGTTCCCTTTCATCATCTGTCAGAACAAAATTACCTTCTCTTTCCTACTTGCCTTTTAATATACAGTGGCTTGCAAAGTGTTAGTACCCCTGGAACTTTTCCACATTTTTTCACATCATGACCGCAAACCTAATAAATGTTTTGTGAAAGAGCAACACAAAGTGACTCACAATTGTGAAGTGGAAGGAATTTTTTCCCCCAAATTTCCCATTTACAAAAACAAATTACATCGTGGTCGAGTGTTTGAGGCACAGCACACATATGCCAGGCTCCTGGTGCAGCCAGCCGCAGTGTCGTGAGTTCGAATCCGGACTCTGAGAATTACTGCATGTTCTCACTCCTCTCTCTTCCCCAATTTCACACTTTCCTCTCCTGTCTAATAAAGCCTACGGGAAAAACCAATAAAAAAAATAATTAAAGAAGGAAAAAAAGACAAATTTAAATCTGAAAAGTGCAACGAGCAAAGGTATTCAGCCCCTTTTCCGTAAATTCAACTAATTGCTGTCAGAAGTTGCCTGATGATTGTTGAAAGATTAAATGTTGACCATGATTAAATAGAGTCTGTGTGTGTAATCTAATGTCACTATAAATGCAGCTGTTCTGTTAAAGCCACAGAAGTTTGGTAAGGGAAGGTTGGGGATAAAACAGCATCATGAAGTCCAAGGAACCCACCAGTCAGGGATGAAGATAAGTTTAAAGAGGATTAGTTTATACAAAGATTTCCCAAGCTTTGAACAACTCACGGCGCACTGTTCAATCTATCATCTGGAAATGGAAAGCGTATGGCACAACTACCAACCTACCAAGACATGGCTGTCCCAAACTTACAGGTCGAAAATTGGTTTCCACTTTGTGTTGCTCTTTCACAAAACTACAAACTATTTCAATTCGTGATGTGATAAAACATGGAAAAGTTCCAGGGAAATAATATTGCTACCACAGCATTTAGTAGAATGTAGGACCCGACCGATATGGATTTTGAGGGGCTGACACGAGACCAATCGATATATAAGGAAGTTGGAGGTGCCTATAGTCGATATAATTGCCGATATATTTAGTAAAATAAATAATTTATTGGCAGCTGATTATAAATAGTGTCAGGCTCTATTCATTTTAAATTGGGTTTATTAATTGGGGTTATTCTGCCTCTTAACAGTGAATATTAAAGGCTGAAAGTTAGTTTGTACATTCTTTTTGATAAACTTAAACTATTGAAGTGAATTTAAGCGCCTAATTAATGTGTGGGTGTCGTGGTAATTAATATGCAAAAATTCTGATCATTAACCCTTCTCTTCACAATTTATTTACATGTCAATGTCAGTCCAGTAAACACGGATACAGCCATAATCACTTTACAGTCGCCAATGAGAGAACAGAGCCATTGTTTACAATGATGAGGTGGTACTTCATCCTCAGCGCTAACTAAAGGGAACGAAAGAAACAAAGCATCAAAAGGGACACATTTACAACAGACAGGCCACCTCAGATCACAACTCTTCACAAATAAGATTTATTTTAATCTAGACTTCAAATGGTTGTCCGTAGTGACTATAATCCAACATGTTGTTGACGACAGCAGTAGCAGTGTGTGTGCTAACATGAGCTGATGAGAATCTTCGCTACTTTCACTAATGAAATCTGTGCTGAAGTTAACTTTTATTCTTGAGTTGGTAGCTGAGTTCAGAGTATTTAAATTCAGCGCTGCCTCAATCAGAGCCACAACTGGTCAGAATACACACAAACGGGAGCGCCACACTGGAGCTGCATTCAGCTACACAACAGCATCTCAGACACAGATTGCATTATCGGGGTATTAATCTCTCAGTAAATTGGAAAAATTGTCTTAAGATTTAAAACGATGTATAACATGCCCAGGTGGAATATCGGCAGAGTTTGACAGAAAGGCGATATTTCGCCAGTGCCCATATAGGCAAAAAACCTGCCGGCTGATAATATCGGCCAACCGATATATTGGTCGGGCCCGAGTAGAATGACCTTCCAGATTATTAATGCATTTATAACATTTAGATATTACTGCCCTTGAAGTTCTCGTATAATAAACTTTTTTGTTATCCAGATCTTTGGTTGTTGCTGTTTGGTGTTAAACTTTGATTATAAGCCAACCAGTTTAAAATTGATGTTGCGTTTGGATCTTTGTTATTGTCGAATTGTAGTACGCTTCACCCACTTTGTCTATATGGAGGCTATATGAGTTTTTGTGAAAGATTAGTGGCTGTTTGCAAAGAATAGCAGTCATGTCCACATTAGTTTGCTACATGGTGATTGTGTCTGCAATAGTTGCTTCATAGGGAATCAATTACTGTCGAGACGTAGTGGAATGTAAAAATATAATAGCAAGTAGTTTCAACCCAGACAGAACCCAAAAAAGTGTCTTTTCAAACGCATCTTTGCAAATATTATCATTATGGAATGCAATGTAAATTTAGGTTCCCACATACTCTCGATTCATCCAATCAGGGAGCAACTTGGGGATAGAAATGAGCAATACGCAATCTCTATCTATTCACCTTATTCCGCCATGCTAATTTATCTTCTGACTGCTACTGACCCGAACTTCTGTTGCGATTTAATTTGGGGTTAAGGGGGAATTATAATCATTTGTTGAGAACTAGAAAAAGGTTCGCTACAAAACTACTGTATTATATTGGTTGTAATGTGCAAAATGTTCCATTTTCACACACACCAACTAGTCAACAATGCTCCTTTTCTATAATAAATATAGTATTTATTGTGCTGGTGTGGCTATTCAAATCACTGTGGCGAGCCCGGTTTGAACTCGTATAAAGAGTCACTGGATCAGTGGTTTAATGGAGCTGAATGGATTTCTTTCACATATATAGCATAGGTTCCTGCTTCTAGTCTTCAAGGCTCCCTTTTTAGCACTTTCTTTAGCTTGAAAATGCCATTGTGGTCTAACTTATTTGCTGTTGAGATCGGCAGTCCTGTGCAAAATCATACAACTGGAAAAGGGGCCATGGCTAATGGCGGCGACCGTGGAAACTCCCTGAATAAGAGCCGTTGATTTCATTCACTTTCTAGGAGCAATTTAAATGGCAGCTATATTTAACCTTTCACCTGGACGCACAATGGTCAATCAGTATCGTGCAGGAGAAGCGAGAACACCTGGATGATGTGTTTCTCAACTCCATGAGTCCATTTGTCCATTTATCCATCCAATCAGGACCTCATCAGCCTCTTTTTCACATAAGGCTGTTAGATATCCTGTTCAAATGTTGAACTAGGTTAAACTTTTCACACTATACGGCTTGTTAAAATAACAGTACAACTATTCCTTTTCAGCCCTCAGTATGCTTAAAATAACAAAACCAAACTTGAAAATGGCTGACTCTTGAGCAAAACAGTGTTAAGTGGAAATTTCACTAAGTGTTAGTGTTATGGTGTCAAAAAAACTACAGGGGACCCCCCCAATTAATATTCCCCTTTTAGTCCTTTGTGTTTTTTAAGATTTCAAAACTTCACCAATCGCCTACGACATGTGCAAATGTTATTGTTACGATGATTACAAAACATCACAATTTAATGATTATTCATGATTATTGAGACTGTGACCAAACAACAGTGACATTTTTCATTTACTTTCATTCCCGTTCAAGATTGTGAATGACTTTATGAAACTGAACTTTCTGACAGAACAAACTGCCAGATTTGAAATAAAATTTATTCTTTACATCTAGGTCGACTTTTTGGACTATATATTGAACAAAAAAGACTTCATTTTGCTTCTAAAATTGTCAGAATTATTATTTTTTGGGTTCTCACGATTATATTGTGACCTGAATAATAACAAATATCAATTAACCTAATAATCTTGACATGCCTAGACGCTAACCTGATTGAAGTGAGAGGAGATTGCCTGTGTCTGAGCCGCTGTTATGATGACTGTTCTGTGCAGCAGCTCGTGTTTTTCGACACTGCGAACACACACGTGTTGTTGTTATCAGCCCAATACACAGTGAGCGGACTGTCTGACTCCTCTAACTTTCCAAAAATTCACTGTTTTCACAGTTTACAGTCACAGTGTTGAGACTGTGTCACTCACAGGCCGTGTAATGTTAAAGGAGCAGCAACAGACCTTCCCTTCCCGTTGCTCAAAGCATGAAACCCCCAGATAAACCCTATAGAATTAATAATAATAATAATAATATGACAAAATAAAGCGACATTAACATACCTTAACATGTGGCAAGAAAAATGAATGTAGGTAAGGTAAATTGAGATACTTTTTGGTTATTTATATATATATATATATATATATATATATATTTTAGCTTGAGTTGAGATTGTGCCGCAAAGTCAAACTTGTTCTTGCAAAAGACAAGCGTTATAAATTTACTGACAACAAAAATAAGTTTTGCAGTCCTAGAAAAACGTTTGCAGCCTGAGGGTTACCTGGAGCTTCTCAGTTCACAAGGAAGGAGAGAAAACGGGTGAATGTGAAGGGCCAGGGGCTGTGCATAATAAAATCATATCATGCAGCTAAGTGAATGGTGTAATGGGAAATGACTGAATTAATTAAGCTTTGTGAGAAATTGCTAAAAAAGACCTTGATGATGCTATCATAACAGAGTTTCACTTTGTGTCTGCGACAAACTGGTTTCTTTCCTCCTTGCCCAACCTTTCCCGTGTGATGTGAAGACCTATGTATAAAAACTGTAATCAGCACAGCCCCTTTTGGGGATGCTTGTAACTCTGCAACTGATGGACTTAT
Source organism: Chaenogobius annularis (assembly GCA_015082035.1). Taxonomy (NCBI): domain Eukaryota; kingdom Metazoa; phylum Chordata; class Actinopteri; order Gobiiformes; family Gobiidae; genus Chaenogobius; species Chaenogobius annularis. The sequence goes on from BJKM01000059.1 coordinate 1,014,769, forward strand.
GTGGTCCCTCTCTTTGCAGCAAAGATATTCTTTATCAAATAAAACACACACAAGACATTCTGTTTTCCTTGGATTTTTTATAATTTCCAGAACTCGCCTGTTGTGCCTCGGCCTATAAACAAATAACTAGAATGTTAATGTTTGGTGGAAAAGTGTTATAGAAATACACTATTAATAGTATATTCGTTAATAATTTCTATTGTCTGAACATTTATCTCACTATATAATACAGTTTGATCAGGCCAAAACAAGCTATAAAATATTTCAGAACATGAGTAGCCCACGGTTGTTTTGTTCAAGTGAAAGTAGCTCACGGTGACAAAAAGGTTGGAGACCCCTGCTCTACGCTGTATTCCTGCATATGACAGAAGGGTTTGGGCTGCCAACTCTCTCCCAGTGTTGTTCCAGTTCACCCCCTAGGTGTGACGGGGGAACAAGAACAACATTAAGAGGATGTGGCTATCATCAATGAGCGAAAGTGCAAAGTTTGAGCTCCTAACAAACGGTGACAGGGACACAGTCTGCACTAGTCACTGCTTTATACCCCTGTGTTTGATACAAGAATAAAGCAGAAGAGCGGACACTGGTTTTAGAATGACACTACATTCTAAAACCACCACTGGAGTCAACAGTATATCTTTGGCATTTCTTCAAAAAGTTTAAGTGTTGCAGTGCCGCTCGTGGGCGAGTGGATAGCACATATACCTGTTGCGTACGGAATCTGGCTCTCGACTGCATATAATTTCCCTTTCCTATTGCAATCTAATTTCCATTACATGCTACACTGTCCTGTCAAATAAATTTTACGGGCCAAAAAAAAAGAATGTGTGGCAGGCCATTGGAGGTGCATGGTGCCCTGTCAGCTCTGTAACAAGAGACGGTTGGTCTGACCCAAACAATCCACCAATGCTGTAGTCAAGTCAAAACTCCAGCCCTAAGCAGGACGTTGTGACCCAGCGCTGCTGCTCAGGGACAGTATGTGTGCTAATCATCTTTGGAAACAACCCCTGGAAATCATTTGGTATTTCTATTAGTTTTTTCCTACAGTGCAAAACAGTTCCTCAACTTTCTTTTATGGGCTTCTTTCCTCTCCATAAGTAGTAGTAATTATTGGCTTTCTTTTCATTCATGATAACAGTGTTTAGTGCTTTCCTTCTTCATCTCTTGACTCTTGCTGACTTCTTGTTTTAGAAAAGGAGGAATAGTACCTGAACTGACCACACCAACTCCATATTATCTCAATTCCACAGACCGTATGAGAAGAAAAAGAAGAACCATTTCAATTATAGTATGATACTACAGACAACTGTTCATGTTCACTTGTTTGCCATTGCTATTTTTATCTTCCAGTGTTAAAAATAGGCCTTCACTTCACCATTGCTACGAAAAAAAGAACCAGTTTTTCCGCTGAACTAGTTCAGTATTCAGCTGCTTTGAATAGCTCAAAAGTAGGTGAAAAGTAGGAATCGTTGTCTGTGAATGCCCTAATTTTACAAATGAGAAGAAATACACAAATGACACAGCCTCTTGAACAAACTAAAGACTACTTTGCATCAGCACAGAACGTCATGTACCTCTTGCAGATACATACACAGCAAGCCTTCACCGCTGAGTGCGTGTGCGCCAACAGATCAGAATGTATGAGCTTAAGTGTATCAAAAATGACTTGGGGGAAATTAAATGAAAGAGTTGGAGTTTTCATTTCCAGCCTCAGCAGGGCCATAAGGTTACTGTGCCACCAAACGTCATGGCACAATGACCTGATTGTGGAACGGGGCCACATCCCACTGACAGCCTCCGGAACTCCTGATGGAATCATTCGAGGTAAGGCGCTGGCTCTGCAGGCTCCTCTGACCTTCACTCCTCGTCACACCTGAACATAGCGCAGTGGGATGCCTGAGCATGTCTGTGGCCTACATATGGCTCAGCTTTGGAGTGGGATAAATGGGCTTGAAGCAAACTCTCATCACTTCCTCCTGCACCTGCTGGGGATAATTACACCTGCACACTTATTGGCTTAACATGAACGCACTTCCACCACAAGCTGGAATCTTTTAACCTGAAGCTTTTTTCAACATTTAACGAAAAGGGAGCTTGACTAAATTAAAGTTACACCTTTGCGTTACACCTGTGAGCTCTTTTACCTGAGGAACAAATATACACATGAAGCTACTTTTAGTGATAAAATTTTATCCAGTTTGTCATGGCCAAAGGATACACGAAGTCGAAGACTATGTTAGCGGAGGCCCGAAAGAGAAATCGTGAAAGAGACCGCACCAGATTCCAGACTACAGTAAACATCGAACAGACATTTGGTCACTAGCGTCAGATAAACGATAGCGACGGCTGCCCATCAGATTATCTTTTTGCCCCTTTGTTATTCTCTTCTTTATGTTTTTGGCATAGTGCATGCTGTTTATACATTTAATAGTTTGTTTACCGTGGCCATTGTGCGATATTGGCAGAGTAGGGCGGGTTGTGACATTTTCCTGTATCTGCCTTCCTCTACAACTGGCAGTGTCCCTGCACCCTGTGCACAGTAGCAGGATAAGAAGAAAAGACGCAAACTCCCAGTTCATGTGCATGGCGATGGGATGGACTGCCTTGTGGTACAGGGAGCACTGAGAACCACTGGCATAGGATTTGGACACAGCGGCATGTGAAAAACAACTGTGCCACAAGTGTTCTTATAATAAACGGTGACCCCATTTGAATTTTGGAGAGAAATAGCATTTAAAGGTGCCTATATCATGCAAATCATGGACTTTTCATAGCTTTTAACCTTCTTACAGTGCTACACTTTGGGTATATGTGCCCAAAGTGTTTTTTTGATTCCTGTAGTGTTTAGCTAGAGAACAGTCTCTATCCTGCCCCTCGGATGAGAAGACGAATGGGGGCTACTCAACTTGATAAGTCACCAGTCTCCAGTCCCCGCCCCCGTGCTTGAGAGAAGCCGCGGCTATTTAGGCACAGTTGGCTTCAAACGCTACTTCTTTTGTCCGCTGACATGCACCTGCACTGATGCCTTGGCCTCTGTTTACATTCCACTCGGGGCTACCTCACGGGTAGGCCGGGGAGGCGGATCGCTCTTCTTCAGGGTTGGGGCGAATCTCAAACTAAGCCGTCTGCCTTTCCGGGTTTGTGTGCGGGTCCAAGATATGGGTGATATTACTATTATGTTATGGGTGTTGCACAATGCTTATCATAATCAACTCTGCCCTTTGGGTCAACTATAAAACGGAAAAAATAGCAATATATAGGATATAGGATATGATTAAAGGTGTACTATGTAACTTTTTGTGGAGGAGGGAAGCTTTTTTTTAACTGACCTTCTTTTTAAACTGAACTGCAACATCAAGAGCAGATTTCAGAGAATTCATGGTCATATCAACTAATTTATCACAACAAATTGATCACTTATACACTGGGGCTGAAGCTATTCTCAGCAAGATCACATGACATATCACTGAGGGATGAGAAAGAAGGGAGGACATGCAGTAAATTGTTCATTATTCATTGTTGTACCATATCACCTAAGCAAGTTACTAGCGTGTGAATTTTGTTCACTGACATTGGCTATTGATTCTGAAATTGTCAGACCCGGAACTCATTACACTGCAGCCGGCTGCACGCGGAGGCTGGCTTGTGTGCTGTCCCCTTAACCGCTTGACCACAAGGCAGCACACTAATCTTACTATTCCATGTTAGAACAGGATCCAGTGTGTACTTGACGGGAGGTTGTTTTTATTTACATTCTGAATGAAACCAATGCTATCTAATTGAGCACTGAAGGCATTACGAAGGCAGTCGTTAGACATATTAACTTGGATATTAAAACTCCCAACAGTCACTATTTTCTCCCAGTCTAACACTAAGTTTGATATAAAGTCAGAACTCGGTTAAAAACTCTGAATAGGGACCAGGAGGTTGGTAGATAACGATGAATACAACCTCATTTTGTCCAGGAGTGTTCTATTGTTGAAAAAAGATTTAATTGTAGTCATCTGGACACTGTTTAAAAACAAGACGTTTTGATTCTCATCCCTCATGGTTTGAAAGAGGCCATTTTTGTTAAAATAGAGAATCCCTCTTTAAACAGGAATGGAGGTTTAAGGTGCAATCTACCGGTATTGTACAGCAGTATTTGGAAGCCATGGGGCGGCATCAGCCCTGGCCATTCAGATGATAATCAGGTACTCATCAGGGATGAGGGAGCCACTGCCAGCAAACAATAGGATTTCTGGGCATTACGGGGCTGTTAGGGTAAACAAAGAATTAGTTTTAGGTAAAATTGTAAATGGGACAGGCTATTATCAGGATCGATCCGCAGATTGAGAATGACTCTTGGATTAGAGTCGAAACGTGTCCAGATGACTACAACTGAATATTTTTGTTCTATGTTATGTTATGATTTAATAAGACAGCTATACCAGTGTTTTCACATCTTGGACTGGTATTGCGTTACATTTTCAGGATTTAGTCATCCTACAGATAAACTTGTATATGAGAATTCTAAGTACACCCGCTTTTTGGGCGCTCATGAGGAAGATAAGCCACTTGCAGCCTTTGCAGACTGGTTTTTGTTTGTAGTAACGCCCAGAGGTGGGCCGTGTACTATATTGTCAACTTCACTTTATCTGTACAAGAATCAACTTGCGCAAGAGTATTTGCCTGATTATACACCATTCTACATATAAATAACATCATCATGTGTCATGTTTGCAGTGATGATATGCCCAAGATATTTAGTTGGTCACTGACGTTGACAGGAAAGAATCAGGATAATTGTACGGTTTGTCCTCTTTGGTTTTACAAATCATGACGATATTCTTATACACTTTATACTTAATATCATGCTCTACACAATAGTCTGAACAGATGTTGAGTAACTGCTGTAGGCCAGCGGTGCTCAGACTAAATATGATCAGCCACACAATCAGTGTTCGTTGACAGCTCATGCAAATTCAAATGAAATAAAACTGGGAACAGAATTCCCCCCTGTGTGACACCATTGCTGACTCTAAATGCTGCCGACACACTGTTTCCCCACTTAATCTGCATAGTTTGTTGTGCATACCAATGCATTAAAATATGTACAACATATTTTGGTGCACCTTTTTGAATCAATTTCATTAATAATTTCTGATGAGTCACCCTATCGAATGCTCTGGACGCATCTAAAAAACATAAAAACTGATGAGTTCTGCCTCTTGTATTTCTGAATGATCTCTTTTAGAGCATATATACACATGTCTGTGCCCAACATAGCCTTGAATCCAAACTTTTGTATCTGCTGCTCTATCACATTGAATGCTCACCCTGTAGACAGGAGGTGAACTTTGGTTGCACCAGCTGAACCTCGGTTAGGCTCATAACAAGCACATTGTTCAGAAGCAGCACTCTGAATTATCAGGTTGGCGCCATATGGTGGTAGTTCTTGTTGTAATCCTGAAACTATTTTGCATAAAAAGTATGTTGTTCACTAGTCAAGGTGCCTTCTACTGTTTATGTTTGGGAGGGTTTTGTTTTTCTTAATAGTCAAAGAGACATGCAAAATCGACTTTAATTAATCAATCAATCCATGTTTATTTCTAAAGTTTACTTACAACTTTAAAAGCCCTAAGTGCTGTACAGCAAAGTGCAATAATACATACATTTTAAAATACATATAAAGAACTAAAGAAATAAAGACTCAGTTCGTGTTTAAAAGGCCATAGAGAAAAGGTAGGTTTTTAATAAGGATTTAGACTGCTCTAGTGTCAATGCAAATCCAGGAGGAGCTAAGAGGAGGACCGCATGGTACGAGCAGGAACATAGTGGGACAATAACTCTTGCAAATAACAGGGAGCTAGACCATTTAAAGACATATCTAACGCAGACGGGCAGCAGGATTTCTTGACTCAAGTGTTAAAAGAAGATCATCAAAAACACGTAAAAGTGCAGTTTCTGTGCTATGTTGTTGCTGAAAGCCTGACTGAAATTTTCCAGAAATGTCATTACAGGAAAGGTGTGACTGCAGTTGGCAATAGACAACCTTTTCCAAAACTTTGGAAAGGAAGGGAAGTTTAGATATTGGCCTATAGTTTGTAAGAATATTACGATCCAAATTGTGCTTTTTAATAAGGGTCTGGACAACAGCATGTTTAAAAACGGAGAACACGGCAGAGGAAAGTGATGCATTAATCAAAGTTAAAACAATTGGACTTACTGCATTAAAGACTTCTTTAAGAAGTTTAGAAGGTAGGCAGTAGGAGGGTCTAAGCGTCTTAACTACCTTTGCCAATTCACTGAGGGATATAGGCTCAAACTGTTCCAAGGCTACATGACACACAGGAACAGCAGCAGGGTCAGATATTGGGAACAAAGAGAAGGTGGACCTAATCCCTTCAATTTTTCCAATAAAAAACAACAGGAATTTTTCACACAAGCTTGTAGAGTAAGTCATGCCTACATTCACACATGGGTTAATGATGATGTCAGTATGATGATGTCAGTGACGTGCAGTGAGGTCCATGCCGAGTGAGGCACTCACTCTTTCAGAGTCAGATTTACCAATGCGAATGAACCCAAAAGAACACCTTAAACATAATTCGATTGACAACAGACAATGAGTTGTGCTATATATCTCATTTCAGAATCAGAATCAGAAAGGGTTTATTGCCATTGTCAATGAACAAAATTCGAAAAGCCAGGGCATCCGTCTGCACCAGCATTCTTTACACAAACATTAATTCCTATTGGGACAAATTCCAGCCTATTTCAAGGCTCATTACAATTTTATGGTCTTACCTTTTACGAACTGTAAAATAAGGGATAAACGAGTTAAAGAACGAAGACAGCGCAGCAGTCCACGGGCTCAGAAGCGCCCTCTGCCTTGAGTCAGGCGTATTGTTTGCCTCACAGAGTGAACTTTTACTGCTGTTTTAGAATGAATCTGCGAGCCCAAACACGTTTCAGAAATACTTTTCATACATTATCCAGAATATGGAAGTACAGAGCACATCGTCAGGGTGTTTTTATTTGTTATATACAGAGGGACAGCGACACGTTATCTGCATCGCATACAGCCATGCATTATACTGTGCGCTGTGAGGTAGAGCGCGGTGCTGCCTAACAGCGCACAGTATAATGCACGTTGCCCCTCCTCCCTGTATTTGAACAAGAGTTACGGGACATGCGAAAATTCTGATATTCTTAATTGAAAAAGATATATTAATCCATATTGGATTCAACGGGAAAGGGAGTTTATGATACATACCAGATGACAAATATTAACTTTTATTATATTTTATTTTTTATTATTTATTAGCACTTGGGGCTTATTGCTATTTGTGAACACAAGGTTAGACATATAATCGCATTTAGAAGTTTTAACAGCCAGCTAAAGAAGTCCTGAGCATCTGTAGGGAGATGTGCAACTTGTCCTTTTGCCATTTTCTCTGTGTGTCTACATTGGCATCTGAGATCGTGTGTGGTCTCATTTAACCATAGGTCACAAAGACGTTTTGGCTTCATAGTGCGAAAGGGCGCAATGGAGTTCAAAATACCATTGCAGGTACTGTCAATTGCAAGAGCCAGTTTCTCAACACCCCTCCAAGATGATAAATGCAAATCCGAGTTTGCAAACAATGAGGAAAGTTGAGCCGGGGTTGAGGATTTCATAACGCGCCGAGTGTGCAGGGCTGTGCGGGACCAGGCAGTGCTATAGTAAACATGCTTTGAAGATGATCTGAAATACGCGTCCACAATTTCATCTATAGACATGTCCAAGTATTGAGACAAAACCAGGTCCAATATATGACCCTTTTCATGCGTGGGACCACTGATCCATTGAATGAGATTAAAAGGGTCAATAGTGTTTAAGAAGTCTTCAGCCAAAGGTTTGTAGGTGCAACAAACGTGAATGTTCAAATCTCCACGGATCAAAAAACAGTCATAATTCAAAGTTATCCAGGACACGAGATCACAGGATTCTTGAATGAAGTCTTTATTGAACTTAAGCGGGCGATATATCATTGCACACGACACAGAAGTGGGGCTATCCAGACGCAATTCAAACAGTTGGAGTTCAAAACTGGAAGCTGCACATTGAAATTAAGTTTGGCGACACTGAAAGCTGGATCTAAACTTCGAGGCTAGCCCTCCACCCCTGCGGGAATCCCGGGGAGAGCTTAAGGAGGAATTGTCACGAGGCATGAGCTCAGAAAATGGAACGAACTCACCACTCCGAAGCCACGTTTCAGTGAGAAGAAGCAGGTCCAATTGATGAGATGAAATAAAGTAATTTAACACGAATGTCTTGCCTGCAAGCGATCTTGTATTGAACAGAGCCAAAGGAACGGAGGTATCCTGGTTAGCCAAATTCTGAGCACGAGTCAGCATACAGAGGTTCCTGAGGTTTACATCGCGTCCACGGTTCCAGCGCCGTCCGGGTGAGTGAGCCGTCATCCGGATCTGATCCACCGCATCTCGGCAATAGCCAGCGGGCGGAGTTCTCCAGAGAGGAAGGGACCAATGGATGGATCTGGGACCATCAAAAGGTGACACCGCACCCTGTAGCCAATCGAAGGTAGGCCCTGGCTCGGACCAGGACACCTGCACGCTTTCCCCATCACTGGGTGCGCTTCCTCCTGGGTGTGGAAAATGGTGCTTTCCGCAGAAAGTTCGGTATGGACGCGAGGAAAGGTGGAGGATGGCCTGAGGACCAGTCGCTAGTTGTGCGTTTTAAGAACAGTTCATGGGACACTTTAATATGAAGAAGTGACTGGTGATCATAAATGAGGCTCTGAGCAGAGACATAAACACTCATTAATGTGCAAAAAAAAGGCAAATGCAGTGGACAGATGCATCGCCAAATACAGAGCTGTCGCCTGTATTGGATCCGCAGTAGTGTCGCAGTATTGTCACAATAGTGTCCAATACTTGATGAGCTTTTAACCTTGTAACAACATTGATACTTCATAATTAGGTCACTTAAAATTGTATTTTGATGACAAATTGCTCGAATTAAGAAATCAGTGAATTAATTTAATTGATACATGCATGTCGGTGTAATCCCTCATTCGTCCAGGAGTGACTCTTGGATGAGAGTCGAAACGTATCGTTTTTCTAAAACAGAGTCCAGATGACTACAACTGAATCCTTTTCTATAATGATACATGCATGTTTTTCTTTTCTTGCCACTGAGGCCGGAGGCCGGAGAGGCTTGTTTTCGCCTACTCGATATCCCCGCTACTTCCCTGTACATTTTGTTTGTGATTATTTGAAAAATTAACCGTCTAAAATGTCAATGTCAAAATAAAACACGTGTAACAGTTTAGACAACTCATTGAACTAAAATGCAGTTAAGATAAATATATGTAAAATTTTGCCAAAAGATTATACACATTTTATTCTAGAATAGCAATTTTTTTTTAGGTTTTATAATTTGACTTCCTGGTTATAATTGATCACATCACGATAGAAAATTACCCATCAACCACTGGGCCTAAACTCATGTAATGTAATGAGAACCTTTATTTAGTTGAATTGATGTTTACAGGGTCAAAAAAGTTGTTTCTTTTTTGTAAATTATGAATACACTGGATGGAATTAAACTTTTCTCTACAATTAGTTTTACGCCAAATTAAGTTGAAATTAGAAAATTGTAAAATCCTGCCATACATTAAAATAGACTATTTTAATAACATTTAATAGACTGTAATAACTGTCTAAATGGGTCTAAAATAGAGTTAAATGGCATAAATGGGTCTAAAATAGAGTTAAATACACTTTCATGGCTTTATTTTGACATTTGTTCAAAATCTGGCTCGTTAATGAGGAACATTACTTGCCGTGGCACAGGAGGACAGCGTGTTTTCCAGGCTCCGTCGGTGGATTGAAAGGGACAGACAGCTGTGCGTGATGTGCACGTTGTCCCACGGGTCGGTTTATGACCTCTGTCTTTTCCCGGAACATGTGCAGCTTTGCATCATCTAATTTCTCTATAATATACTTTGGATTGTAATAAAACACACATTTTAGAGCTTAACATGCAGATAACGTGACTGTGGATGCAGAGGAAAGACTATATTTTTAATATACGTGAAGTGGGTTGAAAAAACTGATGCTGTGGTGTGGGGCGGTTGCTGCGGGTCAAAGAATGCCAAAAACATGCATGTGGCCTAGTGACCAAGCTACATTTGTTCTTAGTGCACTAAATGGTTTTAAATTGGATCCGTTTGTGGTTAGGGTTAAAAATATATTATGTGTGAATTTCTTAGAGCTGCTTATTGTGGTTTTTGGAGCACTAATAGTTACACCTCATTTACATTTTCTGATGGATTCTGTCATTTGCTTGTCTCCATGGAGATCATGCAATTGATTTTCATGGAATGTAGGTGGGACATATAGTGTTGTTTTGAAGATATTTAAAATTGGAATATCAAGTATATTGTCTATTATTGAAATGAAAATGAAAATTACCTCAAAAAGGGTAAAGTAGTATTACTGCCCTTTTGTAGTTAATCGGATTTACAAACGCCTCACAGTAAGAAGGTCTCGGGTTTCGACTCCCGTACTACACCCTTCTGTGTGGAGTTTGCATGTTCCACCATGCTCCGCAGAAACAAGCACTTTTGATTCTTACTTAAATCCCTAAAACCTTTTTGTCCCTGTTTGATTCTGAAATGTGCAATCCCACATGTAGAGTAAATCTTGTGATCTCTGCAGCCACTCAGCACATCTTTTACTCATGCACATTACATCTGACTCCATTAGCTCTCAATGCTCTGTCCAATATATAGACCCTGGGCCCTCTTACGTTTTGTGAGAAATGTTAAGTGTTGTTTCGTTTCAATGGCCATGTGTAAAATGCTTCTTTGCTTCCCCCCCTTTTGTACTCACCCAAGTTCTCCCTAACTTGGTATCTCACGTGAAGGTGATTATCTGACTTTATGGTCACGTTAGATCCATGTCAGAGTGACACAGATGCTGCTGGGAGGAAACTGGTCACCCTGTTCTACTTTTGTGCCTTTAGCTGACAACGCTGTAACATCTTGTTGACATTATCTTTTTTTTTTTTTTAGATAACACATATAAACTGCTGCACAATGGCCCGTTTAAAGTACAGTGTTGCATATTGAAAACTATAGTTGCCATTCATGCAGTGATCTGGGTGTTTAATAGGGTTGGATACGTTTAGTCGGTTGTTGCATTAAAACTATGACAATGAGTAGTATACTGAATAAATACAGTTTTCAAGGTTTTTCTTATAGGACACACAGGACTTATATGCATTATTTGTAAAGTTATTGGCCTTCAAACATGTCACTATGTTTGCATGCATGCCAGGAAAAGTGGATACCTGACCTAGTCCAATTCAAACTGATACCAGATCCCAATAACACATCTGGAGAAGTCTGTGTCCGCTGCATGCAACAATGGATGTTTCTTTATTCCCAAGCGCCTTCCTCCAAAGTAGCGGCGAATCCAGACCCTGAAAGCATTTATGGGTTAGCCCATAAAAGACCCAGGGGTCAGGGGGTCCCCCCAGGAAATTTTACGCAAAATGATAGAAAATTCCTTTAATCTGGATTTTAGGTCAACAAATGCATCTTTAATGATAGTCAAGTTATATAATTTAGACATACATTATTGTATTATTATACAAAGTGGGTCATAGTCAATAATTGTTTGTTGTCTTGCCTGATTTCCATCTGTATAATCAGAAAATTGGAGATGCTCAGTTTTATTTCAACACACGCAAAACATAAAAGTTAAAATGAAAACAAGTTTGAAATTATATAAAAAGTGTTTTTATTAACCAGAATTCTCATTTTAGCATTGAAAAAAAGTTAGCAAAAATACAGATGATGTATGTGTGTCAGTACACACACACACACACACACACACACACACACACATTGTCTGTACTTTTGTATGTATAATATGTAAACTGTGTGAATGAGTGTATGCTGTAGTAGAGTGTGATATAAGGTTTGCAGAGTCAAGCAGCAAAGCGAGTCAGAAAAATTGCCTGAGAGGAGCATTGGTATATGACTTGTATAGTACTGCAACATGGGCTATGTAATGTAAAGTATCATACTTTAATTTCTAACTTAATTCAAAGTTGTTGTCAATGTGTTACTTTTATATTTGTCCACAGAGGGGCACTGTAGTTCTGCTGTTGTCCCAGGTATATGAGCCAGGTGAAGACAGGTAGTAGGAGGGGTTGACTTAACACATTTTTGGCACATTTATATAACCTATTGACCCTGTGGACATGTGTATTTAATCACTTTGCAATAAAAAAGAAGATTTCACAATTTAATAGGCCAATGGATTGAATGGATGAGTCATTGTAGTGGCCTGTGGTGGCCTATGATTCCTTCTCTTCCGTCTCTCCCTCTTTATGCTATGGCCCAAACATCCAATAAGAACGTTAATTAAAAGTTCATATTATTATAAGTTTTGAGTGCCGGCATTTCTTTGTGATTCAACTTTTTATTGTATGTAAATGGTTTGAGTAGGAAAAATATATGTCTGAAAAAAGGCTTTATCAAATGGAACTTGTTGGTAAAGCAAAGTCGGTCATCACTACTTTGTCAAAGAAACATCATTTTAAACTTATGGGAAACTCTCCTAAATGGGAATAAACACTGCCCAGTCAAACCCTCATAGGCTATTAGATGACAGAGTGCCCTGGACCTTCAATGACTGCATTTTGCATCAGTCCATTTGTTTGTTGGTTTGTTAGTTGTTGTTTTTTTCGTTTTGCATGGCACATTTACTCTGTAAACGTTTGGAGAATCAGCTTCCTTAGCTGGTTTTAGATTGACCCCTGTACTCCCCAAATTTTGGCCCTCCTCTTTGTGCTATGATCGAAAAACATCATAAATAAAAAAAAAAATATGATGAATTTATCATTTAGCATTATGACAATAATTTAGCATTTGAATTTATGGCTAAAGTAATATTTTTTCCTTGTTAAATACCCATGGCTGGCCATACAATCTGACCTTCAGCTGATAGGACAAGGAAGGGGACAAAGTTTTTGTATTTTTTTTTATTATTAGATAAACTATTGCAGGCTTGTTATTCAATAAATACAACTTTTTCTGATACTGAAAAAAGTATTTATCAGCACATAGCTTGTCCTTGTTAAGAATTGACCCATATTTGTACTTAATTCATTTCGATTTGTTTTTAAGGTACTGTGACATTTGAGAATGTTTTCTGTCTTTATCTCAAGCTTTTAGTTTGAGCATCAGATAGATTATGAATTTACGTCAAAAGTCTTTTCCTTGTGCTTGTGATAAGCGTTATTACAGAAGATGTTTTGTGTTTGAATACCTTTGCAAATTGTATATTCTTGTTGTATTGTATAACTTTGAACTTGCACAGTTACTGGAATTTTAAACACGATCCGACTTCTTTTACTTTGGCCTGAATACCCATGAAATTAAAGATCAATTTATAAGATAGGTTCAATTATTTGGTGAATTTCAGCTTTCTCTTTTTGAGCATTATTGCCTACTTCAATTATTTTCTGGTCTGTAAGTCAATACAACTCATCCCTAGCTCTCACAAACCCTGTGTATTCAAATGCATTCATTTTCAGGCAAGTGCTTAGCCTTAGAACAGCTTTATTCAAACAGTGAGGTGAAGATGGGGGACCACCCAACCGCAGCCAATCCGAGCTCTTTTTTCCGCTTTTACTTCCTGGTTGACAAGAAATAAAATACTTTATTGGCTGCAGACAGCGAGCAGTGGTCTAATTTTTTCAAAAAGTCCTGCTTTTACAAAATACAAATTCACTCATTTACCCCCAAAAAAACACGTGGCTTTAAATGATGGTAAATGTAACACTAGAATCCTTTTAAAGGAGAAAAAAACCAAACAGAATGTATAGATTATTTGTGTCTACTATATATGAAGCAATAAAAGCCTCTAGCAAACTGGTGCTCAACTGGTGAAGATCAATACAGTATTTTTATGGAGTCACCCTTTTGTGGCTTAGTGGATAAAGTCTTTGTCAAAGAAGTTTTCAAAGAAAACTTAATGACTGTTTATATTTAGCGTGATAAATAGTGAGACTAATGAACCAGCGAGTTGTGGTCAAACGCAATGGTTGAGAGATACTCTTTGCTACATGCATTTAGGGAAAGGGTCATACGCGCTACTGGAGCCAATGGAGCCGGAGAACAGCATATCACATCTGATCCTCTCACTGCGACGGTGAAAATGCCCTGCCAAGTGACCTACATTCACAAGGACAATACTCATGCCATCCGCTACATAAACCAAACCATGCCCCAAACAATCTGCTTCAAAGGGAACTGATCTACAAAAATATATTTTTATTTTATTATGACAACTAATATTATAGTTAAAAAGAGCTTCAAGTGAGGTGATTATAAGCTCAACCTTCTAATATTTAGTCGAGTTAATTATTTTATTTTCAAAATAGTTTGCTAACAATTCAGGTACAAGTAGATTTAATTAAAATTTGCCATGTCCAGACAGTAATAAATATCTTAAAAGCCCAGCTCGTGCAAGATAGAAAACAGGGCTGACAGTTGTCTCATGTTGTGTGTATGTTCGTTCAAATTTTAGAACAGAAAGCTACAAAATACAAAGATGACATAAATGCAACGTTGGTCTGGAACACAGTGAACCTGAAAGTAGTTTTCCCAGGTAAAGTCAGAAAAGAATGTCACGTAACACTTCATTGAGCTATAAAGATTTGGCTGAATGGTGTTTGTATTTTTAGCAAAAGCACGCACAACCTTTATGTATCTTTATTTAGTTTGTCTCCTCTTCTCATCTCTTACTGGACCTGACAAGCTGTCCACACCAGAAAACTCAATTAGAGTGATCTGAATTAAGGAGCTTTTAATCAGTTTCTCCTTGTTCTTGTTCTGTCTTCGTTTTCCTTCGAGAGAACAGCACATTAATAATCGTACTTTAATTTATTTTGTGCTAGTACTTGTGTCCCTCTACACCTGTTGTATCCATGTACCCTCTTCAAATTAGTCTTTGGGATTATTATGTAAATTATGTATTTAGTTACTGGTGGGATGGGAAGGAGGTCTCGATAGTGTGAGTCCTTCTATTCTTTTGTCAAAGATCACAAGCAGCTGTCACAAGTCACTTTCTTGAGATGGCTACGATGTTGGGTTTGTTCGCGCGGCTTCATCTTGGGTCTAAGTGGGATGATGGGCACAGCAGAGAGGCCTGATATTCCAGCCCTGATTGAATTTGGGCTAAAGAGTGGCTAGTTGTACCAGGCAGGCTTCTCTCAGCTGCACACTTCTCCTCTCCATCTTTTGTATTTGATGAATGGTGTGATAACAGCATTGATGGTTTTTCAGCAGTACACCTGAGTATTTTTAGCATAATCCTCCAGGGCAGTGAAGGTTGGTCTCATATGAAGCCAAGATGTCTTACTAAAAATATTTCGCTATCAATAGAAAGAAACATGATTTCACATATTTCTATGGATTTAGTTTGCTTTTAGATGGACCCTGCACACTTGATTGTCTTCATATCTGAGGAAGGTCAAAAGGACCGATAAATTGTGTTAATAAAGTGAATGAAGAGTGAGACCGTTTTCATATAGTTTAACAAATCAATTAATACAATACCATGTCACGTCCCACTTGCCTGGCCAGCCAAGACCACACTCGTTGGCAGTACGTTGCAAAGACATTTTGATCTGGAACCATATCCTTTCTCTATGATTGACAGGCAGATTAACTGATCAGAGTTCATGTGGAAACAAACATGGTGGTTTAGGAGTGAAAAAGGAAACAAACATAACACAGAGGACTGAGAAACAACACTCATTTATGTTGAATCAACAAGCAAACCACTGAATTGTTATGTATCTGAGGTAAATAAAGTTATATATTTTATTTTGAATGTATCAAGAATATTCAAGATCAAGGTCTTCCGAATTTAAGAGTCGTTCTTTTCCGATTCCAGACCCTTCTGCAAAATGTACAAGAGACTGGCAGTTCACTTTGAAATATTAAAACTGATTTATCCGACCGAGCAGAGAGTCAAATGGACATTGTCGTTGTCCTCTGTGGTGGTTGCTGTAGCAGATCTGATACATAATGCAGTGCTCCTCATCATCCTCATCAGACTGCTGCTCTAAATTTAAATCAATAACGGAAGAATTTTCCAGTGTCAGATTCAGGGATGGTCTAAGTACAATATTTTATATTCTTGAACAGCACAATGGACCTTTACTCGTCTACAATGTTGTTGCCCTCTACATGATGCATTCAAATTGTATATCTCATCAAATGCATATGTTATCCTGTAATTTGCCTTTGCCACAACTTGTAAACATTAAACTTGGCATCCATTCTGTAAATCATCTTAACTGTAATATATTATAATTGTTATTCACAACTATTCATTGTAAAAACACATTGTTGTTTTTCAGTTCAAAGAGTATGATGACCCCAATGCACTCTCTACTTTATACAACTCACAACAAGCTAGAGCAACAATTACACGCAAAACGTGTTGGCTCAAAGTAGAGTTGCTTTAGAAAACCTTGCTCTGTATTCAAATGATATGGTAACATTTGTTTATTTTATGTCTAGTTTTCTCATCCTACTTCAGTGCAGGTTGTTGTTGTTGTTGTGTTGCTTTTAATGGCGGTTGGAAGCCAACTGAAAAAGTGCATTTACTGCCACCTACTGTAGTTGTACATCGTAAAAGTATGTGTTTTACGCTTTACCGTACAAAAAAAATTTGGAAGAGAAATCGGATGGCACAATTAATTAATCCGACAACAAGTCAAGGTGAATTTATGTTAAAAAGGTGTTCATGAGAGATTTGTTTTCCCTTTTGAGAGGGTAGTTTAAAAATTAAGTGCAAAAGATTTGCTTTCTTACTCGATCAAAGAAAATAAATCATTTAAATTCTATATTTTTATATGTTAAATAAGTTAAATATAAGCAGCAATTGGTGTACTATAATAGCATTATTTCCAACGTTTCCAAAAGTCCAGCTTTGTAAATTGTGATCATTATGGTTTGGGACTGGCTCAGGCACTGTTGCTTCTCTGTCATCATTTATCCCTAATTTTTTTTTTTGACGCATTGCTTCATGACTCGTGACATAAATGTTTAAAAATTAAAATGGCTTTCTAATTGTATGTGAATGTTGTTGACCAGGTGGCCAGGTGGGAGCACCGCACTCGGAGACTGACGGCTCTGTTTGGAAGTCCAAATGTGGCTTGTTACAGCCTGGGGTTCATTATCCTGCTGCTTAATGTGTGCCGAAGCCACAGGTAAGCAATATCTCTTTAAAAAGCAAAGAATTCAACTTTTTAGGTTTATTATATTGGCTTGGATATTATTCATGATATAAAATGTGTCAAAACATATAGGTTGTTGTATGTAGTAAGTCAAAGTATTGATAAAATAATTAAATACTATTTAAAATAGCCTGCTAGTATAGTTATAGTTGTATAGAACAAACCTTTAAAACAGCATGGATACATTTTAGTGTCACAGTCTGTGACAAGAAACATTGCAGACTTTATGTTCATAACATCCTTTATTCATTTTATTTCACACACTGAATTCGCACTTTGACTAAAATGTATTAATGAAAGACAATTCATTAAAGAAGTCTATCCAAATCTCAATTTCTGTATTGTTACCATTCATCAGGGAATTGTTTCAAAATAACAGCTAGCTCCTGCTCTGACTTGACCTATTTCATAGGTTTCCTTAATGGCACAGTTAAATTCCACCTTCTGAAAATGCTGAGTTCAGTGGAGTATTGTGTTGTCACCTCTCTTAATCCTAACTTCATGGCGTGCAGTCCACTATGTGTCACTGTGCTGGAGAAAAGCACCCACGCCTCCCACCAACCAGATAAATGGCGATGAAAATATACTTTTATAGACAGATATTTTTGCCTCCTTCTGCCATAGAATTTTGTTTGGCAAGTATTCTTTTGGAACAAACGGAAAGATAAAGTAACTCACCAGTTTCCTCTTGTACTTTAATTTTTTTTTATAAAAACAGGGAAAATATTTCAATCCAATGGTGTTGAAAGAAATATCTTACAAAAAAATCTGGACTTGATGAAATGTCTGTGGTGTATACAACTTAACAAACAGCACACAATTTCAAAAATGTGTTTTACATTATATTCTGTAAGATCAACAAGGTTGTCGGGTTAAAGCCAACTCTCGTTGAGACTTTTTGTAATTATGTTCTCCTCCACCTGTAGTCAATAAGTAAGGACTTATTGAATAGTCCTTACTATTCAATAAGTAAGGACTATAGAAATGTACTGACATAAAACATTGAGTGCTGGTGAAATACAGTATATGGGTTGAAATTTAAATGTAAGGCTATAGAGTTCACAAATGCATTTTGTTGATCTGACTGGCAGTATGAATTCTGAAAATCCTAAGAGCCATCATGTGCTGCATAGGCCACGTATTAGCCAGTAATGTTCAAAGCTGCAATTACCTCCTCTCAGCAGGTCGAATTCTGTGTAGTGTAATAATACTTAAACCAGGATAGAGCAGCGGGCCCCGGAACACCATGTAGCCTGATTGAAACTTGCTTTAGTCCATGTATGAAGGCCTCTGGAGATTGATTATCTGTAAATAGACCCAGGGTTTTGGCTGCATGCATGCAG
Source organism: Chaenogobius annularis (assembly GCA_015082035.1). Classification (NCBI taxonomy): domain Eukaryota; kingdom Metazoa; phylum Chordata; class Actinopteri; order Gobiiformes; family Gobiidae; genus Chaenogobius; species Chaenogobius annularis. Next base: position 1,033,429 of record BJKM01000059.1, read on the forward strand.
TGTAGACCTGATCAACTGTTGAACCAATGTGTAATTTTATTTTTATGATTTGTTTATTTCTTTTTTCTATATTTTGTTGTTATCTGTTAGTTTCAGAGTGATGGAAAATTAGGACCGTTGCCTAGAGATGATCCACTTTTTTAAGTTTCAATTAGGGCTGCAACTAATGATTACTTCGATTGATCAAGCAATTGCTCTTTGATTTATCGATTAGTTGTTCAGATTGCAAAATCAGAAATTGGTGTAAAAATTCACAAACTAGGACCTTGCTTCAGCGGTAAGGTGCAACATATGTACGACACTGAACAATAATAATAGAGAAAAATATATCAAATAAGGCATGCAAAAAATGTTGAATGCACTAATAAAAATTAAAATAGACTTGGTCTGAGTATATACGCAAAATTTACAGATGGTCAGAAATAATACAGTGCAATGAAAAGTTATTGGTTTAAATAATTGGTTAAGTGGCAGTGTTCATAAGTCCAACACCAGAGGAAAGAAAATGTTCTTGTGGCGGGAGGTTCTGGTCCAGATGGAGCGTAGCCTCCTGCCTGATGGGAGTGGCTCAAATAGCCACTCAGAAAGGTTCAGCCACTCCCCAGGGTTAGAAGTGTCACCTGTGATCCAACCTGCTTGTCCGCGAGTCCTGGAGACGTACAGGTCCTAAAGAGATGGAAGTCTGCAGCCGATCACCTTCTCAGCAGAATGCGCAATGTGTTGCGGTCTCTGTTTGTCTCTGGCTGTGGCTCCAGCGCACCACACGGTGATGGAGGAGGTGAGGATGGACTCAGAGGATGGTGGGCTCCCACTTGAGGTCTTGAGTGATGGTGGTGCCGAGGAAGCAGGAGTGCTGATGGGGGAGTCTGTCAGGGTGAGGGGGGGCTGGGAGGCTGTGACTTTCCTGAAGTCCTCAATCATCTCCAATGTCTTCTGTGCGTCTTGCACCAGGTTGTGACCGCTGCACCAGGACACCAGCCAGTCCACCTCCCTCTTGTTGACAGACTCATCCCCGTCCAAGATGAGCCCAATGAGGGTGGTGTAAACTTACCGTATTTTCCGGACTTTTAGCCGCTCCCCTATATAAGCCGCATTTGCTCTATTTTTAAAAAAACGATAATAAAACAATACATAGGCCGCACCTTTTGTATAAGCCGCAGGAACTCTTTCCTTGACTTTTGGCATCGCATAGCTCTCCCCGCTGTCCCCTCCGTCCCCTCCAGCGTCTCACCGTACATTCACTGATGTTAAGCTTGCGTGCAGCCGCGCGGTTTCCTAGCAAGATCGATGGCCTTCAGCTTAAAACTTGCTTCATACGAACTTCTTCGTTTGGTTCCATAATGATGGGGCAAGAATTTGAAAATAATTTATAGTTGGTAATTTGTCGTCCGTGTTCTATTTGCTAGCTGAATAAAAAAGCAACATCTGCTTCTTTGCTTAACTTTTCTGTAGTTTTGATTTCTAATTCGGTTAGTTCGCCCCTAGCGGTGAAAGAAAAAAACCACAGAAAAGCCGCAGCCTCTAAATAAGCCGCATGGCTCAAAACATCTGACAAAAGTAGCGGCTAATGGTCCGCAAAATACGGTAATCAATTTTACTGCAGCAGTTAGGTGCAGCAGTTTGTGTACAGCGAAAAGAGTAGAGAAGAAAGTACACAGCCCTGTGGAGATCCTGTGCTGATAGTCCAAGTATCTAAGGCATACTTTTCCAGCCTTAAGCACGGCCTCTTGTCTGTCAGGAAGTCAGTGATGGAGTGAGGCACGTTGAGCTGGGAGAGCTTGTCCTGGAGCAGAGCAGGGATCATTGTGTTGAAAGCAGAGCTGAAGTCCACAAACATGGATCCTATCATAGGGGAGTCCAGATGCTGCAGGGTGAAGTGGAGGGCCTGGTTGATGGCATGGTCTACAGGCCTGATGGCTCTGTAGGCGAACAGCAGAGGGTCCAGGAGAAAGGAGGTGATGGACTTGAGGTGGAACAACAGCTAAACATTTTTTCTAAATTTGTTGCAAATAAAGCTAAAATGATGGCGTGTACAGTGAGGAAATTATTTGAACACCCTGCAATTTTGCAAGTTCTCCCTCTTAGAAATTATGGGGGGGTCTATGATTTCCATCGTAGGTGCAGTTCCACTGTGAGAGACAGGAACTAAAATGTTATTTGGAAATGTCACTGTTTGATTTTTAAGTATTTTATTTGTATGTTATTTCTACAAATAAGTATTTAAACACCTGCCAATCAGCAAGAATTCTGGCCCCCTCTCTGACAGATCTAGAGAAGATCTGCGTGGAAGAGTGGGCCAAAATCCCTGCTGCAGTGTGTGCAAACCTGGTCAAGACCTACAGGAAACCTCTGTAATTGTAAACAAAGGCTTCTGTACCAAATATTTACACTGCTATTCTCTGGTGTTCCATTACTTATTTGCAGCAATAACATACAAATAAATTATTTAAAAATCAAATGTTATTTCTCACAGTGGAAATGCATCTACGATGAAAATTTCAGACCCCTCCATAATTTCTAAGTGGGTGAACTTGCAAAATCGCAGGGTGTTCAAATACTTACTTTGATCACTATATAACAGACAACATTTTTAGCATAGTCTATAACGATTATTACTACAATTGCTAAATTAGTTGACGATTGTTGCAATGATAGATTTGTTGCAATTCATAGATTTGAAGAATAGACTTGCTTCGATACAATTATCCATACTTTGGATTTAAGCATCTGCCGATAACCAATATGAGCCGATGCTGAGACTGAAAATAGCTAGATAACATACTGTAGGTTGTAACTGTTGTTTATGCTTCATGTAATCACAGAACTGCCCCAGATCACTAAAAAGTGCAAACATTCTGATACATTCTAGGCCAACAAAAGCCAGTCATTTATTCATTTTCTACCGCTTGTTCCCGTTAGGGGTCGCCGGTGACTGGAGCCTATTCCAGTGACTTTGGGCCTTAGCCAGTATAGAATCTTATTACATCTATATATAGGCCCAACTAAATATTATACGTTTTGAATTATCTCCTCGAGAGGTGCTCCTTTGTTTCTCAGCTTATCTTGTATATCCTGTATGTACAAGGTATAATATATAGATTTATGTAATTGACTAAACATTGATTCTAATCATAAAAACAGATCTAGTGGATGCTGCATTAGTCTACAAAAATCTCAGGTGCTAATCAAGTGTAAAATGTTTGATTAAAAAAAGAGCCCTGTAAATGAGTTTCACAACAATGAAGTAATGAGGCAGTTAAAATGTCTTTAAACGTGTAGGGCATCCCTTCTCAAATAAAATACTGTTCAGAGTGCCTCAGAAGTTTGCCTTTTTTACCAAACATTACTTGAGGGATACCCTTCAGGGCATTTTTCATTTGTAAGTATGTATTCTTCTAATTATGTTTTAATAAGCTAACATAACACAAACATTAAGCTATTCTTGGAAATCTCCTGTTGGCGATGGTGAACTAATAACCAGCCAGTTCTATCTTGGGGGCTCAAAGCTGTCTTGCTAACTGACTGAGTCATTGATGCAATCATTGTTATATCTCCTAACTTCTACATTTTAATCAATGTGAAAACGTGTCTGAAGGAGTTATTTTTAACATTTTATGGAACTATCATATTGTAGTAGGCCAGGGCTATTCAACTTGAGGCCCGTGGGCCAGTTCAGGCCCGCCAAACAATCTGATCCGGTTTTTTTCTTGTTTTCTGGTTTAACTCCTGGTTTGTACAAGTTTAAACTTGATTTGCTGTTTTTTCTGGCTTAGTCCTTATTTAATTCTGCTTTAGACCTGTTTTGGACCTGGGATAGACCTGGTTTGGCTCTGGGTTAGTCTTGGTTCCGACCTGGTTTGTAGACTATCCGGCCCAGAGGTCACGGCCCCCTGAGAAATTTGGCCCTCAGGAAAATGAAGTTGAATAGCCCTGTAATAGGCTATATCATTAATTGTCTTTGTAATAAGCCAGTGCTGATGAAGCCTATGTAGATGGTAGGGTTGTCAAAATGATTAAGATATTTCAGAGAAATTTACATTGAAAATGCTTTGAGGGGGTTTTCTCTTGCAAATAAATTAGCACTTTCTGGGTTGTAATAGTATGCCATTACTGTTACAAATCTCGCTTTGTGCGTTGCAATTGATAAATATTGAAAATCAAATGGGGTTCTTGCTGTCATTATCTATGAGCTTAAATTTACCATCCCTCCATGTCCCTCTACATTCAACAACGTTACTCTCTCTAATTTGAGATGGTTACTATTACCGTTTCATGGTAAAAAACAAGCTTGTTTTTCCCTCAAAACCATCAGGAATTGTCATTATCATTTCGTTTAACTGGTTAACAGTGAGAGGTGCAAACACAAAACAGAGCAAAGCAGAGAGAGCAGGAGACAAGAGGCAGATAATAGCCCCCTACAGCAGCTCCCTCACACGCACACACATGCACTTTTGAAATGATCAAATATGATAGTGGTGTATGTAAGAACTTGTTTTTATTTTTGAAGCTCAGAAATCTTTGATATTTACCTTTCCTGAATAGTTTTAGAATGGTCTTGACCCATATCAGAACTAATACAAGGCAAATGCTCATACTGTATTAGCCTAAATAAACTAGGCAACTAATATGTTGTTTTGAGGAGAAAAACACACATTCACATTGTAAGGTAATGTTATTTTGGTATCGACATCTGTATTGAGTTTTGTCCTTTGTATCAAAAACAAGTTTGAAATTTTAGTATCTTGACAGCTAGACATTAGAGGGCTTGTGTGACTTCCTATTGTTTGTATTGTATCTTATTTAGTAGACATTACCGGTTAATTATTGCTTCTAATTAATGGGTTTTATTACCTTTTACAGGTCTGTTTAAAAAAGAAATTTAAAAATGCCACAGTGAAAAGGGGCACATGCTCTAATATTTCATAGGACTGCCTTCAGCTTTGTTTACAGCACACATTCGCTGTGGCATAGTTTCAATAAACTCTGCAATATTAAAATATTTATTTCCATCCTGTGTTGCGTTATTTTTCACCAGCTGATCTTGTATTGGTGATGAAAGAGAGTGACTGCACAAAGCTTTCTCCAGCTCATTCCAAAGATTCTCACTGGGTTTCAGATCTGTTGTAGATTAGTTTCTGCTTCTCTTTAGATGTTTTCTCTGCTTGATGCCAATGATTTGACCCTTCTCAAACACACTGACATCTTTTTCATGACTGCGGGATTTGTCTTTCCACATGGTTGTTTCAGAAATGAGAAGCCACTCACTGCATCTGTTGGGTTTAAATACCGTGCCGCAGCTGAAAGATCACCCATGCAGCAGTTATCCAGTAGGAGGCTCGAACCTACTGTATTTGCTCAGTTGAATCCAAGAAATTACTTTTTTGGACAGGTAGTGTAATTTAAAAGGTTTACTAGAATTGGTTTATTTATCTGGTTTTGATTAGTTTAATATTTACAATCCTATGTTACTGCTTTGAAGCATGAATTCCATTTATCCCTGGTTCACAAGCACTATGCCTAGAAATCACTGAAGTCTTGACATTTGGGTTCTTGTTTCGCACATGCGTTAGAGATTCAAGATGTGAGTCAACCTAATTCTTGTTCAGGGCCATGTTAGACCTTTTATATATTGCTATTTCCTGGAAGACCACTCTATATGGGCCATATCCATTTTTAGGTTTGGACGCACACACTGCCTGCGGCCTGTGTTTCTGACCTTTGCTGTTAGAAAACCTCTAAATCTGTTTCGGTTTGTTGCCTTCTTTGGGTGCTTTTTTACCACATTATCTCCTCACTGTCCTCAAAGACTGTTTTTAATATATTGATGTTTTTTTGCAATGATAAAGCATGTGTTTTTTATTATTTATTATCAACCTTATGACCTTTTTGAAATTTAATTCAATATATTTTTGTAACGCACAAACTCACAACAGCAGTTTCCTTGAAGGGTGAAGGTAAAAAACAGATAAAACCGTGTTCACAGAAAATTAGCGACTGTCCCAACATCTCCTGTCCTTAGACCCTCTTTCTCGGGAAGGAAAGGCTACAAAACCCTTTGGGAGAATGTAGAAACCTCGGAGAAACCTCAGAGAACTACTGTGATGGAGAGATCCTACTCTCTCGGACAGACAGGCTGACATGCTTCACAGATATAAATGCTTTGTGAAATAGACTATTTAATTTTTCCAATGGGTAGATTCTGGTGATGATCAGATTCTCCAAAATCCACCAGTTTGTTTGACATATTGCTGTGATATAAAACTTGTTATTGGGAGTGTGCAGATCTGCCTATGAAAGACAGACAATATAAATATTCTGCTTGGTTGGTGAGTGATCCTTACTATACACTCATTCTGCATTGGTATATCAAATTTTCTCTGAAGTATCCAGTATTCAAGATAATCAAATGCATATGAAAATTGAGAAATGTTTCAGGGTTGTGTGGTGTTAAATGTAGTAATGAAGGAGCAGGGTTTATCACTCCATGCCATACATTTCTAGCCTTGATATGTAACCTCTTTTAAGCACAACTAGATATTAGTTTAAAATATGAATTGAAGATAAAGAGGAGCAGTGTATGATGATACAGCAGTATTTTCACATTGAAATAGGCTGACAGTGAATGGCCTGAGTTCTTTCATTTTCTTCTTATGCGTCCATAATTGTGTACGTCTGATACATACAAATGCACAAAAACTCTACACACAAAACTTTACACACAAAACATTTTGTTTTATTGTGCTTCTCGGAAAACTTTTTGATAAACAAAATGAATAAAAATGTTACTTGTGCACAATGAACTGTTACATGTAAGCCTTTTGGTCCTTCTCTTTACACATTTCTTTTCCAATCCAAATCCCAGCAGCACGCCTCGCCCAGAAGTGCCTTAACGCCAAGACCGGCAGTGGTCATTTCTATTCACCTAACGTAAGAATAAAGTTCTCAGTGCTGACCCGGTGACCTACTTTCCTCAAAGATCCCCAAACCTACTTTAGGATTTTGAGCCAAAGCAGGAAGTATATTTTATTCCAGAAGCTTCCCACAGGTGCAGGCTTAATGACCGCTTACACAAAAGTTAACCCCCCCACCCAAAAAAAACCTGTTATTCTAACCACATCCACCTGTTTTTCCATTAGAATCGACATTGGGAATCTTTTCATCATGACTAGTTTGAAATCTGGGGTCCAGTGGTGTGCAGGGTGAGGCTGAAAGGCTTGTTCTTATACAACACAAAACAGCACAAAAGAACAGACAGTTGATCAATCTGGATTCCAAACTGAGGCTGCATCATCTGGACATATCTGGAATCAAATGTTCAAAGAATTTACATAAGTGTCAGGTTTTGTGCATAAAAAGCTCTTAACAAAGCATACAAATCCTTGTAACTTTTGAAAACCTCATTGGATCTGGACATTTTGATTACCTTTACTGATGTGAATTAATCTTCTCTTTTTAAAAATGGCTATCCAGCACCCTTTACAAACTATTTTTTTATGTCCCATTGTAACTTTGCAGACTAATGAAATTTGGTACACATTCCCTTTATATGATGCTGAACAAAAGTTCTGATAGATACCCTTAATACCCCATCTCTGTTCATATTTGCATAGACACGCTTCAAATATGTGGGGGGAAAAAAGCAGATGTGAAGAGAAAAATGCAGTTCACTAACATCCAATGAATATTGGTACACACATTATCTGACTCTGACACAAAAGTCTATGTGGCCACCCTATATGTGGTATGAATTTGGCAATTTTTAATCAATTATGCAAATGTAAAAAATCTAGTACTTGTATTTTCATCAAACCTAGGATTTATAACTGATGGACTCCAAAGTTTTTTTCATTCAGTCATAAGTTTCTATGTTTCAGCTCCTCCAAGAATCTTAGTTTCTGTCAGAGGGATATAGAAAGAGAAACCTTGAGCATCACAGTCTCACTTGCTTGCTGATTTATTTTATTTTTACAGAGCTTAATTAAAGGATTTCCATTATCTGCATGCATCGGCATATTTTATTCCTGGCTCACGTCGTGAATCACCTCTATGGAATTGTTACACTTAATTCTTGTATATATAGTGACCATGCTGTAGAATTATTTTGAAATTACAAAGATGTGTAAACATTAGATGTGAAATGAATGAACTAAATTTTGTCATGGGAATGAGAGCTTCATGTGCTTCATGTGCCCCCCAACAGTGCATCTGTGAGATGTTACGCCAATTATATGTGTGTGTTGTTTTTTTAACCTTTTAAGCCTTTTCTTCTTTTTGGGAGAAAACAATGATATGGGTAATTAAAAAATGTATCTGAGGTTTTTTTTTTTTTTTTTTTGAGGTTTTTTTTTTTTTTTTTTTCCCAGCATTCCATTCATTGTACCTCAATTTTTATTATCTCATTCTTCCATTAGTTGCAGACGTCCAAAGAGCTCTGGAATACAGCATGTTCTGATGGCACTTATTGTCTTCTCCTTCTGTTCAGTATGACCGTGGCCATGAAGGCGCAGCCCCGGTGGGAGGTGCTGGAGCGGACTGAAGTGTACTACACTGGTGTGGTTCTTATGGTGGTGGGCACTGTGCTGGTGGTCAGCAGCTTCTTGGCTCTGGGATTTACTGGAACATTCCTGGGTGAGTGTCCACAGCATCACGCAGCACCTGATTTTGTTCACTATATATACTGTATGTCACTATTGTTTGGAAAATACAATATATCAAACCGCATTATCAATTAATACTGGCTTGTAACAATAACCAAAAATATAGTATATAATGTGGTGGGTTGTCACAGCTTCTAAACTTATATGCTTCTTTGCTTAAATGCATTGTTTTGTTGTAGCAACAGCTAAAGAAACAGCAGGAATACATAGACCATGATTTTTTTGCACAATTTCAGTGAGGCAACATGAAGAAATTATTATTTAAACAATAAAACAATAAAAGTAGTATTGTTTAATTTAACTTTTGTCCCCTTGTTTCACTCCATTGTGATCCAGCAGAATACATGTGTATGACTGTTGGGCTTTATCAGGATCGAACAGGGGGAAAAACAAACTTGATATTTATATTGCATCAAATGTTTTCTTCTTAGGTATGTTATAAATCCATATTTTGTCTTAACACCATTGTCATTCCAACAAGCCCCCACTTCAACACAGTTTAAATAAACTCCAATATGGTGCAAGGCAACCGGACAAGCAGAAGGTATGAGTGTGCGTGGGTGGTAATTTATGCATGCAAGAGCGTGTTATGGACATCTTGTATACAAGACAGTGTTATGGCGGTTTTGCACATTGGGTTGGGTCTGTTAAAGTAGGTCAAGCACCGGTGAAATGTTGACCTTGCTATTAAAGTTACTCAAGAAATGGCTCTAATAATAGGTTTGATTGGCATATAATATAATTCTTATAATTTTGCACAATACAAATAGGACGTAAAATGGCGTAGTTTACACACTACTGAACATTTTAAGATCTACAGTACACTATTGATATAGTAGTAGTATAATAGGTAATTGCAAACACTGCAGTTATTAAAGTGACACAATTTCCATATTCCAATTCCATACCAGATGCTGTTTTATGTAAATCTCCTGGACTTGTTTAAAATGTGCACTGTGACCACCTGGAGCATACAATCCATACAATTCAAATCTAATCGCATTGCTAATCTGAAAACATACAATCCATAATTTTGCCAAAATCGTTCAGCTCCACCAAAAAATAATATATTAATATCCTTGCCCCAATATGTCTACTATGACATACACAATATGTCATAGTAGATACACAATGGTCAAGGGATGTCATCTGATAGCCACTCCCTCTGCTGCATTCAAGGTATAATAATCATAATCATAATAATAATAATAATCCATCATCTGGAAAGTTAACCATTTGTTTCTATGGCCTGTGTTCATTGGCACATGATGCACCGTGTGACGACAGAATCATGCCCCACGTGATCAGTCCTGACCAATCATAGCGATGGCGGCTAATGCAGAGCTAGAGCAGGGATAGTCTAAATCTAACTTAAGCTTTTTGAGCATTTAAAACATTTTAAAAGTTCATGTTGCCAAAATTTAAAGGCATATAAATTTATGGAGTTGCCACTAATCAAACAGGCACACTCATAGAGGGGTAGTGTCTATTCCTGTTCATATTATAGAATCCATGGCAGTTTCTCCAAACACGTATAGATCCGTATAGTCTGTTTTTTTTATTACAGTGATACATGGGAACAAAATCAAACTTCTTTCACAGATAAACAAGCATTATGTGTTTCATTCGTGATTAAGCCAAAATCTACCGGTTTTTTTTCAGCCTTTTGTCGTCATGTTTGTGCCTGGCTAATCCACCGTCAGTCACATCCATCTGAACTCTGGGAGATAACAGTGTCCAGACTACACGTCTTTATAAAGTATTGAAGAATCATGTAGTCTTGACTGGCCAGGCAACCTAGTTCTTTCCACACATAAACACTAAACACCTACTGGAATATGTCATTTGTGGAGGTGGGCTGGGAATTAGTGCGTCCTCTTGGCTCTATATTAAGCTTCTTTGAGTCACCATGACCCAATGATTGGAAGCTACGACTCTAGAGCAAAAACAAACATATCAACACAATCTAATTACACATTGCCTCAACGGGCTAACCGGCTCCACGACCAAGCATCAAAACCACAGAGACTTTTCGCAAACCTTTAGCCTCTAAGCTAACACCATACCTGAAAAAAATCCAGGTTGACTATATAATCACAATTAAATGACGCAGCACAATGGACAACGGTCTTCCTTTGAATATGAATGGCTAGCTGTGGTCCGTTTTGAGGTCAGGTTTAACAGACTTGACGTAATCTAAATTGTTATATAATAATGGTGGATGAAAAAATAAATACATAAAAAACAGGGCCACCTGCACCACATGTGTTTAATGCAGCAGGTTGGGGGACCTCCTGAATACCATTTGAATGTTCATGTCCTGTCACACTTAAAGCCTAAAATGGGTCAGATTACGTGCGTTTGTTTGCGGCGCAATAAAGGGACAATTCATTACATAGTGTGCCATAAAAAGTGATCAGGTTACCATTAGCTGTGTCCTAGTTCACTCCCAGTTTTTTTTATTTTTATTATTGATGCCCCCCAATGAACCAGTTACCATGGATTGGTCTGACAATTGGCGACAAAGTAGTCTTACTCAATGTATTTAAATGCAGTTTTGTTTGGCAACACAGCAAGAGGAAGTTTCAACTTTTTGTAATTGATTTCTTTCTTTTTTTTTTCTTTTTTTTTTTCTTGTTCCAATTATCTTTAAGCTTCCCATTACTCATGCCAAAATATACCATCAGAAACATACAACAACAAATGGCTGTAAAATAATAATAGTTTCTGTCTTGTATTTTTCAGGTGATTACTTTGGCATCTTGATGGACAAGAAGGTGACAGGTTTTCCATTCAACCTCATAGACAACCCAATGTATTGGGGCAGCACTGCCAACTACCTCGGTTTAGCACTTATGTAAGTTTTTATTTGAATATATATTATATAGATCATATTCACATTTTATGGTAACCCATTAACGCATGCCTTGGATCTATTTATGGTAAATGATAAATTCATTTCATATACATTTTCTTGAACGTGTACACATGATATCCCAGGATCTCTGTCTGCACGACGCATTGATCTGCACCATTCTCAAAATACAGCCCATTATAGCCAAGGATGAAAAGTAGCCTGTAGGTAGTAGGTTGATTTAATTAATGGACTGACACTCCTAATCAGAAAACTTCTAAAGTGGAACTGTGCTTAGTCTCTATGACAACTGAGACTGCAATAGGCAAGCATGTTGCTAGGCAAGCACTGAAAGTCTGATGAAGCTATTAATGCCTACCTTCCTGAACACATTGCAAAATGCATCACACTTTGTTGTGAATAGCTTCGACCACTTTTCTTAATTTTGCTCAAGCAAATTTCATTGGATTGTGCTTTATTGTCAATCTTTGATAAATACATGTGTACATGTATGTCCAAGTTCAGAGATGCTTATTTATAACCCAGGTTAGTAGCTCAATCCTGGCTTCTCCTTGCCTTTTATATGAATAACTGACAGCCACTGATGAGCAGTTATCAGATTGGTTGGTAACTGCCATTAATCATTGACATTTAAAATTGTTTAATGTTGTAACTTCAGAAGATTATGTATTATGTTTTGAAGGGTGGGCGTTTGATCAAATTAAGTAGACTTGCTATTATTACCAGATGATGGGACAGCAGTTTGGATGAAGTTCCGTTCATTGCCCTGATGAAAACACAACTTGTGTCCATGCAATAATAAAGGACTTTTAATATTTTCATTCTACAGAGGGCTTCTGATTTCTTCTTGACTGCTGTCAAATCATCTGGTGATAATGGCAAGTCTATTTCATCTGTTTTAAGTATCTTACTGGCCTCATCCTTGTAAAGCACCTGTAGATCGCCATTTCTGACCCACTGATGCACTCACCATTTGTCACGCTTTTTTCAACAAATAGCAGTTGGTCAGTGTCCTCTCAGTCCCTTTATATCCTAAGTAGGATTTCAACACAGCTGCACGGAGCATTTCAACAAAGCTGCACGGAGCAATACACGCAGCGGCTGATGGCGTAGATTGGCATTTAACAAGCTTGCAAAGTTGTAGCACAGGCAACATATTTTTAAATAAATGCAAATTTTCATGTGTTGTTATTGGAGGGTGGTTATGTTTGCAATATATTTACCTGCTCAGCTGATCACGCGTCAGCGGATGGGGGGGGTCGGAGATTAATTAATTTTGGCGCAGGTGTGTGCAGGTTTTTTTTTCTTCTTTTGGACACACGGCAAAGCGACTAGAGCTTTTTTCCAAGGGACTAGCGCGGACACGAGGGCGGCTTTTGGATTATTACCCGAGTTTGGAGCAGGTACTGGGCTCCGAGTTACATGGACCGACTGGACCCAGCTCTACGAAACCAGTGAGAGCGTTCTAAATTGTTTTCCTCCGCGCGGTGGTGACGGCACGGTAATGCGCGCCACTGCATGCTCCACGTTCTTATTTTTGGGTTTTTTGTGAGATTCAAAGACTATTTTTTCATGGGCGTTAACTAGAGGATTTACGGTTAACGTTTGGATTTACCTTGGAACACTGGTTGTGGATTATAGACGCTAAAAGGCCGTGCGCAAGGATAAAGACAGTGAAACATTAAAGGGGCGGATACGAACTTTAGGGGACGATTATTTGTCCAAATATAATTTGTAGTTATTTGAAGCTGGCCGTATCCTTAATTTGAAATTGAAAAGGTATAGATAAAGCATTCTCAATGGTATACATAAAAGAGATCATAAACCCAGTATATTTATTTTGATTGGTAATTCCTCACATTCAGTGTGAGTGTTGCAAGTGTATTAAAAGTGTAAGGCATTTTCACTGGCAAATGGGCTCTCTGCAGTCCACCTTTCTCTTAAAGCCACAAATCATTTATTTGAAAAGACTGATTTGCAGATTTTAAGAAAGGCAAAGGAGTGATTTGAAAGTGGGAGTTTTAGACCCATTCAAGACCCCCTTCGTCTATTGTTCATTTGTCATCATTCATTGTTGTTCTGATCTTTATGTAACATGTACTAGTCAGATTCTCTGTCACAAGTCCAGGTCCATCAGCCCCATTGTGCCTGAATGTCTCAGAAAACTCACTCAGGGACACACGGCATGTACAGCAGCTTCCACTGAATATAGAGAGCAGAAAGGGCCACTTTTAGTAGACTAATAGGCCTCTTACTGGGCTCACGTACTGCCCCGTACTGACCCCATGCCAATCTCCACTATTGGTAAATGGTCTGGTATAAACGTCAATTATTCAACCTTCACATTATTTGAAAATTGCATCAGTATTATTTGATAGTTATGTCCATAGTAACTGCACAAATCAGAAATCAACCACATATAATTTTTAATACTAGAATTGGATAAAAGGCATTTTGACATTCTTTATTTATACCGACAAATATCAGTACTTGCCAATTACTGCGATCATGACTGCAGTATATGCTAACATGCTAATAATATAATTTCAATACAACAATAGACATAAAGATGTTCAGGTAATACAAGGTTATGCTTGTTGACAAAGTATATGAAAGTGTAGAAGAGTGAACAGTAGTTATTTTTTAACATTAACAAATTACCATAAATAGCCAAACAACGCCACCTGAGATAGGCTCAGGACCAATTAGAATGAGGCACGCAAGTTTGTTGTTGAGTTGACAAGTTGATGATAAATAAGGTATCTTTAAATAATTTAAGAATTGTTTATTTTCACAGGTCTTGTTCACAAAATTGTTCCACATTGGACATTTTATGATGGAAACGAAAGGCAAGATTGCAAAACACCTCAGGGACATCTGTGTGGCACCTCATATATAGAGGTATTAGTAATTTGACTCTACAGTAGGCTACGCCTTGACCGCGAACCTGAAGTTGGGAATTACTTAGCTCGAACTGGAACACATGGCATCACATATAAGCTGAGCCAATTTACCCAGCATAGCCACAAACATCCCACATCTTGCAACACACGTTGGCTCAAACTAGCCCTGCAACGCCATAAACATTTAGGAACCCCAATTAGTGCCACAATGAATGTGTAACTTGCTGACAAAACTAAGTTTTCTTCACTACCTGGAGAAGAAGCGCAAAGAGGGACAACAACACAGGGGACCAGTAGGTGAGGTCAGAGGGCGAATGACATGGGTGACGTGCTTAAATTGAGTGACAGATGACACTAATAATGGCCAATCAAAATCAACCTTTTTTTTGCCTGCTGGCTATACTGCCACATTATTCTTGAACCCTACTCTAAAGCCTGTTCAAGAGCCTTATGTAACAGTTCAGGAAATCAATAGAGCAAAGCATATCATGAAATCTACAAATAGTAGACATATACAGGGACACAGGTTTTAAGTGTCTAGTTTTTCTCACTCTTTGTTCACCATGCCCTTCTGGCCTTCTCTTACATAAAGAATTATCCATGTGTTAGTCTTGTGGAGGGATATTTTCTTCACAAGAAAGAAACCAACAGTGTTTATGCTTTTTGAAGATAAGGGTTTGCCGCAGGAAAGTCTGCTCTAGTGGTCCCTATGTACAGCTCTGACATAATGTTGAAGACAAATATTAATCAAATAATCTTAATCGCAACAAAATGGCTAAAAAGGAGCCTTAAATGTGTAATGCTAAAATGATAAGTTTGAGGGACAAGCAGAGGATGATGCCCATTTCACAAAGCTGCAAGCTGAAAGCAATGCTTGTAGTGAACTATTGAGAGTTTGGGTTGTCTGAGCTTGTATTGTATTTTAATCCATGTCCTGCGTAAAATGAAATTAAAATGACAGTCCATGTGTCCTATGCAACAAAAAAATAGCGTTGTGATTCTTTGTGTGTCAAGCGATATCATTCGTATTCCGTGTCCTTGGTTCACAATTAAATTCTGAATCATTTTTTGGTTGAAAATTAGAATTATAGAAACAATTGAGTTAGTTAATTTGTGATGTATGGATAGATAAATTGTTTTAGAGTTGGGTTTACCAATGAAATATGATTCGATTCAAGGGCGATATCGCTTTTCCCTAAATATGATTTAACTGAAACTCAGTTTCTCTCCTTGTGAAACTTATCTGTAATTATTCTTCTCCCTCTTGTAAAATAATGCAAATGTACTTTCACAATTCAATTAAATTTACATGCATCGAAAAAATTAAAACACGGTGTGTGTTTTTAATTAAATATACATATATTGTTGTTTCTTTTAATACGACACATAAAATGTCCTTTCCCAGCTTCATGGCTTGAATAAGCTCTTGGCAGACTACACAACCATGACATGGAACTGTAGTATACTGTATGAGATGAATACAACTTCTTGCATTTATACATGTAGAGAATAGAGGGCGTTGTCAGGTGTCAAGTGTTTCATCCATCTATCTTCTTCCGCTTTTTCGGGGCTGGGTCACGGGGGAAGCAGTCTTAGCAGGGACTTCCATACCTCCCACTCCCCAGACACCTCATCCTGGGGAATCCCTAGGCATTCCTAGGCCAACCGAGGACATAGTCCCTCCAGTGTGTCCTTGGTCTTCCACGGGGCCTCTTCCGGTGGGACATGCCCGACACAGGGGGCGCCCAGGAGGCATCCGGAACAGATGCCCAAGCCACCTCAGCTGGCTCCTCTTGAGGTGGAGGAGCAGTGGCTCTACTCCGAGCTCCTCCCGTGTGACTGAGCTCCTCACCCTATCTCTAAGGGAGCGCCCAGCCACCCTGCGGAGGAAACTCATTTTGACCGCTTGTATCCGCAATCTTGTCCTTTCGGTCATTACCCAAAGCTCATGACCATAGGTGAGGGTAGGAACGTAGATTGACCGGTAAATCGAGAGCTTTGCCTTTCAACTCAGCTCCTTCTTCACAACAACAGTCCGGTGCAGTGTCTGTAGTGATGCGGCCGCCTGTCAATCTCACGTCCATCCTTCCCTCACCCTCACAAGACCCCAAGATACTTGAACTTCTCCCCTTGGGGT